>CM076583.1:591164283-591837412 GCA_034641835.2 Pinus albicaulis | reverse complement strand
GTATGACGTGGAAATTCGATGGAGTGCCTTGGGAGTTGGTCCATAGGTCTTATTGTTTTAAATGTGGAGTAATATGTTTTAGGTGGCGAAGGTACATAACTTGTGGGGAGGACGGTGAGTCTACAAGCTCACCCTCCTTTTCCTTAGTTTGGGTGGCATATTTGCTAGGAGAGTTTGGTTTTATGCAGGAGCTTCGATTCACTCTTTCGAGAATTTTTTCATTCGGTATCGTTTCATTGGGTTGCTTTGGCATTTTAAGGTTGTTTTCTCCACATCTATTGTTTCTCTATTATGTGAACTTGTTTCTGAGTTTATAATTCTGCAATTGTTTCTCGAGTATAGGTTGGTCTTCAAACTATTGGTGTCTTATGTCTCTTATTTGTCCAGAATTGAGTTACTGTTGGAATTTGGTCCTCTGTGTTGGCGTTGGGGGGATGACATAGTTGTTTTTCATTCTAGGGTTCAAGGGTTAGTATTGCGTTCACATACTAGCTTTGATGGGTGCGGGTTTTGTTCTTGTTTAGCATGTAGTCTTATTTCAGGGAGTATGCCTCCTCGTTAGAGAATGGTGATTAAATGGCCCAGTGGTAGAGGTAATTTTGGCATTAAACCTCACCAGATTGTTTTCTTTTGACTGTGTAAACCTTTTTTAATGTGGTCCTTATCAATGTAAGGCGAGAGTTTCTTCTTTTGGAGGCCAAAGAAAATGAGGAGAGGCCCTATCATTCTTATTCTGAGCTACAAAGATCAATCCTGGATCTAAGAAGGGTTCCAAACCCAGGTAGATTTGGTAAGAAGAGATTACATTTTTTGTACTCTATTGACTTGTATCAACAAATGGACACTTTGATTCGTTTAATCCTAAAATATAAATAGAAATATAGTTATAATGTTTTCTCTGGCTTGGAAAATGTTAAGTGCATGTTGCGTAGTCAACGATTTTGTTTGGAAAATATGGATTCTATATTGGCTTAGGTGGAGAGATTCCTTATGTCTGATTCAACTTCTGGCGATCTTACTGACCCTCCTATGGATCCGAGTGAATTCATTGACCCACCAATGGACAGTGCTCTACACTTGACTATTATATCTTCTGATCAAGAGTAAGCCCTGAATGCTTGTGTTTTTTTTCATAGTTTTGGCATGGTTTTTACATAGTTTCTGAAGGCCTTTTTAGTGCCTTTGCACGTTCATATCTTCTCAAAAGTATTGGTATGGGTGACACTCTATGTTTCAGTGATGATCTTTGGTTTCAACTTGCTTCTTAACTCGTTTTGTTTCATGCAGTTGGTATTTTTTATTTCATGTGTTGGCTTGGAGAATCTCATTATAGCATACGTGCTAGTTGAGCCTTCCATTCAACCCCTGGTCAGTGGTGGTACACTTTGCTTTAGTAGGGGATGGAACTTGCGAACACTGCAACTAAAATATTTCATTTTGGTCTCTTATAGGTGGTGCATGTTTGTAGACCTCGCCTCTGGTTTTTTTTCATTGCATATGGCTAAGCCTTTGTTGGAATATATCCTATAGTTCGCTTGGGTTTGCAGTTGCATGAAATTGATTTTTTTTTTATGTGCTCTTATGTAATGTTTCAGGTCTCTTGGTACAAGGATTTTGTTTGTCAATGTGATACAAAACATTTTTTCGCATTCCTTATTCCATATCCAAAGTGTTGTCCTTTGTGTCACTCATGCCACAAATGTCACAAAGCGATAAAAGCTATGATATTGTGTTCACCATGAATAACATGCTAAAAACATCCCTGATGAAATGGAGAGTCAGTGCATTACAACCATTAGAGGAATTTTTAGGCATAAAATGGGCCTCCTAAGGAAATTATAAAATAATAGTGGAAATAATAAAATAAGATTAGATTACATCATCAAATTTTAGAGGGAAAAAATAAAAAAAATAAACTATTTTTTCAACTCGTATTTTCAACTTATCTCCCTATGGGTTTACTCAAATTTCGAGTGGAAACACTTTTTGGATGCATAATTTGATTCCTCGTCCAAGGAGTACCCATGTTGGATACTTTTGATGGACACTACTACACGAAAAATGAGAAATACATGAAAAATGTGATTGCAATCACATTTTTTCATGTATTTCACAATTTTTGTGTAGTAGGGTCCATCAAATGTATGCAAAATGGGTACTCCTTGGATGAGGAATTAAATTTTTCATCCAACGAGTACTCGCGCTAGAAATTTGAGTAAAACTTTAGGGAAATAAGCTGAAAATACGATTGAAAAAGTAGTTTTATTATTTTATTTTATTTTAATCTTTTTCCTTTTTTACTCCAAAAATGGTGAATCATCCCCCATGGTTGGGATCATCATCTTGAATCCTATTGTTTCTTATACAATTTATTTTGGTTGTACATTTTTCTATAATGAATTTTGGAGAAAGCTTGTAAAAAACCCTAATTTTTTGCCGCAACGCAATTCTCCCCTATATGCCCTCGCGCTTGTCATGTTGTGTGTAACTAGTAAACAACGCTAGTAGCATGGGAATTAAAGCTAAAGTCACATTGGTCCTCGTCAAGAAGGTTCTCCAAAAATGGAGCAGAAACTTCTTCTTCTAGAAGTCTCGAGAACGGAAGTCTAGTATCTGTTGGTTGAGGATATGGTCGAGTTCTCCTATTTTGAACCTTTTATCCTATATTTAAGGATATTCCTCTTTGACATAAGGACTTTCCTCCCTCATTTTTGGATCCATACCCTTTCCAACTTCACTATAATTTAATTACATGCCTTCCCAAAATAGTTGTTCATTGCTGGTTTCCTTTTTAGTGCTCAAATGTGCCTAAACACAGTCAAAATTCCAAGGATAAGGAGTGCTTGAAGTATTTTGTTTGGACTTGGAATATCGTCCTAAAGGAAACCTCCAACATCAAGGCATCTGTCGTATGCTTCCATCTTCAATTTATCAATAATACAAAGCATGTTTTACTTTCCATAAGCTTGTTAATGATCGCTTTCTTAGTATGATGCTCCTCGATTTGTCATACTTTTTACATGAGAATGCAATATACTATGTTTTCTTTGTTTTTCGTTATTTTATCTCTCCTGCAGGTTTTCGGGCATAAAGGAATAGAGAGGAATGATTAACATTGACAAGAAACCCCATAGGAGTGAGGTAGGCCATCTCCCTCTCTCATGTCATTCTGATTTAAGCTAGGAAAGTTTACTTATTTTTGTCTTGTGTGTTACTAGATCCACTCATTAGGCTAGATGGATCACTTCTTTGTAGAATGGATTGTCCGGTTAACAAAATGGCGACTCCTTTGGGGAGCATATGGAATTTGTAGTCCTTATTTTGTATTTTTCCTTCTTGTTGAGTTTGGCCAACCATTGAATGACCCTTTGTTTGGATTGATTTTCAGTCTATACTTTTCTTTGAAGGTTTCCTAGGTATCATAACTAGAGTTTCTCCTTGATATTTGCTTGTTTTTCCCCTATTTACCTCCATCAGTGCATCTTTTATCAGCCACAGTCGTGTTACCAATGCATATTTTATCCATTACAGTCGCACTGCAAACCTCTGGTGTCAACTGGAAATCCACGCTAGTTTTTGAATGTGGGAATTTTTAGAGTCTCTGTTGGATACTTTAGTGTGTTTTGATCCTTAAGGTTCTTTCTCTACTTTTTCTGTATCAATTTTTTATTGATTGCTTTCGTTTTCTTGGTGGAACGCAAAATTTTGTCCAAAACTTGAAGTGGTAAATTGATATTTCTGATTGAGTCTTTCACATTTTGAGTTTATTGAAAATTTGGTCTAATTCTTGTATGATTGGAAGAATACTGAATTTTTGTTAATGGAACAATAGTGGTTCTTTTGCATTCATAAGAAATTGACTTTTTGCATTTAGTTAGTTTTCATTTAAAAAAAAAATATTTTCATTAAAGTGCATTAGATTACTTCAATGGAAAACTTAATTTTGGAATTCATTATTGAAAATAGATCACATTTTTCATTAATTGAAAGCTAAAGAAGTGTATTTAGGTGCATTAGATAATTCATAACGAAGAGAAAGTGAAAGATCATATAAGTAAATATTAGTAAATGTGAAAATATTTTAATTTTTGAAAAGTTGCATTTCGGATAGTGAAAGTGAAAATCGTCTTTTTAATTTTTAGAATTGCATTTTTGAAAAGTGAAAAGAGAAAATCTAGTTAAGGGCATCATGTTTCTTGAATTATTTGTTTGGTGCATCATTGTTTCAAATATATTCTGTTATTAATTTAGCTTTCATATATATTATTTTTCTCATATAGTTGCAGCTTAGGAATTCAGGTGACATCGCTTTGAGCCCCAAAATTGAAACTTAATTCAAGATAAACATTAAAATTTACCTCAATTAACCTAAGGAGCATTTGGAATATAATAAAAACATTTAGAGGTATAGGCTAGAGACGTGTTCCATTGTCGTAAAACGCAAGAGTTGTTGTTAACTACTTGTGTTGCATCCCGAGGGTGTTATCCTGTTCCACACACGAAAGTATATAGGACTGTTCTCCAGTACTCTCGAGTACTCTCGGGTATATCAGAGGTGCTCCACGTATGAAATTATATAGGAACGATCTCATCGAACGGTTACGCATTAGAAAAAATTACTATGGATTTTCACTCCAACGTACCCTCGCGTATATTTTGGGAGTCCCCACTAGGTTTCTATCCTACCATAGGCAACTGAGTCAGCCATCTTGTTGACGTGATACACCGAACACAACATTCAAGGAGATCGCCTGCCTGTAATTCTTGGTTCATTAGGAGGTGTTCTACAGTTCACGAATACCTAGTAAACCCTTTTGCCTAGATTACCCGTTTTGATTTGTTTTTTTATCTTTTAAATTCTAAAATTATTGCCTGCGGTATAACATCCCACCCAAGCATTTCTCATTGACCTCATTATGACTAGTTAATTGAATTTTTTTTTTTAATCCCAAAGTGTTCACTTGTATCATTTTTTATTTTTTGGAAAATACATCGTGGTAGAACCTCCAAGTACTCGGTCGCGCCACGCGCAGAGTTCACCTTCCACTTCCCTTCACTTTATTAAGTCGATGAGTCTCCTCAAAGAGTCCAAAGTGAGATCCCTCATATTTTTTCTGAACCTCTTGAAAACCAGGGTGTTGAAATTGGTATTTTTATGAGTATTCAACCTCTTTCATCCTGACCACCTCCATCTGAGTCGATTGCTTCATCCCAGGCCTCTCCTCCGGATATTCCTAAGCCTACTTCCAGGTTCTTACTTTTTCCTAAGAATCCACTCTTTGATCCTGAAGAAAACCATGTCTACTTGTCACCTTCACACCAGTATAGTCCTTTTGATACTCCCAACGTTCCTTTGGTCCCTTCTCCTGGTGCGTCTCGAGTTCCTGCTCGAGAATTTCTTCTGTCCACCATAGAAAATAATGGTGATGATACTCCATTTGAGGACACTCCTCAAAGTACACCTTTGGAAACATATACGACTCATATCCTAGAATTCATCCCTGAAGCACAATTTCCTCTTGAAGGTTTTCCTTATGTCGCCTACAATATGGGGAATTCTTCCACTATACCCATTGGTCATAGTGTAACTTCGGTTCCACCAGGTTACACTTCCCTTGGTGACCATTTCTCAGAAACTTCTGGCACGAATTTTTTATTTCACAACCCTATATGGTCAACTGGTGTCACTCCTACAACTGGTTCTTTCGGTCCAAACGTGTCAATGTTGACTACCCTACCTACAATTACTGTAGGTCATATATAGGTTACTCTTAGATCGTTTGCTCCATTGACCCTATCTACAGTAACTACAGTTCCCCCCCTCAGTGGTCAACCTACAGGTTCATCTATTCCACAGTATGTGTGGAAAACCTATATGCCTATTGGTTCCAGTGGGAAATGCGTGAACTATGGACCCACATCGAGGGCAACCCAACCCATTGGTGCTAACCCTAACATGGGTGGAATGTCGGTTTCATCTGTGGCCAATTCTATCATAGGGGAACCTTTCAAAGGTCCTCAAATCCCTTCGACTCAACAACCTTATGTTCAACATGTGTATATTCAACAACCCCATGCTCAATACCCATACCTTCAACAACAATTTTTTCAACATACATATGTTCACCAACTGTAAATTCCATTATCGAGAGTTTTGACCAACTCACAAGCATGTCCCCAAGCGCTCTATGGTCCAAATCCCTCATTGGGAAAACCTGGAGCTTATCCTCTCAGACCTATTATTCCTTACCAGTAGCCCCAACAAGGCCCTTATCAACAACTGCAACCAGGATGTAACCTTCAACTGCAGCAAAGGCCAACCAACAACTTCAACAGGGACCTAACCCTTAGTTTCAACAAATTAATGACCTTCAGTTGCAACAAGGACAATTCCAACACCTATAGCAAGGTCTTAATCAACCACTGCAGTAAGGGCCTAATCAATCACTACAGTCGGGGCCTTATCAGCAACTCCAGCAGGGGTATAACCAACCACTACAACAGGGGCCTTATCAACAACTGCACTAGGGTCCTTACCAAAAAATGCAAAAAACACCCCTTTACCAACAGTATGGCCAATTCGTTCCATATGGTCAAAACCAACCCCAATGTGGGCAGAACCAATTCCAACAAGGTTGGAATAATAATTTTAGTACTTATCAGAGACCATATACCCCATACAAACCTCATTTTTCATTTCTATCAACGTTTGAATTATCGGACGTGTCAAGGCTTACAAATGACCCAGTACTCTAGTCCCCATATTTGCCTCCGGTTCCAACAAAAATTCCCAAATATTGCCTTAAATTTGAAGAAAATTCTAGAGAGGACCCCCAAGCACACATCATTACCTATCACCTTTGGTGTTCGTCCAAATCTTGGGTCAATGATTCTATTTGACCGCGTCTTTTCCAGCGTACTCTCATGGGTGCTGCCGCAAAGTGGTACATCGAGCTTTCTCGAGGTTCCTTTCAAGACTTTAACACTTTAGCCATGGATTTTCTTACCCACTTTCAACTGTCTATCTAGTATGAGACTAGAACTCATATTCTAACATCGTTAGAACAATCGACATCCACTTATATCTGTGATCACATTGATGAATGGAGACGCAGTCGTCGTCTCATTAAATTCAAACTCCCAGACCAAATCTTGACCGAATGATTTACTAAATCATTCTTTCCTAAAATCACCAAGGACATAGCCATGGGTATCTGTGTTACCGAATAACAAGATATAACGCATGCCAAGTATTTAGACTTAGTCTATTCACAATTTGGCACTCTGTATGAGTTACTTCCCTATGTCCTGCAACCTTCAATGGATCCCGCATCTTCCACGACTACCGATTAAAAACCCATTTATGGTGTTATTGGATTTGTTACTTAGCAGCCTAGTAGTACCCCTGCTAATTTTTCCAAATCCAAATCGAATCCTGCTATAACTCCTAATGTTGAAACCAGTTAGAGGAGTCCTAGACAAACTTCAGAGATCAAAACTATTCAACCTTCCACAACAGACAAATCCTCGAAGGGTAAGAAAAAGGGTAAAGATAAGAAAAACTAGATACCCTTAAAAGGGATTCACCAAAGCCATCTGCTGACAATTCATAAAAAAAATCCCAAGTTTCCTTGCCTTATCTATGATGAAGATCATTAAAATAAGGACTACCTCCGATGTGCTGAAGTAAGTTATCTTTTGAAAGGAACCTTTGGGACACCAACAATACTGAAGGAATATTTCACGTCATAGTAGAAACAATTTTTATGAAACCAGCTCCAAAAATAGAAGAAAAGAGAGATCAAATCCTTATAAATCAGCCACTTCTAGGGGGCAACCTCCAATACATTACATAAATGAACAATTCTTGGATGATACAAATTGAAAAACCTCCTTTTATATATAGGAGTCCATGGGATCACAATATAAGCCTAGCCGACCTAACAATAATAACGTAAGGGCACAATAATAACAATATTGGGGTTAGAGGGGTACAACAATAACAATAAGGGGGTTACACTAACAACAATAAGGGACTATAATAGTAATACAGGGACCTAATAACAACTCTTATATCAGGGACAAACCTCTGGTATTTCCCAAGTATTTATGAGTGGTATGAAACCTATCAACGTTGCCGCCAGATCTAAATATTACCCAACTCCTGAGAAGTCTATGGCGGAGAAATATGTTATTGACATACCTTCTTCCTCCACCCCACCCAATTCCAATCCTCTCCATATCGAGAGACCTAGCACTAAATCCACGATCCGACCACCCCCCAAAGGTGTTCTTCAGAAATCAGCCTATAATCTAAACGCACAAGCTGCTCAACATTAAAAAATTTGAGGAGACTTAGCTTAGGTTGTAGTGTCCCTTCTTGGTGAGATAGCTTTGATGACACTCAGAGAGGGTGATTTTGATAAAATGATATAATATTATGCACGACAGCCTCATTTACATGCTTATATGATATAGGCCTAGTTTTGGTCCCTTGGTTGTTGTGTGTTTATGATAATATATATGGTTGTGTGTATAAGAATTGATTTTGGTTAAGAACATAATATCGATGTTTTCTCTTTTGGTATCCTAGTTTGGACATAGGTGTATGACATGGATGGTGATCCAGGAATGAGACACATATATCCACGGATGATCATGGTTATGTGGAACATATGGCTAATTGTGTTTTATGGATGATACATCCAATGTATAATTATATGTGCTTAATCTCGTACTAAGCATGATGTGGCAAGGGAATTGGTCATTTCCAACAAGGATGCTCAAGTTAAAAATGGCTAAGGAAGTCATTTCTCTAAAACCAAAATGATTGTGGAAGTCATGCAAAATCCTTGGTAAAATGTGAATAAGTTAATTATGAAATTCATTTGATTCCTTTGATCTATGAGATTTTGATGTGTGCAGGTCTTGGAAGAAGACCTTACCAACGAACCATCAGATTGGTATGAGCTTGCAATCAGTACATTTACGTGAAGCGTGGAGTTTCAAAGCAGAGTAGATGAGAAGCCATGGAAATTAGGGTGCAGAGTCCTGAATCCATGAAATATAAAGATGTGGAGTCTTCGATATATAATAAAAGGATTAGGGTGTTGATTCCTAAATCAATGGAATATAAAGACATGGAGTCTTGGATCTAAAATAAAATGTTTACGGCGCGGAGTCTTGAATATTTAAAAAGATCAAGGTGTGGAATCTTGGATATTTAGAGTAGATTAGGGCGCAGAGTCGTCAATATATTAAGGCACATAGATGCATGCAATAGGGGTGTAGAATCCCTATTCTATGGAAGAAAAATACCACTCATGGGTAGCTCATGGATGAATTTCCTTAATAAAATCTCATTCCTAACAATTTTGGAGTGACTTTCTAAAAATAGAAAGTCATGTCTAGCATCTCAAGTATGACTTTCCAAAAATAGTAAATCGCCTCCAATCAATGGGAAATCAAGTATACTTGAAGGAAAATCACTTAACTTATCATTAATAAATCCTAATAGTTCAATCTCGACGTAATCCTCAATATTATTAATATTATTATTATTATATTTTATGAGACTATGATATTATTATTAAAAGGGAATTATATCTCCTCAATCACTTCACACCTCTCTCCTTGATGATTCTCATGGCCCTATGTAACTCTCTCTCTCTTTTAATAATACATTACACTCTATTTTATGCACTCATCCAAGAATGGAATATTCCTCTTACACTCATTAAAGACATGTCATAAAAGATTCCTCTTGCACTCTCTTTAGTGCATATGTTACCCTCTCCTTAACTAAGGCATGCATACCTCTCCTTAATGGCATGAGTTACACTCCTTTAAATGGAATACAAGGCATGCACATTTTTCCTCCTTTATGATAAGAATTTTTTGCTCCTCCTATATGTGTGTCTCATGTATTCTCACTTGGGGGAGGTGCATTGTGATACCAAGAGTTGGAGAGATTTATAAAAAAAATAAAAAAAATAAAAATAAAAAAATTATGAGAGGGGGAGACTTGGAGGGTAGCCAAATAATAATCTAAATTGCTAAGTAGCTCAACCTAGTGGAGTTAAACTTGTCTTCCTCAACATTCCTTGTATATCTCTCTAATGTTATATTTTGGCACTGCTTGTGAGCTCTTACACCTCAGGGGTTCCAGGGAGAGAAGTTCTCCCTGGATATGGTTGGGTAGAAAACCGGATGGTTAAAATGAGTTGGTTAAGGGATCAAAGGTGGATCATATTCTCAATGATTGGAGTTGAATATCTCTTCAGGTATAATTTTCATTGTTTTAAAATTATAGTATAGCTTTAGCATAAAATAAAAATTAGAAATTTAAATTGTTGTAAGCATCTAGTTTTGGTTTAATCTTACTCTATCCAAAATATTATTAATTAGTTAAAAATGAAAACTAATACCATTATATATGTATGGATGTTTAAATCTAAATATTAGAATTATTATTGGTGTAGTTTATGGTACAAACCTTGGTATGGTAACCTTTGAGAAAGGAAAGAAAAATATTTTTTAAGGTAATTGCAATAAAGAATTTCTAAAGATATTGGGTGAGAGTTTCATGGGTGATGGTTTTGTTTCATTTTAATTGAAATAGGTAATTAGAGACATGTTTTGGAAATGGTTTCATAATATGTGGAAAAGTGATTAGAAAAATTCGTGAATGAGAAATTTTATTATTTTTACTATATATGCAAATGATTATGCATGAATAAGAGCTAAATTTCAGCTTACAGGAGAAGTAAGGATATAGACACATATCCAAAGTATACTTGGAGGAATCAATGGATCTGCCCTTGAAATAAAAATGCAGAAATAATGTCAGCCAAGAGTTTCAAAGAAAATAATTGAGGTAATTTCAGTAATTAGGTGCATGCAATATTTGCAAATGTAGATAAAAAGTAAGCATACACAATGCATTAAAATAATAATCATTGGTTAACTCTTATTTTGGAGTATCTCCTTATATGTATTACAATAGCTCAGGATGTTTGCCATGTGTTTGTAGGAATGATTGAGTGAAACTAATGCTTGAAGAAACTCAAAACCCTTCAATTGACTTACAATAGATGAAATGGTTTGGAAATGAATTTATAAAATACATAAGTAATTACAGATTAATTCTTTGTTTCTATTTGTTATGCATGGTTGTAGATTCAAGCTTGCATGCCATCTATTTGACAAAATCTGAAAATGAGATTCCAAGAGTAAGAATATTTGTTAGTTTAATAAAATTGCATCCTAGGGTAGTTTCGTATTGTTTCAACCCAACTTCAGGGGGTATTCATGCCATATGAACCTGTAACCCCCTATTTGATGCCAAAAAAATACTTTTTAGAACCCAGATCATAAATCCGGGTGCTTTTGCAGATTACTGATGCCAAATGTGTGTGTTTGTTCTCGAGTTTTTGGTGAAGGATTAAGATAATTTAATTTCTATTTTAATATGCCAAAATCTAAAGTTTTAATTTATGAATTTTATGAGTTAAATAGGTTGAGTAAGAATCTTATATTCATGTTGCTAATGGTTGTCAAAATTGTCTTAAGAGATGATTCTCGCCAAGTGTTTGAAAAAATGCCTCAATGGTTGTATACTGTATGCTTGCAAAATGTTTGTCAAAATGATTCAATGGTTGTAGCTATTTACATTTATGAATTTTATGTAAAAAAAATACCTGAGTGAAATTATGATTGTAACCAAGATGTTTTTGGAATGTCTCAATGAATATGCATGGCAATCCCATTGAGTTAAAATTCATGTTGATCAAGTCAAATTTGGGTAAGTGAATTATTGTAGTGTCAACTTACATATGAAATTAAAAATATTGGATACCACTCCTATAGAAGTCGAGTTCTCCTTTCAAGTAAAAAAATCATGAGCGTGTTATTTAAAATAAAATCAAATTAGTCACAACAAAGGTAACAATTAGTTTGTTGGAAATTGTGGCTCGTAAAGTTTGATATTTATTCATCCCACTAAAGCATATTTCTTTTAAATATTACTTTTGAACTTGAGGATCAAGTCATGGTTGTCGTTTGGTAGTTTGGCTTTGTGGTTTGAGTGATACTTTGTCTTTGGGATTGTTTTGGCATTTGGAAACAAAAAAAAAAATATCGCATTTTTTTTTAGATTCAACAAGATGATGAGCTTAGTGAAAAGAGTCGCCTTCACTAAGTGGGCCCGCAGACTATTTTTGGTGCAAAGTCTATTTTTAGACATGTCGATCATATTTTATGAGTTGCATGATGCTATTTGTGGATGGTTGGTCAAGTTGGGAAAATAGATGGACTTCTATTTTTAGACATATTGGGCGGAATCTATTTTTAAATTGCTAGTCTAAAAATATATATGTCGAATATTATTAGCTCTTAATAATATTTAGACTATAAACGTTATCTTATTCTCTTGGAGCACTTCAGTTAAGTGCACAGATGTGGCATAGCAGCTGACAGAAGGAATTACGCTATTCCTGAGGGTTTACTGGAGCTAATGCATGAGGACTTCAGTTAGAACTCATGTGACAGAGTTTGGTGGAGTTGTATTTAGTTTAACTCAGTTAGACTCAGTTGGGCTAGTTGTATCTAGTCTAATTGATTGATACACTAGTGAGAGTGATGTGAATTAATTAGTTAATTAATTCACTAAATAATAACTCATTAATCAAATTAAGAATACATCATTTAACTACAGTGCATGGACAGTTTCAGTGGAGACCAATGGAGAGGTAGGTGAAAGAGCAAGTGTGACTATCAGTTGTGACTATAGTGATGCATTTATTGCATCCAACACTCAGTAGAGATGCCAATGAGGATTGCGCAGTGCAAGCTTGGTGGATTCGAGTTCATTCAGAGCCATTTTCCAGCAGGGATTGCATAGTAGAGGCAGGCTAGTAGGTGGCAGAGATCTGTGCATGGATTTGCAATATCAGGCCTAATTAGTGTGTAGTGATTGTAGTGTGTAGTGATTGTGTAGAGATCTGTGCATGGATCGCATGCTTGGTTTCAAGTGTGATGGGATCAGTGTGGTTTATTGACAGTGGTGCATATTTCCATATGACCTGAGACAAAGATTTTTTCAGTGATCTAGATGAGAAGGATCTTGGAGTGCACATCGAGATGGGCGATGATGGTAGATACAGTGCGACTGGTATCGGGACCATTTCCTTTGAGAGGGAGTCTCGTAAACCTTTCATGTTGAAGGATGTCATGCATGTTCCAGGATTGAAGAAGAATCTGATCTCTGTGGCGATGTTGGAAGACAAGGGATGTGATGTTGTTTTTAGCGAGGGAAAGGCTTTCCTGCGCAGTAAAACAACTGGTGAAACCCGGAGGATAGGGGTTTGAGTTAAGAACCTTTATCAATTGCAGGTAGATGGCTGCACAGAAATGACAGGCAAAGCAGAAGCAGTGGTGACCCGGGATGAGGGCGAATTGTGGCATAGGATATTGGGCCATCTTCACCATGGCGCTTTGAAAATTTTACAGCAGATTTATACCAGGCTTCCCAAGGGTACATTTGCGCAGTCAGATCAGTGCAAGGGATGTACTTTGGGAAAATTTGTGAAGACCACTTTTCATGAGAAGGATAGTCATGCCACGACGATCCTCGAGAGAATTTACATAGACATGTGTGGACCTTTCTCAGTAGCTTCGACAACAAATCATAGGCATTATGTGATATTTGTTGATGAATTTTCTCGTAAGTGATGGATCTTCTTCATGCAGAAGAAGAGCGAGACATACTCAAAGTTCTGTGAGTTCAAGGCGTTGGTTGAGAAAGAATCAGGGAAGCAGGTGAAAGCTCTTAGGAGCGATAATGGTGGTGAATACATCTCTGGCGAATTCAAAGACTTTTGCGGTGCAGAAGGAATTCGAAGAGAACTCATAGCGCCTCATAACCCACAACAGAATGGGGTCGTGGAGAGAAAGAATAGAACGATCATGGGTGCTGCACAGGCGATGCTGCATGATCAGGGCCTTCCCATACAGTTGTGGTTTGAAGCATGCAACACTGCGGTTTATGTGCAAAACCGTTGTCCTCATAGAGTACTTGGCATGAGTACACCCGAAGAGGCGTTATCTGGTAAGAAGCCTGATATTTCTCATTTGAAGATTTTTGGCTCACCTATTTACATTCATGTGACGAAGGATGCCAGGAAGAAGCTAGAGTCGACCGCAGAGGTTGGGATATTTGTGGGGTACACAGAAACACCCCACAATTATCGTGTGTATTTTCTAGAAATTTGGATGACTGTTGTGCGACGGGATATCAAATTTCATGAGGAGAAAGCCATGAAGTTGTCGCTTGAGTGGGAGCTACACTTGCATGTAGATGAGGAGCTACTTGTTCCTAAAGATGAGCCTTTGGATGTGGATCAGCCACAAGAGGAGGTTCATGGAGTGGAAGAAATCACTCATGCAGCGCCAAACATTAGAGGGAAAAAGCGCACTACAGAAGCTTAGCGACTGAATCTTTATGCAGCGCAGAATGTAGGAGCACCTACATCACAGCGCAGACAGAGACAATCACCTGACCGATTTACTGGATACATGGCTTTGATGAGCAAGTGTATCGTGACAGAACCATCCTCTTTCGAGGAAGCTGTGGAGGATCCCGCATGGGTAGATGCCATGGTGGAAGAGTATGATTTGATTGTCAGAAACAGTGCATGGGAGATTTTCCTATGGCCGGAAGGGGAATTAGTGTTAGGTTCGAGATGGATCTACAAAGTAAAGCAAGCTACTGACGGGAGCGTCAAGAAGTACAAGGCAAGATTTGTTGCCCGGGGCTTCTCACAGATCGAGGGGATGGACTATGAAGAAACATTTGCACCTGTTGCAAGGTATTCTTCCATACGGACCATCCTTGCTCTCTCAGCGCAGATGGGTTGGCACATTCATCAGATGGATGTGAAGACTACATTCCTCAACGGAGTCATTGAGGAGGAGGTGTACATAAAGTAGCCTAAAGGATTCGAAATATTCAGCAGTGAGTTGCATGTGTGCAGGCTCAAAAGAGTGTTGTATGGGCTAAAACAATCACCTCGTGCTTGGTACACACAGATAGACAGTTATTTCACCAGACTTGGTTTCGCCAAGAGTGAGGCAAATCTAAACCTATACCAGATTGTGGTGGAGGGTAAGTTGTTGATCATTGTACTTTATGTAGATGATTTGATACTAACAGTTGATGAACTGTTGATACACTCATGCAAGGCAGATCTTGAAAAGGAGTTTGAGATGAAGGACTTGGGCCTCCTTCATTATTTCCTGGGATTGGAAATTTGGCAGTGGAAGGGTGGACTATTTGTGTCTTAAGGCAAGTATGCCTGGGAGATACTGGAGAAGTTCAACATGCAAGGCTGCAAGCCTATCGACACTCCTCTTCCTGGTGTTTGGAGGAAAGAGGATGCTACATCGGAAGAGGTAGTGGATGCAACTGTTTATCGACAGTTGGTTGGTTCGCTCATGTATCTAGTCAATACACGACCGGACATATGCTACACTATTAACCATCTTTCACAAGCTATGGTTAAGCCTACCAAGCTCTTTTGGAAGGCAGGCAAGCATGTCCTGAGGTATCTCAGGGGCACATCGGGATATGGATTGTGGTACAGACAGTCGGATGAGTTGAAGCTGCATGGCTTCACGGATGCAGATTGGCCAGGGAGCCCAATGGAAAGAAAGAGCACATCTGGAGGGATATTCAGTATCGGGACTACAACATTTTCTTGGTACAGCATGAAACAGAGATTCATGGCACTCAATTCAGCGGAGGCCGAGTACATGGCAGCAAGCTTGGCTACATGCGAGGCTATATGGATGAGGAAGATCCTGGTCGGGTTGTTCGGTTCACACTTAGATCCTACTGTGATATATTGTGATAATCAGAGTTGCATTAAACTCTTGGTTAATCCGATGTTCCTGATAAATCAGAAACACTCATGACATCCGGTACCATCATATCGAGGTGTGTCATTAGAAGATCATGTTGCTTTCTTACATTCCCTCGAGATTAGGATGCAGATATTACGAAACGAGCGCTCACCGGGAGCCAATTCCGAATACCATAGAGAACGAGGATCGGGAATTGTGAGATAATCCCTATCTTGTTGAGGAGGGAGTGTTGAGATTCAACAAGATGACAAACAGTGAAAGAGTCGCAACTACTGAAGTGATCCATGAGAGCCTATTTTGGCGCAAGTCTAGTTTAGACATATGGATCATGTTCTATGAGTTGCAGGATGCTATTTGTGGATGGTTGGTCAAGTCGGAAAAAATAGATGGACTTCTATTTTTAGACATACTAGGCAGAATCTATTTTTAGATTGCCAGTCTAAAAATAGATATGTCGAATATTATTAGCTCTTAATAATATTTGGACTCTAAACATTATCTTATCCTCTTGGAGCACTTCAGTTTGATGCCTGGATGTGGCACATGCAGCTGACAGAAGGAATTACGCTATTCCGAGGGTTTAGTGGAGCTATTGCATGGTTGACTTCAGTTAGAACTCATGTGACAGAGTTTGGTGGAGTTGATGAGACAGTTAATGGAGTTGTGTTCAGTTTAACTTAGTTGAGCTAGTTGTATCTAGTCTAACTGATTGATACAATTAGTGAGAGTGGTTTGAATTAATTATTAATTAATTCACTAATTATTAACTCATAAATCAACTAAAGAATACATCAGTTAACTACAGTGCATGGACAGTTTCAGTGGAGACCAGTGAAGAGGTAGGTGAAAGAGCAAGTGTGACTATCAGTTGTGACTATAGTGATGCATTGATTTCATCCAACACTCAGTAGAGATGCCAATGAGGATTGCACAGTGTAAGCTTGGTGGATTCGAGTTCATTCATAGCCATTCTTCAGCAGGGATTGCGCAGTATAAGCAAGCTAGCAGGTGGCAGAGATCAGTGCATGGATTTGCAAGATCGGGCCTGATTAGTGTGTAGTGATTGTATTGTATTGAGAGCTTGATATGATCAGCTTTGTATGAGGATTGTTACATGATCTCTATGACATATATTATATACAAATATTTGGGGTTTTTAGCTTCAGGCTTTCCCTTTAAACTGTTGTGTTAATGTGTGTGAATTTTTATGGTTTCATGTGTGCATTGCAATTGATTTAATTTCCGCATGTGATGATCAATAGTGGAATAGATTATGTATTGTGCATGAAGTTAAAATAGTGTGTGATCAGGAGAATCTTGGATATATAACACATAAGTTATATAATTTCTACAATTTTGAATTAAATGTTCAATATTTATCTATAATAATCATGGTTGGTAAGGTGGGACCTTACATATGGTATTAGAGCAAGTTACAACACTAGGGCCTAATGGGAAAACATGCTTACTTGTAGTTTGATGATGTATAAATGTTGATTTTGCATGCATGTTGAGTTGTTGTATATCTTGACTTGGAAGCATATTGGTTGCATAGAAGATATTATTATTATTATGTCATTTAGAAACTAATGAAAGAAAAAGAATGCTTTCTTATACTCCTTTATACCTTTGTAAAGACGAATTACTAGCAATATGTTAAATTTTTTAAAGACATGTTGGGAAAGGATGTGCTTGAGAAAGTTTGGGTTAAACCCAAGCATGTGATTGGCTCAAGATTTTCAATCGATGAGTGAGATAGGTGTAGTGAATGCATGATTGCATATATGTTTTATGCATCATTATCAATATGCTATGGTTTTAGTAGCCATCTTTACTAGCTGAAATCGTATCTACCAAGAAAAATATTGGCTTAATCTGAATTATAATATGATGACCTTGGTGTGTATGCTCTGGGAATGTGTAACAACTGTAAGGTTGAGATTCAATTAAAGTGATGATTGATTTCATCATGTTAATTTTGAATATTTTCTTATCTACACTAAGGGAAGCTCAACAGAAGTTACCTTGAAGGATGTCACGTTCATATGTGAATGTAGATTCACGAGTAATGTACATGCATTAATTTGATGTGTTAAAATATGATTTGGAATAAATTCTTAATGAGTAAGAATGGAATTCCTATTATTTATTTGACATGATTTTGTGTAGTTTGGGTTGAAATTTTGCATCAAATAACTTGAAATCACTCAAATACTAGGTTGTGGTATGACCTTCCTAATAAACAAGAGGCTTAAATGACTTGTGCATGAATGGTTGTAGAAGCCATTTTAAGGAACACTTGAAGGTTATGTTTTCCTCAAGTTATGTATGGGTGTGTAATCCATACTAGCATATATCCATGAGCTAATGTATGGGTGTGGAATCCATACTAACATATATCTATGAGCTAAGTAATGAGCTAATGTGTGGGTGTGAAATCCATACTAACATACATCTATGAGCTAAGTAGGTAAGGTATGGGTGTGGAATCCATACTAGCATATATCTATGAGCTAAGTAATTCTTCTCGTTAGAATGAAAAAAATATTTTGATGAAATTTCATAGACATGATTAAGGATGATTGATTATGTGGATAGAGATTCGTAACATAAATTTGCTACAAATGAAGATACTAATATTGATATGGTGAACACCATTAGGTGGTTTAGAATGTTTGTAATAACTAATTTTGATATATGGAGTCAAGCGTGAACTAAGTATCCATCCTCTAGTATTGTATATGTGTTGGATTTAGTTAGAATTAAATTGATTTTCAAATTCTTGAAATGTACAAAAATATTATTGTGATAAGTTGATGAAATATCTTTTCTTTTGGCTTAAGACAAATTAGGTCTAGGAAATACCATAATTGTTTCCTTAATGATTTTATAATCAATTATTGCTTGAATTCTATTTAACGAAATTAATTAGAGAAATTATGAGGATTGAACTCATGAATTTCTCTAAACTATTGTTAGTTAGATGATCAAGTCAAAATTCATATTGTTTATCAACTTGATGAATTTCTTTCTTGGAATTTGATTAAGCTGTAGATTGTTAAGAGAATAAAATGTCTAGAAGATAAAAAAATTATGTGATGAGAACTTTGTTTTTGATATAGGTGGATATTGGTGGCCACCCGCCTATTCCACTTGGGGCCCCACCATTATTTCTTTCAGTTGTTCATTTTCCTTAATTATAGGACAATTTACTGTTTTTAGCAGTTTTTCGGGTCCTGAACTTTCGAAGCTATTTTGAGGCCCTAAACGATGTTTTTTGGAAAAACTAGGAGAAACATGGGTCCATAGACTAATGCTACTCACTCAAAAGTTGTATTCCTCGGATAGATATTTCTAATGAGGTATGGTGCACGTCAAACGAAGATCGTATGCCAAATTTACGTACCCGGGAAGTTGATGTACCAATTTACCTAAACAAGGCCCATAATTTTGGTGCTTCATCTCCTAGGGTTAGGTCTTTGGATGTTTAGGGTTTTCCATTATTTCTCAATAATAAACATTCCCTCATTGTAACATAGTTCAGAGGCTTGTAGCCACCACATCTCTTCTCAGAGATAAGCTACCAGCGCCCTAGCTAGTTTATTTCCATTTTTTCTATAAGCAAATTTCATTTCTTTGATATTAATTAAATGAAGTGTTATTTCCACTACATCTTTGTACTTATGGTTATATGTGTATTCTGTTGCGTTCCTGCATAAATCTGGATCAGTGGTATTAGAGTGGTCTGCTTTTTCTCGATCCTTCTTTGCATGTCCCCAACGAGGTCGGGGTATAAGGAGTTAGGGCTCAATCTGGTTGAACCCTTGCAAGATCAACCTCGCAAATCCCAACGGTCACCCATGGGGGACAAAAATAAAGATGAGGGAGCAGGAGATCCTATCAAAATATTTCTCGAGGAGGCCCTCGAAAAAAAAGGAACCCGATGATGGATAAATTTTCCTAGATCCTTCAACAAATGCCCACCGACGACGCATCTGCATCCAGCAGCCACTCTGGAGGCGCGACTCCCTTTAAGGTACAGGTAAACTTTGACATTCCCATATTTGAGGGCCAAATATATGCAGATGTCGTAGATAGATGATTTAGTCTATTATAAGGATATTCTCGGTTCACGACTTTTCCGACAGCGAGAATATTATTTTTGCACTCCTCAAAGCTACCCCCCATGTCAAGGACTGGTGGGAAACCTACTATGAGAAAAAGGAGGATATGGAACCCTCTCTGTTCTCGGCCATACCCACTTGTAATTCTTTCCGAGATGCCATCAAGGAACAATACTATCCCGTGGGGAGCTATGAGGACAAGTACATACAATAGATCACATTGCGGTAGCAAAGGGATCAAGATGTGCATGAGATGACATATCTGCTCCATACCCTGCGTACAAAGTTGGGTATCAAATATTCGAAGAAACATTTGGTGCTAAAATATCACATTTGTCTGCATAGATACATTTAGGAGGAAATTTAGTTCCTCAACATCTCCTTGCTTGGTACGGAATACCGGTATGCTGCCAAGATTGAGCAGAAATACAAACAAAAGAAGCGATACTTTGGATCTGCAAAACAAAATAAAGGGAAAGGTGCCCCCAAACTGTAGAATAAAGGAAAAATCCAAGGCATGGTAGCCCAAGACAACCTTCCAAAGCTGCAAGAAAATAACAACACCGCGAAGCCAAAGAAGGACATGAGAAAGTGGTGTGAGTTCCATAAAAGCTCCACTCACAACACAAGTGAGTGTCGGGCCAAGCAGTCGCTGGTGCCCAAGATGAGGGCTTCTGAATCAGATGCATGCTCTGACTCTGAATCAAAACCTGAAAAGGGGAATGACAAAGGGAAGAATATTATTGATGCGAAGCCCAACACCACCGTTTCCACTACGAAGATCTAGAAGGAGGAACTGAAAGATCTAGAGGAGGAGGAGCGTCTCTTACACTCCCATATGTGGGTAAAGGGTTCCACGCTACTGTTCATTATCGACAGTGGGAGCCAAAAGAACCTCATTTAAGGATAGGTCATGAAGTGTTTGGGCTTGCCAACCACATCACACCCACAACCATACATCATCGATTGGCTTCACCAAGTATGAGATCTCTGCGTCAACCAAAAGTGTCGCCTTCCCTACACCATCAAGCCCTTCACGGATGAGGTATTATGTGACATTGTTCCTCTTGATGTTTGTGATGTTTTATTAGGCCAACCATAATTGTGGAAGCGACATGCTGTGTAGCAGTCCCGGCCTCGCACTGTTATTGTTACTTTGGGAAATAATTTGTAGAGGATACCAAAGGTACCACGGCCTACCACTATCTCTTTGGTTACTACAAAACAATGCAGTAAGATCATTTCCAAAACTGGGAATTTTCTTATCCTGATGATCAGCCCCTAGGGAAAGAAGAAGACTGTGACCATGACCTCCAAACAACCCTCCTCCACATGGAAACAACAAATGGACAAGGTCGTGGAGGATTACGGGGACATATTCACCTCACCCACATGGCTGCCTCTGCACTGTCAGGTCAAGCACCCCATTGATCTAACCCAGTTGCGTCGCTACCCAAGGGACCGATCTATCGATTCTTTGTTATGGAGAACGATGAAATAAAGAGGCAGATTCAGGAGATGTTGCAGAAAGGTCACATTCGACCGAGTCCATCTCCCTATGGGAGCTCGATCGTCTTGGTACAAAAGAAGGATGGGACTTGGAGAATCTGTATTGACTATCAGGCGTTGAACAAGATCATTATCCAGAATAGGTAACTGATCCCACAGATTGATGACCTTCTGGACCAACTCAAAGGGGCGAAATATTTCCGCAAGATCGACTTGAAGTCTAGGTATCACCAAGTACCAATCGAACCCTCCGATGTGTGGAAGATTGTTCAAATACAAGGAGGGCATTTTCAAAAGGCTGGTCACACCTTTCGGGTTGACGAATGCTCCCACAACCTTCATGAGGTTGACAGACGAAATCTTGTAGCCATTCACCAACTCATTTTTAGTGGTGTACTTGGATGACATTCTAATCTTCAGCCAGACTTGGGAAGAGCACCTCCACCACATCCAACAGGTCCTCCAAACACTGCGGCAACACAAGTTGTGTGCCAATTTGGAGAAGTGCACTTTTGGGATGACCCAGGTTCAGTATCTGGGATACATTATTGATGAAAGGGGGGTGCATGTGGATCCAACCAAGATCCAAGTCATTCAGGATTGGCCATCCCCAACCACTCTAACAGAGGTTCACAAATTTCTGGGTATTGCTAGTTTCTACCGCAGGTTCGTGTTGGGATTCTCTCATATCACTTGGCCCTTGAGTCAAGTCACCAAGGGAGGAGCGAAAGAAAAAATCTTTTGGTTGGAATCTCAATAGAAGGTGTTCATAGAATTGAAACATCACCTTTGTTCTACCTTAGTGCTCACATTACCAGACTTGCAACAACCATTTGAGATCGAGGCAGATGCCTCTGACTATGCTATTGGGGCAGTTCTAACTCAACAGGGGCATCCGGTGCCATCACATTGAGACATTTTCTGACACAATCCACAAGTATCCCACTTATGACAAAGAAATGTATTCCATTGTGCAGGCTTGTCGACAATGGAAGCATTAAATTTTTGGGAAGGAAACAATCATCCACACAAACCATCGACCCATGAAGTTCATACAAACACAGTGGAAGTTGCAAAACGATCACCATCAGAAGTGGTCCACATATATGCAACAATTTCATTTGAACATCAAGTACACGAAGGGTAGCACCAATAATGTTGCAGAATTCCTCAGCCGACCACTGATCGTGGTGTTAACCACTGTTCTCAACTCTTGTGGGCACGAGACTTCTGATTGAATACTCCTCTACAAGAGCGATCCATAATTCAGCAACAGATATAAGACACTCTTGGAGGGTACACAAGTTCCAAATTTTCACCTCCAAGATGCACTGCTATGTCACCTGGGACACATTTGTGTTCCTTCAAGCGAGCATGCTAAGGTGATTTGGGAAGCACACTATAGTTAATTCGATGGGAATTTCAGGGTTGAGAAAACAGTGGCAGTACTGCAGAATTATTTCTATTGGCCTAACCTTTGACAGGATGTCGGGAAGTACATCATATCCTGCACTACTTGCGCCATTACCAAACCGACCATCAAGAAGCAAGGCCTCTATACTCCACTACCTACCCCTAGTCGACTTTGGGAATCCATCTACATGGATTACATGTCGGGCCTTCCTTCTACTAAGCATGGACACGACTGTGTTTTCATAGTCGTTGATAGATTCTCGAAGATGGCCATTATGGTGGCCTGTAAGAAGAATATCACAGCATAAGCCACTACTAAACTCTTCTTTGAACGAGTGTGGGTGCACTTTGGGATCCCACAGTCTATCATCTCAGATCGAGATAGCAGGTTCCTCAACACATTTTTGTCCAGCCTCTGGTCAATACTGGACACTAAGCTCACCAAGTCGACAACTTTCCATCCCCAAACTAATGGCCAAACAGAGGTCGTCAACAAAATGATTGTACACATTCTACACATCTACAATTCAAAGCATACATGCACATGGGATGAGAGCCTCCCAAATGTACAACATAATTATAACTGGACTCTCCACAACTCAACCGGCCACATCCCCTTTCAGATGGGCTTGGGATTTCAACCACTATGTCCCATTGATGTATCCATGCCATTTGCGGCTACTCAGGTTGATTCAGCTCATGTCCAGTCTGAAGCTGATAAAGAAAACAACTTCATCGAGTGCATTCAACACATCCGCCAACAGGTTCATGTCATATTTGACAGAGCCAATGCTAATTACAAGTAACGACATGATCAACATCGGGTGCCACACAACATCCAGGTGGGCAACAAAGTGTGGTTACATTTGCAGAAGGAGCACCTCACTGGACCCCACCTCAAGATTTGACCGCTCCGATATGGGCCATACACCATCACCAAGGCTATATGGAAAAATTCCTTTGAGCTCATTATTCCACCATTCCTTGGTCTACACCCAATATTCAATGTGGACCGCCTTCGGCCCTACTTCCTACCTCTACTAGACACCTCTGGCATTGCAGAACAACTCACACCAATAGAGTTAAACCCAGACTACATGGAACAAGCCACCACAAGTTTTATCATGGACATGCAAATCAAGAACACTTGCCAACATAAGATCCAACAATATCGGGTTGTCAAATCTAGCCAACTCCTGCACCAAGGCAAGTGGTTCACCAGGGACCAAGTTCAACAGAAGTTTCATCATCTCATGGAGGAACTCAATGCAATGGGGACCACTGATTCCTAAGGGGGGAGGAATTATCCAAGTGGATATTGGTGGCCACCCACCTATTCCACTTGGGGCCCCACCATTGTCTCTTTTAGTTTTTCAGTTTCCTTAATTATAGCACAGTTTAATATTTTTAGTAGTTTTTCGGGTTTTGAACTTTCGGAGCCGTTTTGAGGCCCTAAACGACGTTTTTTTGGAAAAACCGGGAGAAACATGGGTCAATTGACTAATTTTTCTCACTCAAAAGTTGTATTCCTCATATATATCTTTCTAACAAGGTATGGTGTGCATCAAATGGAGATCGTATGCCAAAGTTACATCCCTGGGAAGTTGATGTACCAATTTACCCAAACGGGGCCCATAGTTTTCGCGCTTCATCTCCTATGGTTAGGTTTTTGGATGTTTAGGGTTTTCCATTATTTCTCAATAATATATATGCCCTTGAGCCTCATTTTAACACATTTGAGAGGCCTGTAGCCACCACATATCTTCTCAGAGATAAGCTACCAATGTCCTAGCTAGTTTATTTTCATTTTGTCTGTAAGCAAATTTTAGTTCTTTGATATTAATGAAATGAAGTGTTATTTCCATTGCATATTTGTATTTATGATTAAATGTGTATTCTGTTGTGTTACTGCATAAATCTAGATCAGTTTTATTTAAAAATATATGTGATTAACGAAAAGATTATTTGAGTTCTTGTTTTACAAAAATATGTGCTTGTGATATATTTTTTTGAGGGAGAAATTGAAGGAGAGTGGGCTCAAATTTTGATGAATTGAAATTATTGCATGATTTAGAAGCCTAAGATGATTGCATTGTATATGGAATGGAAGAGATTGTTGGATTTAGGAATTTTGTGATTGGATGTATAGTTGTATGAGTATTTATTAGTCCTACAAAATATTGTAATCATTTGAGATGGTGGTAATTCACTTTAAAAAAATGTGGGGGGGGGGGATTTAGATTTAGGCTATAAATTCCCTTGTGATAGCCTAAATCTTATTTAAATTCAACACAATTCTTTACATTTTGAGAAATGTATAGTTTTCATAGCTTGCTTTTTCATATGTGTTAATAGTAAGGAATAAGACCTAAAACAAAATGAATTGATTAATTATTGAAAAGAAATCATGAGCAATTTTATAGTTGGAAAACAAAATGACTTACAGTTATCAAGGTAGATTCAATAATATAGATATCGTATTTGCATAATTATGAGATTTTTTCTTGATTACAAGTTGCATTCAAAAAGATGTCATTAATTTGCTTTCGGAATGAATATCTTCTAACAAAGTCATTCATAATTGATTCTAAAGTTAGAGAAGTGAATATTATGGAAACTAAAGGAATGGTGTATAATACATAAGTGGGTCAATGGGGACTGTATGGAACCTTACCTTGTTAGTTAAAAAAAGAAGGTATATTTAACCTCAAATTGTGATTTTTCCTAAATTTAGTTAAAAAATATAGGTATATCCTAAATGTTTTGATTGCAAGGATATCTTATGTAATGAAAAGTGGAAACTTGGATTGAGAAGACATAAATCAAGTGGGATGTAACAGTGGATTTTATATATGACATCATGTTTTGTTGCGTAGCTTCACGAAAAATTGTATGAGGATGATTTTTATGATTATTGTATGCAAATTTGATTATGATATGGGATGTACCATCATTGTTGTTTATAAAACCAATGTGTGATCTATTTATATCTTGGAAAGCTTAAAGTAATATAGAACCAAGAAGATCACACATGTAGGATTCTTGTAGATTATGAAAAAGAAAAACATGTAGAATATCAAATTATTATAGATAAATTAAGTAGATGTCATATAAATTACATAAAATAGTATTTTGATATGGTACTATAAATTGCATCGTTGGTTTTGATATAGAAATATTTGGCATTTTATATCAAAACATATCTAATATAGCATGGATATATTTTCTACTTGATTAAGAATGGTATGTTTCATTTTTCATGGAGTTACTTCAAATTTAGAAAACATTAAACTCTAGATTGGCATGAAGAAAAAGATATCAAATACATATACATAAGGTTAACACCTTATTGATAGGAGAATCAAAAATAACTAAGTATATTATGACTATAGGAAAAACTTTGGGCCAAGTTTAGCTCAAGAGGGGGAGTATGTAGTGTCCCTTCTTGGTGAGATAGCTTTGATGACACTCAGAGAGGGTAATTTTGATATAATGATATAATATTATGCATGACAAACTCATGTACATGCTTATATGCTATAGACCTGGTTCGGGTCACCTGGTTTTTTTGTGCTTATGATAATATCTATGGTTGTGTGTATGAGAACTGATTTTGGTTAAGAGCATATTATCGACGTTTTCTCTTTTGGTATCCTAGTTTGGACTTAGGTGTATGACATGGATGGTGATTTAGGATTGAGACACATAGATCCATGGATGATCATGGTTATGTGCAACATATGGTTAATTTTGATTTATGGATGATACATGATTTGTATAATTATATGTGCATAATATCATACGAAGCATGATGTGTCAGGGGACTTGGTCATTTCCAACAAGGACGCTCGAGTTATAAATGACTACGGAAGTCATTTCTCTAAAACCAAAATGACAGTGGAAGTCATGCACAATCCTTGGTAAGATGTGAATAAATTAAATATGAAGTTCATTTGATTCCTTTGATCTATGAGATTGTGTTGTCTGCAGGTCTTGCAAGAAGACCTTACCAACAAACCATCAGATGGGTATGAGTTCACAATCAGTACCTTTAGGTGAAGCGTGGAGTTTCAAAGTAGAGTAGATGAGAAGCCATGGAATTAGGGTGCAGATTCCTAAATCCATGAAATATAAAGACGTGAAGTCTTGGATATATAATAAAAGGATTAAGGCACGAAGTCCTAAATCCATGAAAGATAAAGACATGGAGTCTTGGATCTAAAATAAAATGTTTAGGGCGCAGAGTCCTGAATATTTAAAAAGGTCAAGGTGTGGAATCTTGGATCTTTAGAGTAGATCAGGGCGCGAAGTCCTCGATCTATTAAGGCATGAAGATGCATGCAATAGGGGTGCGGAATCCCCATTCTTCGAAAGAAAAATACCACTCATGGGCAGCTCAGGGATGAATTTCCTTAATAAAATCTCATTCGTAACAATTTTGGAGTGACTTTCTAAAAATAGAAAGCCATGTCTAGCTTCTCAAGTATGAATTTCCAAAAATAGTAAATCACCTCCAATTAATGGGTAATCAAGTATATTTGAAGGAAAATCACTTAACTTATCATTAATAAATCTTAATAGTTCAATCTCGACTTAATCCTCAATATTATTATTATTATTATTATTATTATCTTTTAGGAGACTATGATATTATTATTAAAAGGGAATTATATCTACTCAATCACTTCACACCTTTCTCCTTGATGATTCTCATGGCACTATGTAACTATCTCTCTCTTTTAATAACACATTACACTCTATTTTATGCACGCATCAAAGAATGGCATATTCCTCTTACACTCATTAAAGACATGTCATAAAAGATTCCTCTTACGCTCTCTTTAATGCATATGTCGCACTCTCCTTAACTAAGGCTTGCATACCTCTCCTTAATGGCATGAGTTGCACTCCTCTAAATGGAATACAAGGCATGCATATTTCTCCTCCTTTATGATAAGAATTTGTTTCTCCTCCTATATATGTGTCTCATGTATTTTCACTTAGGGGAGGTGAATTGTGATACCAAGAGTTGGAGAGATTTATAAAATAAATATAAAATAAAATATTGTGAGAGGGAGAGACTTGGAGGGTAGCCAAATGATACTCTAAATTTCTAAGTAGCTCAACCCAATGGAGTTGACCATGAGTGGTATTGAAAGAAAGTGAAAGTTATCTTCCTCGACTTTCCTTGTATACCTCTATAATGCTATATTGTGGTATTGCTTGTGAGCTCTTACAGCTTGAGGGTTCCAAGGGAAGAAGTTCTCCCTAGATATGGTTGGGTGGAAAACCGGATGGGTCAAATGAATTGGTTAAGGGATCAAAGTTGGATCATATTCTCAACGATTGGAGCTGAATATCTCTTAAGGTATACTTTTCACTGTCTTAAAATTATAGTATAGCTTTAGCATAAAATAAAAAGTAGAAATTTAAATTGTTGTAAGCATCTAATTTTGGTTTAAGCTTATGTTATCTAGAATCTTATTGATTAGTTAAAAATGAAGACTAATAGCAGTAATATGTGTGGATGTTTATAACTCAATCTTGGAATTATTATTGGTGTAGTTCATGGTACTAACCTTGGTATGGTAGCATTTGAGAAAGGAAAGAAAAATATTGTTGAAGGTAATTGAAATAAATAATTTCCGAAGGACTTGAGTGAGAGTTTCATGGGTTATGGTTTTGTTTCATCTTAATTGAAGTAGGTAATTAGAGACATGTTTTGGAAATGGTTTCATAATATGTTGCAAAGTGTTTGGAAAAATTCGTGAAAGAGATATGTTATTATTTTTACTATATATGCAAATGATTATGCAGGAATAAGTTCTCACTTGCAACCTACAAGAGAAGTAAGGAAATAGACACATATCCAAAGTATACCCGGAGGAATCAAGGGATCAGCCCTTGAAATTAAAATGCAAAAATAATGATATCCATGAGTTTCAAAGAAAATAATTGAGGTAATTTCAGTCATTAGGTGCACACAATATTTTGGAGTATATCCTTATATGTATTACAATAGATCAGGATGCTTGCCATGTGTTTGTAGGAATGATTGAGTGAAAATAATGCTTGATGAAACTCAAAACCCTTCAATTCACTTACAGTGCATGAAATGGTTTGGAAAAGAATTTAGAAAATAAATAAGTAATTATAGATTAATTATCTGTTTCTATTTGTTATTCATGATTGAAGTTCAATCTTGCATGCCATCTATTTGAAAAAATCTATAAATGAAATTACAAGGGTAAGAAGATTTGTTAATTTAAAAAATTCCATCCATGGGTAATTTCGTATTGTTTCGACCCAACATCAGGGGGTATCCACGCCATATGAGCCTATAACCCTCCATTTGATGCCAGAAAATACTTTTCAGAACCCAGATCATAAATCTGGGCGCTTTTTCATATTACTATTGCCAAATGTATGCATATGTTTTCGAGTTTTTGCTGAAGGATGAAGATAATTTAAGTTCGGTTTTAATATGCCAATATTTGAATTTTTAATTTATGAATTTTATGAGTAAAATAGGTTGAGTAAGAATCTTATATTCATGTTTCTAATGGTTGTCAATTTTTTTCTCAAGAGATGATGCTCCCCAAGTGTTTGACAAAATGCTTCAATGGTTGTATATTTTATGCTTGCAAAATGTTTGTCATAATGATTCAATGGGCGTAGCTATTTACATTTATGAATTGTTTGTAAAAATAATACCTGAGTGAAATTAGGATTTGTAACCAAGATGTTTCTAGAATGTCTCAATGAATATGCATGGTGATCCCATTGAGTTAAAATTCATGTTGATAAAGTCAAATTTGGGTAAGTTAATTTTTGTAGTGTCAGCTTACATATGAAATTAAAAATATTGGATATCACTCCTATAGAAGTTGAATTCTCCTTTCAAGTAACAAATTCATGAGCATGCTATTTAAAATAAAATCAAATTAGTCACAACAAAAGTAACAATTAGCTTGTTGGAAATTGTGGCTCGTAAAGTTTGATATTTATTCATCCCACTAAAGCCTCTTTCTTTTAAATATGACTTTTGAGCTTGAGGAGCAAGTGATGGTTGTCGTTTGGTAGTTTGGCTTTGGGGTTTGAGTGAGACTTTGGCTTTGGGATTTTCTTGGGATTTGGAAACAAAAAAAATATCGCATTTTTAGTTTAGCATTCAATATTTCTCTATAATAACGATTGTTAGTAAGGTGGGACCTTACACAGGCACCTTCGGCGATGTCACCATTACAAGTCCTTTAGACGTGTCTGTCATAGAAGAAGTCTTTGTTATATGCCATAGGAGGAATTGACCCTATGGATTCCAATTTGGATACCTTTTATATGGAAAACCATGTTCCTCGCTTGGCGCCTCAACTTGCTTTTCTTGTTCAAGTTATCGTCCTGGGAAAGACCATTCATCAGACTGTTGTTGAAGAAGGTGCTTCCACTTGTATTATGTCTATCGCATGTTTTAAATCCCCTGGCTCCCCTCCTCTCAACTAGTCCCCTAATGCTTTGGAAGATTTTAATGGTAGAGGTTTCCGCCTGTATGGTATTCTCAACGCCCTACCAATTCATTTGGAAGAAAAAACTGTTAATATGGAGGTTGAAGTTTTCGATGCGCCTCTCAATTACAACCTCCTACTTGGTCGAAGTTAGAAAAAATCAATAGTTTGTGTAGTCTCTACTTTATTTTTCGTGCTTCACTTTCCCCATCATGAAAATATTTTCACGGTCGACCAACTAGCATTCTTTTCTGGTGATTCTTCGATTAGAAATTTGCCTTACGTTGGGAAGTCAACCATACCTTATGAAAGTGTTGGAGTGGGTATTTTCAAAGACTCCTATTTGATGGGAAATTTTTCCCTACCTCCTCCCTCCAATATCTCTTTGGTTAATATGATGATGTCTCATCACGATCCTTGGATCATACCCAATCCTAATCAGATTGACCGATTTGGCGACACCATGCCACTTAGCCCTATTGAACAAGCGTATCAAGCTGTTGTTTTAGCTTCCCTGACTGAATATCAAACTTATGATAATTTTAGTACCATCTTAGACTCATACTCACAATCCTCTTGGCTTGGTCCTCTGGATTTTGATGATCCTTGGGACAAGACTTTTCTGACTGATGAAATAATTTCCGAAGTCATTTCACTTGACGAAACTCATTAGAATGATACTCACCATCGTTCCTCATTTCTTCCAAGCCTTGTTGATATTCCTACAAGTTTAGAGACTCTCGTTTCCCCTGTATGAAACGATTCGATTTAGACACCCATCTTGGTTCATGAGGTATTGTTGAAAGGAAACATGGGAAACATCTCATCAACCATACCCATTGACATCTCTATAAAACCACGGGTTGTCAAGAACATTCATATGGGGCCTCTTGTTATCCTAATGAGATTGAGATTTATACGGCCCTTTTCAAAGAATTTTGTGATGTATTTGCTTGGTCATATGAATAAATTCCTGTCATTGATCCCACTATTGTGGTACATGAGATTCCTATTTATCCATATGTGAGACAAGTTCGACAACATCTCCGTCTAATCCACCCATGGAAGGAATTTTCTATAAAGGCGAAGTTGAAAAATTTCTCAAAGTTGATTTTATTTACCCCATCCTGTTGACAGGTTGGGTGTCCAATATCATTCAACTTCCTCTGCATTTGTTGACATATGCAAGGGAAGGAGAAATTCCTCTACCAATTCATCCCAAATTATGTTGAGCTCACCAAGTTTTGACTCGCTTATTGAAGAAAGGGGCCCCATTCATTTGGGATGATGTTTCCCAATAGGATTTCAATTCTTTAAAGATCACCCTCATCGGCACTCCTTTATTGCACCCCCCAAACTATCACCATGATTACTTCCTATACTTGGTCGTCGTTGACGGTAACATTGCCATGGTTCTCGTCTAGGACGATGATAACCGTGATGAACATGTGATATACTACTTAAGTCGAAATGTTTTTGACGTTGAGACTCAATATGCTCATATTGAGAAATTGGCCTTGGCAGCAGTGCATGTTGTCCAATGCTTTTGCCACTATATCCTTCTACGCAAAACTATCGTGATCGTTGAATGCAACCCCATGAATTATATTTTGTCTCGTCAGTTTCTTGGGGGAAAATACTCCAAATGGATCGTTATCTTGCATGAGTTTGACTTAGAATACTTTGATCCCTTCCATCTGCAAACACAACTATTTTTTCCGATGAGCTGATTCCTGACGAATCTCTCTTCCTTATTGGCACCCATGATCCATGGTATGGAGATATCATCATCTATCTCCAAAGTCAAACCTTTCTACCAGAGTTGTATCACTCTGAAAAATGACAAGTTTGATACCAATCCCAACCCTATCGCATTGTTGGGGATACTTTATATCGCCTTTGTGTGGACTCCATTCTTTGACGGTGCTTAAATCATGAGGAAGCGAAGAAAGCTTTAAATTACTACCATTATGGAGCTTGTGGTGGTCATATTTCAAGTTATGCCACAACTCATAAGATCCTTCGTTTCAGTTACTTCTGGCCGTCAATTTTCAATGATTGCATTATTGTAGTCCAAAAATGTCATGATTGCCATATTTTTAACCGAAAAATGTGATCCCTGCCTTCTCCCCTACACCCAGTTATCATCACTGGCCCATTTTACAAATTGGGCATTTACTTCATGACATGTAACCCTCACACGGGTGAGGGGCATGGCTACATCATCATTGTTGTGGATTATTTCACTAAATGGGTTGAGGCGATGCCTACATATAATGCTGACAGTGAAACTATGGCTCAATTCATGTTCAATCATGTTATCGCTTGATTTGGTGTTCCTCAAGCCATCGTTACTGACCATGGATCCCATTTCTGAAAATATATGATGACAGAACTTACTACCAAGTTAGGGCTATGTCACGATAGCTCTACCCCCTATTATCCATAGGCCAATGACCAAGTTGAACCAGTTAACAAGGTTTTAGTTACTATGCTTCAACGAACTATTGGAATGTGCAAAAAGAACTAGCATCTTATGCTCTTTTCGGCTTTATGGGAATACCAAATAGACGCCAAGACAACGACCAGATTCATGCCTTTTCCATTGGCATAGGTATGAAAAATACTCTCCTGAATGAATGTGAAATTCCTTCATTGAAACTAGTTTTCGAATTACTCCCTGGTACTTCACTTGAGGAGGAACGATTTCTTTATATGGAGCGTCTTAATGAGACTCATTGAATTTCCTCTTTGGTCATCGAGACTTATAAAATAAACGTTAAAGAGAAATATGAAAAATCTATAACCCTCGAGTATATGCCGAAGGTGACTTGGTCCTTTTATATGATTAAGTTCATGATAAATTAGGTGTTGGGAAATTCGAACCTATGTGGCACAAACCCTTTATTGTTAAACAAGTATTATAAAAGGGTGCTTATGAGTTAGTTGACTATGAAGGGAATCAACTGGCTGAGCCCCACAACGGGCTCTACCTCAAGAAGTATTATGATTGATTTTGCATGAATACTTTGTACATTAGTGTGTGTTTCATTAGTGTGCAATTTTTTTGGTGTGCTTTGTTTGCCTTTTTTGCAAACATGTTGTCCCCTACTTACCATGTTCTACTTGGTTTTCAGATGTCGACACACGTTCTTCCTCATGTCGGTTTCGTTGATGGCACTTGTCATAGTACACAGAATCTGTCTTCTAGCTACGTGGGCACTTTATGCTCCCAATGGTGAGTTAGTGAGTTTACATGGCATATTTCTAGGTCGAACAACTAATAATATTGTTGAATATAGTGCAATTATCAAACTATTATCAGAAGCAGTTTCCCTTGGCATTAGGGTGTTAGTTGTCAAAATCGACTCACAACTCCTTGTATTACAGTTAAACATGCATTATTCAGTACGAAACACTAAAAATTTATGGATGTATCTGTGTGTTCAACTATTGGAGAAAAATTTTGATTATATTACTTATCATCACATTCCAATAAATCTAAATAAAGTAACAAATACATTGGAAAATTAAGTTTTAGATAGACATCTTCGTAACATGTAAAGGGAACCATGTCATAAATTAACATTAAATAACAACCTAAAACATGTATATATATATATATATATATATACAGAGAGAGAGAGAGAGAGAGAGAGAGAGTTTGCAAAAAGTGCGATACATAAAAAAATCAAAATCAGTTTTACGAGACACATGGCTTCTCAAGCCTACATAAGTGCAGGAACTAAAACCAAAGAGACAAGTATATCCTTTGACATGATGCTCATGATAACATGTAACTGCCCTGACCACTCAACCTAACAATCGACGTAGTCTGGAAGATACCCCCATGGTATGTCTCTAGTACCGTAGCGGAATATCATCAATGGAAACATAATCTGGTATGCTTCTTTTTGAGATTCAATAAGAAATTTTTTGGCACCCATGATCCTATTGAAAATTAAGCACCTACACTAGGGTGGGGCCCACAGGATATTTTTAGGTGCATTATTATCCCTTAATTTAGATGGACATTAAACTGTAATGTATTCTCAATGTGGACTTGAAAATAGTTAACTCAAATGGCAAATCAGTTAGCGAAGTGAATTTCGAGTTAGAGGTTGGTTGGTGGGACATGCAGAATAATTCTAGTTGTAACTGAGTGATTCTAGTTGTAACACAGTTGGAAGTGAAGTGGTGCATGAGTTTGTGCAAGTTGTAAATATTTTAACTCAGTTGTGCTAGTTGTAACTGAAGATACACTAGTGAGAGATCAAGTGAATTAAATATTGTTTAATTCACATGTAGTGATCTCACATGCAACTAAAGATTTACTATTATTAACTACATGCATGTCAGATCCAGTTGAGACTCAGTTGAGTTCTAGGTGAAAGGGAATATAACTATCATTTGTGACATTATCCGCTTGCACACATGCAAGCACAAAAACATTGGATGAGCCCATGATACTTGCGCAGTCAAGGCAAGCAAGAAGGCTTCAATTCAAGGATTTCTTTCAGTAGGGATTGCGTAGTGAAGGCAGGCTATCTAGAGACAGTAAATTGGCTAAGGGATTTGAAAATTTGTGTATGAAAGTGCGAGACAATTAGCTGAAGTACTGAGAGCTCTTGTGAGAAGAGTTTTGTATGTGATTGTTTCATGATCCATGATCTAATATACAATAGAATATAGTGGGGTTTTTAGCTGTAAGCTTTCCCTGGGAAATTATCCGTGTTGTGTGTGATTGATCTTTCTTCATGATTATGTAATTGGTGATTGTGTTTTTAATTCTGCAAAGATTTGTAGAAGCAATTCAGTATTTAAATTTAGCATATTGTCAGATCGGGTGAATCCAAGATATACATGCATATTGTATAATTTCTACATGGTATCAGAGCACAGGAAATTACATAAGTGAAGCAGGAGTTGATTTTTTGACTGGATAGAATTCAAATTTGCAGAAATACTTTCTTGGTGCGAGAGTTGATTGAAGATCGAAATGGATTTCAATGGCTTGAGGTTAGAGAATGCACTCGAGGGTAGCTCAAACTACTTTTCTTAGAAGGACAGGATGGAGGCAGTACTCGAAGACAATGTCTTGAAGGAATTCATTGAAAAATATGTTTCTAAGCCAGATGCTTCCAATCTTGATGCATGGCAAAAGAAAGTGGAAAAGGCGAGGAGGATCTTGTTGGAGGAAGTACGAGACCACATTGTCTCAAGACTCCATGGGAAAGCCACACCATATGCTATGTGGAATGAATTGATGTATCTATTCCAAATCAACAGTGACCATAGGAAATTGGCTCTCAAAGATAAAATCAGGAAGATCAAGATGGAAAAGGGCGACACCATTCCAAAGTATCTCACAAAGTTTGTCCAATTTCGGGATGAACTGGGGAGTGTGGGAATAACAGCCACTGATGATGATTTGGTGAGTTTGGCTCTCCTAGGACTTCCTAAGATTTGGCACAGTTATGAAGACTATGTCAATGGACGGGAAAATTTGTCAGACTGGGAATGACTGTGGTCAGATCTGGTGCAGGAGGAGTTCAGGCGGAACACCAGAGATGGCTCTTCATCAAAGCATGATGATGAATAGGATTGTGCTTTGGATTCCAAGGTGAAGAAGGGGAAGGGGGAGAAATTCCATTCTAAATCCAAGTCTAAAGGCAAGAAGCAGGACATGTCCAAGGTGAAGTGTTTTCACTGTCACGAACATGGGCATTTTGCTACTAACTTCCCACAAAAGAAGAAGAACAAGAAGGTTGTTGGAGTTGTAGCTGGTGAAGGCCTTTCATCGCAATTTGAGCTTAACTTCTCCTTGATTTCATGCATGGTGTCAAGTGCATTAGGATCTATGTGGTATTTTCATAGTGGTGCTTCCTTTCACATGACGGGAGACAAGGAACTTTTCAGTGACTTGGAGGAGAAAGATCTCTAGATGCATATTGAGATGGGCGACGACGGACGATACAGTGCTATCAGGATTGCTACCATTACCTTTCAGATGGAGTCAAGTAAACCATTTCAATTAAAAATGTAATGCATGTACCACGTCTGAAGAAAAATTTGGTCTCAGTCGTAATGTTGGAGGACAGAGGCTATGACGTTGTTTTTAGTGATGGAAAATATTTCCTACGACATAAAATAACGGGTCAAGTCAAGAGGATAGGGATTCGAGTTAAGAATCTCTACAAGCTGGAGGTAGATGGTTGTACTGCCATGGTGGGCAAGGCGAAGAAAGTGGTGAGCCAGGATGAGGGTGAATTATGGCACAGACAATTAGGCGATTGGACCCTATTCATCATGGAGCCTTGAAATTCATGCAGCAAGATCAATGCAAGGGTTGCACCATGGGGAAGTATGTAAAGTACACCTTTCATGAGAAGGAGAACCATGATTCAAGGATCCTTGAGAGAGTTCGCACAAACGTGTGTGGACCATTCTCGGTTGCTTCAATAGAAAAACATAAGTACTATGTAATATTTGTTGATGACTTTTCTCGTAAATGTTGTATCTTCTTCATGTAGAAGAAAGATCAAACATTTTCAAAGTTTAGTGAGTTTAAGGCATTGGTGGAGAAAGATTCAGGGAAGCAAGTGAAGGTTCTTATGAGCGATAATGGTGGAGAATACATCTCTAAAAAATTCAAGAACTTCTACAGCAAAGAAGGAATTCAAAGATAACTCATAGCGCCTCATAACCCATAGCAGAACAGGGTCACGGGGAAGAAGAACAAAAGGATTGTGGGTGTAGCATGAGTGATGTTGCATGATCAGGGCCTACCAATTCATTTGTGGGCAGAAGCATGCAACACTGCGTTTTATGTGAAAAACCATTGTCCTCATAGAGTACTTGGCATGAGTACACATGAAGAATCTTTCACTGGTAAGAAACCGGATGTTTCACACTTTAATATTTTTGGCTCATTTTTTTATGTGCATGTGACCAAGGATGCCAAGAAGAATTTGGAGCTGACTACTGAAGTTGGGATTTTTATGGGGTACACAGAAACACCCCATAATTATCATGTGTATTTTCCAAACAACAAAATGAGTGTTGTGCGATGGGATATAAAATTTGATGAGGGGAAATGCATGCGGTTGTCGCTTGAGAGGGAGTTGGACTTGCATGCGGAGGAGGAACTGCTGGTTCCCAAAGATGAGTCTTGAGATGTGGATCAGCCACATGAGGAGGTTCATGGAGTGGAGGAAGCCACTCATGCATAGCCATTCATCATAAATGGAAAAAAGCGCACCACAAAAGTTGATAGGCTGAGACTTGATGCTACAGAGAATGCAGGAGCCCCTACTTCACAGCGCAGACAGAGACAGTCTCCTGACTAATTTATTGGATACATGGCTCTCATGAGAAAATTTATTGTGACTGAAAATCTTCCTTTCAGGAAGCAGTGCAACAACCTACTTGGGTTGATGCAATGGTGGAGGAGTATGACTCCATTGTCAAAAATAGTGCATGGGAAATTGTCCCAAGGCTATATGAAAAATCAGTGATAGGTTCGAGATGGATCTACAAGGTAAAGCAAGTTGCTGATGGGAGTGTGGATAAATACAAGGCCAGATTTGTGACCCGGGGCTTCTCACAAATCAAGGGGATAGATTATGATGATACTTTTGTGCCTGTCGCAAGGTACTCTTCCATAAGGACCATCCTTGCACTCTCATCACAGATGGGTTGGCGCATTCATCAAATGGATTTGAAAACTATGTTTCTCAATGGGATCATTGAGGAGGAGGTGTACATAGAGCATCCTGAAGGTTTTGATATTTTCAACAGTGAGTCGCATGTGTGCAGACTCAAAAGAGCATTGTATGGGTCGAAGCAAGCACCCTGTGCTTGGTACACTCGGATAGACAACTATTTCACCAGATTGGGCTTCACCAAAAGTGAAGCAGATGCAAACCTGTACTATATTTGGTTGAGGCTAAGCTATTGATCATTGTTCTTTATGTTGATAATTTAATTTTGACTAGTGACGAGTAGTTGATACACTCATGCAAGGAGGATCTTGCAAGGGCATTCGAAATGAAGGATATGATCCTCCTTCATTATTTCCTTGGATTGTAAATATGGCAGCGGGATGGTGAAATTTTTGTGTCTTAAGGAAAGTATGCAAAGGATATACTGGGTAAGATTAACATGGAGAGTTGCAAACCCATGGATACTCCTCTTCCAGGAAACTGGAGGAAAGAGGATGCTACTTCTGGAGAGGTAGTGGATGATATTGTCTATCGACAGTTAGTGGGTTTGCTAATGTATCTAGTGAACACAAGAACAAACATTTTCTATGTGGTTAACCAGTTGAGTCAAACTATTGTTAAGCCTACCAATCTATTTTGGAAGGAGGGGAAGCATGTCTTGAGATGCCTGAGGGGCACATCAGAGTATGGTCTATGGTACGGGAGAACAGATGGACTGAATTTTCATGGATTCATGAATGCGGATTGGGCTGGCAGTCCATCAGATAGAAAGAGCACATCAGGGGGGGATCTTTAGTATCGGGTCTACAGCTGTTTCTTGGTACAACAGGACGCAAATATCTGTGGCACTCAGTTCAGCGGAAGAAAAATACATGGCAGCAAGTCAAGCTTCATGTGAGGCTATCTAGATGATAAAGATCTTGGTTGGTTTGTTTGGTTCTCAGATGGATCCAACAGTGATTCATTGTGATAATAAAAGTTGCATTAAACTCTGGATTAATCTTGTGCTTTATGATAGGTCCAAGCATATATATATCTGGTACCATCATCTCATAGATTGTGTGCAGAGGATAATTATGTTGGTTCAGTACATTCCTATGGAAGATCACGATGCAAATATTCTGAAGAAGGCGCTCATTAGGAGAAAATTCGAATACCATAGAGACAGGATCGGGGTGAAGGATAATCCCTTTCTTGTTGAGAGGGAGTGTTGAGATTCAACAAGAAATTTTTTTGGCACCCATGATCCTAGTGAAAATTAATCACCTACACTAGGGTGGGGCCTACATGCTATTTTTAGGTGCATGTCTATTTTTATTATCCCTTAATTTATATGGAAATTAAATTGTAATCTATTCTCAATTTGGACTTGAAAATAGTTAACTAAAGTGGAAAATCAGTTAGCTAAGTGAATTTCAAGTTAGAGGTTGGTTGGTGGGACATGCAGAATAATTCTAGTTATAACTGAGTGATTCTAGTTGTAACAGAGTTGAAAGTGCAATGGTGCATGAATTTGTGAAAGTTGTAAATAGTTTAACTCAGTTAAGTGAGTTAAACTTAGTTGTGCTAATTGTAACTGAAGATACACTAGTGAGAGATCAAGTGAATGAAATATTAATTAATTCACATGTAGTGATCTCACGTGCAACTAAAGATTTACTATTATTAACTGCATGCATGTCAGATCCAATGGAGACCCAGTTGAGTTCAAAGTGAAAGGGAAGATAACTATCAGTTGTGACATTACCCGCTTGCACACGTGCAAGCACACACACATTGGATGAGCCCATGATGCTTGTGCAGTCAAGGCAAGCAAGAAGGCATCAATTCAGGGATTGCTTTCAACAGGGATTGCGTAGTGAAGGCAGTTTGTCTAGAGACAATAAATTGGCTAATGGATTTGCCAATTTTTTTATGACAGTGTGAGACAATTAGCTGAAGTATTGAGAGCTCTTGTGAGAATATTTTTGTATGTAATTGTTTCATGATCCATGATATAATATAAAATAGAATATAGTGGGGTTTTTAGCTTTAAACTTTCCCTGAGAAATTATCTATGTTGTGTGTGATTGATATTTCTTCATGCTTATGTAATTGGTGATTGTGTTTTTAATTCCACAAAGATTTGTAGAAGCGATTCAGTATTTAAATTTAGCATATTGTTAGATCGGGTGAATCCAAGATATGCATGAATATTGTATAATTTCTACACCTCTGGTCAGAGCTGACAGGTTGAGCTCCACCTAAACTATAGCGTTGGCTCCCTCATCATAAACAATAACCTCTATGTGGCGAACAAACCAACGTGCTATCTAGCGCAACCCTAGAGGTATCACTGGTCCAACATCTGCAAAAAATCATAAGTTAAAATATAAGTACACAATATAAAAAAACAAAAACAAAATCTTCAAAAAATTTAAAAACATTTCTTACATGAGTCATCCCACTGTCCTCCCAGTGGTAGAGGTAGATCTGGATCTCCTCTGAATTCGTTCCCTGCATATGCCTAATCGTCGATAGCGATAATTTTCTGTCAAATCCATACAAAGAAGGAAGGAAGGAAAGACATCTGCTACCTACCTCCATGGTGTGGCATCAACTCACTCCATCGCATAAGTTGTGGATCCCTTGGGGCAGGAGGTCCCACATCTACCCGCTGACATCAGAACAATGGTACCCTCTCTAAGAAGAGAATCACCAGGATTAACCCATAACCAAACTGTTTCAACCTCACGATCTTACACTTTGTGAGATGGTATTTCATTTTAATGAGTAACCCCTCACACCAGTTGAACATCGTTGGACTCATACAGTCCACTGCATACTGAAAATGGGATTTTCTTGCCTCATGTAAGGCTTGCACCCCCGCCACTCGTGCAATAATTTAAATGACGATCCTCGTAGCAGGGTCATTAATAGTTTTAATGTCAAATTTTCCGCTTTTGGTCTTCTAAGAACCATGACTGCAGTGTCTGGCAATGAGCATAGTTGTGCTCTCGCCGCCTAGTCTAGCACCTGATAACTGGACCAGTTGTCCCCTATTGGACAAACCAGTGATGAAGTATTTTTCAGACACATCAATCTCCAAGTCTTGATCACCAATCACAAACATTTTACAGTCAACATACACCATCTCACAAGATACTGTAATAGATCCACTTGGGATCGAATCCCGGGTGTCTAGAATAATTTGAGCAAACTGCAATTTCGTAGCGCTCTTATGCAGTTTGGGTTCTGAGCTGCTTCTCGATCTCTTGCTTCATGGCATCTTTCTTTCCATTCAATGGCCATATTTCTCCTGCAAAACATCAATTAACAAAGATTAATCATCTTTCATGGAAGAAATTTGGCAAAAAACTGAGTAAAAATTGAGCATTCATCAAAAGAAATTATCTCACGGCACCAGCACGTCTGTTCATGATTTTTTACGTGTTGGCATCATGCTGGTACTTTAAGGGCTAGGGCAATCAGCGCGGACCCGACGAGTAAATCCCACGTTGGTCGCCCACGTGCCCTAATTTTTCAAGGGCTTCTTAATCACACGAAAAATGGATGAAAATGCTTAAAAACATAGGCAAAATGCATGCAAAAGAAAGAGCTCTTACTTGCAACAAACAGTTCATTGAACGGTGTCTCGGATCGATCGAATGGTGGGCCTGAAGTTTAGAGAAAAACAAAGGTAAAATGATTTTCACAATTTGACAATGGCAAAACTGATTTTTGTTTTTAGTTTTTAACTTTAATTTTTTTTTTAACAAATATTCTTAATATTAAAATGATTTTTACAATTTTTAAAGTGTTTTTACCTATTATTTTATATTTTTCTCGATCAAAATGACGTTTTCTTGCATGTGCAATGGCAAGAAATCTTGAATCAATCTTAGTATTGATGATCGACGAGTTGTCTTTTATTTCTTTTTTGTACTCGTGAAAACAAACGAAAAAAGAACCCCCTTGGAGTCAACTTTAAGCTCTTTTCTAACTCTCGAAAAATGAAAATATTGTCGAGCACTTGTCCCTTGAAGCTCGTTAAAATAAATAGGTGTCATCTCAGTATACATTTACCCCTTTTTTGGGTTGAGGTTGACTAATTACGAAAAAGTAATACCTTAGTCAAACATGACTAAGCGGTTCTCTCGGATATTGTTTTCTACCTTTTCAGGTTAGAGGGAATATCTACGAAAAGAGACCTTTTGGAGTTTTATTTTCCACTTCTTTTTCAAACTCCCTAAATATGAAAAAGATGTCGAGTTACCCCTCAGTCGGACTCGTAAAACTTAAACGACGAAAGACTTGTCACCATGACAAGGCCAAGGTACTCCTTCCTATGACTCGCTAAACTTACTATGGATTCATCCAAAGGGTGAACTTATACGCTAAGCATATGGTATCCTCCTCAAGCTTGATATAAAAAATAAAGAGGTGCTCGCTAGAAATAGCGGAGGAAAATGGAACTAAATTATGTCTTGATTTATGTATTGAAGGCAGCATGTCGCTCTTGAACATGACACTTATCTGCATCTCGTGTTGGGTTTGGGTTATCCTCTCTTCATTATTTTCCTTCCTGGGTTTGGGAAATCCATTTTCATCTCATTCGATCTTATCCTATTGTCACCATGACCATTTATCCCATTTTGTGTCAAATGATCTCAACATACGGAGTCACGTCGATGATATGTTCAAGAGAAGTCCTATCCGCAAATATCAAATATTTCATGCTTTTCTGACCATATTTGCAACAATCTTGAATCATTCCTATCTACCTTGAGAAATCCTATGTTTCATGTCAATGATGTGGGAAACCTTATGGCCCTCCTTCAACGGATTGCTTCTTATCGACATCAACTCATTATCCAAGAAGTTGATCTAGAAACTCCCTTCCAATACCTTGGAGCTTGCATGCCTTAATGGAAAATTCTTCGCATTTGACGACAGGTTCACATCATTGGCCTTTGATCGAATGAACTCCCTTATTCACACTTGTAGATTTTGTTGTCATACCTTGAGGGCTATCGTCATTATTGGTAGTTTCTCTCGTACATGTTAACGATTTACCTCATTGACCGATAATCAGGTGGTTTCTACCATGTTAAACATCAACACATATATTCACATGGTTAGATTCATACATTGGATGGATCGAAACAGAGACGAAGACCCTAGATCAAATTTGTTTGAATCCAGGTTGCGTGGAATATTCATGATTGTACACATGATCCTTTCTATACGAATGGAAGTGACCATGCCGTGGATCTATACATATGCTTCTGTCTATTCAGATGGTTGCACCCCTACAATGGATTCATGTGTTCTTTGATGCCTTGTCCTATTAGGCATATTTATATCAGAGATGTCACATATTGTATTGTGTTTGATTTTCAGGTTTCCTGACGGTGGTTTTCCAAAGTCCTTGCCTCGATTGATAAAGCACTTCAACCATCAATTCTCATTCTGCTTTCATACTTTAGGGGCATCTGTTACACAATATTTTGTCGCATTCCCTATTCCCTATCCAAAGTTTCGTCCTTTGTGTCACTCATGCCACAAGTGTCTCACAACGACAAAATCCATGAAAACATGTTCACCATCAATAACATGCTAAAAACATCCCTGAAGAAATGGAGAGTTACTGCATTACAACAATTTTGGAGAAAGCATGTAAAAAACCCTAATTTGATGCCCCAACGCGGTTCTCCCCTGTATGCCCTCGCGCTTGTCACCCTGTCTATAACTGGTAAACAACGCTGGCACCACGGGAATTAAAGGTAGAAGTTGTGTTGGTCCTCTTCAGGGAGGTTCTCAAAAAATGGAGCAGAAGCTTCTTCCTCTAGAAGTCTCGAGAGCAAAAGTCTGGTATCTTTTGGTTGAGGATATGGCCAAGTTCTCCCATTTTGAACCTTTGATCCTATCTTTAAGGATCTTCCTATTTGAGATAAGGAATTTCCTCCCTCATTTATGGATCCATAACCTCTCCAACTTCACTATAAATGAATGCCATGTCTTCCCCAAATGGTTTCTAGTGCTTGAATGCACCTAAATGTTGTCAAAATTCCAAGGAGGAGTGCTTGAAGTATTTGATTTGGACTTGGAATCCCATCCTGAAGGAAACCTCCAAAATTAAGGCACGGGTTGTATGCTTCCCTCTTCAATTTATCATTAATACAAAGCATTCTCTAATTTCCATAAGCTTGTTAATGATTGCTTTCTTAGTATGATGCTCCTTGATATGTCATATGGTTTACATTAGAATGCAATATACTATGCTTTCTCTGTTTGTCATTGTTTGATCTCTCTTGCAGGTATTCGTGCATAAAGTAATAGCAAAGAGCGAGTGTGGAAGTAAGGAGATCAAGATTAAGATCGACAAGCAACCACATAGGAGCGAGGTAGGCCATCTCCCTCTCTCGTGCCATTCTGATTTAAGCTAGGAAAGTTTGCTTGTTTTTTTCTCGTTTGTTACTAGACCCACTCATTGGGCTAAAGGGATCGCTTCTATCCGTAGAAGAGATTTTTGGGTTAACAAATGAGTATCTTGTGGCCTGGAGCTTTTCTCATGGCCTTTTCCTCACATCTCTATTTTGAGGATAATCTAGATATGGATGTAATCATTATATAAATGTTTCTTCAAGTAATATAAAGTGTTATTATTTACGAAAAAAAAGTGTTACATTGAACAATGATATATTATCAAAATCATGATCTATTTTCATAAATTTAATTAACAACCAATAAGAAAAGATATTAAAATATATTAAATATTTTAAAATTCAGTTTTATGGTATAATATTACATATATTTTTTAATTAAAAATATTTATATTTATATATCCAATATTTTTTATATTATTTTTTATAAAAAAATTAATTAAATTTATAATTTTACATTATTATGTTAAGCTAGGTTATATTGTTTTTTATTTTGGTTTAAACTAGTGCTGTAAAGTTTATTAAAGTTTTGAAATAAATAAATATTAAACTAAATATTTTACAATTTATTTATTTTTTAATGTATTTTTTTTAATTGAATTTATTGTATATATACCCAAAGTGTAATTAATTTAGGCTTTGTTAAAATACTGTTGCTTATCAATATCATGTGCAATAACTCATTTCAAAATCAAACTCTTTTATTTTAATTTAATTTTATAATATTTTTAAATTTAAAACCTAATATTTACAATTTAATAAAATTCTTAGTTATTTACCCCATTTTACCTTGGATACCATTAACTTGTAAATAAGATTTGTTAAAATTATATGATTTATCAATACCACTTGTCCAAAAACCATAATTCATTTATTTATTTTTATTTATTTTTTTCTAAGTTGCATTAAAAGTTGTGTTAATCTATTGATATTGAACATATTTTACAATGCAAGACCTTCCTGCATGGCTACTAAATTGGTCAACCTAATAGGAGGTCCTATTCAAAAAAGCCAAAAAACTATAAAAAGGGTTGCCAATAACCTGGAAACCAGCCCAAGAGTTGCTGCCCATTATCGGGAAACCATCAGTCATCAAGTTCTTAGTAGCATAATAGAAACAAAAAAACCATTTTAAGCTTCGAAGGAGGTGACCATCAACGTGTTTGAACTTGAAACTTAACATGACAAAAGGCCAAAAAAAGGAAAGCAAGACCTAACAAGAAGCTAGTTGTCTATAGGTGGAGGATGATTCTCCTCCACTATGGGATAGTTGTAATCTTTGAGATCTTCAGCGGCGCTTTTAGAGTACTGGGAGGATCTCTCCGATGCAGAAGAGGAGCCTGAATCCGAGTTGATATTTTTCTTCCCACAAGCCGAGTCGCTGCTGCTATCACCCTCACTGCTAGAGCTAGTCGTGCTTGGCTTGAATGGGAGCGCCATCGATTTCCTTGTGTCCTGAGGATGCTGGACCGGAATGGTAGATTTTTGGCGTTTTCTGGAGCCTGAAGCTTCACCAACCTGAGGCTCTTCGTGGAAAGAGACTGAGATGGTAGCAGTAATGTGCGGCTTGGCCAGGTCACTGCAAAAATGAAATTGGCCCATGTTGTTGTCTGAAGGAGGCCGGCTGCCGAAATCGTGGATGGCAAGTGGCGGGCGTGAACCCCTACCGCCCTCCGCTCTGCCGCCACCACCTCTTCTGCAACGAAGTCTATGCCTGCGCAGCATTGTGGTGTGGGAATCAATGCTAGTGAACAGGGAGTGAGAACCGGGGAAGACGAAGGGGGACAAGGAAGAGCGAAATGAATTCAGAGAGCAAGGTGCACATAGAAGCGAAGGAGGGCCATGAGAACCAGTTGATGGAGGAGACAATTGTTGTAGAGGGTCAGATGAGCGCGGAGAGGACGGAGGGGTTGGTGGAGGCGTGGAATATGCAACAGAGGCTGAAAGACAATCAGCTCGAGGTCGAGGAGCTTGGGCAACCTGAAAACCAAAATGGAGAGGCCAAATGCTCATAAGGCAAGTAGACAGAGCGGGAGAGGGCCGCATAGAAGGGCGCATCGCCATGGCAGAGCGCGTGAAGGCAGAGCAATAACGCCAAGGCAAATGAGACATGAATGCTGAGTTCGGCTTCCTCCGGGAATTTATGGTGCCTTCACTGAGAACGATGGGCGGCGTGTGGCCTGGCTAGGTGTTGGTCGCCAGGCTGGCCACCGCCCCATTCCATTTACCCACCCGCATCAACATCCAGGATAGAAGAATCCTTGTGCACCATATGAGTGCAATCATGTATGAGTGTAACATCATTTATGTTGCTGAGAGAGCCTTTGTAAAGAGAGAAGGACTGAGTCACTCCATTATTTGCTAGGCAATCGGCTACCTTGTTGGTTGTTCTATGGATGTGCTTGAAGGAGATGGCATGATGAGTTTTGAGCCACTGTTCAATGAGTTCTATCCTTGTTAGAAGTTCCCAACTAGTGGCCACCTTGGAGGCAGGGGTACCTAGTTGAAGACGGGAAGAGGCATCCATAAGAATTTGGGAGTCTCCTTCTACTTCCAAGGGGAAGTAGTTTTCCTCTTCAGCTAATAACAACCCCTGCCATAGACCTTCGAGTTCCGCCGAGTTGTTGGAGTCTCTTAAAATCATGCCATAGTAGATCTGAAGAATGTTGCCATCTGAATCTCTGAAAATGCCTCCAAAGCCTACGAGACCTGGGTTACCTTTGGAGGCACCGTCAAAGTTCAACTTGAAAGTGTTGCTGCTGGGAGGGGACCAGACATGAGGGGAGTCAGGATGTAAGGAAGGAGAAGTGGTGGGAGAGGGATGAAGGGAGATAGAGAGGTTCCAATTGTTCATATACTTTTTTCTGTGGTGGAGGACGGGAAGTCAGAGTCCTGCCAAGGATGGAGAGTAATGGTTCCATGAAGTTTGCTTCAAAGGTTGGTCCAGAGTATGTCCACGAGGGTACTTTGATCCTTGAAAAATCTCTTATTTATTTCCTTCCAGATGGTACAGAGAATGAATCCTGGGAGAAGAGACCAGAGAGTATTGAGAAGGCTGCTCTGGAAAGGGTCAAAAGGCCAATGTCGAATGGTGTTAATGATGTCCCCTTTGATTCTTCTAGTCCTTCTGCAACATTGCGCTGCTTTGTCCCATAATTGGTTTGAAATTGAGCAAGTATCTAACAAATGAGAGATGTCCTCCCCATTATTGTCACAATTGGGGCACCGGGAGGGCCCAATGAAGCCACGTTTGAGGATATTGTCCCATGTGAGGAGCCACTTCTTGCTAAGAAGCCAGAGAAAAGTGGAGATTTTGGGCCAAATACCCAGTTGCCATACTTGATTCCATAAGTGATCCTTTTGGACAATAGTAGAATGGAAAATCGGCTGATAGGCTTCTTTAGTGGTGAAGGTTCCTTGTGGTGTATATCCCCAACGAAGCTTATCCTCTTGGTTTGCAACTCTGATTCGCCGCTGATTGAGTTCAGAATCAAGTTCCTCATAAGTTTCATTATGCCAATTGACCGGCCATTGAGCTGCGAGAGTCCATTGTTTGTAACCCTGCCTGGAACGTGGTTGCCAGAAGCAATTGACCAGATGATTTTCTAAGTTATGAAGAGCTTCTTGCAACCTTGGTTTGTTAAACAGGGTGGCCATTTTTTGCATTTGCTGCCAAGAGTCCACCCAAAATCATGCCAGATTACCTTAATTGATTTCCCAGAAACTTTGAGCTTGTATGAAGGCGATGTGCTGTTTTGTTGAATTCAAAATAAGGGAGCCCGCAATCTCGGGGGTAAATCTGATTAGATCTACCTTCGGTCTGTTGTTTGCATATTTGGCTATCCATAGCCTGGCCTAAGGTGTGTGGGGATTTGAAAGCCATTGCCACCATATACGGGCGCCCATCGTGGAGTTGCTGTGCTGAGGGTCACGTATGCCTAGACCGCCTTCTGTTTTCGGTTCACAGACCTCGGTCCACTTGACTAAAGCCCATTTTCTGTTCAAGCCTGTAGAACCCCATAAGAAATAGCATTGGAGGTTCCTGATCTACTTGAGGACCCATTTGGGGGCAGCTAGGATAGAAAAGAGATAGAGTGGCATTGATTGGAGGACTGATTTGATGGGAATTAGTCTATTGGCCATATTAAGAGATCTGTAGGTCCAGGATGAGAGACGAGCTTTGAGCTTATCCAGGATTTCTTTCCACGAGGAGTGTCTGAGTGCAGATTCTATAAGAGGTGCTCCTATATATTTCGAGGGGAGCATGGCAATGGAGAAACCAAGTAGCTTGGCTATGTTATGTTGGGTCTCAGCAAGAGTATTGAAGAAGAAGATGTGTGATTTTCCAGCATTTATGGTGGTGCCAGAGGCTTCAGAAAAGGTATCTAGCAGATATTTAAAGGAGTCGGCTTCTTGGATCGAGGGATGGCCAAATAGCATGATGTCATTAACAAATTGTTGAAGGGTGATAGTTTTATTGTCATGAAGAGATAGACCTCGGAGGGCATTAGAGGAGGTTGCATGATGAATGAGTCGCCCAAGTCCTTCTGCCATGAGAACAAATAGGAAAGGGGATAAAGGATCTCCCTGTCTAATGCCACGAGAGGAGGAGAAGGGCACTGAGGGATTGCCATTGAGCAGGATGGAAAAACGAGGGGTGGAGACAAGATTCATGATCCAGCATGTCCAAGTGGGGCTAAAGCCAAATGCAAGAAGCATTTGCTTCATATACTCCCAGCGTAATTTGTCAAATGATTTGGAAAGATCAAGTTTTAGGAACATACCTGCCTTTCGACTTTGTTTTAACGAATGGATGACCTCATGAATGAGGATGATGCCATCGAGAATTTTCCACCCTTCTACATAACCAGTCTGTTCTGGGGAGATCAGAAAAGGAAGCAGGGGTTTGAGTCTATTAGCAATGACTTTCGAGATAAGTTTATAGATGACATTGCACAACGCAATGGGCCTATACTTATCTAGAGTGCTAGAATTTTCCTCCTTTGGAATGAGAGCCAAGAATGTGGAGTTGAGTGAAGGGAGAATCCAATGGAGCTGTCGGGATTCTTCTACCATTTCCCAAACTTCCTGTTTAATTTGCTCCCAAAATTTGTGAAAGAAATTGGCTATAAATCCATCAAGGCCAGGGGCTTTTCCATCTTTGAGTTGGGCCATAGCTTGCACCACCTCCTGGAGAGAAACTGATTTGAGTAGCATGATATTGTGCTCTTCTGTGATGAGTTTTGGGATGTGCTGTGTGATTGACTCAATTGCTTGTCAGCGGTTCTTGTTTGGCTCGTGGAGAACATTTTGATAGTAACATAGGAATTGTTTTTCTATATCTTCTGTATTCTCCATTCGTTCCCCTTGGCCATTGTCAAGGAAGGCAATATTGTTGTGCATCTGTCTTTGAATATTTGAACGATGGAAAAACTTAGTATTTTGTTCCCCTTCCTTAAGCCATCGAATCCGCAATTTTTGGCGCTAGAGGATTTCTTCTTGCTGCCTTCTCTCTTCTAATTTAGTTTGGAGCTCTCTTTCCAGAGCGACAGAGGTTTCTGTTCTGCCTTCAAGGATGATGCGTTGTTGGAGTTCACTCATTTGAAATTTGAGTTCTTTTTGTTGAGAAAAGATGTTGCCAAAACTATTTTGATTCCATTTTTTGAGATGGTATTTGAGGAATTTAAGCTTCTGTTGAAACTGATACATTTTAGAACCTTCAGGGGGCATGAAGTTGTGCCAGCAAGTGTTACCATCTCTTTAAAATCTGGATGACGGAACCAGAAAGATTCAAATCGAAAAGGTCTTTTATTGGGTTGACCAGGGCAAGTCCATTGCAAGAGAATTGGCCAATGATCTGAGCCACTTAAAGGCAGTATTGAGGTGTGAAGATCCCCTCCTAAGTGTATTGCATTATCAGAGATTAGAAATCGATCTAACCTGGAAGCAATTTGATGAGTACTGCTCCTTTTGTTGGTCCAAGTATGTGTGCCATTGGAGGTGAGAAGATCTATTAACCGGTTGCTCTGTATGAAATCGTTGAAGCTTGTGCTATCCTGCTCCAGTTTGACTCTGCCTCCCTTTTTTTCCTCCAGATTCGTGATCATATTGAAGTCACCCCCACAGATCCAGAGAGGGTGACGTCTGGTGGAGTTAAGGAGAGCAATGGTAGACGAAAGTTCGATTTTATGCTGAGTTTCCTATGGGAAGTAGACACTGGTAAGATGTCCATAGGAGTTGGTACCTATCAAGTGAAAAAATTTCTGGATAAAATTATGCGAAGCATGGAAATCGGACAACGTGATGATTTGAGGCTGCCAGATGATGGCCAGCCCTCTAGAAGCACCAGAGGCATCAACTGTTACAGATCTTCATCCCACCCAAGATTTGCTAAGAATAGACTCCAAAGCACTGTTGTTGCATTTTGTCTCTTGTAGGAAAACTAAAGAAGGCTTGTATTGCTGAATCATATTTTTGATCATGCGATGTTTAGAGGCGCCATTTAGCCCTCGTACATTCCATGAGATGAGCTTCATGAGGAACCTTGGAGGAGTGGCTGATAGAACTTAGTCAGCTTGGGGTATCTACCAGATTCCAGAAGAATTTCCCCTATGATGATTTTTCTTTGCAAATCTGACTTGCGCCCTCTTTTTTTTTACTCTTTGATGATTGTTTTACCATCCCAATGGCTGCCAACTTGGATACCTAAAGATTTACTTTGTTGTACTCTGAATAAAGCGACCTCCAAAATTTCGATCTACCTGCTGGAAATCTTATCATAGGCCTTTTGACGGCAGGCTTGCTCCAGGCCCAGTATGTCCAAATCTCCTAGGTCGATACTTTCAGGTTCTTCTTCCATATGTGTGGGCATGTTTTTATCTTTGATGAAGCTGACAAGTTGAGAGTGCGAGGCTGAGGGGGTATTGTTGTCAATCTCCATCTGAGAATCTCTTAGAACGATGGCTTTCTCCATATTGGACTGAGGTGTGGAAGCAAGAGAATCAGTTTGAGAGGGCTGCGAGGAGGTGTTGATATGAGAAACAATCTTGGGGTCAGGTTTGTCCAAATTCGGCATGTCTGCTATCTTTTGCTAGGGGCTATCTTCAGAAGGAGTTTGGGTAGAGAGGATCTCAAAACTATTGCTGGTAGAGGGGACATTAGGAGGAGGGGGAGTCACAACAGATTTTTTGGCATGCCTTTTACGGCTGGAGACATTGGTGAACCCTTCAGCATTCGGGGCTTTAGTTGAGTTTTCGGGTTTGAGTGGGATGTTCAAAGGACAATCTCTAAATAAGTGGCCATGCTCATGACATTTTCAACAACGGAAGGGAACATGCTCATAATCAATGGTTTGTACCCATTCAAAGTCATCATGGAAGAGGCTTACCGAGTCCGTGAGTGCCTTGGCTAGGTGCATGTATACACAGATCCGCGCATAGGAGGTGTATCTTTTGAGCTTGGTTTCTTCTGCAATCTTGCTGAACTCTCCCAGATCATTGCCAACGTCTTTAAGGGTTTCTTCATCCCAATATTCCAGTGGTAGGGAATACATGCGGATCCAGACAGGCGCCCAGTTGAAGTCTTCCTTATCCGGATTAAATCTTTCGATCCAGTCACGAAGGTAGAGACCAGCTGAGTTAAAAAAATACGGTCCTCCGTCAAAGATGCAATTTCAATCCTCAAGACAGTTGAAAATCGCTGTGAAAAAAGCCTTTTGGCCCAAGCTGCAACGTCACATGACCTTTGGGCTTCCATTTGGAGGCTATCCAACCCTGAAGCGCCTTTTCCGTCGGCCAGAGGCCTATGAAATTGCCGATAAGGGCATGATCCTTCATGTACTGTATGTGCCCATTGATTTTGTGACCTGGAAGGTCTATTTTGACTCTGTCTGCTGCGATAGGGATGCAGGTAGCTGAAGAGGCCTTTCGTTGGGTCTCTGTGGCTTTCTGACTGTCCTTTGGGTCGTTAGGCATCGGATTTGTTCCTGCATCAGTGCCTATGGTGTCAGAGATAGGGGTTTGAAAATTTTGATCAGGGGCATTAGAGGGCGTAATGATAGGAGAGGGGGAGGATCCCACCCCTCCTTGGGGAGTTGCCATTTATGGGAAACAGTGGCAGGCTTCTACGGCATACAGCAGCAATCTCACGGGTTTGTGAACAGGCCGATGGAGTGCATACGATCCCGTTTCTTAAACCCTAAGCGGCGCAGTTGCAGAGCTCATCTGTCTCTCCCAATCTCTGCATTCCCTTATTAGGAATCATAAAATATTTTATTTTAAATATTATTTTTAATTTTAATTAATTTTAAAATTCTTAAATCATTTTTATGAAATTTATTAAACTTTTATTATATATATATATATATATATATATATATATATATATATATATATATAACACTTATTTTATTAAATTATAAAATTTGTACAACTTAAAAAATAAAAAATATTAGATATCATTTTTGGGTTTCCATGAGAAGTAATCATAACTGACTAATATCTTATAATTTTTTAATAGTTCACTTAACACTGATACTCAAAAAAAATGAATTAATATTACTATTATCACTAAAAATATCATAAATGTCACTATTAATTTTATAATTTAAAATGAAAATTTTAAAGATTACTCCCCCACACACACATTTTGGTCATAACATTCCCTCACAAACACTGCGCTTGCAAAAGTGACTCCGAGAATACTTTCACTGAAAAATTTAAAAGTTACTCCCACACATTTTGGGCATAACAATCCCTCACAAACACAACTGCGCTTGCAAAAGTGACTCCGAGAATACTTTCACTGGTAAGCCACAGGAGATGACACCCTACCAGCTCAATTCTGCAGATTTATATTTATGGAGATGTGTAATTACGTTATTTGAGAACAAGTGAATCTATGGAGATGATTAAATATCGAAATCAACAGTGGTCGAACTGTCTGTGATATATTAAACGCATGTTCCTGCAAGCAGAAGTGAAGCCCCCATCCACCACCAAATTATGACCGCTGATGAATCCTCCTTCTTCACTGGCCAGAAACAGAGCTGCCAGAGCACTGTCATCAACCGTAGCGCTTCGCCCCTGCAACAGACTTCCACCCAAAGCAACAATCTCACTCACTTCCTTTGCAGTCATGTGATCTCCAATAATCTTCCTGTAGGATGCCACCAACATTTCAGATGGGACGCCATGGGGAGATATGCAGTTCACACGGATCCCATGCTCGCCCAATTCGCAGGCCGAGCTCTTCACCAGCCCTACAATGGCGTCCTTGGTAAGGGTATAAACATGGGGCGCCAGGCCTCCCATTAGGGCTGCCGAGCTCGAAGTGCAGAGAATGGATCCCCTGATCTTGGATGCCACCATCGCCCTTGCTGCGTGTTTGATGCCGTGGAGGACCCCTTTCAGGTTCACACCTATTACGGCGTTAACCTTGTCCATGTTCAGTTCCAGGATGCTTCCAGTGGGGCCCAGGATGCCTGCATTGTTGAACATTATGTCAAGGCGGCCGTATGCGTTCAGTGCCTCGTCCACTGCTGCTGCCACGTCATCTTCTTTGGAGACATCGCAGTGTATGTAAATGGCAGAGGGAATGGTTTCTTGGCACAGTTTTGTTCCCACATCGTCCAGGATGTCTGCCACAATCACCTTTGCTCCGTTCTCTGCAAATATTCTTGCAGTGGCTGCCCCAATTCCTCTTGCTCCGCCTGTTATTATGGCCACTTTGCCTTTCAACCTGCATATTGTATCAATTTCCAACTGGTGTCCTTCATTAATGTCCCAATGCCATGATGAACAGTAAATGGCAAACAGAATCTTACACAAAAGTTTGAAGGCATTCACAAATATTGGAAACATTGATACTGCTAAAGAATTAGGTTAGGGAATTTTACTTTTCAGAAATTACCTAGGTTTTTGTTGTTTCTTTTAGAAGGATTAAACTGGGCAACATAAAATGCACTTTCCTTGGCTGGCCAAATTCAGCTTAAAACACTGGAAAATTGGTTGAAATGGATGCTGTTTGATGCCATCCATCCATTCATAGTTGTCAAAACCTCAGGTATATGAAATACTCCATAGCCACGGTTGGATTTAAGAGTCTTATTATAATGCAAAAATAGAATTATGTAAAAATTAGGGCATGGTTAAGGTTAAGCTGAACAACTGAGATGTACAGATCCAACTGTATGTATGGGGAACCTTAGAGGAGAATATGCTAACTGGAAAATCGGTTGAAATGGATGCTGCATGATGCCATCCATCCATTCATTGATGTCAGAACTTCAGGTGTATGAAATACTCCATCTCAACAGTTGGATCTGAGAGTCTTATTATAAGGCAAAAATTGAATTATGTAAAAATTAGGGTATCTTAAGGTTAAGGTGAGCAACTGAGATGTACAGATCCAAACATTATGTAATAATGTATGGGAAGAAACCGTAGAAGAGAATCTACTAACGATTTCTTTGAGAAGGATTACTTGGAAATCAGGGTGAACTGTATATATTGGAAATCTTGGAAGAGAGTCTACTAACTATTTTTTTGAGAAGGATTAAGGTTAAGTGAAGGGACTGAAATGTACAGATCCAGGCCAACTGTATGTATGGGAAACTCTGGAGGAGAATCTACTAATTATTTCTTTTAAGGATTAAGGTTAAACTGAGGAACTGAAATGTACAGATCCAACTGTATGTATGGGAAACCTTACAGGAGAATCTACTAACTATTTCTTTGTGAAGGATTGAGGTTAATCTGAGCAACTGAAATGAACCTGGGTGAACTGTATGTATGGGAAACCTTGGAGGAGGATCTACTAACTATTTTTTTGAGAAGGATTAAGGTTAAGTTGAGCGACTGAAATGTAAAGATCCGGGCCAACTGTATGCATGGAAAACCTTGGAGGAGATCTACTAACTATTAAGAAGGATTAAGGTTAAGCTGAGCAAATGGAATGTAGAGATCCCAGCCAACTGTATGTATGGGAAACTTGGAAGAGAATCTACAGATCCCAGGATCCCAGCCAACTGTATGTATGGAAAACCTTGGAAGAGAATGTACAGATCCCAACCAACTGTATGTATGGGAAACCTTGGAAGAAAATCTATTCACTATTTTTTTTGAGAAAGATCAAGGTTAAGCTGAGCAACTGATCTATTTATAGTTGTCAAGATCCATTTATAGGTGTCAAAAGTCCTAGAACATAAAAACTATTCAATCCCAATAATTAGATTTCACCACCTTATCAATATAAAGCAATATTTTACAAAATTCAAAAGTTTTAGACTTGTTTTTTGATCCCACATCCTATAAAAAGATAAGAGAAGCATATTCTTAAATAATCTTTCCATCTGTGATATTGTTTTGCATCCTTTGAGAAGTATTTCTTAGACAACTTTTCCAGCTATGATTGTTTCCATTCAACCAACGTACAGAGCACCTGCCTCCCTTAATCACAAAAATAGCTCACAGATTCTGGAGCATCAGTTTAAAAATTTCACAATAATTGCATTTTAGAGAAAACAAGGTGCAAATTTCTATGTAATTAAGCCTGGGTTAAACCTGTTTTTTTGATAAGTTGCAACTGTTTTCCTCGTATTCCTCGCCATGTTTAATATAATATAAATGCTGGGTTTTAAGCTGCTAGAAGCTAAACCTGTTCTATTTTAAGTTCACCTATTTAGAATTTTCCCTGGCTATGTATAATGGAACACAGATATTGGGTTAAGTGGGTTCTACAAGAACAGGGGAAATAATACAAATGTTAAGTTCAAATAGTCATCTCCAAACATTTCACCAAATTTGTACATTTGTAACTTACTCCTTGGAAAGCAAAAAATGCAAATAAGAAGTCTCAGATTCAAAGAAGGAAGACACTGGTTATAACCAATCACAGAATACAAACTCATTATGGAAATTTACTCAAATTTCGATTTCAAACCTTTCTCCCTTGCTTGGTACATCGACCAGCATATGATTACCCTCTACTTCCATCCTTCGATCTTCAAGTTCCCAAGATTTCTGCAACACTATTATCTCTTCCAAATATGCAGTACCAGAATATCAGAATGCTGTTCACAAAAGCTGTTCCCTTCAAATGGAATTCTGGGGGACTTATATCAAGTGGGTGAAAATTATATTTACAGGGATCACGCGTTCCTTCTCTTGGGTTCTTGTTCTTGATCTTGTTATGGCCCGGCCAGCTGGAATTTGCAGATAGAGAGTAGAGCTTCAGTCTATTATTATATTTTGTTGTGGATGCTTTGGATGGTCTAACTACCCAGCAATTCCACTTTTCTCATCAGGTCATACCAATTATGCTCCTTTGCTTACATGCAATTTTCACCTTCAATACTCCATTCTTTCTTTTTGCAGTTCATCAACACCATGATAGTCCCATCTTTTATTAAGAAATGTCTGACACTAACGCTACTGTTCGCAATTTGAAAGCCCATTACGCTACCCATGGCAAATGTGCATCACTTATTTGATTTTGAAATGCTGGTGTATCCCAAGGTTTGTGAAGTTAGTGTCAAGAAAATAAAAATAATATTAACTTATAATTCAGAGGAATAACTATATGGTGATTTAGATTGTTGGGTGAAGTTAGGGTAAAGAAAATAAAATAATAGTAACTAATAATTTAGAGGAATAACGATACGGTGATTTAGACGGTTGTGTGAGTAGAGGAATAACGATACGGTGATTTAAATGGTTGTGTGAGCAGAGATGTTAATTTAATGTTTAACATTTTTACTAATTTATATTAGATAAAAATAAAAATTAAATAAAAGATTAATGCAATATAAATATTTTAATTGAGTAAAATATATAAATAAAAATAATCTTTAAAATTATTAAAAAAAAAGAAAAGACTTATGGTATTGAGAATCTACAGTATTGACCATAGTATTTATGTGGAATATAGTTTACTTACGGGGAAATTGAACAAACTTAGATCTACCTACCTGGTGTCCAAATTTGGCATCCACAGGGATCAAATCTGGACTCTAGTGGTTCATTCATTGATCCACTATGAGTGTAATATGTCAATGCACAATTAATTTAATTATCAATAACTATCAATTGCACCATTATCAGATGTTGCAAAGGAAACGTCGTAAGATTCTTAAAGAGATAGTTGCTAAGCAAAATATCTATCTTTGTAATTAAAAGCAAAGATGCAAAAAAAAACATGTTCAATCTACAATAATTTGCTCTCCAAATGCAAGATACATAAAATAATTCTTTGAAACAACTATTGATAGCTGAATGAGTGGGTAAACCGAGCTGGGGCTCATGATGAGGGAGGCAGACACAGACGAGCACGGGTTCATTAGCCTGGAGGAGTTGATCGATCTGAATACCAAAGGGAACGACATGGCCACCTGCTTGGAAGATCTGAAAAATGCCTTCCATGTTTTCGACCTCGATCGCAGTGGCTCCATTTTTGCAGACGAGCTCTACCAGGTCCTCAAGGGCATGGGCGACGAAAGCACTCGAGAAGATTGCGAGAACATGATTAGCGGCGTTGCAACACCGGGGAGGCTTGCGAGAACATGATCAGCGGCGTCGCAACACTAGGGAGGATTGCGAGAACATGATTAGCGGCGTCGATAGGAGAACAAAGACGAGCTTCATCAAACAGATAAATGGTTGGGAAGCGCCAAGCTCATAACCAACTTTAATAACTAATAACTAACCTAACTTCAAATCAACATACAAGGAGAGTTTAATCGTCTAACTAACTAACCTAACTTCAAATCAACGGACAAGGAGAGTTTAATCGTTTAACAAAACATCGAACGATGCACACAAAAGACAGTAAGGCACCAGGGGTGTTGTTTTCAAATAGTGACACCTTACGACATAAAAATAAATCAATTATTCTATTGAACTAACTCCTTTTAGAAATTCAAATTAAAATTTTCTTCCATAACATTGGGTTGGATGGGGGTACAGGTGTTTTGGTTTGGTAATTAGGATGTATTTAGCAATTAAGACCAATTTGGGAATCAAGATTTTCTGAATGTTCAAGGAGAGAGACCCTACTTTTGTAGTGAGGGTCAATCACCAAACTGACATGAGGACGAGGTGATTTAGTATAGAGAGGCACCATCTTGGTAGATAAGGCCAATCACAAATCATGAAAAGAAATAAATTACATAGTGAAGAGAGGCCTGATTTGGAAATTGGGGCCAATCATGAACTGAGCTAAAAAAACTTAGCAATATTTCATCAAATTTGGGAACAAGATTTAAAGTGTTTGAATAATAGGTCGAGTTGCAGGTTGATCTGAAAATTAGACATAATCTAGATATCCCGAGAGATATTGAACACCAAAATTGGAAAAATCACCCAATTGGTAAATTTGGGTTGATTTATAAGACGGAGTGAATTTGAAATGAAATAGAAAAATATTTGAAATTAAACCTTAAACAATTGGGACCAATTTTACTATTGAGAAATGTATTAAACAATCAAGGAAGGGAAGAGACTTGATTATGTGGTTAGGCTTGATCTAAAAATCAAGAAATAACTTATAAACCAAGACAAGAATTTTTTTCAAATTGTGAAGTCAATCTTGATCTTGAGATTGTGAGGGTTTTCAAAAAGTAGGGAACTAAGCTAACTAAAAATGAATTGAGGAAGAAGAAATTAAATGAAACTAATTCATGAAAGGGAACTAATCCATGCAACTAAAGGAATGAACTTAAGTCATAATAAAGCAAGAGAAACATGAAGGATCATCTAACTTATTCATTGGAAAAGAATGTTTGGGGTTACAAGGAAAATAAGGAACCAAAGTCTATACAAATGAAAAAAGAAAGCACATTCAAAATAACAAGATAAAAGAGGGTTCCTAAGTTTTTTTCAAAACTTAATTGGGTTGATGAGGGCTCAATAAATGTACACACATAGGGTGAACCTAAGAATATTTGAATCATTACTATTTATTCATATCTTTTAATAGAAAGCCAATATTTTCATACCTTAGAACTCTAACAAATGGATTCTTTGATTCCTGGGTTCCTAAGTTTTTTTCAAACCTGGATTGATGAGGGCTCAATAAATGGACACACATAGGGTGAACCTCCTAAGTTTTTTTCAAAACTTAACTGGGTTGATGGGGGCTCAATAAATGGACACACATAGGATGAACCTAAGAATATTTGAATCATTACTATTTATTCATATCTTTTAATAGAAAGCCAATATTTTCATACCTTAGAACTCTAACAAATGGATTCTTTGATTCTTGGGTTCCTAAGTTTTTTTCAAAACTTAATTGGGTTGATGAGGGCTCAATAAATGGACACACATAGGGTGAACCTAAGAATATTTGAATCATTACTATTTGTTCATATCTTTTAATATAAAGCCAATATTTTCATACCTTAGAACTCTAACAAATGGATTCTTTGATTCCTTCCTTCATGAAATGAAGGCATAGTATCACACTAACATAGATTTAGTAATTTAGAAACTTTTATTTAAGATAGAAATTATGGAGTTGAATCCATTTGAAGCTTCACCCGTTGTTTTAGATAAGAATCATAATCACATGATTTTGTTGTTTTAGATAAGAATCATAATCACATGATTTTACTTAACAATTTGATTATTTGAGTAGATAGGTTATTTCACTTCCCTTCTATGTTTCTCCACTTCCTATGAGCATTCATAGGACAAATGGAGTCACCTTGGAATAGAAAACCATTCTTCACTAGAAATGGACATCCATAGCCCTAACAAATATATATTCATTCCAATATATATGGCTTAATTTATTTTATTGACCTTGCACCAATTTAATGTATATATCACAACAATTATAGATGGGAAACAACAAGCCTTCACGAAGATGATTCTGAATTTTAGGAAAGGATTTGCTATTAATAAATAATAATAATATGCATCAAAGATATTTAAACTTAGATGTATGATTGAAAACCTTTCACATGGCATGCCCATCTAATGTGAATGGGTGGTATTTGAATTTTTAAAATTTTATGAAATTCAATTATATAGGGAGGCTTCAATTCTAGTGCTATTTTAAATTATTCAATTGGCATTTCATACAAGGATTAGAAAGTGTCTAAAGAATAAAATAGAATATTACAAGGACTAGGAAGTTTGACTATATTTCGCAAGACCTTATAATTACCCATTAGTGGGACTACAAACTTGTTATCTAATGTGAATGGGTGGTATTTGAATTTTTAAAATTTTATGAAATTCAATTATATAGGGAGGCTTCAATTCTAGTGCTATTTTAAATTATTCAATTGGCATCTCATACAAGGATTAGAAAGTGTCTAAAGAATAAAATATAATATTACAACGACTAGGAAGTTTGACTATATTTCCCAAGACCTTATAAGTACCCATTAGTGGGACTATAAACTTGTTAGCAAGAAATCAAGCTATTTAAAAAAAATTATTGACAATAACGAAATAAATGAAAATTCAAAATTTATAAAAAATGTAATTTACTTCAATAAAATTAAGAACACAATGGACTTAATAAAATTTGTTCAAAAGATTAAAATCAAGATAAAATGAGAGGGGTGGTAAGTGTGTGTTTGGGGGGTGTAATTTTTTGTCCTAGTGGAAAATACTACTTTGTTTTTGAATGGAGAGTAGGTCTAGCCACCAATAATCAAGTTGAATTCATTAATTTATTGCAAGGAATAAAACAAAATAATTCTAGGTGAAGAAAACACATCATAATCATTGAAGACTTACCTATATATTTGGGCTTATGCATAGATTTTCCATTCCATATGATGGAAAGCTTGCTTGAATTATTCAAAGAGTTAAAAAATATATGCATCATATTCAATCATGCTTTAAGGCATCATAACAAGTCGGTGGATCAATAATTTGACTCAGCATCTCATCTAGATGAAGGGAATTTCAAGAGAAAAAGTGGAGTGTCCTTTAAAGCCATTATTTAAGGTTAATTTAATGATTTTTAAAATAAATGGCATGTACTCCATATATCACCAAACAAGGCAACCTGGATCTAATTAGATGTTGAATGGTCGGTTCAAGCATTGCTAGCAGTTGAGCTTCCAAAATCTTAGAAGCTTCTTCAACAAAAATAATTGTTGTTTGAAGATTTTTAAGAACATCCCGATACAATGCTGCTCCCTGCAATGTTTAGTGAAATCAGAAGTTTATTGCAATCCTTTACAATTTGTTTCAAGTTGTCAAATATTCGAAGAACACGAAAACTTCTCAGTGGTTGTCATACCCGCAATCTTTGACCTGCGAAGCACTTCTAGCTGTCGTAGCTGATTGATCTTCTGCATAACCTCGCATATTTCAACGTACTTGCTCTTAATATCTGCAAATATTTTCAAAGCCTTTTCATATTTGTTTTGGGTGATCACGTGTACTAATAATACCCGAAGGTTTTGATTTAATTGCCATGGATTCTCGTATAGCAGCCACTGATATCTGTTTAAATCTATCTGCAACACCGAAACGTGAATTTTGTATCAGGAGTTCGAGATTTAGGAACTTAAATAAAAGAGGATCAATAAATCAAGGTTTTGAAAGCTTACACGCATATGAATTTGTTTAGCCCCACGAGAGGACCAGCTATCATTTGCTTCCCTTCTGCAAGGAAAGAAGTTTTCTTCCAACCATGACTTATTTCTTGTATAATGATTACTTTGAACATCCATCTCTATTTCGTACTCTTATTCATCACTTGTTTGCTCACCGTCTTCTGATCAAGTATCACTAGTATTAGAATATCCAGTCTCATCCAATCTTTGCAGTGACTTAACAATAGAGAAACAATTTACTTCTCCCTCCTATCCTCACTAGGTTGGAACAGAATTTCAAGTAAGGCAAAAAAAATTGATCCAGACCATGGTTTTTATAATTCATGAAAAGTATAGGACCAGGAGGCAAAGAATCACGGGGAATAATCTGCTTAGCCGATCGTCTCGCAAGAAAAGCAAAGGCAGAGGAGGCGAGAAAGCGTCGAGGGCAGCAACACTTCGTCGCTGAGGAGGAGCAGATCGAAGTCCTCCTCTGTATCAGAATCACAAGTGGGAGCTCTGCACAACAGGGAGGAGCTGGAGGGTGTTCAAGCGATTCGACGCCAACAGTGACGACTAGATGTCGTCCTCAGAGCTGGGAGAAATTATGCGCTCAATGGGCTGCTGCGTGGGTCGTAGGAGCTGGGGCTCATGATTAAGGAGGCAGACGCGGACGGGGATGGGTTCATTAGCCTGGAGAATTTCATCGATCTGAATAACAAAGGGAACGACAGGGTCACTGCTTGGAAGATCTGAAAAATGATTTCCATGTTTTCGACCTCTACCGCAACCGCTCCATTTCTGCATACGAGCTCTACCAGGTCTTTAAGGGCATGGGCGACGACAACACCAGAAAGGATTGCGAGAACATGATCAGGGAGAGAACATGATCAGCGGCGTCGCAGCACAGGGGAGGATTACGAGAACATGATCAGTAGTGTTGATAGGAACGAAGACGGGCTCAATCAAACATATAAACGGTTGGGAACTGTAAGCTCATAACCAACTTTAATAACTAATAACTTACTTGATTTCAAATCAACAGACCAGGAGAGTTTAATCGTCTAACAAAACATCTAACGATACATACAAAAGACAACAAGGCAACAGGGGTGTTGTTTTCAAATAATGACGCCTTACGGCGTAATTATTAGGTGGATGATAGGAATTAAAATAGTTAGAATGTTTTATAATATATTTAATAGCATTAGCAAATCAAAGATTAACATTTATGTCAAAAGTAATTACGCCTTTTTAATTAAATTGATTAATTAGAAAAATGTCATATGAATATGAGTTATGGTTTTTTGAGCATGTGGTATTAGTAACTCATGGTATCATAACAAAGCCTATTTACAAGTTAAGAATCTCATGACAAAGTGGGGTGAAAATTATTGTTACATGTTTATAACTAGCAATTGCCCCCTAAAGGTGCAAAGATACAAAAAGAAATAAAGTGTAAATGGTTATTTACACCAAAGGAATAAGGCATGAAATGTTATTTACACCGAAGGAATAAGGAATGAACGGGTTATTTACACCAAAGGAATAAGGCGTGAATGGTTATTTACACCAAAGAGAGGGTGTGAGATAAATGTATTTGGCCATTTAGAAATTGGGGTCAAAATTTTGAATATAGAAAATTAAAATGTAATTTGGTAAAAAAACAATAATGTCATATACTTGTTTTGACTATAGTCTTCTATAATATAGAAATAATTAATTGAGCAAATCCAAGGTGGGGGTGTTATGTTTTTTATTTTTTATTTCTATTGGTTCTATTAGAGTTGAGAAAATTTATTATGTTTTTTATGGATTGATATAAAGGGACTTAACAATTTAAAGATATAAATGTCATTTTACTAATGAAAGTCTATTGCTAATAAAAAATGGTTTGTCAAAAGAATATAAATGTTAAATGACAAAATTTTAGCTAGAAATGTTATTTTAGTAATAAAATTTTGTAGGTAATAAAAATATTAAATGATGGATTTCAAGATGAGTTAAATTATATGATTAATTTTCCCTAAAACACATAGACACGTAAGTAAAATTGGTATCAGAGCCAGTCACAGTTTGTCAACTGGTTCGTGAAAAGGTCAGTTCTTATAATCATCCTCTCTTTATTTTCTAAAGTAAAAATGGACCCATTCAGAAAATCTGTATCTTTCCGAGAACTTGAAGAGCAAGATAAAGCTCAACAAGACCCTCTCAAGGATATGTTTGCATCTAGTAGTAGTCGAGTCATAAATGAGTCAGATCACTTGTATGAAGAAACTGAGCCTCAGGCTAGATGGGTTCTACCCAAGATCTCTGCGTCTCAGGTTTATAATGATCTGGGTGTCTGGCACTTAAAAGCTGCCACCAGAATTACAATCAAAGAATCCATAAGCTCAATAGAAGAAAATTTTGACCGTGTACAGTTGATTCCCTTGTTAAATCCTAAGGAGCTTCAAACAGAAGCTAGAAAGCTGGGAACACAATTCCTGCATCTTGGATGCATCAGAGTGGGAATCCAGGCCCTTATCCATCAGGGTGTTGAAACCTATGTGTTAGCAACTGTAAGAGATCTAGCACATAATAAGTACATTGATTCTATCATTGGAGGAATAGTTGCACCATTGTGAAATGGCCCAGTCTGGTTTGATTGTTATCCCGACTTCTCTATAAATGTGTTTGATGAAACATTGGCCGATATCCTACAACTGCAAATCCAGACGACTGGATTTGATATGAAGAAAAGAAGAAACAATATCGCCATTCAGTTCAGAGGTTGTTTCCGTCACACCAGTACTTTATTTCCAGCAGTCCTCCATGCCCCCAGCCGAGAGTCTAAAACCAGTGTTGTAGTCATGACAGATGCAAAGAACCAAAAGGTTGAACACCAAGCCATCAAATGGGAAGATCTTTCATTTCCTGAACACTGGGTAGTACCAAATCCAAAGCCTCTCGCCATAAAAAAAATTACTTCTGCAAATATTTCTGAAAATCAATCCTCAGCCACTTTATCTTTCCCAAGAAGATCTACAATAGACAGGCGTAGGATTGACGCAGAATGTAAAAATTCTCCACTGTATATACCTCCTAATTCATTTGATACTGCATGTTCCAGTGTTGTAAATACTTCTTGTCATCATACAGCGTTGTTTGAGTTTGCTTTATTAGTCAATTTCAATCCATTACAAGTTGAATGCCCTCAATGCCATCAGTATGTAAATCTCAAACATCTTGCTGAAATGGTCATTAGACATCAGAACCATAATCCTAGAACAAGTGATGCACCTCCGTCTACATCAGTCACCCCCTGTCCGAATCCGAAATGTTCTGATATCCCTTTTCCCCATGAAGATGACCATGTGCTTATGATGCACCTAGTTCCTTCTCTGCAAGATGAAAATCCCAGACTCACTGAGATATTCATGAATATGCAATCCCCTAAAGATAAGCATGGTTTAGGGTATTACAATCAAAAGGATTTCCTGATCCCAGAATGCAGATTTAAAGATCTGCCAGAAGATGTCAAAAGACCATCTGTCCCAGAAATCCAGAAGTTTTATACACTAATGGATGGTTGTGAGAAACACAAAATCCCTAGTCAATGGATGAAGCAGATGATAAATTGGGATTTATTTACTCATCCAGAAGCAGATTAATTTGCTGTCAGCCATACTCCAGAACAAAAGAAAACTTTAGCCTTAGAATGGAAACAATATATGGAAGAAAGAAAGACTTGGATTTCTTTCTACTCTTGGAAAAAGGTTAAAGAGTCAGAAGTAGTATTAATGAATGAACCCACATCTTCTTCAGGTCATTCATGGACAGCAGTTGATGGAAATAAAATAGAAACAACCACTAGTTATCCTCCTTTCAAAGGGATTGTCCTAGGAGAAGGACAGAATTCTGCTATTGCATATCCCATAGTACAAAAGAAAATTCTGGTAGGAATTGAAAGGAGAGTCCAGACTGTAAGTGAACAAATAAACTGGACTAACACTGCCATCACAGGACTAGAAAAGAATGTTGCTAAAGCTTCTGTTGTAAAGAACCAGATGGATCAGTTGCAAGTTTCTTTGAATGATGTAAATAAGGCATTGAATTCTGTACAGTATAATTGTTCAGTAGTTAAAGATTTTTCTTTGAAGTCTTTACAGAAGGTTGATGAAGTAGAAAGTTGTATTATAGATCAGTCTATTTCTACTCGGCAACTTGTGACAGAATTGTCTGAGAAAACCCAGAAGGAGAAATAAAAGAAGCCAGACAAGCCAATCCCCTCAGGATTTCTCCACAAAGGGAAAGTTGTGCAAATACAGAAAAGTGTTGATAGATTTCCCAGCCTATTTCCCAAAGAGTCTATTCCAGAGTCTCCAAAGTTTAAAGTAACTATTGCCTCTCTGTTCCATGAGTCATAATCTGAAGATCATGTCTTACCTGTATATGAGCCCCTTGAAGCCCAATATACTAGGTACTCTCCTCCTGACTTAAATGGCCTTGGAAAAATTCCTGCAAGAGAAACCTTCTATCCCCAGAGCCATAAAGAATGGAACATAGATAACTTATCCTCTGCCCAGATCAAACAATTCATTTATCAGATGATCACAGAGTATAAGTTGATGTGCATAGATGGAAAATCTGAAGTTGAGGCATGTAAATCCCTCATTCCATGTTTTACAGGAACTCTAGCCAGATGGTGGGAACTAGAGTCTTCTCCCGCTCTCATAGCATCCATGGAAGCTGAGGTGTTGAAAGATGAAAATGGAGATGTAAGATTTCACAAAGATGGCAAAGCCATGAATAATATGATTGGTGCCCTCACAGCACTAATCCAATAGACATTCTGTGGAGATGACCCAAACATTTCAGATCAAAATGAAATGATCCTCATGAATCTGAAGTGTCGCAATATTAACGAGTATGAAGATTTCCATAGAGATTGGATGCAAAGAATCTTCATGGTTAAGGACCCCAAGAACATTCTCTGGAAGCAAGTCTACCTTGCAGCATTGCCTTCCAAGCTGGTAGACATTCTCAAATTACAGGATGCTTTCCAGTTGCCACTAGAAACATATTTATGGGGTCAGATGTATAGCATAGTAACTAGAGTATTGATTACTCTTTGTACTAGTTCTAAAATGAATAAATCTATTGATAAATTGAATAGATTGCCTGGTACTAAATCTTCTTGCAGCAGGTATGGGATCACAATTGATGACCCATTAGTACAAAGGCGCAAGACCAAGAAAAAGGCTAAAAAGACTTCCAGAAGTTATCAGCCTTATACTTATCACAGACGCAGCACAAGAATGTCTGCAATTCAAAGGCCAAGAAAGCCTTACCGAAAGCCTGCTCACAAGGGACGCTCCTCTAAATATGTCCCGAAGACTCATTATTATGAGCCACACGATATTCATCCTAAAGATGTCAAGCTGAAAAGGATGCAACAGATAACTTGCTGGATTTGTGGAAAGACAGGACATACAACAAATTTATGTCCTGATGCTAAAGAATCAAGAAAAGGTTTGGGAAAAAAATCTCAACAGAAATATAAAGGCAAACAACAAGTTAAAACTGAAGATAAATGTGGTAGATGTGGCTCTAGTTTTCACAAAACCGAAGACTGCCCCCGCTTGATGATCCAACAAGCCCAAGAAGATTCTTCTTCTGTTTCTAATTCTGAATATTCTTCTTCTGAATCTGATATTGAAGAAGTTCATGCTTATTGTGAATGTCTTGATTCTGACAATTGTCAATGTGAACATTGTTCTTCATCAAATTTTGGTTTTTCTTCTGATGATCAGCTTGCAGAAGAATTTACAGGCAAAGTTAAAGTCCTCATGGCTCAAACTACAGAAGATGATATGAAAATTTTTTCCTAGATCCGAGCCATGGATGATGGTGATTTGAAGACCCGGCTGCTTGATGCTTTTATGCAATCCTCGGGTGCTTCCTTCTCTACAAAACCCTCTAAGAAGTCCTTGTTCTTGGATACTTCTTATGAACAGAACACCAGAAGTTATCTCCGTCAACAACATCAAAGAAAAGTTCGTGCACTCACTTTGGGGAAGGTGAGTAGGGAGATACACTTACTGAAAGGTGAAATTTCTGCCCTCAAATTCAAAGTATCTGAATTAGAAAAAGGCAAACAGGAAGAAGTTCATCCTGTTTCAGGTAGAAATACTAATTATATTATTCATGGAGCTCCTTCATATTCTGCTCCTGAACAACCAAAGGTTGAAATTGTTGAAGGAAAAGCTGATCCTGTTTTTGGATTCAGAGAAATGCAGGTTCTTACTGTTCAATACCAGCACCACCATGTCAAGGTGAACATTTTAGTGCATGGTAAGACCTATAATGTAACTGCATTAATTGACTCAGGTGCAGATGTAAACATCCTTGATAAGAAGATTGTCCCCTCAAAGTTTTGGGCTAAAGCAGAAAGAAAAATTGTGGGATTAGGGGACAAAACACTTGAATATGAGATTCCTAAAGCCATGGTTTGTTTTAATTCTCATTGTTTAAAAGAAAAATTTGATGTGGCTGATATTCCTGTTGACTGCATCTTAGGAAATGTTTTCCTTGTAGCTGTAGAGCCTCATGGTTCATGGAGAACCAAGAACAATAAGGCAGGGTATTTCATTACAATGCCTACTTCTGATGGAAAGGGAAAAAGAATTGAGCTGCCTTATGTTTCCAAACAGAGAATATCTACTATGGTACAAGCCATGCAGGAACTCAAAAAAGCTGAAGATAGTCTTGCAGAACTAAAAGACCACAAGAACATGATCAGAATTGAAGATCAATTGAGTTCTGCAGTAGTTCAGAAACAAATTGCTGAACTACAGAAACAGTTTGAAGAACAATGTTGTGCAGAAGAGCCAAATGCATTTTGGCACCGCAAACAGCATAATATTGAGTTTCCATACAAAGAAGGATATACAGGCAGACCATGCAAATCCAGAGCAATTCCCATGAACAAAGAATACCGAGAGCTATATGAGAAAGAAATAAATCATTTGTTGTAGAGAAAGTTGATCAGAGAGTCAAGTAGTCCCTGGAACTGCTATGGATTTTACGTGAATAAGAGAAGCGAACAGATAAGAGGTATCCCCAGGTTAGTCATTAACTATAAACCTCTTAAGTCTGTTCTTGCAGATGATACTTATCCTATCCCACATAAGGGAGATCTGTTGGGAAGGATAGCAGGAGCCAAGATATTTTCTAAGTTTGACCTAAAATCTGGCTTCTGGCAAGTGGCTATAGCAAAAAAAGACAAGTGGAAAACTGCATTCAGCATTCCTGGAGGCCACTATGAATGGAATGTGATGCCATTCGGACTGAAGCATGAACCTTCTAAGTTCCAGAAGGTAATGGATTCTATTTTCAAACCTTATGTAGTTGGCTCCTAGCATACATTGATGATCTCCTAATATTCTCAAAAAATATTCAAGATCACTTCAGGCATCTAAAGATTTTTATGAGATTAGTGAAGAAAAATGGCTTAGTCTTAAGTAAGAAAAAGATGGAATTGTGTAAGACTAAGATCAAATTCTTGGGGCACACTATAGAGAATGGATTAATTGCTTTACAGAATCATGCTATTGAGTTTGCAGATAAATTTCCAGACATCATTCTGGATAAAACCCAACTGCAAATATTTCTGGGTTGTTTAAATTATGTAAGCAATTTTTATCCAAAATGTGCCATTGACAGGTCTCTCCTAAACCAGATACTCAGAAAGAACCCAAAGCCTTGGACAGAAGCCCATACTACGTCAATGAGACAGATCAAAGCCAAGGTAAGGAAACTCCCTATCCTACATGTTGCAGAAGATGGATATTTCAAAATTGTAGAATCAGATGCCAGTAATCTTGGTTGGGGAGGTGTGCTCAAACAGAGACCTACTGACAAAAGTATGAAAGAAGAAGAAAGAGTTGTGCATTATGCATCTGGAACATGGAGTAAAGCTGAGAAAAATTACTCCACAATATAACAAGAAGTTAAAGCTGCCTGGAACTGTGTCAGTAAGTTCTCTATTCATCTAGCTAATAGATTCTTCTTGCTAAGGACCGATGCTAAGGCCTTAGACAAAGTTTTAAATAAAACTATCAAAAACCCTGAAGATGCTAAATTTGCAAGATGGCAAGCTTTGTTTGCTAATTTTGACTTTAAGGTCGAGCATATTAAGGGAATTGATAATTCTCTGCCAGATTTTCTCAACAGAGAGTTCATCCAGCATCAAGAACAGGAGGAAGAAGAAGACTATAACCATGTTATGGTTATTATCACATAATGGGATCATACACAGCAAAAAGAGACACTCAGGTCTATTTCAAATGATGAATCATGGGCTGTGTACAAGGAGAAATGGAGGCCTACATGGCAGCTCCGAAATACAAAGGTACTCGATGAAAATCTGCAGAGCCATACTGATATAATGCATCTTGTACCTGAAAGGAGGGTCTATCCTAAAAGAAATAAGTGGATACATGACATGATATATTCCACAAGTATGACAGCCTCCTATGAAGCAGAAAGATCCCTCTCGCAAGATTTTTGTGATCTGTCAGTCATTTGTACTAGTGGAAGTGACAGAACAAGAATCTACTATAAGTCTTATACAATCAACCGGACAAGGTGGCCCGGAGAGTATACTGGAGGAAGATACCAGACAAGGCCAGGTAATAATCCTGACTTGATTTTTCTTGACACAGTTTATAATTTTGCAGGATACAAACAACTATGGTGGGATATGCTGAATAAGGATGGGCGCGGTGAAACTCACCACACCAAGCTCATATTTGGACCTACCTGGATAAATCAATCCCACTATGCTTGCCCCTGGACATGTGACTGGTGGCTCGATTATGGACTAAGTGCATATGGCATGGATCCAGTTTACTATGAATCATATTTTCAAAGCCAATGCAATGATTGTCTAGAAAGCACTTGGGGAGAATGCTTTCACAGTACATGTCAAACAGTCCGTGATTTGAGCCAACTTGAGTATAAACTTGTAAATCCAATATTAAATTGCTACAAGAAAAGGCAATTACAATGGTTGGTTCTAACCAAAGTAAAAAATCAGATCATTTTAAATAAACCCATGATTGTCAGAAGAATTTACACAAAAGCTTGGGACGATGATCTGTATCCAAGACTTCGGTTTCCCGGTATTACTATCCTTGATCAGGCTGAAACCAGTACAAGCGGTTCTAATGGGCTCCGCTAAAACAAAAGTATCCATAGTGTAATAATACCCAGTCACGGGTTTACAGTGACAGGTCTTTTCCCGAGGGCTTTTCACCTGTCCGAAAAGCATCCTCTCTGTATATAATTATGTTTCCTCGTGGGCCTTGTACAGAAAAGGTATCCACTGTGTTATGTACACACACTTCACATGTTAATGTCGGACGGACGAATCTCGGTGCGGATGTCACTTCGGTGTTACCCGAAAGCCATGATTCTCCTCCACATGTCAATAATCCGACGGACCAAACGAATGTTTGTCCCCCCTCTTTTCCTATATAAGGAGGGTTTAGGCTCATTGTTTGGCATTTGCATTCAGAGAGTTTAGAGTCTAGAGTCATTTGAGTTTTGAGTCTGAGTCGAGCCGAAGCTCCCTGATCTGCAACTGCACGAAGCCTCGCGATCTGCTTGCATCACGGTGCTAAGACTCAAGTCCATAGGTGATCAGAGAAGCCTGCGTGTCTATGTGCTCGGCATAGGCAAGAACCTAAAGTGGCCTGATCACAGATCGAGTCTGTATATTGTCATCTGTGTGTTTTGAGTAACAGAACTCTGAGACAGAGTCTACACGTTGGCCAGGAAGCCTCCAGTAGCGCTCACTCTGTATGAGTAGCTAAAGTCTGGTAAAAGCCACTGCAGTCTATCTCTGGAAAGAGATCTGAGTCCATAAGTCTGTAATCTAATTGTAAAATCATTCTGAATATCAATAAAGAGAGAAGTATTTGTTCCGCATGTTAAGAACTGTAACTCTGAGCTTTATGAATGACCACTGAAGTAGTATTGTTGTCTTTTTGATCGCCGAAAGTTCGCCAGACGTTCGCGAAAATCACCGAGGGACACGGAGTAGGCCAGAAAAGCCGAAGGAAGCCGTAGAGAGAGCCGAAAGAAGTGTGAACGTGATAGTAGGTTCGTGTATGGGTTCGCATAGGGTCTCTTAAAGAAGCAAGAATAAACTCAGTGAGCCAGTCTGCCTGTTGAGCAGTTTGCAGTGCAAACCCGTGTGAGAGGTCCCTGCAGTAAAATTGGTATCGGAGCCAAGTTTCGATCTTGGGACCTATGGGTTATGGGCCCACCACGCTTCCGCTGCGCGTGATATATGAGTAAATGACTTTGTCGGAGATGATTTTGGATATGATGGTGAGAGAAGGCATTAGGGTTTATCTTATTCGGCTACCTGGTAATACCTCAGTCACCTCGCACAAGCTCTCAAAGGCCTGGAGGTGCTACCCTGGACTAGTGGCCTTTGGCCCCAAACGATGGCGGAGTCAGAATGGAGAACTCATGCGGGAGCATATTCGGCGTCGGTGCTTGAGATACCCGGAGCACTCATCTGCGGAACCCCGCCTCCCTTAAATCTTTTATTGTCACGAGTACACCACACATGCGTCTCTTGACCTTAGCATCGGTTTAATCCGCAGTTTCAGCACGGAAGAACTAGAACCCTCTTTATGGAGGAAATGGGTAGTGCAGAGCGACGACATTCACCTTGAGGAGAATCAACAGGGGTGCATGATGGCGGTTGGAAGCCCAACGCGTAACCATTTATATTACAATTGAACTCCTTATCTCCTAAACTAGTAATGGGGACTTGGATCCCCAAATATTTCCTTAAGTAAGCTGAAAAAACGATGGGGATGGGCCAAACCCATGCTCTCCTCGAATATGCGACTCTGCCTGCACTGGGATTTTTTTTCAGAAGAAAAAAAACATTGTATATATTAAAAGATATATATGACAGTACATGTTCTTCATTTCATTCTCAGCTATTACACTTAACAACGAGAAACTCCAGATTTCCAAATACATACAAAAACACTTCTAAAAAGAAGATATTCGATGTACATGGCAGTCAGCATTTCGGGTAGTTTTAAACAAACCCAGACAAATTCATTCTGAGCATCCTTGTATACATTGAAAAGACCAGCAAAAATACTATAGAAGCATCATAATTCATTGCAATGAGGAAATAAATGATAGATGCATGGAAAGAAAGCTATCAAAAAGGTGTTGATCAAAAGGTTCAATCATGATTCTCCTGGGGCAGGCACGCTTGTGCATTCATCTCAGCAGGGTCACTTGAAATCATTGATCGACATCTATGCGCATCCTTGCATCATATTGACAACAGACTCATTTGTGAATCAAACTTGACAGTCTGTTTTGGATGACATTGATAAACTATAATAAACCCGACTCGCTTGATGAAAAAGGTGCCAGAATTCAAAAGAAGCAGACTCGCTAGTGAGACTGGCATATCAGTCACGCTTGAATTCATATTGACCAACTTTCAAAAACCCTCGCTTGCAAAGAAAACAAGAAACAGGCTCGCTTGTGAATGAAAAATACAGGCTCGCTTGAAGGATATTGTTCTCCTCATGTCCGGCTCGCTTGATGTAGACGAGTGCATATGTTGTTCTAGAGGACAAAATATAGGTACAATTGTTCCGGCTTCATACTGACGACCTCGCTCGCTTGTAATGAAATTGTTCTGTCGCTGGTTATCTGTCTACAAAGAATAGAATAGAGGGCGTCCACAGATGATTCGTTTTTGTATAGCATCCAGGCTGACATGTACCATAGGAGAAAGAAAACCTGTGTGGAAACCAAAGCACTGTAATCCTGTGTAGATTGAAGCCACCAGAGCGGTCTGTATAGTTAGAGTAAAACTGCGGTATGAAGAAAATATGGCCGAAAGGATGATAGAAAATGAAAATGCAATAAAGCAAGTTGTGAGATAATGATAACATCTGTTCTTGGAAGCATGTCAATCATGGAATTGGAACTGTCGAAGACCAGATCTGTACCCCATCTTTGTACTGAAGAATATACATATATCCAAAATCTGCACTGATACCCCTTTTAGAAAGACCATCCGCCCTCGTATTATTCTCCCTATAGACATGATTTATAGGGGGACATTTTAGGATCTGCCATAATCGAAGAATCCACTACCTCCATCCCCTCAGTACCGACACAATGAGCTCACAATGACTATGAATCCATCCAATAACCAACTTAGAGTCACCATAGAAATTGGGGTTCTGTAATTGAAGATTTGATGAAACGAGGAGACTACTCCATAGCACCATGATTTATGCCTTATTATTTGTACCAGGGCCCCCATTCCAATAGATATGAATTCTTTCCCACTGGGACAATTTAACCCAGACACCATATCTCGTGTTGCCATTTGTTCCATCCTTATTCTTATCAGTAGATAGCGGGGATATCGATCTCATGTGGTCTGTTCCTAAAAGATCTATCTGCCACCACATGAGAGGGAACATTCCAATCGACGATCTAGCTCATAATATTTGAAATGATGATATTCGGAAGAAAAGGCCTATTTTCAAAAATGAGATTGTTCCTACCGATCCACACTTCCCAAATGAAGTAGAAAGGAAGAGACTTAAATTTACCTTTAAGCCTGTCCCAATCCCTCACAGCCGAAATGAAATCAGAAGAAGACCAATTTGGATCCATAATGTGAGGGGCAAGGGATCTCCACATATTTTTAATAATAGAACAGGTGAAGAATAAGTGCGTGATGCTTTCAGCCTCCTGCAAACATATAGCACATCGATTTGGCCCAAATATTCCCCTTTTACAGAGATTATCCCACGTAAGTATTTTGCCCCTCCAAACCAACCATCCAAATAAGGTAATCTTGGTGGGAATCCTATGCTTCCAAAAGGGGTAGAAGATCTTGCATGTTGTTCCCCCAGAAGTTGAGAGAATGATGTACCTGTAGGCGTCTTTAACAATGATAGCACCTTGCTTCATAGGTCCTTTCCAAATTATTTTATCCCCCCCAACTAAATGACAGAATCCAGCAAACTTGAAAGAGACCAAAATAGCATCCCATTCCTTTGCATCATCCCCCGACAACCCCAGTTGTAAAGCAGATTTAAAAGACGGTGCACCGAAAGACCACTCGGAAATAGTCCGAGATAAATATATATACCCCCGGTGTGAGAGGCGATGTAGAAGTCGAGGGGAAAGAGAAACGTCTGTGGGAAGTCAAGATATATCATTGAAATCCAGAGGAATTCTTCCACCATCACAGAGAAACCAAGTCACTTGGTCATAAATAAAAGTCAGAATCTTTTTGAAGCCGCCCCAAATTACCGAAACGCTGGATGGACAGATCAGCTCTCGACATATTAATTGATGAAAAATGTCTCCGTCAATATACTTGCACCTTATAATATCATTCCATATATTATTCCCACTGATAGCATGCCAAAATTATTTAATTAACAGCGCAATGTTAAAAATTCTAGTATTTAACACACCGCAACCATCGAAATCTTTAGGTCTACATATGACATCCAATTGACAGAGATGATATTTCTTGTCAAGCTTTGCACCTTCCCACAAAAATTGAGAAATAATGTTGTTAATCAGCTCGACAATCTTGGCAGGCAGATAGTAGAGATGACCCCAATAGACCATCAATTGTGATAAAACAACCTGGATAAGGATGAGCCGACCCCCATGGAGAGCCATTTGTGAGTCCATCCGTATATGCGATTCCTAAAACACTCAATTAGCCACATCCAATCTCTTTTATTATAACCACAGGGTTTTATATAGCACCCCAGATATTTGAATCCTTCTGAAAGAAGTTGAGTATGAACCCCCAAGAAGTCAGAAATGAAGAAAATCTCCTGTAGATCGCCTTTTTCATATAAGAGGAAAGATTTGTCTTTGTTTATTCCTAATCCTGTGGCAGATTCAAACCTGATCAGTAGCAAATGTATGTAAAACCAATGGTTCCTTTTGAGATATCCAAATAGCAACATATCGTCAACAAAGAGTGAATGATTAATGGATATAGTTCCAGAAAAGGAGAATCCTTTTATGAAACCCTGTTGTTCTGCATAATGTAAAAGCTTACTAACAGGCTATATATCTCATCATCCACACAAAAATTGATGCCTCAAGACACAAACAGACACCTTGATACATGGAGGCATCAACCTATTTTCTTCGTGGAATAAATGAAACCATCGTCCCAAAATGAATACACCATTATTGGGGCATCTAGATCAAGCACTGACATGAGACAACAAAAAGGCATCAGACATTATGCATCAGGTAACCCCAACCCGTTTTCAAATTTTCATTAGAACCCCTGTGGGGATGATTATTATATTTTGGGTATACGATATAGAGAGGGTGATAAATCTGAAACAGAACATTAGGAAAACATTGAGATATCCAATACATTTTCAATCACCGATCTGTGGAGGCAAAACTTTACAATATTACTGGTCAATCAAGGAACACTCCATAAGCTCAGGGTCAACCATTACCATCAACCTACGGCCGAGAGGAGGAGCAGAATAATAGGGAAAATCAAATGGCCATGGGGTGGCAGGGAGGTGCAGCACCTCAAAACAGGAACTCCCTAAAGGAGGCCCCTCATATAGGAACATTTTACAGGGGAAAAATAAAACAACTGCACCTACAAGACCAACAGACAACACCCCTAGCCCTTACATAGTAGAGAAATTGAACCACATACCATAATTGAACATAGAAATTCTAGAGATTGATGAACATCACACCACATATGAATGGCAAGCAATCATATGCAGATTTAACTGCTTTTGGCCTAAACAAATGGAGCTCTTCCATTGGATTTTCACAAACTGGACCATGGACTGCAAAATTCATCTCTGCTTCAAAGGTGTTTTCATTGTCAAATTTCCAACCTCAGAAGCCAAAGAAATTATACTCCGGGATGGACCGTGGTTCTAGGAATCTACTAGACTCTTCATTACACCATGGTTTCCAGACTTTGATGCAAACACTATTGTTGTATCTATAATGTCAGTTTGGGTCTGGCTGTACAACCTTCCTCTTCATTTCTGGAACGACTACGTACTAGAAGGTATTGGGAACATCATTGGGTGATACATCAAAACAGATACACAACTATTGGAGGAGAGAATATACACCTTCGCTTGTATTTGTTTGGAAGTGGATCTCAGCAAAGGACTACCAGAAAGCATACAGTTGGTACAAAAACAAAAAAAAAATGGACGTAACACCTAGATTATGAAAACATTGCGTTCAAATGCAGAATTTGCAGGCAGACCGGTCACTTACAAAACACATACCCTGATGCAAAAAGAGATAACAAGAAAAAGAAGACAGGGAAAGCACCCAATGGGTGGAAATTCCCCCCATGTGGACCAGAGGAGGATGCAGAAGAAGAAGCAGAAGATCCCATCCCCAATAAGAACAATCATACAACAATCGAATCAGATGCACAAGGAAATGAAATACAAGATCCTTTTGAGCTAATATCCCCAAATCAGCCAGAAAAGGAACCAGTGGCACACGACAACATAAGGAATAAAAGGCATCATTTATCACATACCTCAGACTCATACAAGGACAATGTGACACTTATAGAAGATAATTAGCTCGCCCTTGTCTCCTCCACGCCATCACAAGGTGCATGGCGAAAGGTTGAGAAGAAGAAAGGGAGAAAAACTTAATTTTCTCCTCATTTGTATTTTTATGTCCTCTTGTGTGAACTTTGAACACTGGTCTCGACTGGTTGTTGGTTAAATTCTTAGCTGATGCAACATGTAATTTAATTTATTTTCATTAATAAAATTATGATTTTTTCCACAGAAAAAAATATGAGTAAATATATTTTATAGTATATTGTTAGTTTATAAATAAATTTTAATGAAACAAAGAAACTAAACCTATCAACATTATCAACCTTTTAACTAATATGATTATGACACTATCTGTTCATCAACACATTTGCATTAGATAGTATCAACTCTATTTGTTCTTCCTACAATCCCTAGGACTTTTAGCTGATAATAATTTCCTCTCATTAAAAAACTCATAAGTAAATGTTGTTGGGCACATGATTCTAATTTATTTCAAACCCTCATAACGTTCAAATCATGAAATACTACATTTTTTTTCTGCGTACACTATTTGTTTTGAAGAAATGAAGTAATGCATCTGAAAGGGGTTCTTGGACTTATTTTCTTCTCTACATTTTTTTCCAAATTGTTTAATGAATTCACTAACAGTATCACATGGTTCACCGAACACGGAAACCTCTACATTCCACCATTATATAAACAAAACGTAAGGATTCCAAGGCTCCAAACTAAACGCAGCCACATCGTTCATTCTTCACCATAGTTCTTGCATTTGTTATGTTCAGATATCCCAACAATCCAGAGCCCAGAGAATCGGTACCTCCCAACCAAACGTACCCACATCATTCATTCTTCAACATAGTTCTTGAATTTATTCTGCTCTGAGACACCAAGAAAGCCTCTCACAATGGCTAGAATCCTTGCCATTGTTCTGATCACTTTGTTAGCACTGACCATTAAAGGAATCTAAGGAAAGTTTAGTCGCAACTGAATCAAGTAGTGCTTTGTTGTGACTAAATCTTGATAGAGGGATTGTTCATGAAAGGTGATCATTCTCTCAAGAAATAGGCGTAGGTATTCATGTTATGTCTTAATGGCTACTTCCCACCTTCATTATTCTCTTTGAGTCATGTGAAGGGAATGATATGGGTCTTTTGGAAATTTCGGCAAGGGAGGGTTATGGAAATGAATAATATCCATGTGCGAGAGAGTGAAAAATATCATTAACTTTATGTGAGGGTCAGGGATGTTGCCGAGGAGGCCCAACAACAAGCATATGAGCAACTTAGAGTGGCAATGGGAGAGATCGGGTACATTGGGACTCTAAAGAGATGCTCGATGCTATTGTGTTCTTTTATCTTGAAATTTATGCTTCGGGTCTCGAAGAGGCATATTGGAAGAAATGTTGTGCAAATTTGAGTAAGGACTACATCCTAGTTGCTAGCTTGTTCTTTTTATGCATGTTGCTTCCCGCTATGAACTTCTCTCAACATTGGCTAAGTGATGGTATGTCTACTTTATTTTTTTTCTAATTCAATGCACAACATTGTTGTGTGTAGAAGATGCCTATGTTATCAGGAAAATTTACTTGCTATAAAAATTATCCCAATTTTTAAAGAGAAATGTGTATTTAAATTGGATTCTAATCCCAACCAGAGGCAAATCATTAACTAATAAGAAGTATGCAATTATTTATGCTCAATAGTTCCAATTTTACTTATGATGTTAAGTTTACTTCATTGTCTATTTTAAATATTAATGTTATTTTCTTTACCATAATTTTTTTCATGACAATAAACTTTTTGCGCCATTTTATAATGGTGCACTTTTTCACCTCAAATGAAGTTACTCATTTTTGGTAGTTTTTAAATTCATAGAAAATTTAACATCATACTTTTTTGTGCCTAGGTAATTGTTTGTTTTTAAATTGAAGAGTTGGTGGTTTTTATGCAAGAGGAGTAGGAAATTTCAAATTCATATGAGTTCAAATCGTATATTTTTTGCATTGAAATACTTATTAATTTACAATGTACTTTTTTAACTTGAAGGAAATCGTCAATTTTTTTGCTAATTTTTAAATTAAAAAACAAGACTTAACAATGTACTTTTTTCTCCGTGATGGGGGTGTACAAGTGGGAGAGGAGTTGTTAGGAGAAGTGTGGGCATATCACCTAGTTGATTGTTATAATGAGGTGGATGTAGGTAGTTAATGTTGTTGTGCTTGGTTTTTGTGTCATCTTTGGTATTAAGTTTCGGTTCAGCAGGAGGAATGTTGGATGGAGGCAGACAAAGTTTGAAGGCGTGTTTACTACCTCGACCTCTGACTCTGTTATTTATTTGTGCCAATTCTATTGCATATCTGTTAGCTTGGTAATTATCTTGGCTTGTGGTGAATTTGAATTGGTTCAATATCAATGTTTGGTGAGCTCTTGTTTATTTTATTATGAGACTTATTCCATTCACAGTATGTGGAGGTTTGGCTCACGAATCCCACCTCCTCATAGTAGGAGCGCTCCTGTTCTATTTTCTTCAGACCATGGCTCTTTTGAAGCAGATACATGATGATCTCAGTGGGTTTAATATGTTATGTACTTTGGATCAGTTTTGGGATGTAATAAATTTGACTTACATGGATTTCTTGGGTGACATCAAGTTTTGGTTTTGGTTCTTCACTCGTATGTTTGGCGATGGCCCTTTGGTTTTTATTTGTTGGGAATTTATTTGGAATACCTTGGAGTCTATGCTCTTGTGTAAATATATGTTATTGTGCATCTCTTATATTATAGTGTTCATTCTTTCTTGGTGTTCATATGCATTTGTAAGTTTTGGTGAAGGCAGAAGTCATATTTTGTGGAGGGCGAGTCTCTCTCATGACGTGTCTTCTATCGGGGCGTGTAATTTCTCTGGCTCGACACTTAGTCTATGTTTGTAATTTTCATGATGGATGGTAGTTTTTTTCCATTGTGTTATTAAATATTAGTATGACCTACTTATGGCCTGGATCTCAATTGTAACCTATAATGTACACCTTTTTTCGTTAGTAAAAATCTTTGCTATCTATTTACAAAAAAAGAAAAAACAATGTAGTTTTTGCACTTTGAGGATAATTATTAGTTTACAATATATTATTGAACTTTTAAAATAATTGCTAGTTTGTAATTTTTTTTTAATAATCTTGGTAGGACCTTTCTTTTCATTAACTGAAAAAGGGCAAGTTACATCCATATCTATCTAGTTAGGTGGCCTCAACCCACCCAGAGGGAAACCAGATCTATTGGCCACCTAATAACATGATAAGCCATCCAAAAGAAAAAATTGATAAGTCTAATCATCCACGCTAAGTAAGTTTGTGTTTCCTTATACTGCCTAGAGTCTAAATAACTGAAAACATAACTACAGACATATTGAAAAGTATAAGATTGTTGCATACAATAAAAGGTAAAACAAAAGGACTCACACAAAGTTATTCATCTTCAGCAGAATCGACAGGAGCAGGGTCCTTCGCAATAGAGACGGGAAGTTCATTTTGAGGGATACATGGGATGTGTTTCTCAATATGGTTGAGGAGCTCATTCTGCTTCTGAATCTGAAATTGATTTTTCTGAAAATCCTTGCTATAATTCGGAAACTCGTGAGAGGTCGTGGCCACACCAAAAAAAATATGCTCTAAGGCTTTGACCAGGAGGTTCTTCATCATCCAATACAGATGAAGTGTTTATTTGTACTGAGAGGCTCTGCCTTGGGGGTGACTGAGATCGGGCACCAGATTTTCTAATCATCCAAATCAATATCCAGAATCCTCGCTTTCTGATTAAGCTCATCTTCTCATTCCTCAATTAGTTGATAAACTCGGGCCAAAGTGCCCTCATGATATGCATTAGATATTTCATTGATAATGCTGGAACTTGAATTTCTACCCTAGGCTTTACCCATAGATGATCTGGGTTGGCTAGCCACAAGAGATTCATTGGATCATTTCCCTCAACCGCGTGAAATCTGGGCATCCTTTCCCTTTCTGAAGGCGGCACGAACCATGATAATAAGATACTTGCAATGTCTTTGAATTAAAAATGGAGACCCTGTAAACCACCCCAAGGGAAGCTTAAATCTAGAAGCACAAGAATTCCAAGGGTCGTCACAAAGTCAGGGACCTGCCAATGCAAACATATGAGAGGGAAGAAACTCTACCAAACACCAATTCAATCGCTTGTTACAGGCATAAAACTAGAATGAAGAAAATAACTTGAACCCAACATGAATCCAATTATTCTCGAGGAGCCGGAAGATGGAGTTATGAATTGGACCATCCATATACCAGAACCCTGGAGGTTCCAAGCCGAAACCACTAACATACATACAATACAAGAAACCCCTAAGGCGGGGATTTAAAAAAACAAAAAAATGGGAGCGGCGTGAGGACCAAACCCAACATAATCTCATGCGCGATAATATAATTCCAAAAACCACAAACACAGGAAGACAATAAACAAAATCAATCACTTCCAATTTTGTATCATCCATATAGAAGTCCACATAGGCCACCTTCCACAACGACCAAGTTGCAACAAAACCATTCATCCCAAAGACCAACAGATAAATATATCGAACCATAGGAGCACAAATATAGGGAATGGAAAAATACTTGTGAGCTAGAGCTTGAACTAGCACCCAGTGAAGACTCGCAATTGGTGCCTTCTCCAAGCCACCGTTCAGCGCAGACCAAAACTGAGGGAAACACAATTTGCAAACAAGAAACTTACTGAACTTACTGAGGAATATTATATATTGTATCCAAACCCGCACTAATATCTCTTCCACGTCCGGGTTTGAAATTAAATTATTTCATGCAAAGAGCCACCACTCCATGTGCTTTATGCATGTGGAGGGTCACGGAGGGGTGCCTAGGGATTAGCAATTACATCCATATGCAGGACGAGTCTTATGGGCTCCAACTCACACCTCGATCAGGGATGAGTATTAATGGCTTGACTGTTCTGTTGGTTTTCCCTAATATCCTGCTCTAGGAGAAATTTTAAGGGGAACAAGTGCATCTCTGGGGGTTGGGGTGGCCAAACCATCTCCAAATATTTTCCCTGATGAGAAAAACCTCACTTTGCAAGGAAATCAACAGCTTTATTTCCCTCTCTCGGAATGTGAGAAGTGAGGATCTATTCAAAATGAGGAATAATTTCACCCACTTCCTGCACCAATCATGCAACATGCCAGTTGTGGTTGAGTTTTTCCCATCTTGCTCCTTGGCTCAGCTTCTTAGTAATGTCAATCACCAATTTTGAGTCCCCTTTAATCACTAACTTTTTGTAGCCAAGTTTAACGATCGTAATGAGGCCTTGTTTGAATGCATTGAATTATGACTCATTGTTGCTAACATACCCATAATAAGTCGCAAAAACAAGCCTAGTTCTCTTGTGTGAATCTCGAAAGAGACCCCCAAAACCAACAGGTCCTGAGTTGCCTTTAGAAGAATCATAAAATCTTAACTTAATGAATCCCTCTAGAGGATAAGAGAAGTGATGAGGTGATACAATAGGGGAAAGAATAAGTTTCCAGGAGCTCGAGGCTATCATGCTAGTTGAAAGATTCAACCGATTGATAATTATGGCTTCATGCGAGGCAACCTACCAATCATCAGGGTGCCATTTTTCTGCCAGGATCGTTTCCCTAATGTTGTGAGTTATTCCTTTCCAAAAATTTTCCCGGGGTTTATGAAGTTATCAAAAAATCTTGCTATTCATTTTTTTCTAAATGGCCCATAGGAGAAATCCCAACGCGAATTCCCAAGCTCTGTTTAGCACCAGACTTGAGAATATGCCTTTACACCATAAAAGGATAGATTCCTTGATGCTTTGCTAGTCTTTTTCCAAACGAACAAAGAGGTCCCCTAACTGCCTCCATTTATGTGTACCCCTCGGTAATCACTGGTGAAGTCTAGGTTAGATCTAGGTGATAGGGGGGATGTTGGGTTAACAGATACCACAGGTAAAAAATTTGAGGGGGGTGAGAGCCAAAGTGAGTAGGGTTGGGTTGACTCACTTGGCAAGGTTGGATGGATTTAGTCAAGGAACCCCAAGTCAATTTTAAGGGGGGAATGTTAGGTAAATTGACTCGAGGTTAGAGTCAAGGTTGACCAAGTTAAAAAATCGGTTAGTTTTGTGGCACATGGTATTGTGCACCCATGGTTTTCTGCCGATGGTATTACATGTAATGGAGCCTATATAATGATAGGAATACTTCATTGTAAAATGGAGGCCAGGAGGTGAGCAGTGAAGGCTCATTTGGTTTGGTTGGCCAGGGTTTTGGCCAAGGCTAGAATAAACTAGAAGGTATGGACGTGTCCATGCTTTCCAAATACGTGGAAGAATGTACTAAAGGAACTGAAATAGACCAACCAAAAGAACCCTATCAAAGGGAATCGATTGATTCCCCATCAACTCCTAGAACGAGAAAAAGATATAGGAAAAAATCAATCACAATAAACTATAAGAATGTGGAACAAGGAACAAAGACATCCAATGTCCCACCCATTCCTAGGACAAATATTTATTCCACCACCAATACAGGTACTTATGCATATTGCATTGGTAAATACGAAACTAAGATAGAATATGATGTTGTCTCTAGGGAAATAAAAATGACAAATGTCAGGAAAGTGTTCAAGCATAGGTTGAAGGAATCACGCCTTCAACACTTTAAAGAGAATATACATCTTCCATTATTGAATATACCCATGCACCTTCAAAAGATAGTCATCCATGACATGAACACTGAATTTGGGATAGGTTGGTCAGTAAAGCAAGTAAAGAAACAAAAGAATCAAAACTACAAGAGATTCCATTGCAACCAAATGAAAAATATCAAACAAATTCCTCTCGAGCTAAAGGCCAAAAAAGGCCAATTGATGTAAGTAGGAAGTAATGGAAAGACATCGTGAAAGCATATGTTAGAGCATATGCATGGAGGAAGTCTAACGAGGATAACATACAGGTATTTAAATTTGGTCATAAGAATATTTCAAATTCATTAAATGATTTTTTTATTTTACTGGTGCATAATTAAATATAATTAGTGTATGTTTCAGGATAAGGCCTCGAAGGCCGAGCTTGTCAAATATCGTGTCACACATCTCAATGGAAAAAACATGTTTAGAAGCCTTAATATGAAAATTTGTAAGTATATTTAATATCTAAAATCACATTTTTTAAAAAAATTTAGAAAAAAGTAAATGATTGGATATTAATTACTTTAACTTGTCCATCTGCCATGTTTTGACAGGAGCAAAAAGATGGCCATTATCCATCACAATTGGAATTCGATATGATACAAGAAAAAAAGTGGTTTGATTTTTTTATCTAGATGGAGAGTAAGGTATCATTAGTTGAATTTCAAAAACTTACTTGGATATTGTTATGTTAATATGTCAATTTTCATTTCTTGTGTTGAGTTGTTTATTTATGTGTATATTGAGTTATTTTATGCTCCTGTCGATCATAGAACCCTTATAAATCACCAAAATTTCACTATGATCAAGTCCTTATAAATCAATATCCAATCATGGCTTTATCAAGTCCTTTACCAAAAATCGTAGGCAAAAAGAGGGATACAATACCATGTAATACATAACCTGTAGTAAACAAAAAAAAATACATGGGATTTATTATAGATGCTTGGGTTGAGAGCACATTACATGGGATTTATTATGGAACTAAGGTACATTTGTTGAGGAGCATGGGATGATTGTCTTGGAAATAAATAAGCCTTGTGATGAATTTCACTTGACACTTGCAACCCATGCTTAGAGAGTGCACCACCTCAGGATTGGTCTCTTGACGTGTATACCTTGGAGTGAGAGCACTTCACTTGGAGACCCTATCTTGTGCATTGAATTAAATTTATTGTGTAATTAGTCCACTTTACCAATGTTGGCCTCCCTCACCTACTCTGTATAGAGGGAAGAGAATGCCTTTATCTACATTGTACTCATTATTCCATCTCTATAATTGTCATGGAGTGTTCTTAGTGCTTGTGTGATGAAATAGAGGAAGACCTAGAGTTTGTGATGTAAACCATAGAGAATAAATGAATATGAATGCTAGCACTAGGGATGAAGTTGAGTCGTAGCACTTGTCTTAGAAATTCTTTTCCATATGGTAGGATGAAGGGTGTATTGAGGTCTAAAACATTTTTTTTGTAGTGATATATAAATTGAATGAATTAAGCAAGTATGCAGGGACATGGCTATTAGAATAGGAACATTTACGATGTAGCCCTGTGTTGGAGCCTATTTTAAATTTGAAGGCCTAGTTTGAAAGAAAGGACTTGAAACTTTATAGGACGCTTCCTTTTCTAGTCCTATGGGGAGTATGATTAGCACATAGCTTGGTGATTTTTCAGAACATAATTCTTCCTACATTATAGACTACATCACAAGTTTTCTCACTATTCCAACTCTATCAGACCTTATTAATCCTAAAAAAATCACACAACTAGAGCAGGTCACGATAGACCTATATATGCAATGTGAACTAGTCTTTGGAGAAACTATGAATAATTCAACTGGCCTACTTATTTGTGGTTACATCCTTTAAAATTGGCGTTGTAGTATGAATAGAAGAACATAAAGAAATTTTAGGTTTAAATCATATGGCTAAACAAAATCCTATGCATTAGATATATAACAGAGAGAATGAAATGAAAAAAAAAAAGATGTAGAGACCGTGGAGTGCTTCATTAAGGTTTCTTAGATAAAATTCACATGTATCTCAACTTTTCACACAACATTGATAAATCTATTAACGAAAGAAACCAAAAAATTTATTGCAAAGGGATCAGAAGAAGAATAACACAAATGAAAAGTTACTAAGAAACGCCTCTTTGGCTGCCCACTTTCAAGAGTTGACAAGAAAGATAAAATGGCTTTTTGTTACAACATCTGTTATGGCATTTGTTGGTACAACATCTACTGTTACAACATCCATTGGTAGGAAATTTTCTTCTAATCCACTATTACATATGTTTGTGCTTCTCAATTTGTTTTATTTACCCCCCCCCCCCCCCCCAAGTGTTGATGTAGTGTTGGGTGGCAGAAACACCTCTTTAGTTGCCTACTTTCAAGCTTTGACAAGCAATATTAAATGGATTTCTGCCTCCTCAATTGTTACAACAATTGTCGTTACAACATCTCTTATTACAACATCCACTGTAATGGTCATTGTTTCAGTAGTTTCAAAAGTAGTAGTTGTTATAAAATCATATGTTACATCAGTTTCAACATTTTCAACAGTAATGAGTGTTACAACGTTGGCTATCATAGTATTTTCAGTAGATTTAACATTGACATATTGTTATATCGTCTTTTGTTACAACATCCGTTGTTACAACATTTGATTCTTAATCCGTTGTTACCTACGTTTGTGCTTCTCAATTTGTTTTCTTGATCCCAGATGATGTATCTTTGTAAACAATCCTCAGCTAAAGAACTGAGCCAAAGCATCAATGTGAGGAATTGAGATGAATTGAAATAGGAATTGAGAGGAATTTAGAAGGCTAAACATTCCCCCTAAACATTTAATCATCTAATAATAGCAGAGACATATAGATGAAACTTTATAGTCAACACAAATATATCCAAGTATAACATAGAAGAAAAAATCTAAATATTTATGGGTAGTAAATTAAACAAATTGTTTAATTTCTAACTCAGTTGTGAACATAAATTTGTAGAGGGACATCAGGTAGGTTGATACTCAATCTATCCCTTCACAATGTCCTATACTATTCTCAAATATACGCAGAAACATACTATGAAATTACATGAAGAAATAAAAATTACACAATTGTTGTCATGAACAAAAACTAGAAGCCTTTGATTATATCCAAGCTGAAAGTATTACAAAAATATTAAAAAAACTTGCTCTAGGTATCAACTCTTTGTTATTAAAAAATAAGGTATATATAGAGTTCTTTAAAAAACATCTTATCTATTAAAATATTTACATTCAAAGTATTGTTTATCCAAAGCTTTGGACAATGTTTAAACAACTTTTAACCAATGTTACAAACATCGGCATCAGGATAAATCAACGAGGGTCTTAAAAACCAAAAAATCGGGAAAATCGAGAAAATATCACTAAATATTGGAAAACATCGACAAAATCAAGATACCATCAAAATATTGGTAAAAATCAGCAAACATCGGCTAGGCCAAAAAATCGTGATTTCGAGATAAAATCGGGATGTTATCAAGATATTTGCCACATTGCTTTGAACTAAAAATAGAAAATTGCTCCAAAAATGTTTACAAGTCCACTTGATTTTTGCATTCAGTTTCAATGTATTTGAAACTTCTATGTTCTAGTTTCTTGAAATGCTTAATATTTGTGATCTGTTGCTAATATGTTGTATTGATAAGTTGAATTTACCGAACAAATTTGACCAACTGATCCCATTCTTCATCTGTTAGTTAACTAAGATCCATCATATGTCTGTATGATTCATCTGCATTAGTATAACTCTCATAAGAAGGTTTTACTATGAACAAGGTTTTGATTTTTCTACAAATGAAAAGGTCACCAACTAACATTTGAAGTAGATTCTCACCGCTAATCTCTCCCTTGATTCCAAATTTTTTTTGTCCTATCCCCTACCTCTCTCTTCAACAATATTTAATATTGGTCTTCTGTTACGATCTGGCCATATGAATTCTTAAAAGATGGAAGACCTCTCTCTTGCAGAATAGAAAAAATTATGTAGAATTTATTGATTTTCACTAGAATATTTTCACACTTTCCCTTTGTCTTTAGCATCATAACTTTCTTCAAGAGAACTTTTCTAGTATGAATAATTGATTTTGTTTTTTCTACAATTCTTAATTATTCAAGTTCTTCTCTAGACCTTGTCTTTAGAGCTTTTATTATATGACTTTCTTATCCAGGTTTATTTCCCAGTTGTATTTTGATGTCATTAATAGCTTATTTGGCTCTTTCAATCAACTCCCATGTTCTACTATAATCTCCATATACTTCCAAATATCAGGCACAAATGACATAATTTCTATCCTAATTTTTTCTTTGGCCTATGATAAACATTGAATATTATTACGCTCAAATATTATTCTAATTGATTTTGCAAATTTGAATTTTTCTTTATTTCCTCGACTAAGGCATTTTCTAATTGATTTATGTTCATCTCAACTCTGTCCAAATTTTATTTCAATCTTCCAATATCAACATCCTTTAATTTAAGAGAAGATAATTCTTGTGATATGATTTCTGTGGAACTTGTTTTTGTTGTTTTAATTAATACAATCTTAGTTTGGGCCATCTCTTTTAACAACTCTTACATCCTTTCTTGCATTTTCTAAATCTGCAGGTTTTGTTCAATTAGATATTATAACATAATTTCCTTCTTCTTCTCTAATTCCCCAATTTCTTGTGTTTGTGGATGCTATGTTGTGGGTAACTTCAATTGTCTTCTAAGTGCTTGAATATCTTCATTTTTCTTCTTAGCAATATCTTGAGTTGCATTCACATTTTGGGGATCCAAACCAATTTAATTACAAGGCATTCCAATGATTTTATCCTAACATCCTTCGCCAGAGAAGAAGTATTTTCCATTTTAAGTTTTGCAATAGTGTTATTCAAATAATTCTGCAATTTTGATACATTTGAAGCAGAACTAGTGGGAGAGCAATAGATCATCTCACTAGTTTTTATATGCATATCAATATGAGCTATAGGATGGATCTATTTAGTATTGATCAGAAACTTTAGGTTCAATAAATGCTAACTTAAATTAAAATTTTTCAATATCAAAGCTGAAATCAACCTATTTTTACTGGAATAATTTTCCTTTCAAAACTTAGTATAAGTTACTTCCTTCAAAGCCTCATCCATTTTATTCATTTCCAAAAACTCAGAAAAGATGTTTTGGTTAGAAGAATTTGAAGGAGAATATTGTTTTGTCCCTGGATCCAATTATTGCATTATGAAAACAGGCTCACCTGAAACAATAGTAGATGGTGAAGAAATTTCGGATGAGATAGTTTTTGATACCACTCCCTCCAAATTGTTTTTCTTCTTTCTCTTGTATACTATGAATTATTCCATTCATGACTCTAATAAGATTTGATCTATCCTCTTAAGCTCTTTTTATTTCAATGGAGGTGTAACTAAAATTTTATGTTGTACTGAATGCTCCACAATTTTTTCTTTTGTCACTTCCTGCAAAGTGTTTTCCTCCTAAGTGTCCCTATTAGAAAACTTCTCTATCTCAGGCTTGGACACATGAAAATAATGTGGGGATTTCTGTTGAACTATGATGGTTGAAATTCTCCCAATGGGGTCATATGTCCAAGTAACCCCAAAACTAAACTTCATTTGTGCCAATAATTGTTACACCTCCTTGGCTGCTGACATTTGATTCACTGTAAATGACCCTACCTGTGCCTTCAGTTTAAACAATGTATGTTTCCTTCTAGGTAAGAAATTCACTTAATCTACATTGTGTAGTTAGTGTTGTGTACAAGTGCTACTGTGTACATGTTGTACATATGGTACTGGTATACATGTGGAATTTTTTGCATGTTATACATGTTGTGTTGCGGGCATGTGGAACTAGGTATGCGCATGGTGTAGTCGTGGTATCATGACATGTGTATTTTTTGTGTTTTACTATGTATATGTATATGTATTGTGTTGTGTTTACACTAGATTTATGTGTATGTGTTGTGTTGTATCGTATACCAGGTGTAGGTGTATGTGTTTCATGTCGGTGTAAGCGTATGTATTGTACACCAGGTGAAGGTGTATATGTTGTATGTGGTATGTGGGTGTATGTGTTGTGATGTACACAATGTGTATGTGTACATGATTGAAGGGAAGCAAAGGCACTAGGTGTTTGTCGGGTGTGGCAACTGATCTGGTGTGTGTACAGAAAGGACCAGTTAAAGGATAAGTATCAGCATTTGATTTCAATTTTATTATGCATGTGATTTATTATTCTAACTTATGATGGTTACATGTGATTTATGATTATGGTTTATGGTGATTTAATGCGATTCATTATTTTAATTTATGATGGTTGTGTTTTGAGCCAACCAGATGTGATATGTTTATACATGATGATTTAATCAAACAACTATTTTGAATTGTGTGACAAGAAGTAAACAGATGTGAAGGTGCACCTTATTGACAAGCTCCCAATGAGGTATGATTTGAAGTTATTTCAATTTATTTTGAATCTAATGGAAATTGTGTGCTTGGAACATGAAGCACGAAAATGCCAAGTTAGGTGGTTGAAATTGATTGCAAGTATTAGTAGCAAAAACAAAAGGAATTGGAACATGCAGTAGTATGTTGGTAAAGCACGTCAGGAATAGGACCATTGTGGGAAACTGGTACCCAATAGTTTCCATTGATTTCCATGAGAATGATATGACCGATATGATGGTTTTGAGGCAAGGATATGCCTTGGATTTTGTATCTTCTGAAGCGAGGAAGCCTTGCCAAGGGATGGACTGCACATGATGGTGGTGCCAGTGGAACTTGGAAGGTGTGTGACTGCACGGAAGGGGGTGACTGGATTTCCCGAGCGACTGTGTAGCAGAGAAGGGAAGGCCATGCATGGATTTTTTGGTCATTATAATTTCTAGATGGAATTAGATGCACATTGGGAGTGTTCCTAGGAACAATGAGCCGGTAATTTTTCACTGAGGGTACAATAGCACATGATTGTAGCACTGAAAATTGGATGTAGATTGTGACTTGGAAGTGGATTCTAGACTTCCTGGGAAGGAGGTCAATCCTGGTGTTACTTTGCCAGCGGAGGTGTGAGCCTCTGGATTCCCTTGTTGCTGAAATGGGCATCATATCCTTCTATTTTTTGGTTGATAAAATGTGTATATGTGTATATTATTGTAAATAATGTATCGAGTTGGATTTATAAAGCTCCATAGACATTGTGATTATTTGTTGGTTGAAGCAAATGTGGTTGTTATTGTAAATATCGTAATGATTTGTGTTATAAAGCTCCAGTAAACGATATGTTTGTCATGTTTTCAGTAGAGGTCATTGTAAATACTACAACGAGCTATGTTATAATGCTCCATATGCAATATGTTTTGTTTTTAGCAGTTTGTTGCTTTGTAGGTGTCATTGAACATCGAGGACGGTGTTCCCCCAAGGGAGAGCTTTTTGTAACAAACCTAGTTAAAAATCCATGTAAAAATATATAATACCAAGGTCATGGGACATGTATTCCAAGATGAATGGTGTGAAAAACATCCTAGATGGTTTTCATTTCGGTTATTATGGCTAAAGGAAATTGGCAAAGGGAACGGAAAAGTTTTTGAAAGGAAAGAGGCATTATTTGGCACATATATTTATGAAAATAGTGGAAAATAGGAGAAAAGGAAGGTGAAAGGTCACAAGTTGCATGTGAGGAGGAAAATGAAAGAAAATAATGGAAAATGAAGAAAATAGAGGCCTCGTTGATAAAAAGGCTTATGAGGATTAGTTTGCAAGTTTTTTCTCACACTTATGGCTCTCATTCTATTCTCTCTCTCATACTCTTGAATACTTAGAGTTTTCTTGGATAACTCTTGGAGGAGTGTGGCATACCTTGGATTTGGAGAAAAAGGAAAAGAAGGCAAGAAGAAGGAAGGAGAAAGAAAGGAAGAGAAGAATAAGGAAGCTACAAAAATATTCTTGCAGGTATTGATTTGCATGTGTGATTTTCTTGCTAGATCTAGCGTGCATGGTATTGCATGTGGTTATTTTCTATCAGGGCATGGGTTTTTCTGGGTGTGATAGTGTTTTCAGCCTACCCTTTCCATTTCTGGATAGCCTTAATGAGATGGGTTCTCATACTTTGATTGAGTTGGATTTTCAAATGGGTTCGAAGTTAAGTGAGGTGGATCTCCCAAATGACAAACACATGGCTTAGTGGTCCCTGAACCAGAATTTGGATCACGATAAAGCCATTAGCCTAGTAACCCCTGAACTAGACAGTGGGATGTGGTGAAGCTAAGATTGTGTGCCTCGGTGGGCTTAGGAATCCTTGTCGGTGAATGGCGGGATATACGATAAAGCCAAGAGGTGGATTTCTCTCCGTTGGGCCTAGTAGTCTCAGGATGGGATGTATGGTAAAGCCTAGAGAGTGGGTCTCGGTGTAGGGCCTAGTGATCCCTAGATCAGACTATGGATTATGGTAAAGCCTGAGAGACTAGGAGGCGGTGAAATTCCTCACGGTGTAGGTGGGGAACTCCGGTAGAATCCATGCTTGTTTGGTTCCTTTTGGTTGGTTATGAGTCCTGCATTCATGATTGGAATATGGCATAGGGGTGATTGGTTGAAGAGAGATTTAGCTCAACCAATATATGGTCGGGTGGAACATGGTAGTCCCATCCCTGGTTGGTTTCTACATTCATTAATGAGAAATTCATTTCCTTGATTTTTTTTGTGTAAATGTACCAGTTTATATGTGGATTCTATGGATGATGTATTCATGGTATTTCTGTTTTTATTTTGTTGGTTATGAGAATGTTTTCTGACAGTGATGATGTATGTATCTCCTCATGTTTTTATTTGTAAATGAATAAACAATGTATCTATGATGTAATAGATGATAATATATCTAATGATGTAAGTGAACAATGCTGCTGAGTGATTGTTAGAGACCCCTATGTTAAGATTTTTTGTTTACACCTGTAGATTACATAATTGTGATATGTTTGACGAAATTCCTTTTATGGCTAGCGGGGTTCCAATCTAGGTCTTGTCATGGTTTTTTCAAATGCATCATTGTTTCACTGTGTTATTTAATTCCTAAACTTGTCATTGAGTTATGGGTAGTGGCCTAGACTATGGGCCTGAAAAAGTGACTTAAATCTCGTGAACGCAAGCACAGTTCTAGGTAATTTAGTCCCTAGATGTAGGCATGTAGGCTTGTGTTTGCATCCAAATCCTCCCAGATACAAGCATGCAGGCTTATGCATGCGTCTGGGGGTAAAGTGGGATAAAATATCAGTGGGACCCAGGGGCTAGCCACTTGAGTGGTTGGGATGGTTCCTGGGAGTCTTGTTGATGATGTGTGAGGTCTATATGATGTGTTTCCAACGATTCCACTTCATTAAGGTCACCTAGGAGATTGAAGCTGATCATAGTAGCATCTCTTCACATGTTTACCCTGGTTGGACGGTTACTTGGGTATATATGGGAGGAGAGTGTTATAGTGTCGATCTGCTCAAGGTTGACGCTGATATGAATTTTCCTCCTCCTTCTAATCTATGCCAAATCCAAATTTTGCAAGGGAAAGCAAAAATTTTCATCGATTCATCCTGAACTATGCCGATCTAACTAAAGGTTTTATTCAACTGTTGAAAAAGGGAATCTCATTTACATGGGACAAGATTTCTCAGAAATATTTTGATGGACTCAAACACACATTAACCCATACATCGTTGTTGTATCTGCCTGATTATCATATATACTACTTTTTGTATTTAGTTGTCTCTGATGCCACCATTGGCATGGTTTTAGTTCAAGAAGATGAGTCCAACATTGAACATGTGATATACTATTTGAGTATAAATCTCACGAAAATTGAGATAAAATATGCACATGTAGAGAAATTGGCCTTGGCAGTCGTTCAAGTTATCCAATGTTTTCTTCACTATATTCTCTTGCACAAAACTACAATAATTCCAGGTTGTAACCATATGATGTACACTCTTACAAGAAAATTTCTAGGGGGGAATATTCTAAATGGGTAGTAATCCTGTAAGAATTTGATTTATAATTTGAAAAATCTAAGTCTAAGAAGTCATTTGTGTTTGCTGAGCTATTATGTAAATTTCCCTATACTGAGACTAAAAAAGTGGCAGAATATTCTCTCCTAGATGAATCACTCTTTCTTATCAGTACTTTAGATCCCTAGTATGGAGATATTATCGTATATCTTCAAACTCAAACCTCTCAACCAAAATTGTCTCGAACCTATCATCGTCGTATTTGGTACCAATCCCAACAATATACTATTTTTGGTGATACACTTTATCATCGTGGTGTTGATTTCATATTCAGACGATGTTTGACTCACAAGGAAGCAGAAAAGGCATTGAATGACTGTCATTCTGGATCTTGTGGTGGTCATATGTCAGGGTTTTCCAATGCCCAAAAGATATTTTGCACTGGGTATTTCTGGCCTTCAATGTCAAAATATTGTATAACCACGGTCCAGAAGTGCCAAAATTTCCAAGTTTACCATCGCAAAATGCATGCACCTCTATCTCCTCTTCACCCAATCATTGTTGTCGGTCCTTTTGAAAAACGTGGCATTGATTTCATTACATGTAATTCTCACTCGGCCAGGGGGCATGGGTGTATTATCCTAGTAGTAGATTATTTTACAAAATGGCCGAGGCGATGCTTACATATAAGGATGATGGAAAAACTGTAGCCATTTTCATTTTCAACCATGTGATTTTCAGGTTTGGTGTTCCACAAGCCATCACTACGAACCATGTTATCCACTTTAGAAACTTTATGATGACCGAACTTTCTACACAACTAGGCTTGTGTCATGAAAATTCTACTCCATATTATTTGCAAGCGAATGGCCAAATAGAAGTTGCTAACAAGGTTTTGACCATCATGATAAAAAAAAATTATCAGAATTCATAAGTGAAATCGGCATCTAATGCTTTTTCCTGCCTTGTGGGCATATCGTACCTTAGCAAAAACATCAACTGGCTTTACTCCATTCCAACTGCTTTACGGCCTAGAAGCAGTTTTATCGATTGGATGTGAAATCTCGTCTTTGGAACTGGAAATCGAGTTATTACTAGCCACTTTTGCAGAGGAGGAACATTTTTTATACTTAGCATGAATAGATGAGACTTGTCGTGATGTTGCACTAGCTAGAAAGGCTCATAAGAAACATGTTAAGGCACATTTTGATAAAAATGTGAATCCTCATTCATGTTCAGAAGGCGACCTAGTCTTGGTCTATGATCAAGAACATGATAAACTAGGTGCTAGTAAATTCAAGCCCATGTGGCATGGTCCTTACATTGTAAAATGTGTACTAGAAAAGGGGCCTATGAACTAGTTTATTATGACAAAATTTCTTTATAAATCCCATAAATGGTCTTTACTTGAATAAATATTATGCATGATTCATTCCATGAATATTTTGTACATTACTTGTATCATATTTTTTATGAGTGTCTTCAAGTTTAGCATCTTTTTACGATTTTCTACTAGATGTCCTACTTATGTTGTGTTACACTAGATTTGCAGATGTCGACGCTCCATCAAACTTACATTGACTTTGCCGATGGTGCTAGTCATACTAATCAGAATTTGTCTTCCGCGGCTGGGTTATTTACTTGCCCATAGATGAGTTAGTTTTTATTCATGGAATATGCCTTGGTCGAAAAACGAATAACATCGCAGATTAAAGTGTAGTGATTGAACTATTATCTAACACCATTTAATTTGGAATTCATTGATTGATCATTAGGTTATATTCTCAACTCATAGTATTACACTTAAACGGTGTTTATTCAGTAAGAAGTGAAATAATGTTAAGAATGTTTTTGCAGGTTCGTCTCTTGGAGAGATAGTTTGATTACATCGAATATCAACACATTCCAAGACATTTAAACACATTGGTTGATGCATTAGCTAATTATGTGTTAAATCAACATGTGTAATAGTTGTAAGAAAGAAAAAAATATTCATCCACATATTGAACAGGATAAACTAGGATACTAGTAGTAGTTTCCATTAATTCAAATGTTTGTAAGAGGTGTGGCTTTAAAAAATTCCATCCAAAACATATGAGGCACTGTGGCCTTTATTATCCGAACATGCCGACATGAAAAAAAAAAATATAGCACTATGACTAGCATCTAAGCATGGTGATGATCATGGTAGCAGACAATGGCACAAGCTACTCGTCTTAGCAAGTGACTGATCAATCCAGGAACTCCCATGACATGCCTCTGGTACTATAGATGAAAATAATCAATCTCGGTCTCTGGGATGACTAGATTCAACCTCTCTAGGTTGTGCTCAAACTCACTCAAAACCTTTGCTGCATCGGGGTTAAGTACCACAAGAGCTGCTGATTGGTCACCATGTCTGTTACACAGTAATTTGTCACCATCCCTGCAATCCCCATCTCGCCCATTGGAGGGTCGTTTCTATGACAAAAAAGCAGTGTCATGCCTTGCAAATACCATCATTGCATCCCTTTCCATGAGGACAACATTCCTTTTGTTGATCATTTCCTGAGTAGACCCCTAAAAACACTTGCTTTTGCCTTGGCGCTGGTAGCCTGTTATGTACTCGCGCCAATGAGGAAAATTAACACTGAGCCCGCGCCAATTGGCGCTCTGTCCCAGTTGAGCACCCGTGCCAATCTGCTTATGGAAATTTTTTTTAAAAAAGAGGCGAAGTTTCGATTAAAACAACTTCGTGGATGAGTCATGAGGAGTGGTTTCGACTGGATAACCACGGTCTTCCTCCTTTGTTTTCTTGTTTCCACCTCATGGGGAACCTCCCAAGGGATAAGGCCTCCCTTCCACTATTGTAGGGATCCCAACCCCCTCCTCTCCTCTATAAATATAGCCTTCATCCATTGATGAAGGGGCTGAATGGCTGAATAGCTGAAGGGCTGAATGGTTGAGTCTCCAAGAACCTTCATAGCTTAAGCTGCAATAGTCCTCATAGAGCCAAATTAGTAGCAAGGAGATTGACGATCGAAGAGAGAGGCTTGTCCCCATCCCCGATGAGCTTTACCGAGACGTATTCTGCTGACGACCCGCCGAAGGAAGATTCAACATCAGAGCCAGGTTGTATTTTCCTTTGTATGAATTAGTGATAAGCGACTATTGGTTATGGTTCCACTCGTATTGTTCATTATGATCATGAGTTGTGTCTTCTATGACTGATACATAATTGCATATATCGGGTTTTACGCTTGTGTTTATTGTGTGTGCAGGTGTTTGATCGTGGAAAGCGAGAGGATTGTGATCTGCTGGAGCAAGGAAACAGGAGCGCCATCTTCCCTATGAACAACAGCGTTGGAATTGAGGTAAGCCTTCTTTGCCACTTGGTTTATTGCAATTAGGAACTTGCACCTTAGCGTGATACGATTGTTGCTAGATCCGATATGGGCTAGTAGGGATCGCCTCTGACCGCAGAGGGGATTTACCTCTACAACACTGTCTATAAAAGAGCCATAAACCTACGGGTCTGGCCGAACCCACATTTGCATGATTATTTCAGGTAGTTAGTTTTGGATGCCAAAAAAAAAAACAAAAATTTGAAAATATAAAAATAACCAAAAAGTAGAATTTTTACCTATGTCACCCCACTGCATCCCTACTGGAAGTGGAATATCTGGGTCACCTGTATAATCCAAGCCTGCATATGGAATGTCATCAATCATGATGATCTAACGTTCCAACCACCCAAAAAAATCAGGAGTGTATTTTACAGTCGAGCCATTGTTAGGTAAACATGACTCGGGGTAGAGTCAATGTTGACTAGGGTAAATAGTAGTGGTTTTGGGGAACATGGTTTTTTGCACCCATAGTTTTGGCCCATGATATTGCATGTAATGGAGCCTATAAAAGGCTGGGAATACTTCATTGTAATGCAAGGCCTGAGGTGAGCGGTGAAAGCTCACTTGGCCAGATTGGCCAGGGTTTTGGCCAATGGTTAATGAAATTTCATTGGTTGGTTTTTTCCCAGATAAACATCTGTGTTTATGTTAATGTTTTGTTGTTGGCTCTTTTATGGTTTATTATTCCTCTCGGTAAATAATTTATATCTGAAGTAATTTCTAACAAATGGTATCTGCCGAGGGTTTTTTTTGCTCGGGCTTGAGGTAGACCTTGTTCAGTGGGAGATCTGCGGGATCGATTCTTGCGGTGAAAGAATGATAGTGGTAAAAATTAAATGTGCAGCAATAGTGAGCAGGGTTTTGGTAGATTGAAGAGAACTCCTAGAGGACTGGTGGTTACAGAGGCTGGTGACCCATGTAATCTGGTAGATGGGTTCTTTTTATATGTACATTGATTTCATATGTACAAAGACAGCAACAATGAAAAAAAAAAATATTATTATTATTATAATGGAGTTAATTTTTGCATGTAAATGGGCATACCGCTGTAAGACCTGGTATGGCATGCGTACCCCTGGGTAATCATTGGTAAAGTCTGGGTTAGACCTAGGTGATAGGGGGGATGTCAAGTTTACAATTACCCTGGGTAAAAATTTGAGGGGGGGGAAGAGCTAGAGTGAGCGGGGTTGTCTCACTTAGCAGGTTTGGCTGGATTTAGTCAATAATCCCCAAGTCAAGTTTAAGGGGTAATTGTTAGGTAAACATGACTCAGGGTAGAGTCAATGTTGACTAGGGTAAATAGTAGTGGTTTTGGGGCACATGGTTTTGTGCATCCATGGTTTTGGCCCATGGTATTGCATGTAATGGAGCCTATAAAAGGCTGGGAATACTTCATTGTAATGCAAGGCCTGGAGGTGACCAGTGAAGGCTCACTTGGCCAGATTGGCCAGGGTTTTCGCCAATGGTTAATGAAATTTCATTGGTTGGGTTTTTCCCCGGATTTGGGGTTTTCCCAAATAAACATCTGTGTTTATGTTAATGTTTTGTTGCTGGCTCTTTTATGGTTTATTATTCCTCTCGGTAAATAATTTATTTCTGCAGTAATTTCTAACAGTCATCACCTCCATGGCATGCCATAAGTGAAACCCACAAAATCATTTAAGGATCCTAAGTTCCTCCTTCATATACTAGAACCAGTTGTGGGGAAAGAAGGGGAATCCTCTCTACAACAAACGAGATCACAATGGCACCATACCCAAAGTTTTTGAATTTTCCAGTTTTTTCCCTAGTTAGTTTCCCTTTGAGATCGGAAACTACCCCTTTACACCAGTTAAATATGGTAGGTTGTGAACACTCCACAAAAATATGCATTTGAGCCTTAGTCAACAAATTAAGCATTGCACTCCCACACAATCATGAAAGAGTGAAGTAAATAGTTCTAAGTGGAAGCCTCTCCATGGTTTTTATATCAATTCTCCCACCTTTGAGTTGAGCCCCTTCAAAACAATGTTGCCTCAGATAGGTTGTTGTTGTCTATCCACCTGGCCTATGCCCATACAATGAGATGTCTATCCCTTTGTGGCAGAGCTTAGACAAGAAATATATGTCATTTGCATCTATGGTAAGTCATTGGTCTCCTATCACAAAACACCGAGCTTTAACGTCCCATGCTCTTACCATCCATATCAGTAGCTCTAATTGAGCCTTCATGCCTGGGATCATCCAAAATTTCTATAAACCACAATTTCTTTAGGCTTGTAGTGTTACCGGGTCATTGAGAGATTCTGCATCTTGGTCCTCATGTTCTCTTTCCCTCCACTCAATCTTGGCAAGTCAAAAACCATGAAAATAATAGTAGAGGATGGTTAGAAAACAATATGGGATTTTTTTGCAAAATATTTGGGTGTTCTTCTTGTTTTCTCAAAAACCTCAGCATTGTGTGCAACCTCCTTTGATGGAAAAATCACATTTGTGCGGTTTCTGTAAATAAAAAATGTGCAAATCACATTCTCCTCTATGTCAAAAAGAGTTGAGATGCACAGGTCCAATGAAGGGTAACCGCACAACCTTGAGGGCAGATTTTAAATTAAAAAACCTCCCAAAAAATGTCAAATTTACAATCAAAAGTAAAATGAAAACAATGAAAACGAAGATAAAGGAAAGATCTCTTACCTAGAGATGACGGTTCGTGATTTCATCCACTAGTTTGCTCATAATCCACCTCTGAAGTTTTTGGTAAAAAGCCCTCTAAATTGCTCTCAAATGGTAAAAAAGTTTTCACTTTTAGGATTTTTATAGGAATTTTAGGTCATTAAAATATTATTTTATGCCTTTGACCTTTGAAAATTCAAAATTTTCATGTTTTTACTATGTTTTTGGAGGAGTTATGATGATTTGTTGAGTTTAATGTGCAAAACACAAGTTAAATCATAAAAACAAATCATTTTTGTGATGAGCGAAATTTTATCACTTTTTCGGGCTCTCTAAATTTACAAAAAAGTGAAACCTTGGAGTCCTCTTTTAAGCCATTTTCAAACTCTCTAAATATGAAAATATGATTGAGTACTTGACTATTCGAACTCAAAAAAGTAAATGAACAATTGTCTATTTATTATAAGTTTACCCCTTTCCCAGACTGAACTAGACTATTTACGAAAAAAGTATACATGGACTAATCATAGTCAATAGAGTTCTCTCCTATATTGTTTTACCCTTTTTTTGGCTTGAGAGACTAAATTTATGAAAAAGGGCATCGTTGAGTTTACTTATGTTTTTCTCCTTACTCCCTAAAAACGAAAAACACTGAGCTTTACTTTCTCCGGCCTCGTTAAAATTTTACGTTGAAATAACTAAATGAGTTTTATTTTCATGTCTTTTCAAACTCTTTAAACATGAAAACGACATTGAGTTATCCCTTCACTGGACTTGTAAAACATAAACAATGCTAGACAATAATGACGGGACCGAATCACTCCTTCCTAGGGTTCGTTAAAAATACTTCGAAGGAAACATCCGAAGGATGAGCTTATAGGACAAGCAAATGTTATCCTCATCAAGCTTGAAAAAAATAAAGAGGTATTTTCTAGTAATGGTGGGGGAAAATTGGGAAGAAGAATTAGTTTTTGTATCTCATTAAACACTTTGTCACATTTGTGTCTAGGTTGGGAAATCCATTTGTCTCACAACTAATCGAACCTCATTGAAAGTCTTTAGTCAGTTTTGGGTATTATCGTTGAGTCAAATGCTACCAAGTCTAAGTTTCGTGTCACCTATATGTTCAAGTGAAGTCCAACCTTAGTCAAAATTACCTTGCAATTTGTAGCCTTCAATTGCATCGGTCATCCCTGAGTCAGTCCCTAATCACTCAAAATATTGTTCTTTAACAATTGACATTAGTTTTGTGTCATAGGCCCTCCTGCAATGGATCACTTCCTATCGACTTCAGCTCACTTTCTACGAAGTTGATCTAGAAACCCTCTTCAGCACCTTGGAGTTTACATGCCTCAATGGTAGGTTTCTCGCTTTTGACGACAGGTTCTCATCATTGACCTTCGATCAATTGATTCTATGAGTGTTCAACTTCAAAACATATTTTCACACTTCATATATTGTACTGGAAGTACCTTGAGGACCATTATCAATATTGGTGGTTTCTATCGCACTCGTTAACGATTCACATCATTGACTGGTAATCAAGTGACTTCTATCATGTTCAACTTCGATACATTCACTCGCATGGTTATATTCGTACTATGGATTGAGACATGGATATTAAGACCCTGGATCTAGTTTCATCCATCCAAGCTGCGTAGATTTTTTTATTCATAATTATGCATATAGATCCATATTTAATGGTTGTGTCCATATTGTGTCTGTTGTTGACATGGATCTTTGTGTACTTCCCTACTAGTTCATTCAGTTATGTTTACTCTGAATATGGGAATGCCTACCTCAGTGATGATTATATATTTCATTGTAACCTTTGATTGATTATTGCAGGTCTCTAACCATGGTCTTCGATATGATATTTGGCATGATAAAGCACTTCAGTCCTCAAATATCCTTTCAAACTTTGCACTTTAGGGGGAAATATATTACACATCATTTTTTCACCATGAAAAATTGCCAAACTAGATCTTTCGCTATCCATAAATTTGTTCCAAAGAATTCCCCTACACATCTAGAACTTAAACATCCTGAAGAAAATGAGAATTCTAGGTAACTAGGTCCAAAAACCTACTTTTGGTCACCTGAACATTTTCCTAGTCACTTGTTGCACATACACATCTCTTACTATTAAAGCCTACACAGAAGTGTGCTCTGTCTTCCACTATAAACTGTGCATGTGACTCAACAAAAAGTAAAAATAAAAATTGAATTCTAGAATCTTTTTTGGGCGAATATATCCCAACCGAAAGCTTCAAGGTCATCCTTATTCTAGCCTAACCCCTCTGATCATGGAGTTAATTCCCATTCTTCAAGGAACCCTAATCCCACCTTTAGTGGATCTCATCCTTGAGATAAGGATTTGGAACCTCCTCCTCTTGGCCTATAAATTAAACACATCCCAGATGGTTTGGAGAGATTATTGAAGGTAGACTTATGCTGCTCAAATAAGTTTGGAAGGTTTATCATCCAAGGAGAATATTGTAGATCATTGGGAGGAGCCACACTTCATTAAGGCCAAGGTTGTGCAACTCCTATATTTATGTGATTAATACAAATGAGTTTTTCTTCCCACTATATTATCGAATGGAATTGATATATGGTCTATTTTGCTTCCATTTGTCCATTGAAATGATATTAGGTACTAGTCTCCTTGATCACTAGTATGAGTTGTATTGAATAATTTATTCTTCATATGCTTTTGATCTCTTGTTATTTCTATGTTTGCATATCTGGTTTCTAAGCATTAAGGAGCTGTAGCAAATCATAATGGGGATCATCATCAGGCATTTCGTGAAAGTTATGGATCCCATCTCTTACCATTCTTGTTTATGATTCAATATATATAAACTCACGAAAATATTTGTTTACTTGTATGTTTGTTACTAGATGCCGTCATTGAATCTAGGGAGATTGCTTTTGTCCACATTAGCAATTAGTCTATCCTAACACATAGGATGGGGGAAGATAGTTATAGACACCCTCTCCACTGCCTTTAATGTTATGAATGACCATTCTCTATGGGTTTTTAGGAGATTTTCCAGGGTTGCTATTCTAGGAGAACATCACAAAAAAAGGAAATAAACTCAATGTCTAATCTACAATGGAGCTTCTAGTGCATGTGGGACTAACAATGGTCATCAAGTGGAAATTAACAAGTAGAGGGAGTGCCACCACTGGTTCGCTGTGAGCTTGACTAAAGAAAATTAGGTTCAACATAATTGTTATCTCTCTCTTGGAACCGTGTCTTGCTTATTATTTTCACTATTGAGCTCAAGACTTGGGCTTGTGTTTTTTTGGGGTTTCAACCCCTCTTGTGTTTGGTTGATAATCCTGGGAGGGTTATTTTCAATTTCACCCCTATGAGAACTCTACCTATTTACATGTTTCCTTACTATGCACACAACCCACTACCTATCTTATTTAATATTGAGACAAAACTGCCTTTCCCTTTTATGTTGAACTTTTATCCTTGCTATTTAATATTCAAGGAATCCCCTATATTCTCCTTTGCATAATTGCGCAACCTTCGCTCTATTTTTAACCTCTACCCCCTTGTTATGTTCTTAGATATGTTCTCTCCCTCTCCAAGCACCTTGTTTAATTCCCAGTCGTCAACTCATCGCATCTTAATGAGGTGGCAAGAGAGGTCACTCAAGTCCCTCTACCACCCCCAACCCTTCCCCCTTCTCTATTAATCAAACATATGCCTAGGAAGCAACTCAAGCATTTATGGCTAAATATAGCGATATCACCCTTGTAGCAGTCCAAAGGGAAAATTAAAATGTCGAAGAGCAAGTAAGACAGGTAAGATGGTACATAATGATAGGCAAATTGACTAGGATATCAAGGACTTGATTCCTAATTTAGGAAACTCTTCCAGAGCTATATCCTCCTCATATATCCAAACAATCAATTTGTATTGGCATATTAAAAATCTCATGGGTAGAGTTCTTACTGATAGAACTAACACTTAGCATAAAATGATAATTTGGATCACAGAATTAATGGATAAAGAGGACAAGATTAATAGGAAAGTCTTAAATCTAGCTAAGAATTTGACAGAATTGGACTTCACTTCCTCGAACAATGAAAGTGATCCATAGCCATCAATCGAGGTGGACTCTCCAAATGAATGATACTCAAGTAAGCCTAATATTGTGAGCAATGTGTTTATAATGGAATTGCCATTGACATGTTTATTAATTTATGACTTAGTTTCTTTACTAGTTCTTTTTACATGTTGAAAGACAATAAGGTAGCATATATTATTAGCAATCATAAAATTTTGAACTTATGCCACTCATTTGGTTTCCCGAGTGGTAGACGAGTAGCCAATGATAATTATTTCTGTGTATCTTTCTGAAAGTAATATAAATAACACAATCTTACAATAAAAAATTCAAAGATTTAGAAAATAAAAGGATGTTAACATCAAAATTATTTTCCAATTCTAAGTAACACAAAGAGAAGAAATATCAACTTGCAACATGTAAACAATATTAAAAATATTATTTCATTAGAATTAGAAAATTGGCTATTGCTAAAATACTCTTATCATTTTTTATATAAATTCAACATTTCACTTGTGGAAATTGATCATGAGTGGAAATTATTACAATATTCTTGCCAACTACCTAAATTAAAGTTTTTTTTCTTTAATTGTTTATTTAACATTTAAAGTAATACAAAATATGCCAGCGAGGTTTGGTTCGATGGTGAAGAGTGTGCTATTAAGACACCCGTGATGAAAATGTCACCGGTTCCAATCCCCCTGAAGGCAAAAAAAATCCAGCCATGATAAGGGTTGTTGTGGCCGAGGTCGGGTGCGATCCTCGAGTGATTTTGATGGCTTATACGACTTAAATGCTCCTCAGTCACAGTTTCTCATGTTAGCGTGATTTCTTGTTGAGACCCACATAATCAAACAAACAAACAAACAAAAATACAAAATATAAGATTTAAGTTTTCCCTGATTCATTGGAGAAAGTAGTACAAAATATAAAGTTTAATTTTTCCCTCATTTATTAATGAAGAAAATAAACTAATGATGAAATCATAAACTCTTAACAATCAAACAAAATGTTCAAACAAATACACATTTAAAAAAAAAAATACTATCAAACAAAATCACATAAAATAAACCTACTTAATTATTAAAAAAAAATTAATATAATTTTTTAATAAATATTTTAATATATAAAAATAAAAATTCAACTATAATTATTGATTCAACTATTTTTTAAATAATTCTATATTCACATATCTATGTTCAAAGTAAAAAATCAAATGTATATTGTGTTTGGTGTATATAGACATAGTCTCGGATAGGGTGGCTCTGCAGTCTCGGATTTGATTATCGCAGACTCACTGTTCTAAGCGAAGAGCGAATTTCTGAATTAGACACCGGAGTCTCTGCGACATCGACAACAATTGCGTATCTAATTTCTCGCTCTATTTTATCTAGTGTTCGGGTAATTTTACCGTGGCTCTGAGATGGTTAGAAGACTTGAACTGCGAACCTGTGCATCGGCAACAACTGCGTATCTAATTTCTCGCTCTATTTTATTTAGTGTTCAGGTAATTTCTCGCTCTGAGACGATTAGAAGATTTGAACTGCGAACCTGTGCATTGGCAACAACTGCGTATCTAAAGCTGTGATTTTTTCTGGGTAGCAGAATCAAAATCCTAAGCTAAAGTCCATTTAAGCTTAGCATCATGCAAATCGGCACCAAATAATTAACAACCAATTAGAATCTCGCAGCGAAAAGGAAGTGCGTCGAGGAGAGGTAGTCTTTGAAACCGATTCTGAAGAGGGTCCAGTGGTATACACAAGTCTACGAAGATTTTAAGTCCGGAATTGGTTCTGCAGTGGGCCTCTTCAGTGGTTTTGTGCGGTGACAACCTGAATCTGTGGCATAAACACATCTCTACAATGGATTTCTCCGATCCGGTATGTGGGCTGTGGTTCGATCCTAGGCACTGCGGTCTGTTGTCCGGTTTTCTGATATCAGGTGCACACATTCCTTATCTTTTTCTAATACATATCTGCTCATATATTCTCAAGTATGAATAATTCACCACAACTACCAAAGATTACCAAAGGTAGACCTAGCACAGTTACTCTACAGAGCCTTTATGAGTATATAGAGTCTTTAGAGAAATGTAGAGAAGAAAGAGAAGTCAAGCTACAAATCGAGTTAGAAGCCATGCTAGAAAACAAATTCACATCTCTTGAAGACAAGATCCAAAAACAAATAGAAAATAAAATAGAACTATTGGAGAATAAAATAGAGGCAATGGAGACTAGGTTGCAGGTCATAGAAAAAAAAAGCAAGATACGAACAAAACATCCCAGCAAGGAGATGTTGATATTATAGAGAGCCTTAAAATGAAGGACATGATTAAAGAACTAGAAGAAAAAGTTAACAACCGTCTCACCCTAAATAGTGTGGCAGGTAAATTATATATCAAACCAATTAAAGATGAAATGAAAAAATTGATCGAATTAGACCTTGAGTGTAACAAAAGGGCCTTGAACCTTATAATCTTCGGTTTGAAAGAGGAGGTAGACGAGGATACTTTAGCCATAGCCCAGACATAATTACATAATAGATTACAAATTGAAACCACGTGTCTCACAGAAGCAACAAGGTTGGGGAAATTAACTGAGAATAAAGGAAGGCTGATCCGAATAAAGGTGATCTCTACTGACGATAAGTATGACATACTTAGTAAAACCTCAAGTCTAAAAGGAATGAGAATATTTATAAATGAAGATCTCATTTTAGAAGATCAAGAAAAATTAAGAAAGGAGGTTCAAAAGGTAAAAGAAGCTAGGAAGGAAGGAAAATGGGCAATAATTAGAAATAGAAAATCCATTATTCGAGATAGAAACCAAAAAGATAGTAATAAATAGCAATTCAACATGCTCCGAATTCTTTCTTGGAACTGTCGGGGCTTTCCATGGAACAAAGGCCCCAAGCTAAGTTGGATCTCAAATGATGTTGATATTATATTTCTTGTTGAAACTTGAGAGTACGAAGAATCTAAGGTCCCTAACATAGATGGCTTTACACTATGGTCTACCTGGAACAAGCAATCCTCCCATAGAGGCATTGGGGGCATAGCTTGTTACATTAAGAAGAACATATCCCCCCATGCTAGGATTTATTAAAACGACCCTTAAAACCAATATAGTTAGATAGATATTACCGACATTAATGATAAAAATACCTACATAGCAATCTGTTACTCCCCCCCCATTAATTCTAACTTCTATAAGAAAATTAATCTAGATAAAAATAGTCCTTACAATGGTTTAGAGAGTGATATTTCTAGCCTAAGGAATGAAGGTAATATCCTTTTAATGGGTGAATTTAATGCTTGAACTTCAAGCAACCAAGCTATTCTTCTAAGCAATCATTCCAACCCCAATCCTCTTTGGTTAGATGAAGACCTTACTCTGGCTTGCCGATACAAAAGGACCTCTGAAGACCTCAGGGATAATTTGTTTGGGTCGGAGCTAGTCAAGCTCTGTAGTGCTCAGGATCTCATAATTTGCAATGGTCTAAAGAAGTGGCCCAATTCTATCCAAATGACCTGCATCCATTGGCTTGGTAGCAGCGTGGTAGACTATGTTATTTCTGATCTCCCTTTATTAAACGAAATAATAAATTTTGACATCTTAGATGACCACGAGCCTGACTCTGATCATAGGCCTTTACTTATAACTCTCAATTTTGTCATGCATAGAGATCCCATAGAAGATAATCCTTATAGCTAAAAGAACTTAATCTTTGATAGAAATAAAAATGATCTCTTTCTAAATGAATTAAAAACTAATTTTCTTCCTTTATCTAGTATAAACAACATAGATAACCTCTATCATAATTTTACTACAACCCTCTCATATTCTATTGAAAAGTTCTCAATTGAAGTTTCAAGTAATAAAAGAAATAGCAAAACCAACCCATGGTATGACAAATATTGTAAAAGTGCGAGGAGAGAAATTAAGGAAGCTGTTGATGAATCTCTTAAAATTGACAAGATAAAAATCTACAAAGCCCTAACTAAAAGGAAAAAAAGGCAATATATTTGTAAAAGACAAGAGAATCTCTTACACCTCTAAGGTGGCTCCTAAGAAATTATGGAGGCAGATTATAACTAGGAAAACTAAAGATAATAATAAAATTTCTTTACACGACTGGAATTCCTATCTTAAAAAGCTTTATGAATCTCCAAATGTCAGGGATAAATTTGAAACCCTGCTCACAACAAAAGAAGTTTTCTCATTAGAAGACATTGATTTTGGGGTTAAACGTCTGGCAAATGGGAAAGCTAAAGACATTTAAGGTTACCAGGCGGAAATCTTAAAAATTGGAGGTCCTGCCCTCATCCCCCACATCCAAAAGCTTTTCAATCAAGCGGTCAAGAAAGGGTTCCCTAAACCATGGACTCAGAGCCTCATTATCCCTATTTTTAAAAGTAGGGATACAAATAACCCCTCTAATTATCAGACAATTATGATCAGCGCTCTCTTAGCCAAGTTATATGGTATTATTTTGGAAAAGAAGTTGAGCATATGGCTTGAAAGTGAAGGTAAGCGGGCTAAAGGCCAAGCAGATTTTAGAAGACAACACTCAACAACGAGCCACCTCGTTATGCTTAGGATCATTGTGGAGGAATGCCACAATGATAAATCCAATCTCTTCTATTGCTTTGTGGATTTTAGAAAGGCTTTCGATACGGTTCCTAGAAACAACCTATGGAATAGATAAGAAGAGCTAAATGTTCCTTTCGAGCTAAGAGCGGCCGCTATAAGGTTATATGAGAATGTAATTGCCAAGTTAAAGAGAAATGAAGGGTGGCCGAATAATATTAAGGATAATATTAGAGTTAAACAAGGTTGCCCCCTCTCCCCTACACTATTTTTCATTTACAACGACAAGCTAGAAGGTTGTTTAGAGGAAGCAGGTTGTGCTGGCACGATCTTAGCTGGGATAGTCATCATCCTTCTTCTCTATGATGACGATATTGTTCTTCTCACAAGGTGCCCATCTGATCTTGATAAGCAACTTAGACTTCTTAAGGTTTTTTGCTCTACCATGGGTATGACTGTTAACACTGACAAAATAAAAGTTATGGTTATCAAATCCAAGAAGGACACTTACGCTAATTTTATGTATGACAATAGTAACTTGGAGGAAGTGTCTTCTTACAAGTACATAGGAATTGATATTCATCACAAGCTCAAATGGAACTATAGCATTGCGAAAAGGATTAATGGGGGGTGGAGAGCTTATTTTGGTCTTGAAAATAATTGTAAAACGACAAACCTCGTAATGTGGGATAGAAAGAAGTTCCTCTTTGAAACTTTAGTCACTCCTGTTATCTTATATGGATGTGAGGTTTGGGGTTGTATCATTTCTAGAGAATCCCGGAGAAAGACTAAGCAAATCCATAAGCGTTTTAGAACGTATAACCTCAAAATTAAAAGCAATACACCCTATCCTATTCTCCTTATAGAAGTGGGTCTTCCCCCTATCGAGAGTGTAGCTATGACTAGGCTTCTATTGTACAAGCACAAACTCAATAGCATAGGAGGCCATATAATTCCTAAGCTAGCTTTAAATTCCAGCCAAAACCACCTAAGGCTCAAACGAAGTTGGTATAAAGACACCAAGGCCTGGTTAAACCATTGGGAGATCGACAAGAATGTTGCATTGCAAAACATTAATAATATTAAAAAAATTGTTACTTCTAAGTTCAAAGAAAAAATGTGGTGTGAGAAAGATCTAGCAGCTAAAAGAAAATTAAGATATTATAAGGAGGTCATCAACCCTACCCTAGAAGATCAAAAGTATCTCTCTGTTTTAACTAGATCAAAGAAGAAAATTAATATAGCCAAGATTAGAACGAACTCTCATGAGCTCCATAGTGAAACAGGTCGTTGGACAATTCCTAAAACACCATGGATGGAAATGATCTGCCATCTCTGTGAGAATATGAACATCGAGGATGAAAATCACTTCCTCTTAGAGTGCCCCACGTACAACCACATTAGATCTCAATTTCATAATCTTTGTTGCAATACTGACCCTCCTAGCCTTCTAAGATGTCAAAATTATAATGAACTTGGGAGGCTTCTCTCCAAGCTTTTTGAGCATAGGAATAAAATCTTAAATCAAACTAAATAATTCATTTCTTTAGGTCCGATAGACCAAAGATCGGTCTCAGTGGATGTTAACCACCACCACCACCACCACCATCATTTCAAAGTCAAACTAATTTAAGGTTTTATATTTTTGTATTAATATTATTTTGTAACTTGTGTTTTGTGTATATATAAATTCAAAGTCAAACTAATTCAAGGTTTGATATTTTTGTATTAATATTATTTTGTAACTTGGATTGGTTATATATATATATATATATATATATATATATATATTTATTGGAATAGTTAAAAATTGTTGGAATGTGGTATGTGTGTGGTAGTAGGAGTGTTTAAATCTTTTTTTTTTTTTTTTTTATGGTGGAAATAGATTTAACATCATCAAAAACCCCCTAGCTATACCTAAAATGCTGAACCTTATGAACTGTAACACTAATTTCCAAAAATTTCTGCTGAATTTTATTAAAATCCTAAAATAATTTCCATTTAAAAAAAAAATAAAATATTTTTTTACTTCAAATATTTTTTTATTTAAAATATAATTTTAAAACTTTTATATTCATTAAATTGTATTAGTTTAATAATTAATATTTATTTTTATAAATATAGATAATTATTATTACATCTCAAATCAAAATTGCCAAATTATTCTATTATTGGGAGAGTCTAACAAAGTGCCCGTTGATTATTGAAAGAGCGCAACTGCCCATAGTTGAGTGCTTTCAAGTTCATGGAAGAGGTTTCGGACATACCACCATTTAAAATATATATATATATATATATATATATATATATATATTCATAAGAATTGGGCTAAAATATAGAATTGAGCCCCAATCAAATATTCATATTTATATGAAATTAGTTAAATGTCCAACCATATTAACTACTTCAAAATTGTTATAATCCAATTTAACTAACTTCTTCTATTTATTATAAACCGTTGGAGAAAACAATCAATACTTCCTCGTATTCCTAATAATAATATAGAGTATCGCAAAAGCTATTATATAATAAAATCTAATTAAAAAAAAACCATTAGCTAAACCATATGAAGTAAATTTAATCATAACAAAATCCCTATTCCCAATTCGGTAAAGGCATATGAATGAAATTGTAGTTCCAATAGGAGTGGTATACATGTCGGAGTAATACAGTGTGCTTAGAAATCGTCAGTTTTTGCTCGATCCAATCACCGGAACCGCGTGCTAGAAGGCGGTGGGCAAATTCCCAGTTCCAGTTGTCCAAGGTGCGAGATCTTCCATGTGGGCAAATTCCCAGTTCCAGTTGTCCAAGGTGCGAGATCTTCCATAAATACCCTTCAATACTTGACACTATGAGGCAAACTCATCAGAGTAATATATATCCCCTCTTCTCATCTTTCATAGAGAGCAAGAAATCCCCGCACCCTTTCTGAAATTGCGAGACCCAATTCGATCTCTCTGTGATTTGATCATTTTCCCATTCTCCAAGTAGGTCAGATGGCTCAATTCCGTCAGAACTTCACTAAGATCTGGCGTTTAACATCATCGCTCAGTGCCAAGGTTCGATCCCCCTCGCACTCAATTACTCCGCAGAGATTTTTCAGTAGCGGAAATGGGCATTCACATTCAAATGCATATAAGATTTCCAGAGGCATGCTAGTATCGGGACTGGGACTGGGACTGGGAATGGGGCTGTCATTCGCAGTATCTTCCCCAAGTTTGGCCGAGTCTCCAGAACCGAATCTGAAGACGCAGGAGGACCAGAAGTCGCGAGATCCAGTCTCACCACAGCCTCGAGCAGGCATTATGGGAGGACCTGTTATTACCAAGAGTGGAAAAGTGCTTCCAAAGCTCAAGATCTTTGTGGGTTACGATCCCCGCGAGGATCTTGCTTACGAGGTCTGCAGGCATTCGATACTGAAACATGCCACATTTCCAGTTGAAGTAATCCCCATCAAACAAGGGGATCTCCGCAAGGCTGGGCTTTACTGGCGCACAAGGGATCCCACTGAAAGCACCCAGTTCTCCTTTTCCAGGTTCTTGACTCCTTTCCTAGCTGGGTTTGAGGGTTGGGCTATGTTCGTAGACTGTGATTTTCTCTATACTGTTGACATTAGGGAATTAGCTGAGCTCATTGATGATAAGTATGCTATAATGTGTGTCAAACACGATTACAAGCCCAAGAGTACTACAAAAATGGATGGGGCTGTGCAGACTACTTACCCTAGAAAGAACTGGTCATCTATGGTTTTGTATAATTGCGGGCACCCCAAGAACAGAGTTTTGACACCCTCTGTAGTGAATTCCCAATCTGGGGCATTTTTGCATAGATTCACTTGGCTTGATGACAATGATATTGGATCCATTCCCTACACCTGGAATTTCCTTGTTGGTCACAACGAGATTGATGACAAGGAACTTCCCAAAGCTATACATTATACAATGGGAGGTCCTTGGTTCGAGGCCTGGAAAGATTGCCAATTCGCAGATCTGTGGCTTCAGGAGGTGGATGAGTATAAGAGGTCCCAGATGATACAGAAGGTGATTCAAGATGAGCTCATAAGGCTGTTGGATACAAGAATGAATGAAAGAGCAGGAGAGCTTGAAACCAGAGTAGGTGAGTTGGAAGGCAAGGTTAAAGAGATCTCTGCTCTGCAGAAATTGCTGTTGTTTTATCTGCAAGAGAGGTTTCTAACCGAGGGAGGGAATGGTGTGAAAGAACCTCCTTTTGATGCCTAGTTGAATAAGGGATTTCGGAGCAGAAAGGAATTGCTTTGGAATACCCTGCCGCATCTTGTGAGAGTGCAAAATAGGAATATGTTTTGGAGGTACTAGCGCAGGATATAGCCCAATTATTTTTATTCGATTCTATTTTTATCTCTAAATGTTAGAGAGAAATTTAGTTTTCTGCATAAATTTAAACTGGAAGTTAACTTATTTCTTATTATACTATTAGCCTATGGTATGGTCAAATCTGCCTTTACTTTATAGCAGAAATAGCTACATTCTTCATTCTCAGCCTTTTTCCTGAAAGAATTGTATGAAGGGTTTGTACCATATCCGGACAAAAATGTCATTGTGGCAATTTTTTTTTCTCCAATATAGTTATCTCAAACATTGCAATTTCATGGAATATGCTTCATCATTTCGATTGGTGTAATTATATTATTTCTATTTATTAGTTGTCTTGATTTCTACATATGGATGGTTATTTTAGGTTTTCACCTATAGTATGGTCAAATCTGCCTTTAATTTATAGCAGATTAGAAATACCTAAATTCTTCAATTTAATCCTTTTTCCTGAAAGAATTGTGTGAAGGGTTTGTACTCTATCTGGACAAAAATGTCATTGTGGCATGTTTTTTTTCTCTCTCTTAAATGCAGTTATCTCAAACATTGCAATCTCATGTTATATACTTACAGCACATCTACTGGTATAATAATATAATTGTATTCATTCTATTTAGTATCTATCTTGATTGCAATGTATGGGTTGTTGTTTTCGGCCAGGCTCAAACATTTCTTTGCGTTGTTGGTGTATTTGTTGACTATTTTTGTGTTTATGTTGAAAAATTCTAACCTTCATAATCATTTTTCGGTTTACGGTTATTCAACAGGTAGTGTATTTTGTGACAGACAATGTAGATCAGTGGATCTTCTTATTTGCTGTGAACAATACTAGAGTGCTCAAGCTAGTGTGTACAAAACATTTCACAGCAAGATTATTCATGTCTTCCATGTGCGAAGTATGCATTATGCTCACATAACCTGCAAACAAGTTTACAGCAGAACAGACTTAGTGAAGAATGCAGTGATGCTCTGTTCCAACTTCCTGCAAACACTTGTAGTATTAATGAATGCAAACCACTAAAATACTCAGGCTGGGGATGAATAATCACAGGGAACAACACCAATCTCTAGATGCTGAAAAGCTACAAAAGTTTTCTTTATTCCATTATCTCTAAACCTTGATACAAAGAAAACACCCTAGATTACTTAACTGGCATACATGCCCAACAATGGCTTCTCTCAGCGTATGGCTCCTCTGAGCACATTCCTTATCTCCCCTATGACAATTATAAGCACTGGATATATGTCTATACTAAGCCAGACTCCTGTTTAATGAGCTTAACAGAATGCCAGTGGATTGTGACAGATCTCACTGATGGTGTGTCCTTCTGGAATTGCCCCAGTTGAGTTGTAGAAGTAGCCTGCTCACCTCCTCAATACGTTTCCTTGTTGGCACCTATTCCCTGATCAGTTTTTCTTTCTTCATATCACGTAATGCGGTTTTTTTCCATTAATCATTCTTCCAAGCTGTAAAGAATCTTAAACGACAACCACGACTGCAGTTGAGGGGAGATAGCAGGATGCTCCTCATTAAGTTTATTTTTGGATTCCAAACAATTGCTGGCATGCTGGATGCCAATTTGCTTCTTGAATGCAACATATTTCCCTTATTTGCACAAGAGACATAAAATAATAACTATACTAAATTGGTATCCTGATGTGATATAAAATAATAACTATACTAATTTGATATCTAAAAGTGAATGTATATTTTGATTTCTCGGAAATAACAAATATACAGAGCCTACTCTCACTCACTTAACTCCGAGCTGAAGTCTATTCTCACTCAAGCCCGAGTTGTATTTTCACTAAGAGAATGCTGAAGTGGTAAACTTTCATGTTTCATTGTTTCCAGGGTAACTATTCCTTCAAGGTTCTCTTTTGTGCAAATTCTTTATTTTTTGAAAGAGCTTTTTACGGGGAGAAAACAGTTCTATGCCATTAGATTGCATATTTCAGGAGAACGTTCTTTGAAAGACGCTTAGTACACCTCATATTTACCATATTTCTGTATATGTCATGTACATGTGCAGATTTTGATATTGACAAATGATGTCTGCTTTGAGGCTAGTTTACCTCTGCTTTTGTGGGTAGGTTTCGTAAAATGAGTGATTAGTTATCGACATACAAGTAGCGTGATTTTGCTTTGGCAGTTCAAATTGGAAGTATTTCTCCCCTAGTATTTCGACTGTGCTGGTAGAATGCTAATGCGTCTTCTATTGTGTTATGACTCTCTTCCCTTTTATTACTTTCATGTTGGACATTTCACAGCTTCAAAGCAGTGTTCTCAAATAATGAGAAAAGTATGAATGTGACCTTTTTGATAAATGTGGTATAAAACTATGATGGTTTTGATTTTTTTTGGGCATTCTCACGTAGTAATTTAGAAGCAGATTTTTTTGTCTAACTGAATTTGTCTTTTGTAAATAATCTTTCGGTAATAATCACATGAGTTTGTCTTTTTCTTACGTGGCAGTGATAAACTACCTTTACTCTTTGTTTGGAGCGAACAAGTTCTCAATGCATCTATAAATCCATTATTTCCTTGAAAATAATTATTTGGAGCGAACAAGTTCTCAATGCATCTATAAATCCATTATTTCCTTGAAAATAATTATTCTTGACCCTTTAAATAGGGAACACTACCCAACATTTACATTATCTATTTAAATAATTATTCTTCCATTAGACCATGTATCATTCCTTTGATTCTTGTTAGGATGGCAATGTTGTTACTTTTATTTTAATATTCTCTCAACTATCTTGAATAATGTTTAGGGCAAACCCTTATCCCAATTTCGTAGTTGACACAATGCTAGATTATTAGTTTGATCTATATTATTTTTCCATTGGATCATCATAAAGAGAAACAATGTTGAAAATAAGAGAAACATCTAATATTTTTGCTAAGTCATGTACTAACAATACAATAAATTCCAAAGAGTTCAATTAATTGCGTTAGCTTTAGTTTTTAGTTTGACGATGATATACTACTTTGAAGAAAAACATGGTAAATTGTTATAGATTCTTGTAGTTATCAGAATTTATAAAATGTAAAAATGTATAGAAAACCATTCAATATTTTAAAGATTCCTACACTTTTACAAACTATAAAATGCACAATTTTATAAAATAAATTAACCATAAAAAATATTATCGTTCCCATTTATATTCACATTTTTATTAACCATAAAAAAATATTATCGTTCCCATTTATATTCACACTTTTATGTTGCAAATGTGTCAAGTACTAAAGTATTAGTTAATATTTTGTTGTTTATCTCTAACAACTTGAAAATTGCAACCTCTATGTTGTACTTAGCCAACTCTTTATCCATACCTAGCCAATTTTGATGTTCTTCCAATTACAACGGTTTTACCACTTCCAAAATGTCAACGAAGACCTCGAGCATGTGCTTCATGTACAAATATCTTTAGGTATGCACAATTGCTACCATAAAATAAAAACGGATCTTCCAAGATATCATCCAAGTAGATACTTCTATCCCTTGCAATTGGTTCTTTACAAAATTGATATTATGCTTTGAAAGATTTATCATAGTCATAAGCATCCTCTGGGTGCTAAAAAATTTACCATGGTAATAGTTATAGCTATCAACAATGCACTTTGTCCACCAAGTGCATCTCAACCACATTTACTTTAATATTTTGTGATTCACAACAAAACTTTAAAAATACTTTATAAAAAGAATAGATATTTGGCATCATGAGATTTTAACATGTTTTGAGATTGAAAAGACTACAACACTCAATAATCTATATTAAGTACAATCCATAAGGGCATTAAATAATGCTAATAAGTGATGTAGCATGATAGTTTATGATGCTTGATCATAGATGTGATATTTCTTCTTTTCTTTATTGAACTTCAAGTATTGTATATGAGATGATGCTTTTCTATTACAGTGAACCATGAATCATCAAGAATGATAAGTGAAACATAGTCAACTTCAAAATCTAGAAGGGCTAAGGTGAAAGTTTACATTGCACATCTTTAGAGAGTTTGGAGTTTATGTTCATCAAGAATGATAAGTAAAACATTGTCAACTTCAAAATCTAAAAGGGATAAGGTCAAAGTTTACATTGCACATCTTTAGAGAGTTTGGAGTTTATGTTAATTTTTTCCAGGAAAAAGTTCTTATTGCTTTCATGAAAGGGGTCATAGATCTAATAATCTTACTAAAATTTTGGACAAATATTCAATAACTTGCATCCATCAATGGAAACATCATATGTTACTTGTATTTTTAGCAATTGGCCACATATCTAAAATCATATGTCAAAGGTATACCAACTTGCTTATGAAAAACATGATTTTCTCTAAGTTTCACATATAATTGTTGCTCTAAGAATTTGTCAAACAAAGCTTGCAAATAAATCAAATGTTCCTCTCAAGTTTTTATATGAACTAAAATAACATTTTAAATAAATGAACACAATACCTCCTTCATGAATGGCATGAAGGTGTTTGGTACACAAACAAGACAAAAAGGCACCACTAATCCTTCTTAGACGTTGTCTCTAGTATGAGAACTCCATTCATCGGGGGAGCCACTTTTTAATCCATCTTATATTGAGAAATATAATCCTTGAATTCCATCTAGGAGACCATCTCATTGAGGTATAGAGAAACAATTCCTTTATAATGTTTTTTCAAGTGCTCACATATTAAAACACATGCTCTAAGTCCATTTTTTAGGAGCCAAGGGAACTTGTGAAATCATGTGGCATAAGAAGAAACTATTAATGTCATATTTATCAAAAAGTCTCTACATTTTTCTTCCTTTTCCTCCATGTTAATAAAATAAGTTGGTAGGTAACATTTTTTCATGGCAACGAGTTTGGAATTAATTAATTTCATAGCATACCTTTCTTTGGGGACATCAATTACTTAGATGTTCTTATTGGCAAAGATATTTGTACTCTTGTAATAGATATTAATATTCTATTGGTAGTCTATCCTTTACATAAGTTGTATTTTCTCCATCCAAAATTTTTTAAACAAAAAAATGTATCACATCCATGGATATTAAGGATAGACTACCAAAAGATACCTTAATGGGTAAAAATGTATCTTTTGGTAGTCTATCCTTTACATAAGTTGTATTTTCTCCATCCAATTTTTTTTTTAAACAAAAAAATTATCACATCCATTGGTATAAATTTTTTTTTTTTCATTGAAAAGCATGTGTATTAACGGGTATTAAGAGTTGGAAAATGTGCATTTTTTCACCCTTAATACCCCTTTGATGCCAAAATTTAAAAAAACTCGTTGACCCATTGTATCACATTCAAAAGTACCATTAGAGGCATACCAATCAAATGGTATCAAGGGCTGGTGAGAAATTAACCTTTGTATGTTGGGCTGACATGTTTAATCAATTTAAGGAAGGAAATAGAGACTTTGACATGAAAAATATAGCTTTTAAAAAGCTCATAGGTACTCCACAAATAAGGGGAGAAGGGTTGCAATGATATGATTCTTGACTAAAAGAGTTTTCAGTTAATGGAAATATGATATCCTTGAACTCTTATGTGTTGAATAGTTCATATTAAGGATTTGGCACAATCCATGAGCACAAGCCCAAGATAATTCACTAAATTCAAATAATAAAGTCCTCATTATTTCCATATAAATGGAGGATAATTGGAGCCAAAGACAAGGAGTGTGACAAAGAAGAGGACACTCAAAAGAAAGTAAACAAAGTGAAATGACATGAACCAAAGCAAACAAAGGAGGGAGAGAAAACTAACAAATGAGATAAGAAACCATATAAATTGAATTGGTTAGACTTCTATTACACATGTAATAAAGATAAGCATCATTAGAACCATGAAGTTCAACTCAAAGAACTAGGGTGGATTTCCACATTGGAAAGGAAAATTAGATGATTGAGACAATTTGAAAGCAAGGGACCAACATCAAGAATCACAAGAAGATCATAATATCCTTTGAGCCCAAGCCCAAGGAAGAAATTCTTCAAATGACCATGTCTGGAATAAGGCATATAAGTGTTTCCACTATGGTGCATGGGGACAATTTAGAATAATTTTACTTTTAGTATTGTAGGGAAAGTGTGTCATTATCTTTGTGGTCTCAATTCCACTCATGATGCAAGATATTAACCTTGATTTAAGGTTCTTATAGAAAATAAATCTCAAATTATCGAAGTGATTGAAGAAGATGAGCATTATCAATATTTAATAGTGACTCTATCCTAACCAAATGGGTATACTAGCTCAATATTTTACAAAGTATAGGTAAACATTGTGAGAAAAGACTTGAAGTTATTAGAGAAAACTATTGATGAGTGAAGGATAGATAATGAAAATTTAACTAACTGATTTAAGGAGTTAGAATGAGATAAGAAGTCCCTAGAGAAATACATGAGTTGATTGGTTAAATGCTTCATGCAAAAGGAGATGATAATTTGGAGTTAGACGTGGTGAAGGTATGAGAGTGATTTCCGCCAAATATACCTACATGTTCCCATCATCATTGTGGAGAAACTCATATTTGATGCAATGGTTGATTTCGTTGTAGATATTAACATTATGTACTCCACATTTTGGGAATAATTACTAGGGACACCATCCTTATCACACAATCTAGTGATGATCCAAACAACTAACCTTATAACCTACAAAACTATTGAAAGACACATTGAGATTATAACTACTTTTTATGGAAATATATGTAACTTTGAATTCATAAGACTCTTTAAGGAATCCTATTGGGTTATTTTGGAAGGTCATAGATATATTGTATGATAATTGTGTCGTAATTCGATAAATTAGTAACAAATTGTCTCATACAGATTCACACCACCCCCCAAGCCAAAATATTAGTATAAGTTGAATCCAACAATTGGTATCAAAGTAGTTTCCTTTGAAAGTAGTCCAATGATTGAAAGGAATATCTCAAAGGGACCATGGGAAATCCTGAAGGAAAGTCAAATATGAAGGAAGCATCTTTCAAAGTTTCAAAGAAGATATAAAAAAATAAAGTTGTTGATTATTCCAACAATGAATAAGATGTAGAAGAAGAAAAATTTATGAGAAAGCTAAAAAGAGGATCTGGACAATACAAAGCCACTGATGCAAATACTGTTGAGAAAGAATATTAATAAAATCACGAAGGGAAATCGTATTCAAATGAAAATGATATTGATGGGGAAGTAAACCTTGAAGCAGAACTTATTAGTGCCCTAGAAGAATAGATAAAATTAGAGGAAATATAAAAAAGTAGAAGGAGCTATTGCAAAAACATGAGGAGAAAAAAGGATAATGATCTTGATGAAACAAGAGTTTCCATCCTAAGTGCATAGCTATAAGAGGCAAAGATGATAGAAGAAGTAGTGATAAGCGAGTTGAATGAAAAGGAAGAAGATTGTGAGAATCTAGAAGTAAAAGTTATTTTCTTGAGAAAGGAACTAGAGAAAGAAAAATCTCAATTGAATCGAAGCTTGAAGTTTGGAAAAGTACCAAAATATTAGATGATATTATCATCTATTAGAGTCACCTTTTATCAAAACAAGTAATGGCTATAAAGAAAATCATAAGATCTCCAAAGGGAGAATCAAGCACTAAGCCGCGAGAAAAGGAAAATGAATAAAATCCCAAAAGTCATGCTAATGTTCTCAAGATATCCTTCAACAATGAAATTAGCACCAAAAAAGGAAATGAAGACCAATAGAGACATGGTTTTTCTCACAATATCAACAAGAATGAATTCAAAAGATTTGCTCCACCAAGAATGCCTTTATATCTTAGTACACAAATATTTTCTTTGGCTATTGCCTTGCTTATAATAAATTTCATCATAAAGCAATAAATTATAGAGCTTATGTAAGAAATGACAGTGAGAAACAAAAACATGGGATCTTATAAGACCTCAAAGAATGATATTGTGAGCAACAAAACTAGGAGTATAAATGAGAGTGATATTAGGAAGCAACATTATTTTGCTTCTCTGATTAGATCATATTGAATACTACAAGTGCAATAACTATGGGCATAAAGCATGTGATTGTAGAAGCAACACAATATGGCTTCCTAAGCAAGGCAAGGAAGAAGATATTACTATAAATAGAGAATAATTCACAAAGGTATGGAAAAGGAAGCGAGAAAAATAGGAAGAATGTTGGCTTACAAATATATGCTCCTAACAAAGGAAGCATATTGTAAATTAATAGTGGATTCTCAAAATGCACAAAAATAGATCATAGTATATTTCTTACTACAAAAGAAGAAAAAAGAGGCAACGTTACTTTTGGATATTATGCATCAACAAGGATAACTAGAAAAGGGGATAGATAGTCTTGATAATGGAAAGATTAAAACTAAAAATGTCATGCATGTTGAAGGTTTGAAGCAAAATATTCTAAGTATCAATCAAATGTGTGATCAAGGATACGATCTCACATTTCGTTCTAAAGGGTGCAAGGTATGGAAAGCTCTATAAGATTGGTGGCAAAAAAAATTAGGGGCTCAAGTAATGTATACGTCCTAGATGAAGTTAAAGGATAAAAATGATGTATGGGAAAATTGGATGAAAGATGGTTATGGCATAGAATAATGGGTCATATTATCTATGACAATATAGTAAAACATAGAAAAACACAAGCATTGAGAGACATCCCCAAGATCTCAAAACGAAATGACACTATTTACAAGCCATGTTAGCACAGAAAGTAAACCAGAGTAAGCTTGAAGACAAAAAGCACTCATCATCAAGGCCATTGGAACTTGTTCAAACGAATATTTGCAAATCAACGAGAACACAAACATTAAAAGGTTAGAACTACTTTATGTTTCTTTTTTATGATTTTATAAGAATGACTTGGGTCACTTTTCTTAAAGAAAAATATGAAGCATTTAAGAAGTTTAAAGCTTTCAAAGCTCTTGTTGAGAATGAGATTGATCTAAAAATCAAGTGCTTAAGATCAAAAAAAGGGTGCGATTTCACTTCCAATGAATTCAATGAATCTTGTGAACATTATGGAATTAAGATACATTTTTTAGTGGCAAGGACTCCACAATAGAATGAGGTTGTAGAAAGGAAGAACAAAATTGTGCATAAAATAACAAGAATAATGCTTAATGAAGCCTATCTACCAGACACATTTTGAGGAGAATAAATTAATACAATAAATTACATTTTGAATAGATATCAAATAGAGTAAAAAATATTAACACTTGCTTCTGGTTCCATCCCATTAGATTTTTGGATTATGGAATGACCAATTTCTCCAACAGAGTATTTACCACATGAGAAAGGAATTAAGTATACACCTTTTTTATTGGTGGGGTCAATGGGATATTTGAGGGATCTAAGGTGGCTAGGAATGGTGATAATAGGTTTAAATATTGTGGTGATGGTTCAAAACGTCAATAATCCAAAAATCTAATGCGATGGAACCAAAATCAAATCAACAAAACTCAGGTCGTAAAAACCTCAAATCCAAAATAGTGAGACTCCTTATGAATTATGGAAAGGTAGAACAACTACAATAAAATAATTCAAAGTATTATTTGGAAGCAAGTGCTACATAAATATAAAGGAAGACAATTTAGTGATGCAGGAGCATCAAGCTTAATTTTCATTATTTATTTGTGTAATTTAGGGGGTGAGGTTTTATTTATTTATTTTATAAATTATGTACATTTAAAAATAATTTGAGAGAAAAATCTAAGTGTGAGGATTATTGTAAATATTCTCTTAATTAATTGAGAATACGAGTGGAATTGAGTTGGATAGATAATTTAGGGATTAGAAATTCCTTTAATGGAATTTAGTTGAGTCAAAAAATGGATAAATCTATTTTAGAGTTTGGTTGAGATATTTGGGGATAAAAACATGGATTGGAATTAATTCACAATTGTGTATAAATATGAGGATTGCGTGAGGATGAAGGACAGAGTGAGGAATACAGAGAGAGATAGAGAGAAATGGTGTGAGAGTTTTGAAAAGGCCGAGAGCCGAGAGGCCCACAAATGTACTATTCAGGCAATTGGTTTGAATCTGAATTTTCTTTTGTTATTATATACCCGTATTTTATTTGTGTTGGCTCTCTTTTCTTTATATACAGTTTTGCGCTGATTTAAATGTGGTTTTAACGAAGAATTTAATTGAGGATTCCATGTTAAGGAAGCACACATTTTATTATGTGCAAGGATCTATTTTATAGCAGAATCCCTACATAATTTGGTATCGAAGACGAAGATCCATGCCTGGTGAGGTGTGATCGAAGGTCTTGGAGGTTAGAGTTTAGTGTGTGATGGATTGCTGGAGGTTTGATTTGAATATGTTATTGCTTTTGGAATCAGGTTGAATGCGTTGAGGAGCTACACAATGTATACACTAAATAGTTGCAATAGACACTATCATCGAGTTACAGGTGCAAGGCGGTATTGACCAGAGTCGGTTCAAAACAGAGAATGTCGATCTTAAACAGCCTATGTGGAAAGCTGTTATTACGCTCAGTTGAAATCACTTTTCACAATAGATAAATCGGAGTCTTAACTATTTGCAGGGTGAAATTCTTTGCTACGATATATGTTTATGTTTAAATGGTGGCACATTGAAGCTTATTAAAGTATCAATTAACATTCAAAGAACTGTTGGTCTTTATTTTTCCGCGCACATTTTGGTTTGTGGCAAAACTTTTGCATCATTTTTTCGTTTAGTTGTAGGGGCTTTGCATCATTTGGTATTAGAATCCTGCAATCATGAAATGCCAGGCGAAATATTTTGTAAGCGGATTTCTGGGATTGGGGATAGCGTAAGGCAAGCTTATGAAACTGTCATTGAAGGCTGCATAGAAGCCAACATAAGTATAGCGTACAAAGAGGTATTTTTGTGCCGACGATGTTGGTGGTTCGATGGCGATGTTGGAGATCCCTTGCTGTGTAGTAGGCACAGGGGCAGTCGAAATTTGAACACAGTATTAGTTGTGGAGATAATTCCGTAAGGCAAACTGAGAACTGACTGACATGCAGACTTGGCTACGATAGCTGTGTTAAATCCTTGATGCCGGTACCGTGGAGTTGTGGTGTGCACACAATGTGAAATGGAACTCATTTTTGCGTTAGAAATCGTATAAATACGATGCCCACTCCGAGTTTGTATCTACGTTAGCAGTCCAGCAAGTGAGATTGCATTGGCAGTCTTAAATTTGAAGACTTGCTGCAACATGGTAAACTATTGGAGCGGAAATTTGATGTGGGATTGTAAGACTGCGTAGAACATAAAAACATGAGTTGCATGACATATTAAGACTGTGTGGATCTGTGGTGATTTAACTTGTTGTGGAGTCAGCTTGGAGAGGACATATCTGATGAGCACGTGTAGAATGAGTGATACAAGAAGACTTGAAAAAAAAATCGATGAGAAAGTGTTAGTGGAGACAAAGCTCAGGTGGAGTTTGGAGTTGGATAGTTGGGAGTCCATCGGAGACAAAGTCTGTAGAAGCTTGAATATATTATTAAATGTAGAGTATTTCTCTAGTGAAAAGAAATTTCTTGGTATTCTTTTTTATTAGCAATATATTCATATTGAATTTTATGTCACCAACACCAGTGATCATATCGGAATTATCCAGTAATTTGCAAATTTTGAATTGTTCCTTATGAAATGAAATATGCAATACTATTCTTGTAAATGCTGAATGCCATCATATAATTGAGCCAAACTCTGCCAAGAATATGAGAGAGAGGGGTTGGATCATTTCAACCACAAGAAGATTCAAGAAATTGATGTGAAAAAATGATTCGAGCATGGTGTGGAATACCGTTTTTAAGGTCAAGATAACTGTGATCTACATGAAGGAGCAAGCCTGTAAAGGACCATCTATAATTTCCATGAGTTAAAAATCATAATTGATCATTGCTTATGGCGCATGTGAAAGTGTTCACATTGTTCTGTTTAGAGGGTAGTGTAGTTGTGGTTGTTGCTACCAGAGAAAATGTGTTGATGTCACCATATTAAAATGAAGTTTTGGAAAATTCCTATAAAGGAATTGTTTTTGTGCACTAAAAAGAGACGGTGTTGCATGAGAACCGTCACTGCAAAGAATGAGCTGCATGAAAGTGCAAGAAAACTATCTGCACTAAGATGATGAGCGTGTTGAAGAGGTTATGGTATGAAGGGCATGTGAATGAAATCCGGAGAGTTGAAATTGCGAAGAGAAGGTTTATTAAATAACCTTGAAGGGAGCATAAGGTATGATCATTCATTTGAAAAGGGTATTTTGAATGTTGAAAACTAAATGGTTTATTTTATTTTCATCATAAAATAAATCTTGGAAAAAGTGGATTGAATTTTGATTTAAAGGCTTCAATATCATGTGAAGTGATAATGGGAGACTGATGATATTTTCATAAGAATGGAGTCTGAGAGAGAGTGAAGATTTTACATCATGAAATTGTATTAAGGGTGGATGTTCATTGGTATGTTATATAAATTGAATTAGAGTCAAAATATCTACTATTGTAATTATTGGGTCAAGCCTTGAAGTCAAATCAGATGTTAAAGTCAAATGAAAAGTTGGATAGCTTAAGTCAAGAGGGTGTATTTTTCATCCAAGATGAAGAGTTGATGTAAAGTCTGGAGTCAAAGAGTCGTAAACCAAGTCAAAGGTTTGAATGTAATTGGGTGCATGATCGGCGGAGCCTAACACCCAAAGAGTTTGGTCATTATAACACATGAAATATTGCAGTTGTTGTTTGCAGCAAAGAGGAGCAAGAAAGTTGCTAGAAATGATTCCAAGACAGAGAACTGAAATAGGTCAAGCGCAGGAAGAGAGTTTGTATTGCTGAATGGAAAGTATGGAGGCTTGCTGAAGATGGGATTTGAATGAAATCCACAAGTGAACAAATGAAGTTCACAAAGGAGGAGAAGATGACTGGTGTCAGTGATTTCAGAGGTTCTGAGAAAGACCGCAACAGAAGGAAGAAGAAGGAAAATGCCAAGGCAAATGGCATATGGAAGCAGTTGACTGATGAAGAGTATGAGCCGAAGAAAGCTGAAATAACAGTTCACCTTGAGTTATTGATGGAATTGTTGCAGAGAAATATGAAATACCAGAGACATGGTTAGACCATGAGGAAGAAATTGAAGTGGCAGAGGCTACACGCAAAGAGGGAACAACAGGTAAACATACAATTAACATAAGAGCTGAGGAAGCTTGAGCAGATGATGAGTGTGCAATTGAGATGTGAAGAAATCATAGAGCTTGAGTTGAAAATGGAAGTTTCCATTTGTGGCCCAGAACAGGGTGAAATTCTAGGTGACGAGAACAATGAGAAATATCTCATGGACTATTGGGATGGTTCAGAAGAATTGGAAGATATGTTGACAAGAGAAGCAGATGAGGCTATGAAGCCTTGTATTTTTAAAACTCATAGTTTGTGTATGTTTGCAGGATGTGCAGAAGATGGTGGACAGTCTGGTGAAACTGTCACATAGATGAATGAAACTCTTAAGGTGAAGTATGATGGAGAATGCCTTTCAGAGGAGGAAGGTATTGATTTGTTGCAGCAGAAAAAATTCATAAATGAATTCCTATTTTGGGTAAGACAACCAGTTGAAGCTATTGTGGAGTAGAGGCATAATGAAAATGCCGTAGTGATATTCCAAGGAGGTAAACAAATGAATTTGTTTAATGAAATTGATGAAAGAATTTTGCAATGTGATGATACAGAAAACAAGATAACTTAGGAAGATTTCCAGAAGTAGAATGAAGCTGGGAATGAATGTTGTGATGAAATGCTGGAAAGGTTTCACATGGAAATAGAGTTCTTGGAACGATGGCTTAAGAAAACTGAGGGAGAAGTGAAGCTTGCAGAACTTGATATAGAAGAGATTGCAGTTTCCGTGCATGATAGGGATGAAATGTTTTTAACATTTATAGAGTTAAGTGAATGTTTTAACTCTTCAAATGATAATGTGGTTGTAGGTACAAAAGGAAACATTAACAAATATGATGTCGAAATCAGAGAAATTGAGCAGAAAGTATTTGGAGATGAGATGAAAGATCAGAAGCAGCAAGAAAGTTATGTCCATAGAGACATAAAGGAAACATAAGTATTGAACTATCAAGATAAAGATGAAAGCAACCATCAATTCAAAAGATAATTTGTTGAAATCCAGAAGGCCTATGATGGGAGATTGGTGCTTGAAGCATCAAAATATGCCGAAAGGTATTATCTTTTTAAAACTAATATTTTGTTGATGAATGCAGGTACAACACCAGATGAGAAATTTGTTACTATAGGAGCAGTCAATGACTATAGTTGTGATCAAGGAGAAATTCTTGATTATTCTTCAATTCAGGAAGTTGAGTGTTCAACACAATTGGAGACGAAAGCATCAGACAAAGAGGAATTACTCCGAGGAATTGGCAAAAGAAATTGTTGGAGAGGCCGATGGAATGAGGTTGATAGAATGAGTGATGCTGAGGTACAGCCAGTTCGAGATTCTTCCAGAGTTTGGAGACTAGAAGAATGGGTATCAGTGATTCTACACGAGTCTGTAATTCCCGAAATAAAGATGATGTGGTATGGAACAACAAGATTTACATTCAATAGTATTCTGGAAGTACTATTCTAGAAATTCAATAGAGTTGATACTTTAAAAGACTAGTGATAAAACAGAGTTTGGAATCCTGGAGGGAGAAAGTTGTTGAGACTTGTGGCTGTCGCATTATTACAGAAAAGTGACAGACCTCATAGACAGGAGTCTATGGAAACTTCTCTACATGGGGAGTCTGATGCAGGAGCATCAAGCTTAATTTTCATTATTTATTTGTGTAATTTAGGGGGTGAGGTTTTATTTATTTATTTTATAAATTATGTACATTTTAAAAATAATTTGAGAGAAAAATCTGAGTGTGAGGATTATTGTAAATATTCTCTTAATTAATTGAGAATATGAGTGGAATTGAGTTGGATAGATAATTTAGGGATTATAAATTCCTTTAATGGAATTTAGTTGAGTCAAAAAAGGGATAAATCTATTTTAGAGTTTGGTTGAGATATTTGGGGATGAAATCATGGATTGGAATTAATTCAAAATTATGTATAAATATGAGGATTGTGTGAGGATGAAGGACAGAGTGAGGAATACAAAGAGAGATATAGAGAAACAGTGTAAGAGTTTTGAAAAGGCCGAGAGCCGAGAGGCCCACAAACGTAATATTTAGGAAATTGGTTTGAATTTGAATTTTATTGTGTCATTATATACCTGTATTTTATTTGTGTTGGCTCTCTCTTCTTCATATGCAGTTTTGAGTTGAATTAAATGTGGTTTTAACGAAGAATTTAATTGAGGATTCCATGTTAAGGAAGTACACATTTTATTATGCGCAAGGATATGTTTTATAGCAGAATCCCTGCATCATTTAGGCAAGTTTAATTGTAGAACAAATGAAGGAACATTCCTTGGGTATGAATATGGAAGCAAGGAATATAAATTTTACAACACAATATTGTGCAAGATGGTAGAGAGAATTGATGTGAAAGTGAGTAAATGACTACCTCAAAAATAAAATTCACAAGAAAATGGAGTTCCAAAGGAGACACTTAGTAAAGAGCAAGAAAAAGAAGAAGAAGAGGAATAGGAAGAATAGATGGAACACAAAGAAGAGGAGGAGGAAACAAAAAATAAACATCCAAATACTACATCTAGATATGTTCAAAAGAGTCATCGATAAAATCAAATTTTTGGTAACAAAAATTCAAGAGTCCAAACTAGAAGGAAATTCACAAGTACACCAAAGCATGCCAACTTTTCTTTCTTGTGTGAAATAGAACTCAAGAAATTTTCTCAAGCTAGTGAAGATAAATAGTGGGTCAATTCTATGGAATAAGAGTTGAATTAGATCGAGAAATTGATACATGCGAACTTGTGACCATACCAAAAGAAAATAAAGTGTCTGGCACCAAATGGAACCTCAGGAACAAGTTGAATACATATGAACAAGTAGTAATAAATAAGGCTATATTGGTCTACAAAGGATATGCTCAAGTTGAGAGTGTTGACTTCAAAGAAATATTTACTCAATTTTCAATACTAGAAGGGGTCATGATGCAAGATTATCCTTGCCCTTGGTCAATCCTAATCAACCAAAAACAAGTTCCAATTGAGTTTGTAACAAGTGATGTTACTCCCTTGTGTTTTAAGTTTTTGATACACTTATCATATTAGTTACTAATAAACCCAACTAATAGTTTCTGCTACTCCTGTAGCTACTTGTATCAAAGCAACCATTGCTATCGAGTTTCTAACACTCCTAATATCGCATGATAATACTCATGTTACATGGAGTGTTGACACATCCAAAATTTATAGTTTATTATTTGCAATGCTACAAGAAAACCACCATGAGACTTGCTACGAGAATGAAATGGACGTTCCAAATTTGGTTTTTTTGCATACTGAGAAGAAGTGAATCGACTCAGTTCTAGAAGGCGAAGCAGTCAGTAGCAGGGGAGGAAATTTTTTCAGTGGAATACGAAGAGGTCAGTAATGTGAGGATAAATTACATGAACATAAAAGAAAAGGTTTTTTTTTTTCTATTGGTTTCTTCGGGTTCGCTTCAAGCTCTTGGATTGCTAGCATTGGTTTTACTACTACATGATATTTAGAGAACATGTTTGAATGTTGTACAAGTTAGTGAGGGTGTTTGGTTGTTGTGTGTGGTATTGCTATGTAACAACGTGAGAAATTCAAGTACTTTGAGGACTCCACTCTCAGATTTGTATTCTTATCTATAACAAAAAAAACTGAATGAATAAAGAGATATTTGTATCTATTTCTGTGTTCTCATAAGCAGAATCAAATTACTCTACGTTGTGCTTTATGATTTAGTACTTGAATTAATTAATATAGTAGCTAAAAACAAAATGTCTAGGGATGTGTGCTTTGTAACAATGATTCAGGTTTTGTAATCTATTGTGAAAGCTATAGAAACCTAGTTTGTGTCAAGTGATATCAGAGCTAGGTTTCATTTTTGGATTTGCACCTTGGATTTTATTCATGTAGTAGGATACTGGAAAACCTCGTTCGATGGTTGCACAAAAATAGTGTTGACGACACAAGTTGGGTAAAAAAATCTAGGTTGAGGTCTGTGGATGTTGGTGAGACTTTTAAAACTTGTAAGGATGCCACCGAGGAGAAGGGGATAAGGATGAGGAGGTGCAGGAAATCAAGAGATGAACGATTTAATATGAATAATACAAGAATTGGAGCATGAAATAAATGGAGATGCATAAGTAAATTTAGATATCGAAGAAGAATAGATGAAGAATGATACTCTGAGGAGAGAGACCCAAAAGTGAGGTTCATTTCATATTTGAGCAATAGAGGTAGTGAAAGAGTCGAAGTTTCCTGTTATGATGGAAATATGAGATTTGATGTCCTCATCGATTGGATTGGAGAGCTTGAAAGATACTTCAAGTATGAAAATGTTCAGGATCAAAATAAAAGTGAGATTTTCCATGATGAAGTTAAAGGGCCATGTTGCACTATTGTGGGATATGTTACAAAAATCCAAAGTAAATAATAAGCTAGAAAAGATCAAGACTTGAAAGAAGATGGTCACAAATATCAAGGATAAATTTCTACCTATTGATTACTAACAAGATTTGTATAACCAAGTCCAAAATCTAAGACAAAAGGAAACCTATGTTCATGAGTACATTGGACATTTTTTCAGACTATCACTTTAATCAAGTATAAAGAAACTATAATTCTAAAGAGTTGCAAGGTAAGAGGAAATGAGTATGCATGATTTCTAGACTGTTAATGAATACTATCACATTGTCTTGAATGTAGAGGAAAAATTGAATAGGAAAACAAAACAAAAAGGAAGAGGAAGATGTTTAAAAGGAAGAGGTAAGACTGGGATTGATAGGTGCATTAAAAACAAGAATAATCCACTAGTGGTCAAGGTGGTAGAGGTGGAAATAGAGCTGGAAGAGGTAGAGGAATTCTCAAAAGAGGAAAGGGAAAGTATGGAATTACTTGTTATATTTGTGGAGTTGAAGGAAATAAGAAATCTGAGTGCCCTAAAAGACAAAATTTAGGGAGAAGAGGTGAAGCCAGAGCCCAAGTTACACAAGTTGATGAAGCTTTTATTGCTGGAGAAAATGTGACCACGCTTCAACAAGAACAAGGAGAAAATTGTATGGTTCACAGAGTGCCGCTCAAGCCTACAAAGAAGATAGTGGAAGAACTAGAACAAAGAAGGAAAGTTTTCAAAACTAAATGTAAGGTCCAAGGAAAGTGTTGTAACTTGGTTATAGATGGGGGAAGTAAAAATAATTTGGTGTCCACTGAAGTCATGAAATATATTAAACTCAAGAGTTTAGTTGATCTGAGTCCTTACAGAATCTCATGGTTAAAAAAGGGACAAAAAGTGGTTGTGACTAAGCAATGCTTGTTGAATTTTAAAATCGACATCCTTCATGAGCAAGTATTATGTGACATGGTTAACATGGATGCATGCCACATACTTCTAGGAATATTGTGGTTGTTTGATAGGAAATTTCACCATGATGGTCAAGAAAATACATATGAGTTTAGGAAGGATGGCTAGTGGTACAAACTCACCCCAATGCTAGAAAATACAATTGTAACAATAGGAAGTTGGGGAAGTACCAACACACGTAGCAACAAAATTATGTTGTGTTTAGCCAAGGAGTTTATACATGATGAAAGGAATACAATTTTTTTTTTAGTAGTAATTCCAAAGGTCGTGCGAGAGGAGGTGAAATTGGAAACCATGTCAAAAGAAATTAAATCATTGTTAGATTAATTCCATGAGATTGTCATTGATGAATTTCCAAAAGGAATACCTCCAATGAGAAGTATTTCTGATCGGATTGACTTGATTCCTAGATCAAGCTTACTAAAAAATGCACCTTACATGATGACTCCAATAGAGAATGTGAAAGTAAATAAGCATGTACAAGAATTTCTTGATATAGGACTGATAAGAGAAAATTTGAGTCCATGTGTTGTACCAGTGGTATTGAATCCAAATAAGACAAGTGAATGAAGAATGTGCACAAATTGTAGAGCCATTAATAGGATAACAATCAAGTATTTATTTTCCTTGCCAAGGATGGAGAATATTATGGACTATGTGAGTGGGGCTACATATTTCAAGATTATATACATGAAGAGTATTGGTTATCATCAAATATGGATCATGGAAGGTGATGAGTGGAAGAATGCTTTCAAGATGAAGGATGGATTGTTTGAATGGTTCGTTATGCTGTTTGGGATGACTAATTCCCCTAGAAAATTCATGAGGCTCATGAATGAGGTCTTGAATCCATTATTGGGAAAAACTTTTGCAGTATGCTTGGATGATATTTTAATTTTCACCAAAAATAAAAAGGAGCACTTAGGACATGTAAGGCAAGTGTTACAGTGATTGAAGGAGGAGAAGTTGTTGATCAACATGAAGAAATGTACATCCATGCAATATGAGTTAGTATACTTGGTATTTATGATTTCCATGGAAGGTTTGAAGATGGATTCTAAAAAGGTGAAGGCTATTTTGGATTGGCCGACACCTGAGTCTACTTTTGAGGTGAGGTGCTTTCATGGATTGACAAGCTTATTCTATAAATTCATTAGGAATTTCAACCATATTTGTGCACCTCTTACTAAGTGCATGAAGAAAGGAACTTTTGAATGGAAAAAAAAAACAGGGAAGGAATTTGTAGATCTAAAAAGGAGGGTAATAGTGAAACCAATTTCGGTCCTTCCAAACGTTGATGAAATATTCCAAGTTGATTGTGATGCAAGTGGGACAAAAATTGGAGTAGTTTTGTGTCAAAAAGGAAGACCAATAACATTCTTCAGTGATCATTTTTTTTAATTTTATTATTATTATTATTATTATTATTTTTACAAGTGGTTCATGAATCCATGTGCCTGCACACATGAACCCAGTTACATACACGATCTGAAAATCTCAATAGACACTCCCAAGGGGATCTAAATTGTCAGCCTTACATGCGAGGCCTAAACTCGTGGGCGTCAAGGAGATTCAATCCTGTGACCTCCCAACCAGCAAAGTAATTAACAACGGGGACTCAACCGATTGAGCTAACCCTTGGGGCTTCTTTAGTGATAATTTGAACGAATATAAGAATAAATATTTTGTATATGATCAGGAATTTTATGCTATTGTGTAGGCTTTGAAGAAGTGGAGACATTATTTGTTTCCCAAGGAATTTGCCTTATTTACCTATCACAAGGAATTACAATATTCAAGTTACATTAAGTCAAAGGAATTATAATTGGGTTGAATTCTTGCAAAGTTATAAATTTTTTTTGAAGCATAGGTCTGCAAATTCAAACAAGGTTGTAAATGCAATGAGTAGAAGAGTGCTACTACTCAACACTTTATCAGTAAAAGTGGTGAGTTTGGAAATCATGAAGGAGTTGTATGTAGAAGATGTCGATTTTGGAGAAGCTTGGGAAGATTGTAAAGCACATTGGAGTGTGAACAAAACCATGTTCTTGGATTACCATATCCAAGAAGGGTTTTTATTTAAAAGCCAACAGTTATCATTGCTTAAGGTTGAATGAGGTTGAATCTTATTAAGGAGCTACATGATGGAGGCCTAGGTTGACATTTTGGCATGGATAATATCACAATGTTGGTAAAGGAGAGGTATTTTTGGCCTAGCATTAACAAGGATGTCATAATGTTTGTTGAGTGTTGTATATTTTTCCAAGTAAAAAAGGGCGTAAGTCAAAATATGGGGTTGTATACTCCATTTTTGGTACCAAAAAGGCCTTGGGAAGATGTGAGCATGGAATTTGTCTTGGGAATTCCAAGGAAATAAAGGAAGCATGATCCAGTGATATTTTTTTGAAGATGGAACATTTCGTAACATGTAAGAGGACACGTGATGCTACTAAAGTGGTTGTTTTATTCTTTAAGGAAGTAGTGATAATTCATGATTGCTAAGGACCATTACTTCAGAAGCAGATACAATATTTCATGGTCACTTTTAGAGGATGTTATGGAAGAAAATGGTATATAAGTTGTTATACATTTCAACCTATCTTTTTTTTTTTTTTTTCCGTAAAACTAATTCTATTAAGAGAACGTATGGTACAATATGAAATTACATCCAATAGAAGTAAGAGAATGGGCAGCTGGAAAGGATGAACTATCCACCTCGGTCCCTAAGAGAGAACAAAAAGAGAGCAGTGCTAGGCAAGAAGTAACAGAAACAGAGAAACAAGAGATGAACAGGGGAGTCTACCCAGCGTGGGTAGAATCAACTATCCGGCATTTTTTTCCTTTCTTTTTACCAACTTTGACCCATCCAAGCTGATTATGCTGGGCTGGCATGATTTGCAAACTGAGCGGGGCTGACGGAGAGGTCTCCTTGTCTGAATCCGATGTAGAGGACTCATGAGCTCTTTTCTGTGAGTTTGGTGGGGCATTGGAATCCTCAGTACCAGCCGAAGGCGGATCCTGTGCCGGCTTTGCGTCCATTCCTTCCGCATCCCCTTCCTCTTCATCTGAGCTGAAATCAAATCATCCATGGGGGGAGGATCATGAGGTTTCCAGCTTTTGGATTTCGGTTTAAGATTGGCTTTCTTCTTTTGGGCAAACATCGAGGGACAAGAGCTCTGAAGGTGCCCTGTGTTATGGCAATTCCGGCATCGGAAGGCTGTGTTCTCGTAATCCAGGGTCTGAGTCCAATGGAAGTCTCCGATTTTGAGGTTAATCTGATCAGGTAGACCTTTGCTCATGTCTATTTCTGCACAGATTCTGGCGAAGGTGTAAATGCCCTTTTCCCCTCTAGAGGGGTCTGTAGCCAGAAAGCGGCCTAGAGTATTTCCGATCCCTTGGAATACAGCAAAGTGCCATAGATGCGCTGGGAGATTAGGAAGTCTGACCCAGATGGGGAGCTTGGTGATGACTACTGTAGAGGGGTCGAAATCTGGGAACCAGGGGGTGAGGAATAACCCTGCTGAACCCCAGCACCTTGGGCCATCAGTTAATGCTTTTTGGTAGTCCTCATTGAAAGCAAACACTAAAATGAAGAAACCCTTTGAGCAGAGTAGAACCTTGCAATTGTTTGTCCAGTTGGAGTGAATCCATTGGTAGAGGTCTGCTGTACGTGGCCATAGCCCGTTAAACCTGCAAATAATGGCATGCTCTGCAAACTTTTGTATTTGCTCATCCAGCGTTGGATGCTTTATTTCAACGGTGGGGGTTTCCTCCAGTTTGTCCACCAAAAAGGGTTTTGGAGCCTGACCTGGGGGATCTTTTTTCTTAGGTATCTGAGCGTGGACAGCATCTTTGTATGAAAAAGCCGCACCTGTAGATGACTGTCCAACAGCTCCCCCTCGCAAACGAAGGGTAAAAATGATGGAAGCATTTCTCTTAATGCCGTAAAAAGAAAGGGGGTAAAGATCTTCAAGTTGTTTACCTTCGTGGAGGAGTCGCTGAGATGCATAGGGAATCCCCAGCTTGTATTGCAGGATTTGCTTGAGGTCCTGCACGAGATCCGAAGAGCTCACCCATTGTAGCAGAGTTTTGCCAGAAAGGAGTAAGATCTGGATCTGAAACGCGGCAGAGTGATCAGACTTCTGCTTTCCTCTGCAAATATGAGACGAGAGGCAGCAGGTACTCTGGTGATCCGCCTTTTCCGCCCAAAAGAGCTCCCATGGGCGCGCTCCAGGCAGATCCAAGTATCTCTAGGAATTCTGAAATTGAAGGACAGAAAGTCGGTGGTTCGGGGAAGGCTGAAGCTGATTGAAAGGGATAGAGCCGCATTTCAGAGCATAATCTTTCTCCCCAAGAGCCGCGGCCTGAGGAGAAGATGTATTATTCTCAGCCGTTCCGTCCTTAGGCCTTGCCTCTTTTATCTGAAGGGGGCGGCTGAAACGAAGTACCATAGCAGGGGGCCGAGTTCTGTCCACGCTGCTGTCTAGAGCGGCATGGAATGCAGGCAATTCAGCATTGATGGAAGAAACCAGCAGTCCAGAGCTGCTTGATCGATCCGCGCAGAGAGAGTGCAGGTCGGCGGCATGGAAGCTGGAAACAAGATAAACCCTAGATGCCATCGCGTCAAAGTTTTTCAACAATACTATTATACATTTCAACCTATCATCCACAGATAGATGGACAAAATGAAGTAGTGGACAAGAGTCTTGGAATTTTTATGAGAATCTTGAGTGGTGAAAATCCCAACCAGTGGGATATGGCCTTGACACAAGAAAAGTTTGCATACAATTATTCGGTGAAAAGATCAACTAGTAAAATTCCATTTCAAATTGTTTATGGGCAGTCACAATTTTCCTAGAGGTACCTATAACAAGTTGAAATATAAGAAAATAGGTCCATGTAGAATTCTTCGAAAAACTTATTGTTGGAGAGGTAAATCCCCTCTGTGGATAGAGGCAATCCCTACTAGCCCAGATCGGGTCTAGCAACAACCGAGTCACGCTAAGACACAGGTTTCTAGTTACAAAAGACCAAGATGCGACAAGAGGCCTACCTTGAGTCCCATGCTACTATTGCTTGCAGAGAAGATGGCACTTCCGTCCTTCGCTTTGGCAGATCACAATTCTCCTGCTCAACACGTTCGAACACCTGCACATACATGAAGAAACAAAACACAACATAAAACCTAAAACATGTAACCATATATCAGTCAGAGAAGATATAATTGATAACATAAGACATGAACATATGAATGGAACCATAATCAAAGTCATTTATTATTAATCGCAACGAAAGAAAGATACAACCTGAGCTCTGACACTGGATCTTCCTTCGGTGGGTTGACAACGGAGCACGTCTCAATGAAGCTCATCAGGAATGGGACAAAGCTCTCTCTATTCGGCTTTGTCTCTCAGAGGCTGTCTGGCGATAGTCTCCTTGCTACTGAATCAACTCTTAGTTCTATGAGCATAAAGGTTACTAGCTTTCTAAGGGGAAAATGGCAAGCTTATATAGATGGTGGAAGGGGGGTTGGGATCCCTACAATGGTGGGATTGGCCCTATCCTCAAGGAAGCTTCCATGATAGGTGGAAAACCACTTCCCCTACATGGAGATATGGAGCCAAACCTCCCAACTCATTTTAGAGACTCGTTCAGGAGTTGGTTGGAATCAAAATTCCACCATTTATTTTTAAAAAACAATCCTTATTAAGCTTGGCGCGAGTAATACACTGGGAAAGAGTGCCAGTTGGCGCGCCCTCTTTGGTGGATTTCCCCCATTGGCGCGAGGGCTAAATTGGCTGGTCGCGCCAAGGCCAAAGGTCTATTTTTAGGGTTTTTTACAGGAAACTGTCTTAAGAGGAATGATTGTCCTTGTTAAGGGGGATGCCATGGAAGTGGTTTCAGGTCATGTCATGGCTCATAGGTCATGAAAAAGGCCCTCCAATGTGCGGGACGGGGGATTGTAGGGACGGTGACAAATTACTGTGTAACATATGCCCCCTAAAGCATGAGGCCCAAGAGAGAGAGGGGTGAAATGCTTTACGAGAGCGTGTCCAACTGAAAACATTTCCGTCGGAAAACTTTCATAGACAAGTACAAATGATATCTAAAATACATGATATGTGGTATGGGCGTAACCATCCATAATAGAGTATATAATAATCAAGATTTGAGGCATGGATGCAGCCATCCAGTAAGGATCAATAAATAGACTCAGGTATGGTCGCAGCCATCCAATCAATGAGTCATGTAACTAATCATGATAATCCAAAAAATCCGCAGCCTGGATTCCATCAGAAAAAATCCAGGGTCTTGCGCTCCATCTCGACCTGAATAGAGTATAAGTTCTAGCATGTGAATAAGTGAGCTGAAGTCAAACATGCAAAAACATCGTCTGATTACCAGCCAATGATGAAAGCTGTTAACATACGTGAGAGGAACCACCAATAATGACAATGGCCCTCAAGGTACTATAGGTACAATCCACGGAATTCAAACAGTGAGCTGGCGTCGAATACCCATAGAATCATCCGATCGAAGGCCAATGATGAAAACCTTGCGTCGAATCCAAAGAACCTGACATTGAGGCATGCAGACTCCAAGGTACCAGAAAGGAGTCTCTAGATCAACTTCCTGGATAATGAGCTGAAGTCGACAGGAAGTGACCTTGATCGAAGGTGGGCCATAGTGTTTCCCACATCATCGACGCGAGACAGAGGAACATAATGTTTGTGAATCAGGATTGGATGAGAATCAGAGGAAGGTTGAAACTGCAAAGGAAAACTTCTCTTGAATACATCGATAGCACGACACTGGATTTGGTAGTATTTGACATCAAAATATCAGAGGTCATGATGACGAGGCAAAGAGTAGATGAGAGGTCAAAAAGGATTACCCAAACCCATGGAGGCAAGCAGGAAACGAGATGAAATGTCCCCAACCCGACACGAATGCAGACAAGTGCCATGTTCAAGAGTGACATACTGCCGACACGATGATGATACTGGTTCCATTTTCCCCACCATTTCTGGCGAGTACCCCAATTATTTTTGAAAACAAGCTTGAAGGGGATAGCATATGCTTGTGATATAAGTTCTTCCTTCGGAAAAATCCAACCTAGTACATTTAACGAGCCCTGGGAAGGAGAAACTCGAGTATCGTCATAATGACATAATCCGATGTCATCAGGGTTTAACGAGTCTGACAAAGGGAGAACTCGGTGTCTTTTCATGTTTAGAGAGTTTGAAAAGATAGTGGAAAAGTAAACTCCAAAAGTCCCTTTTCGTAGACAGTTCCTCAGATCCGAAAAGGTAGAAAACTGTGTCTGAGAAAACCTCCTAGTTGCGATAGGCTAGGGTATTCCTTTTTCGTAAATAATCTATCCCAGCCCGAAAAAGGGGTAAACGTATATTGGGTAGATGTCGTTTTGCAGCCAATTTAACGAGATAAAAACGACAAGCGACTCGGTAATCTTTTCATGTTTAGAGAGTCAGAAAAGAGTTGAAAGATGACTCCTCCTGGAGGAACGAGTGGTATTAAGGGTAGCAACTAGTTTCGGTAATGGTGGAACTGCTCTGAAAAAATAAAGGTAGAGAGGCTAGCTAGCAAGACCACTCATTGCAGCGGTTCCACAAGATTGGGTAAAACAACCAAGTGAAGGCATATGATCGACCAAGCAGATAGTGATGATGGAGTGAGAAAACCAAGGCTCATCTGGAAAAAACAGGCTGATAAAATGGAAATCACAAGAGGTAAAATGGGAATGGTTTCATTTTTACACAAGCTTGAAATCAGAAAACTCTGCTTGAAGTTGGTTTCATTTTTACACAAGCTTGAAACAAAGATAAAATATGCTTGGATCCGGTTTCATTTTTAGACAAGCTCGAAACTGAAACAAACTATGCTTGAAAAGTAAGCATGCCCCCAGCATGGTGACTCAATTCGAGGTACATGCCCCCCAAGCTTCAATCCATATGAAAGGCAGATGGAGTGAAGGTTCAAGTTACGAGATCAAGAGAAAGACTCGACTGGGATTTTATGAGATCTTATAAAGACTCAAATTGAATAGGAAAGTGTTTCATTGTTTTAATGAGGTTGACACATTAAAAGAACTATCCTCAGATGACCTTGTTTCATTTTTTAACAAGGTTGATACAGAAGACAAACTATCCTCGGAACACCTTATTTCATTTTTTAAAGAGCTTGACACAAGAAAACGAACTCTTCTCCAACGACCTTGTTTCATTTTTTTAAGAGCTTGACACAAGAAAATGAACTGTGCTCCGAAGAGCTTGTTTCATTTTTTAAGGAGCTTGACACAAGAAAACAAACTTTTCTCTAAACACCTTGTTTCATTTTTTTTAAGGAGCTTGACACAGGAAAATGAACTCTGCTCTGAACAACTTGTTTCATTTTTTAACGAGCTTGACACAAGACAAGGAACTCTACTCCGACGACAACTCATCATAATGAAGAAGAAGTCATAGCTTCCAATATTTGCCATCTGATGGAAGGAAAACATCTTGGAAGTCTGGACCCAATTCCCCCAACACATGATGCACAACGACACTATCACTGAAGATGGGCATAGGACAGGTAGCCACATAATTGACATGCGGTGGGGATGACACAACTGGCGAATAAAGATTTGGCACAGACGATGGTGGACTAGCTGCCATATGAGGACCAAAGAACGCAAGCTGATCGATGGTCACGATCCGACCTTGGTGTGGAAAACACATCACACGAAATAGGGAGGAGACAAGCGCTCCCATGGCATAAGTATAATCGCGGCCCAAGAGTAGATTAAAGTCCAAGGGGCCAGGAACAACCATCACGTCCATATGGATAGTTTTCCCTCCCAAAGTAACAGGTAACCTTGGAAGGATCCCTAACGGTTGACTAGTTCTTCTGTTAAACGCCAAAAGATTCATGTGTAACAGGCGCAAGCGGTGGAGAACCAAGAGCTTGCCAAGTAGTGGAAGACAGAATACTAACAGACGTTCCTTCATCTATAATGGTGCTGGGTACGACCAGATCAAAGGTCTGTAATGTGATCTCAAAGGGCACATAAGAAGGAAGGTGATAACCTACGAATTGACTCCAATTTAAGGAAGCGACCAAACTACTTGGAGGGGCTACCATCGAACCAAGATGGTCTTCCCCTAGTGTTACAAAAGAAGAAGGAGCATCCTCCACGACCTCCATCACGGAGTCGGAAGGGGTATCCTCCGGGACCTCCATCATGGGAGGCGAAGGAGCAACTTCTTGAGGTATGGGGACAGGAGAATCTTTCTCCAAGTCCGAGGAATCTGAAGAAACAAGAAGAACCTGAGGGATGTGAGATCCAATCTCAACGGAAAATACTTGGTGCACCGCAGACGGGGCCAGCTCAACCGATCCCACGATCAATGATTGGTCGGGAGCGGATTCTTGAATTTGAATTTCCGGGGGAGCGGGATCAACCAAGGATGACTCTCGACCAATCTTTGAATAAATTGGTGAAGGACTCAAAGAAATCTGCTTATCACCAGTTGGAAGGCATGGTGCATAAACAATCGAGTTGTCCAAAACTCTCTTGGATTCATCCATATACAGACAAAGGTGAATGGCATGGTGCCATTCACATAACTTACAGGGATTGGCAAGCTTACCCTGCTTCTTAGGAGCTTTACCAGCACTAGCTGAAGATGTGCCCCCAACCTGACTCTCGGAAGCCAAAGGCAACGATAGACGACTGTTGGACCATACTTCAAGCACCTTGGGAATGCCAGGGCAATCTCGAAGAAGATGGTTTCCCTGGCACAACATGCAAGGGAACTTAACTTTCTGCGAAGGGTTGGAAGGTTTATCAAGAGCAGATGTTTTGGAAGAAAAAACTGCAGAATTATCCTCTCGCTTATCTGACTTCTTCTTCTTTGTCTTCTTCTTCTTCTTCTTAGCCACTTGGTTACTCGAATCCAGAATTTCACCAGATGAAGTAGAAGAGGAGGACGCAGAAATAGACGAAGAAGGGGAGAGGTCCACCTTGGAATCAACATGGCATTGCTCAGGCGGAGGAACTGATTGAACAGTAGCCGGGACATTCGAGACCACAGAGGTTGAAAATAACCAAATAGGCAATCCAACAGTTAACCCAGGAAGAAACAATGTTTCCATATAAGGAGCACCAACATTTCCAAAAGGAGGAAAAGGACCAGGATTCCCTTCAAAGGGGATTCCTTGGTTGGTGAACTCCAGAATAGTTGCCATCATAAATGACCCAAAACAACACCCTAAGGAAACTAAATTTAACCAGGAATATTTCGCGGACAGTTAATTTTAAAACATTGAAACCAAACTCTATTGTTTCATTAAGAGTCAAGAAACAAGAAAAAGGTGACTCTATCTCTTTCAGTTTCGAAACAAGCGTGAAAGGACAAGCGCTTGACGATATTTTCAAATTTAGGGAGTCAGTAAAGATCAAACTGACTTCTCTGGTAATCTAGGTAGGAGGTGTACCAAGTTTCCGTGAACTGCAATATACACCTTGGTGATCAAATGAAAGAGAAATGACCAAGGAATTTCCATACGTGCAGGTAGTCTCCCCAAATGTTGTGTTCAGTGTATCACGGTTACAAGGCGACAAACTTGGCTTCCTATGGATAATAGGATTGCAACCTAGTGGGGTCTCCCGTTATATACTTGATGGTACGGGGAGCACAAGTCTGAACTAGCACTGTCTAGAGCCAGATGGCGAACGACAACTACTAGGTTTTAAGACGCCAGAACACGTCACTAACCTAGACCTCTAAATATTTCGTTAATGTTTCAATGCTGCCTTAAGGTAAATTAAATAAATGTTAGAGTTAATATTCAATTATGTTTCAATTTTCAGGCCCTACCAAATGTTATGTCTCAAAATCCTCTAAATGCACACTACATGCCACAATATATCAGTTTGTTCGATGAATAGATAACTACGGGAAGGTTGAGAGCTTTCACACAAGAACAAAATGATCACAAAACAACCACTAGTGTCTCTAATGCACGCTAATGAAACTAAAATATTTTCCTTTAGAGTTATATAACACTAATAATGCAGAAAAGTTTTCAATTTACACTAACTAATCAAAAGAAAAGAGATTTGATATTTTTGTATTTTCAATGTTTTAAGAGCAAAATTCACTAAACAAAATGAAAACTAATGGAGAGATCAATTTGAGAAATGATAACGGAAGAGTAAACATGAGCAAGTTCACTCAACGAGAAACACACAATCAGACCTCAAACTGATAGAGAAATCCCTCAAATCAAAGAGGAATCCCAAAGACTCATACGAACCGTGTAATCTAGGCCCGAAACGAGACAAAGCGAAACTCGAATGAAAAAAAGAGCAATCACTCAAATAACGCAAGAAGACAATGGAAAACCACCAAAAGAATGCAAAGAAGCAACAACCAAGTTGACTGGACAAATGAAAACCAAAAACTCCCATGGGAGGCTTAGCACACTATAGCACCTAGATGCCCTAGGGCTAGAATGTAAAACCAATAGTAGAGGGAAAACAACCAGAGGATAGAGGTCAAACACAGTCAACCAAGGCTTCAGGACACTCAGGCAGTCGAAAAGATGACACCAAACCAAAAATCAATCTCAAAAGGCTCAGAAAGAAGAAAACCCTAGCACCATACATGATTGGCGCGACTGTCTGGCTACAACTAGCGATAGAACAAGATTGGCACGGGGGCTGAACTAGAAACAAGCGCCAGTTGGCGTGACTGTCAGGGCAAAAACCACGACAGTAGATTTTACTAATGACAAAAATAAAAAAGAGCAAACAGGTTTCAGATCAGGTATGGTGAGGCTAAACAGAGGTTTAACACTAGAAAAAGGCGAACCAGAAGAGCTAATCAAGCAGACAAAGACAAAAATCAACCAAAAGGACAAGACAAACTCCAATTAATGTCTCCCTAGTGGAGTCACCAATTTATGGAGAGGTAAATCTCCTCTGCGGACAGAGGCAATCCCTACTAGCCTAGATCAGGTCTAGTAACAATCAGACACGCAGTGACGCATGTTTCTAGTTACAAAAACGACTAAACACAATGAGTTTCCTACCTCAGGTCCTACGCAATGGTCGTCGAAGAAAGGATGACGCTTCTTGTCCTCCGCTTTGGCAGATCACGATCCTTCCGCTTAACACGTCTGAACACCTGCACACATGCGAAGAAACACAACGATACACAACATAGAATCTAAATCTTGTAACCATACATCAGTCAGAGAGGATGTAATTCATTGCATCAAGGACAAGACACATGAATGAAACCATAATCAAAGTCGCTTATCATTAATAATAATAAAGGAAAGATACAACCCAAAGCTCTGATGCTGGATCTTCCTTCGGCGGGGTTGATAGCGGAGCACGTCTCAATGAAGCTCGTCGGGAATGGGACAAAGCTCTCTCTCTTCAGCTTGGCTCTCAAAGGCTGTCTAGCGATAGTCTCCTTGCTACAAATTCAAATCTTGCTCCTAGTGCTATTAGGACTCCTGAGACTAGCTTGCTAAGGGAAAATGGCAAGCTTATATAGATGGTGGAAGAGGAGTTGGAATCCCTACAATTGTGGGATTGGCCCTATTCTCAAGGAAGCTTCCATGATAGGTGGAAAACCACCTCCCATACATGGAGATTCAGAGCCAAACCTCCGAACTCATTTTAGAGACTCGTTCAGGAGTTGGTTGGAATCAAACTTCTGCCATTTATTTTTAAAAAACAATCCTTATTAATCTTAGCGCGAGTAATACACTGGGACTGAGCGCCAGTTGGCACACCCTCTTTGGTGGATTTCCCCCATTGGCACGAGGGCTGAATTGGCTAATCACACCAAGGCCAAAAGATCAGTTTTTAGGGTTTTTCAAAGGAAACTTTTATCAGAGGAATGATTGTCCTTGTTAAGGGGGATGCCATGAAAGTGGTTTCAGGTTAAGTCACTGCTCACAGGTCATGGAAAAGGCCCTCCAATGTGCGGGACGGGGGGATTGCAGGGACGGTGAAAAATTACTGTGTAACACTTGTGGTAACACCTACAAGCTAGAGTTGTCGAGGCACTTGGACATGTCTCCGATATTCAATTTGGCTGATCTATATGAATTTCATGAAGGGGAAAAAAGTGAAGAGTTAGTTATGCTTGTTGAATGGAAGGAACATGTATCGGTTAAATCAATTAAAGAACTGTAAGAAATTCTAGCCACATAGATTGGAAAGAAGGCCAACAAATGGGAATATCTAGAGTATTTTGATAAATGGAAAAATAGAGGATCTGAAGATGCGTCATAGGTGACTAAACAAGAGCTGACATGCCTACGAGGGACTTCGATCTCTAAAGGAAATACCACATGAGTTGGTAGCTCATATTTTCTTACCAAGAGTGTCTGATGCAAGAGAATCCTTGGCCTCGAGTAATCCTCATCAACCAAAAACAAGTTTCCTTTGAGTTTTTAATAAGTGTTTTTACTCCCATGTGTTTTAAGTTTCTTATACACCTATCATATTAGTTGTTATTAAACCAAATTGGTAGATGCTACTACTATAGCTACATTTGATCAAAGCGATGATTGCTCTTGAGTTTCCGACCCTCCTAGGATTGTGTGTTGATACTTCTGCTACATGGAGTGTTGGCACATCCAAAATAGACAGTTGTTTAGTTTCATTTCTCCAAGACAACCACTACGAGATGCACTTTGAGAATGAGATGGAGGTTACAGATTTGGTTTGTCCACATATTGAGAAGAAGAGAATCAACTCAGTTCTGAAGGAAAAGCAGTAAATGACAAGGGAAGAAATTTGTTTAGGGGTATATGAAGAGGTCAACAACGTGAGGATAAATTGCATGAACATGGAAGAAAAAAGGCTTTTTTCTTTATTCTATTGGTTTTGTTGGGTTCACTTCGGGATCTTGGACTAGTAACGTTGGTTTGGTTGCTACAAGATTTTCAAAGAATGTGATTGGTTGTTGTACGAGTTAGTGATGGTGTTTGGTTTTTGTATGTGGTATTGTTGTGACAATGTGGAAGTTTCAACTATTATGAGGACTCCACTCTCATATTTTTATTCTCATCTGTAACAACATATTTTGAATGAATAAAAATATATTTGTATCCATTTCTATGTTCTCGTGAGCAAACTCAAATTACTCTCTATTGTGCTCTGTGATTTGGTCCTTGAATTTATTAATATAGTAGCCAAAAACCAAATGTCCAAGGTCGTGTGATCTGTAATAACAATTCATGATTTTAGTATGTTGTGAAAGCTATAGACACCTGAGTTGTTTTAGATCAGAATGTTAGTGGAATTTGAATTCTTAAGAAACTTCAAAGACTATCAAATGGATATCAATTTAGCTTTTTTTAATGGAAATTTAGAAGAAGAGGTATATGTTGAGCAATGAGAAGCATTTCAAATGTTAGAAAATGAAAATGATGTGTGTAAATTGAAGAAAGAATGGTATGGTTTAAAACAAGTCCTCGAGGCTTAATACTCAATACTTTACATATATCTACAACAACAAGGACCCAAATAATAAGTATTAGACAACAACCTTTATATCAAAATAGATAATGAAAATTTGTTAATCATTATGGTATATGTAAATGATGTTTTTTTTGGAAAGGATGTTGACATAATGAGATTTTTTTTTGAAGATTAAACACGAAAATAATTTGAAATGTCCATGATAGGAAAATTGTCATTCTTTATAGGTTTGTAGGTTGTTCAATCTACTAAAGACATATTCATCTCCCAAACTAAATACATTATGGAAATGTTGAAGAAATTTTAGATGGAAAACTATGCACCTGTTAGCACACCCAATGTCATAGGATGCAAATTGAGGAAAGATTATCAATCCCATGATGAAAATTAAAATGTGTATAGGTCAATGACTGTAATTTTACTATATCTAATATCATGAAGGCTATATACAATGCAATAAATAGGATTCATTGCAATATTTAAAAATGCACCAAAGGAGACCCATGTGCAAGTAGTAAGGAGAGTATTAGATGTTTGAAGGGAAATTTAGAATTTGGCCTATGGTATTCAAGAATAATTCACTTTACTAACATGTAAAAATTTATATTAAGCATGAAGTGTAGATGAAAAAAAACGTACAAGCGGAGGAGCATTATTTCTAAGCAATTGTCTAGTATCATGGTTGAACAAGAAATAGACCTCAATTTCTCTTTCCACAGTTGGAGATGAAACATTGTAACACAAACATGATGTACTCAAGTTCATTGGATGAAGTAGAATTTGAAGGATATCAAGGTGGAATATGATCAACCAATATCACTAATATGTGATAATACAAATGAAATCAACATTTCAGAAAATATTGTGATGCATTCAAAGACAAAACACATTCCCATCAAGTATCACTTCTTAAGAGAGGATGTAGTCGAATTTTTTTTTAAGTTGGAATACATTGCTACCAAGGAATGGGTTGTAGGCATATTTACTAAACCTCTTTGTAGACAAATATTTAAATATCTCAAATTGAAGCTATGAGTGATATATTTCTAAAATCATTGGTAAAGTAAAACACAAGCTTAGGGGGAGTAACCCTTTTCCATTGATGTCAAAGGGGTAGATATTATAGATAGGAGGAGAAGTTACATATAGGGAGAGTTATATAGTAGCAATGCACAAGTGCTAGAATTTTCATTAATGACAAAGGGGGAGATTTTTGAATACTATGTTATGATTGATTTCAAAGTTAGGAGGATACCAAGAATGTATTTCTCGTTGCTCTTTCTTGCAACAATGTTCAAATTTTTTTGGAGTATTATCCCATGGAATATAATGTAGTTGATATCTTCACCACATCCATGACAAAGGAGAAATTTTATGACTTCCAAAGTTGTTGAGAATGCAGTAATTTGTCATCAAGGGGGGTTTCATTGATGTAATGCCATATTCCTCCATACGTGTTCCTTCTCTATAGTCATCATTAAGTGGGAGTGTTGGAATGTGTCCCTTTAGAAGGTAATAATGTCTAGGTTATGTTGGAAGAAACTCTACTCTTATGTTAAAGAGGTATATCCCACATTCATCATGGAATAAAATAACTATATAACAATTTATTATATAAGGAGGTCAAATTACATTATCCCACATGTATTATTGGGATGTAATTAATTCTAGATGATTTTGATGTTCTGAAGCCAACAATGAAGTCATAATTAAAAAATTATAATCTTGTAGTGAAAATGCCCAGATCTAAAGAGAAACCTTAATGGCTACTACATTTGATGGCAATTCTACAAAACAATACCATGTTAGAATATTGAGAACATGATTAAAAAAATAAAAATATAAAACAAACATACAAATATACTAATATATCATTCTATCCATAGAACAACATTTAATTAATAAATGAAAAGAGACAAGAGACAAAACAAAGAACATGACATATTTATGTGGTAAAACCCCAATTGGAAAAAAAATATGAGAAGGTAATAATGTCTTTATTATCTTAAAAAATATCCTATTTTACAGAAATCATCACCACAAATTCTCCACCACTTCACAGTCATATGACTCTCATTTTTTTTGTATGTCTCATGGGGCTCCCTAACCTCTATTATATACCAAGAATATGGAGGTTTAGGGAGTCCCATGAGACATACATATAGTGTTGGCTACGTGTTATATTTTTTGCATGACTAGTTGTAGGCGTTGTTATGTTGCATCAGACATAGCAATGGGTTACAGATGGGTGGTAGCCCCCATGCATAGGGGCCAAGGTAGCGTCATAGGAAAAAAATTAGGTGAACCCAAGGATGGTTGAGTGGACCCAAGGATGGTGGGTGGACCTACCCATGGTCTTGTGCATGGTTTTGGGCATGATGGTTTTGCCCATGGTATTTTTCATTAGAGAAATTTTGAGGTCTAAATGGGCCTCCTAAGGAATATTATAAAATAATACTGAAAATAATAAAATAATGTTAGATCATATCATCAAATTTTGGAGGGAAAAAAGAAAAAACTATTTTTTCAACTCGTATTTTCAGCTTATCTCCCTATGGTTTTACTCAAATTTTGAGTGGAAGCACTCGTTATATGTGGAATTAATTCTTCATCCAAGGAGTACTCATGTTTCATAGTTATGATGGACCATACTACACGAAAAATGAGAAATACGCGAAAAAATGTGATTGCAATCACATTTTTGCATGTATTTCTCATTTTTTGTGTAGTGGGTTTCATCGAAAATATGCAACATGGGTACTCCTTGGATGAGGAATTACATTCTACATAAAAAAAGTGCTCCCACTTGAAATTTGAGTAAAACCATAGGGAGATAAGTTGAAAATACAAGTTGATTTTTATTTTATTTTTTTTTAAATCTTTTTACTTTTTAACTCCAAAAATGGTGAATCATCCCCCATGGTTGACATCATCATCTTGAATTCTATTGGTTCTTATAAATTTTATTTTGGTTGTACAATTTTTGCTTTGAGGCCCATTTTTTACCTCAAAATTTCTCTAATGTAGATTCGGTCAAGAAGACGACGATTATGTTCTAATTTAGGGTTAATGGATTGGGGGTTTATGAATGTTTCGACATGTATATAATGTATTCTAACATTAAAAGGAATATAACGAAAAATCAATCTAGTTTTCCCAATTTTGGATTCCAGGAGAAAAATCTCTATGTATATTTTTTGTTCTCGCCATTATAAATTTTATGTTTTATTTAAAAATTTGTTTGCAGGTAATTTATGTACGGGGTTAAAACCTTCATATAGAAATATGATAGTATTATCATTGTAAAGTGTTGAAGCATTTTTTTTGGTGCTCTATGTAAAATTTGATATTTATGAAATAATAAAGATGTTATTACATTCTCATTGATGTTTCCCCAATTGGGGTTTTACCACATAAATATGATGTTTTCTTTTATTTGTCTCTTGTTTCCTTTCTTTAATTGATTATTTGTTGTCCTATGGATAAGTTTTTATTTTGTTTTTCTGTTGTTGTATGTTAAATATCAATATTTAAAAATGGTATCATATTAGGTTATTATTTTCTCCCTAGAACTTCATTAAATTTCCTATTCATAATATCAAATGCTTAATTAATAAAAGAAATGAGATATCAAGAAAAAGAAAGAACCCACCATAGTTATGTGGTAAAATCCCCAATCAGAGAAACATCCATAGGAAGATAATAACATCTTTATTATTTTTAGAAATATCCAATCTTACATAAACCACCACAACAAATTTACACTGATAAGGCTATCATATTTTCTATCGGTGTTTCATGGAATTCCCTAATATATATTATATACCAAAGGCTATGAAGGAACTACATCCTAATAATATGTCTGGGATGATGTAATTTCACCTCTTTATATAATAAATTATTACAAGGGAATTTTACTCCATTATGAATGTAATGAACCCACAAAATACACCATTTTTTTGTTGTTGACTAAATTCCAGTACTCAAATGGCACTCTACAAGTCTATGACTTAATGCCATGATATTTTTTTTATTATTGAATAATTTTTCTTTCGTAATACTTAGATACCAATTGATTATTTTTATGCTTTACCATAAAAATTTCTCATCTTATAACTCATATATTTTAGATTGTCCTTAACGTTTCCCATGCCACTCTTTGGTCTATGGTTTGTGTTGGTGGCACATTAAAATGAAATTACTCTTAGTTCTACTATGGGGTATTTTAACCACTATATCTTTCAACTTGAATTTAATCTTGTACATATAAAGCTAGACCTAGTAAATGTTCGATTTACCCCTTACTAAATTCATATAGGGTTTGACACAAGGTTTCTTTTATAAATAACACATGCAATCAAGCCATAAAATTTCGCTCTCTTTCTTTAATATCCTATGACTTGTCCTAACTCAACATTAATTACTAAGTTCTAGCCATGGCCTATGATATTTGATTATTAAAAGTGTTGCCTTTATCTCATTGGGATTTTGGGCCTTTACATGATAATTATTATCAAAGCCCAATACACGCCCACATTCGTGGGATTATACACTATGAAAAAACATTCAAGTTTATGTCCCAAGGCCACCCAATCATACTTTTTATGATTTATGTTTAAAATATGTGTATCCAATACATACCCACATTCGTGGGATTATACACTATGAAAAAATTCATGTCTATGTCCCGAGGCCACCCAATCATACTTGTTATGATTTATGTTTAACATGTGTGTGTGTGTGTGTGCACGTTTACATGCATGTGTGAAGGTTACCCCACATTGGAATTAAATTACGAATGTTAACGCGTGGGCCTAGACATGAATTACATGGTTCGTTTCTATTGGTCCACGATGCAGATTCCCACCTGGCCTCACATGGCTCTGCATGGAAGGGTGTGTACCTTGAAATTAATGGAAAATATCGAGCGATGATATATCAATGGTGTAATATGTTAGGGTTTCATTTTTACCTTAATGACCTTCTCCACACTTGTATTATTGTTCATTTCATTTGATTTATAGACGGAGTGTCGCTTTGCTCTGCGACTTGGTTTCAATTTTCCATTTATGGCTAAATTTCCAGTCATTGTACCTCGTCCTCTTTCTAGGATTTACCCATTCACCTTTAGAGGAAATAATTATGATTCCAAATGACTTGATTGGTAAGTAACAAATTTTAAGAGCAATTTTAGGAGTTTTTTACTTCTCTTTTGTCAATTGCTTGTATATTAATCTAACCAGTTATTTATTTGATGAAGTTGCAGGTTTTTATAGGGATTATTTCCTTATTAACGTCGAGACTTGATTTCTTTTTTTTATCGCAGGCACAAATTTATTTTATCTATATTGTGGTTGAAATTGAAGGGGTTGCAGGAGATTAAATATGTTCCCCTTTCTCTTCAGGTAAATCTTTGTTTCATTTTTCTTTGTTTGTGCATCTCTTGGTATGTTAAAAAAATTAGAATTTAACACTTTTTCTTTTTATACGAAATTTCAATGCAAATTTATGGACCAATTTCCAACCCCCTCTCTATAGGGTTTTTTCTCTTAGAAAAGGATTCACAATCGAAATGTAAAAAATAATTATTGTATTCCTTTCAAGGGAAAAACCCTTATTGCAATACTCATAATTCTGGGTGATTTCTTGGTTAATTTTTGAAATTGGGTTTCAAAAACTGAAACCTTAGCACACCATGGTTTTTTTTAACCATGGATGAATCTTGGAATGAATATTTTTTCTATGATCGTGATTGTAAATACTGTGTCATGGTCATTTTTCCTTATATAGAAATTTTATCTCTTCACAGGTTTACCCTACATGAACTTGTTAATTTAAAATTATTTTGCAAATATTTGATAAAATTTGTGTCTATAATAGGTAAAAGATATGGTTCCTCATGTTGAGATTCAACAAGAAGATTCATCACCCACGGCTAGTGCATTAAGCCCCTGGTTGCATTAAGCACCCAAACTAGGGTGGGGCCCACATTGCTATTTTTGGGTGCATGTCTATTTTTACTATCCCTTAATTTAGATGGACATAAAACTATAATATATTCTCAATGTGGACTTGAATGAGTTAATTGAAAGTGATAAATTCAGTTAGCTAGTGGATTTCAAGTTAGAGGTTAGTTGGTGGGACATGCAGAGTAATTCTAGTTGTAATAGAGTTCGAAGTGCAATGGTGCATGATGTAAATAGTTTAACTCAGTTAAGTGAGTTAAACTCAGTTTTCCTAGTTGTAGCTGAAGTTACACTAGTGAGAGATTCAGTGAATTAAATATTATTTAATTCACAATCGGTGATCTCACATGCAATTGAAGATTTAATATTATTAGCTTCATGCATGTTAGATCCAATGGAGACCCAGTTGAGTTCTAGGTGAAAGGGAAGTTGACTATTAATTGTAGGATTATCTGCTTGCACACATGCAGGAAAAAACCCATTGGAGTGCCCATGATGCTTGAACAGTCAATGTGCCTTGTTTGTTTTTATTTGTTTAAAATGACCATGGATGGAAACTTCGGTCAATGGGAACTATTGTTGTTACATTTTTCACATAGATCTTTTTGACCATTCTGGTTAACAACTATTTTTCTTAAAAACCATATTATATGTTGAGTATTTGTTTGATAATTCAAAAGTAATTTTTAGATAGAATATAGATTTTCCTTTTTTTCCTACTGTCTCAGAAATTACCATATGTTTTCTTGATAGTTTTCAGTTTTTACTTACTTTGGTGAAATTCTAGGATAAAAGATATAATATTTTTACCCACTAATGGGTTCATTTCTCTATCAGCTACAACCCCTCATTTACTCATTGGCTTTATTGTACTAAAATTTCTGCATATTAACTATAGAGCACTCTCTCATTTTCTAAATTTTTATTCAAATACATTTATATGTCTATATATTTCATGGTTAAGATTATGTTTGGCCTAAGGTCGTGGCTCAAATTCCATTCTTTTATAATATATTAGGCCAATTCAACCATACTTTTGGTGTTCATTTTATTATATTGTTAATATATTATTATAGAAAAACTTATATATAATAAAGGGAAGTTTATAGCATACCCAATGTATAATGTCTAGGATTCTTATTGAGATATATCATTCTCTATTCGAACATATTTACACATATATTGAACTTTAAATTAAATTATTTTCTATACATTCAAAAATAAATATTTCTCACTGAATACTCCAGAAAATCGTTATACAGTGAATTAAAATACATGTTCTATTCAAATGTTTGTATATTGAATTTTATTGTTCTACATATATACAAAAGACTTGAACAATTTAAAATACCTGAAGAATATGAATTATATTTTCCCTTTTTCATTTGCATGCATATTCATAAAACTTATAAACTATACCAACGGTACTGCTACTCATTTTTTCAACAATAAAACACTTAGCACATAGAAAATACTTTAAAATACAAGTTATGCAATGTAATAACTTGTCAAATCCTTTCTAGAAAATATGTTGGAGCTACAATGCTCCTCCCAACCTTGACTCTTCCTCTTGGATGAGTCCCCCCAAGGTTCAATGGACTATAAGCCAAGTAAATTCTATTATGTTTCCTTTTTTTCTACTATAACTCCTCACTCCATCTCTACACTTCGTGAATATAACCACAATATAGGACACAAATTCCTTCTTTTTTTTTAGGATTCTGTTGGAAGTTAGTGACTACCTCCTTCCTTATCCAATAGGTGGCAGGTAGTTACTTTTCTCATTAATGAGCTCCACTCTCCCTAGCTTCCTATGGCATCGTCCTATCTATTTGAGGGAGTTAATGATTAATTAATGTTCCATAATTAATAATCTAATCCTTAGATTAGAAGCCTAGGTCTCATATCATATAATGGAAAATGGATCCAACCATTAACTTGCAATCCATAGCTTCTCTTTATCCATTTTCAACCTTGATATTATTTCCATAATTTTATTAATAACTTAATAAAACATATTTACATAAAGTAATTTATTAGCAATAAAATACTATATGTTACTGATAAACCAATTTCGTTTAAGTATTAAAGTCACAACATCATCATATTTGACATATACAAATTTACAAATAAAACTAATTCAGGGGATATATTCACAATGAACATGGGATATACCTCTTTTACATAATATTACAATTTCTTCAAACATAACCTAGAAATTGTTACATTCCAAAGGGACAAATTTCAACACTCCCCCTTAATAATGACTAGGGAGATGGAACACTTATGGATGAAGATGGCATTAAATAATCACTCCATCTTAATGGAAACTTCCCACATTCCCAATAACTTTCAAAGTCATACAAAATTCACCTCCATTGTGGATGTACTACATGTTTCTCTGTGGGAAAATACTCCAAAGAGTTTTGAATATTTTCAAAAGAAACAAGTAACACTTCTAAGGAAATATGGACACTCAATACTAGCAAAGCAACACTTCTAAGGAAGACTAGATAAACAACACTCCTAAAGAATCCTTAACACTAGCACCAAGAACAAGTAATACTTTTAAAGAAGTCTAAACATTGTCACTAGTAAACACTTTTAATGAAGTACTAAAAATGTCAGGATCAAATTTGATCAAACACAAATTAAATATGCATAATTATATCTCCCAATAATAGTGGATGATACACAACAATATGAAGTTCTCAAGCATCTATGAAGTGCACTCCATGGCCTTTCATCACTTCAACCACAATTTGCCTTGATAATTAGCTTTGTTCAACGGTTATGTGACTTGGATAGGATCATTTTATGGTTTTTATTTTAGTGTGGAAAAAGTGAAGGAATAAGCTCACAAGACCATTTTTACTAATGTGACCCAGTTTGGAAAATTGGATTGTAAAACCTTCCAAGAGAATTTTGAGGCATTAAATAACATTTTTTAGGGGTAGTTTTTTTTTTTTTCTTTAGTGAGACACCTTTTTTTCCTATTGTACACATATATGTATTTCCAAAAACATAAGAATCACCTTAATTGGAGCCCACATTCAAAATTTATGCCACTCAGAAGTTGGCCTTCCTGTTTCGATCATCATAATTTGAGAGATTGTCACGTCAAACCACACTATTCATGGAAACTGGGTTAGCCATATGATCATGATGAAGAAGAATCTTTAAGGGTCCATACTGTAACTCTGGTTAAGAGTTGAGGGAGTCAAATCTATCTACTAGTAGGGAATTGGGTTGTGTTATAACTAGGCCACTAAAAGGAAAAAATGGTTCCATTATTTTTTAGAGCATTTGTTCCATAGATGAGCAAAGTAGTCGAGAGGGATAAGGAGAGAGAAAAATAAGAGTATTTTCTCAGTATAGTATCCCACGATCCACCAACCTTACTTATTTTTAGACACAACCATTTTTTGTTCAAAGAAAGAGAGTTGAGTGGCCTCACCTTCCACCCGAGTTTTCTCGTTAAAGGGTTTCCTAGGGTATATCTTGTGTTAATCATGATTTGTGAGTTTTGATTTCATTGTTATCTATTTTCTACATAATTATAATTTTTATGCATACACAATAAATATTAATTTATAGATCCAAAAATATAAAAAGAAACATCATAGTGTAGATTTCATATTTTAAGTATACTTTTATCAAATCTATTATGATGAACTATCCAAAAAAATATCCATGATAGTTTATAGATCATATTGGAAAAGTAGTTTCCTTTGGGTAAATTATGGAGATTTGCAAGGGATCTATATCAGCTAAGAATTTTTTTATAAAACCTCAGTCATGGTTGACGAATTTGCGACTAAACCTCGTAATCCCAAGGAGGAGACATTTTCATGACTAGAAGCACAAGTTGCATATATAAAATGTAATGTGAATCTCCTCATGATATCCCTAACCAATAGCTCAGGCTATTTAGAGATGATTGAGGTTCTAACACAAAGTTCTGATCAAAGGAGAGATCAAGATATCGAGAAGAAATAAATAATGATTTGATGAAAGGAACTAAAAGAGATCAACCAAGTTCAAGTGTTATGAACCATTCATAGTCCCTATTTAAGATGGAAGTGATCCAGATTCTCTCAGCAACCAAAATTAACCAAGATATTTTACTTCTGTGATGTTAACAAAATTACATGTGAAAGAGTATGAAAAAACACATGTGCATACTTTAAATAAGAGGAAACATAAAGACAACAATGAGAATCAAAGGCACAAAATGACTTGATAACGGAGTTCACCCAATGTGTGTTACGTCTCCGGGCCCTGCTTAAAGTGGTGAGGCCTTTTTCATTAATCTTCAACGAAATCAAATTACATGCATGTACAAAAGGCACCTTATACCTCCACTTCCGGTGATGACCTGAAAATGCACACCTATGCTGAATAAATTAATTGAACTATTGAATTCATGGACATGAAATCGTGTCAAATGACTATAAACTCGGCCCCTTTCTACTTCGGCTAGAATATGGACCCTCAGGAACCTCAAAGATTCCTTCTCGCTGGTTGAATAAAATTATGTTGCTCAGATGACAAATTTGACTTCACCATTGCGCTCCTTGCAAGAAAATGAGTAAAATGAGTATAAAGTTAGCTTGGTTCTGAAACTGTGAAAATTTGGCCTACAGGGAATCTCCAAGATTCCTCAAGATTTCATAAAGATTATATGTTGCAGGTTGACTGAAATTTCATTGCTCATATGAGGAAACTGATTACGCCATCATGTTCCTTACAAAAAACCGAGAATATTGAGTATAAAATTGGCATAATTGTGTCACTGTGAAAATTTGGCCCCAAGGGAATCTTTTGGATTCCTCATGATTCTCAAAAGATTCCTCTCTACAAATCGACTGAAGATCTGTTGCTCCAATGAGGAAGCTAATTACACTATTATGTTCCATATGAAATTCTTAGAAGAATGAGTATAAACTTGGCATAATTCAGTCACTGTGAAAATTTAACCCAAGGGGAAACTTTTAAATTCCTCATGATTCCACAAAGATTCATCTTTGCAAGTCGATTGAAGATATGCCGCTCAGATGATGTAACTGATTAAACCATTGTGTTCCCTGCGAATTTCTGATTAATTTGAGTATAATCTCGACATAATTCTAACACTGTGAAAATTTAGCGCCAAGGGAATCCTTTTAAGCTTTCCCTAAGCCCTCTTTGAATCTTTGAGTGTTTCTGGAGCCACCTGGATCAGGAAGTGAAGGTCGATATCAAACCATACCAAGTTGAGATCGATGCTCCGAATCTAAATAATTTTTTGCAACAATTAGAAGTTTATTTTAGTGTTCATAGTATAGAAGAAGAATATAATATTTCATTTGCATAGCTAAAGCAAGAGGACCATGCCCTAACCTGGTGGGAAATCCACATGGAGAACTTGAGGTTGAAAGGATATCTTCTAATGACTAAGTGGGAGGAATTTAAAACCCTCATAAATTCACAATTTTACCCTATTAGGTTTTTAGAGGACCATTGGATCCGTGGCACCGTTTCAGGAAAAAGCAGGGGTAGAGTATACAAAAGTACACCACAGAGTTAAGGAACATGGCCATAATGTTCAATATCTCCCCAAACAACCCATATGTACTCTTCAAGTATCCATTAGGGGAATTTTGAGGTCTAAAATGGGTCTCCTAGGAAAAATGTACAAATAAAATAAACTTTATAAGAACTAATAGGATTCAATATGATGATGTCAACCATAGGGGATGATTCACCATTTTTGGAGTTAAAAAGTAAAAAGATTAAAAAATAATAAAATAATAAAACTATTTTTTCAACTCGTATTTTCAACTTATCTCCCTAAGGGTTTACTCAAATTTCGAGCAATAATACTTGTTGGATGCATAATTTAATTCCTCATCCAAGGAATACCCATGTTTTAGAATTTTGATGGACCTTGCTACCTGAAAAATGAGAAATACATAAAAAAAACGTGATTACAATCACGTTTTTTTATGTATTTCTCATTTTTCGTGTAGAAAAGTCCATCAAAATTATGCAACAAGGGTACTCCTTGGATATGGAATTAAATTTTTCATACAATGAGTATTCCTTCTTGAAATTTGAGAAAAACCTTAGGGAGATAAGTTCAAAATATGAGTTGAAAAAGTAGTTTTTTCTTTTTTCCCTCTAAAATTTGATGATGTAATCAAATCTTATTTTATTATTTCCACTATTATTTTATAATTTCCTTAGGAGGCCCATTTTAGACCTCAAAATTCCCCTAATGTGTGGGGTCACACAAATATTTGCGAAAGCAAGTGATATTTTTTAAGCCCAAATCGATGAACTTGGCTTATGTACAACCACAATACCTAGAGAACATATACCTGAAGAAAGGGAAATCAAGTGGATCGAAGCAGAAGAAGCGCTAGGAAAATTATAAGGAGGGGATAAAAAATCGGAAATGGGGAAAAGATAAAAATATTTTTGCCACAACACACTAGTGTAAAGACCCAAATGGCCACTATAATATTGATGAAGATACAAAGGAGAAGTGTTGGAGGTTGCATCCAAATATTAACCCGAAGAACAAAAATAAAGATAATAAGAAGAAGAATCTCATGGCCATTGATTCAAGAAACTAGGTTGAAGGAAACTTGGACATGAATAAGAATATCATCTGCATGTTAGTGCATAATGGTGTGAGTCTAAGTATCCTTCAACAACAAGGAGAGAATGAAAACACCCAACGCTTCCTTATAAAGATACAAGCTAAAACGACCAAGATTGATGCTCTTATTAACTTAGGATCACATGTGAATCTCATTGCAGTAGATCTAGTAAAAAAATTGGGATTGGAAGTTCGTGAAAATCCAAGCCCATATCCATTGGGATGAGTAAACAAGGATGCATAGATAAAGGTAATAAAACTGCGCAAAACTAGATTTGCTATCAATGTTGATTTTAATGATAAAGTAGAACTAGATGTAGTTCCCCTTGATGTATGTGGAGTGGTGTTTGGAAGTCCCTACATGTACATGCAACATGTAATATTCTTGTGGAGATATATTCAGTATCGGATCATCAAGGATGGAAAATTGTTCACCATCAATGTGCACAAAGGAAAGGTGAAAATTTCGCTAGTAAGTGTGAACCAAGCCAAGAAACTGACCAGTTCTAACAAGAAGTATGTTTTATTGTACTTAAGACAAAATAAGTATATAGAAGAGTTAGTAAAAGTAAATGAATTCATAGAGGGATGTACTAAGAAACATAAATAACAATTGGAAGAGTTGCTATAGGAATTTAGGGATGTGTTCAGGGAGACTAAAGGGTTACCACCCAAGAGGGAAGTGGAGCATGAGATCCAACTATTATCGGACTCCCCATTGAAAAATATTGGGTAGTATAGGGAGTTTGTTATAGAATTAATTGAGGTGAAGAAATAATTGTTTCAACTACTAGAACATGATGTCATTTGACTGAATACATCACCACGTGGGTCAACCATTATCATTGTGCCAAAGAAGGAAGGGAATTGGAAGATGTGTATTGATTACAGGGCATTGAAAAAAATTACACTCAAGAACGAGTACCCCTAGTATAAAATAGATGATCCGTTGGATCTATTGCAACAAGTGAAATATTTCACCAAGCTCGACTTAAACTCTGTATACCACTAGGTTCGAGTCAATGAAGAAGATACCTGGAAGATCATCTTCAAAACCAGGAAAGGTTTTTATGAGAGGTTAGTCATGTTGATCCGGATTTATGAAGGAACACAATAAAATACAGAAATAAACATAAATGCAGAGGTGCAGCAGAAAATATACTTCATTTCATTAATATCACATAACTGAAATAAGCTTATAGACAAAATGGAAATAAACGAGCTCAGGCGATGGAGCTTATCTCTGAGAAGAGATGTGGAAGCTACATGCCTATGAATTGTGTTACAATGAGGCTCAAGGGCCTTTTTATTATTTAAAAACATGGGAAAAACCTAAACAACCAAAACCATAACCCCAAGAGATGGAACACCAAGAGTTTGTGGGCCCCATTGGGGTTAGTTGGGTAGCCAACTTCCCGGGGTCATAACTTGGTCATATTATATCCTTTTGGCGCATACGATATATAATTAGAAATACCTCTCCGCATACTACAATATTTTCCATAGGCCCTTGTATATGGTTATGGTCCTGTTGCATACCTCAAAAAAATGCCGTTTAGGGGGTCAAAACTGCTCTGAAAGTTTAGGATTTGAAAAACTACTAAAAATAGTAAATGTTGCTATAAAAAATGAAACTGATGAAACCAACAGGAGGTATAGGTGGAATAGGTGGATGACCACCAATATACACCTAGATCATTCACCAATATTCACTTGGATCATTCCTCCCCCTTAGGAAGAAATGGTCCCCATTGCATGCAAAGCCTCCATGAGGCGAGGAAATTTCTGTTGAATCTGGTCCCTAGTGAAGGACTTGGTATGCTTTGAAATATTGATATATCTGGATCCTCTGCTGGTGGGTGTTCTTGATTGGCGTGTCCATGATCTGATCAGTTGTGGCCTGTTCCATGCAGTCTCAGTTTAACTCTTTTTGGGGTGAGTTATTATACAATGTCGGATGTGTCCAACAATGGTGGAAAGTAGGGCCAAAGGAGGTCCACATTAAACACTGGGTGCAGACCAAGGAATGGCGGAATACTAAGATCGAAGGAATTGTCCCCTACAACCTTGGTGATGGTATATGGCCCATATCAGAGCAAGAAAATCTTGCGGTGGGCCCAACGAGGCGCTCCTTCTGCAAATGTAGCTAAACTTTTTCGCTCACCTAGAACTTGCATGGAACCTAATGTTGATCATGTCCCTTCTTGTACTTAGCATTGGACCTGTCCAATATGTCATGGAACATTTAGCGAATGTGTTGAATGCGCTCAATGAATTTGTTCGCCTTGCCGACTTTGGACTGGACATGCACCAAATATGCCTAAGTAGCTGCAAATGGTATGGCCACATCAATGGGATATAGTGGTTGAAATCCCAAGCTCACCTGAAAGAGGATGTGGCCAGTTGAGTTGTGGAGATACCGATTATAAATATGTTGGACATAGGGGAGGCTTTCGTCCCATGTGTGTGGATGGTTCAAGTTGTGCATGTGTAGAATGTGTACGATCATCCTATTGATGACCTTGGTTTGACCATCAGTTTGGGGGTGAAAATTTGTGGACTTAGTGAGCTTGGTGTCTGGCATCGACCAGAGACTTGAACAAAATGTACTAAGCAACCTGCTATCCCGATGTGAGATAATGGACTGTGGGATCCAAAAGTGTACCCAGACTCTCTCAAAGAAGAGTTTAGTTGTAGCTTCTGTTGTGATATTATTCTTGCAGGCCACCATAATGGCCACCTTAAAGAATCTGTCGACAACTACAAAAACACAATTTTTTCCATGCTTGGTATAAGGAAGGCCCGATATGTAATCCATGGAGATGGATTTCCGTGGCCAAGTAGGGGCAGGCAGTGTAGTATATAGTCCTTTCTTCTTGATGGTCAGTTTGGAAATGGCGCAAGAAGTGCAGGATCTGATGTACTTCCCAACATCATGTTGAACGTTTGTCTAATAGAAATACTTTTGCAGCACTGCCATTTTTTTCTCGACCCCGAAATGTCCAACGAACTGACTATAGTGAAATTCCCAAATCATATTGGCACGCTTGATTGAAGGAATACAAAGGTGTCCTAGGTGGCATAATAATGGATCCTAGAGGTGAAAATTTGGAACTTTATTACCCTCCAGGAGTGTTTGGTATGTGTTTCCGAATTTTGGATCACTTTTGTAAAGATGCGGCCAACCCAAATTTCGTGCCCACAAGAGTCAAGCACAGTGGTTAACGCCACGATCGGTGGTTGGCTAAGGCAAGATGGAACATTATTGGTGCTTCCCTTATTGTACTTGATGTTCAAATGGAATTTTTGCAGGTATGTGGCCCATTTCTAATGGCGATCGTTCTATAACTTCCCTTGTGTATGTATGAACTGCAGGGGTCGGTGATCTGTGTGGATGACCGTTTACTTCCCAAAAATGTAATGCTTCCATTGTTGATAGGTCTACACGATGGAATATATCTCTTTTTCATAGGTGGGATACTTTCAGACTGTGTCTAAAAGTGTCCCACTGTGATATGCCACTAGATTCCCCTGTTTAATGATGCCACTAGATGCCCCTAGATATTGGTGAATGATCTAGGTGGATATTGGTGACCACCCACCTATTCCACCTAGACCTCCAGTCACCTAGACCTCTAGTCAATTTCATCAGTTTCATTTTGTAGAAATTTATATAACTGATATGTTATACATCCGAGATTCTCCTGATCACACACTATTTGACTTCATGCACAATACAAAATCTCTTCTACCATTGATCATTAATTGTGGAAATAAAAACAATCACATGCGCACATTAAAACCATAAACATTCACACATATGAACACAGTATTTATGGGAAAGCTTAAAGCTGAAAACCCCAAATATTTGTATATTATATGTCATAGAGATCATGTAACAATCATTATAAAAATCTCCTCACAAGCTCGCACAATCTCCACCGCGCGTACTAATCGTGTCCGATCTAAAACACATGCTCCAACGCCTACCCTTAGCCTCGCCTCATCGCACAATCTACCGCTGAAGAATGGATTTGAATGAACTCGAATTGGTACAAATTCTTGCTCACGCAATCCTCATTGGAATCTCCAACCATGTGTGGTGCAAACTCATGCAACACTATAGTCACAACTGATAGTCACACTGCTCTTTCACCTACCTCTTCAATGGTGTCCACTGAAACTGTCCATGCACTGTAGTTAACTAATGTATTCTTTAGTTGATTAATGAGTTAATAATTAGTGAATTAATTAATAATTAATTCACACCACTCTCACTAGTGTATCAATCAGTTAGACTAGATACAACTAGCTCAACTATGTTTAACTGAGTTAAATTGAACACAACTCCACTAACTACCTCAATAACTCCACCAAACTCTGTCACATGAGTTCTAACTGAAGTCTCCATGCAATAGCTCCACTTAACCCTCAGGAGTATCATAATTGCTTCTGTCAGCTCCTGTGCCACATCTGTGCACTTAACTGAAGTGCTCCAAGAGAATAAGATAATGTTTATAGTCCAAATATTATTAAGAGCTAATAATATTCGACATATCTATTTTTAGACTAGCAATCTAAAAATAGATTCCGCCTAATATGTCTAAAAATAGAAGTCCATATATTTTTCCAACTTGACCAACCATCCACAAATAGCATCCTGCAACTCATAGAATATGATCGACATGTCTAAAAATAGACATAGTCTAAAAATAGACTTGCGCCAAAAATAGCCTGTGGGCCCACTTAGTGAAGGCGACTCTTTTCACTAAGATAATCATCTTGTTGCAATCTCAACACTCCATCTAAACAAGATAGGGATTATCTGCCACCCCAATCCTGCCCCTGTGGTATTCAAATTTTCTCATGGTGAGCGCCTTCGTCAAGATATCAGCGTCCTAATCCTCTGTGGGAATGTATGAAAGTAACATGATCTTCCGCTGCACATAATCTCTGATATGATGATACCGGATGTCAATGTGTTTAGATATATCATGAAATACTGGATTAACCGAGAGTTTGATGCAACTCTGATTATCATAATATATCACAGTAGGATCTAAGTGTGAACCGAACAACCTGACCAGGATCTTCCTCATCCATATAGCCTCGCATGCAGCCAAAATTGCTACCATATACTCGGCCTCTATTGAACTAAGTGCCATGGATCTATGCTTCCTGCTGTACCAAGAAACTACTGTCGACCCGATACTAAAAATCCCTCCAGATGTGCTCTTTCTGTCTGTTGGGATCCCTGCCCAATCTGCATCCGTGAAGCCATGCAGCTTCACCTCATCCGACTGTCTGTACCATAATCCATATCTCGATTTTCCTCTGAGATATCTCAATACATGCTTGCATGCCTTCCAAAAGATCTTGGTAGGCTTAACCATAGCTTGTGAAAGCTGGTTAATAATACAGCATATGTCAGGTCATGTATTGACTAGATACATAAGAAACCCCACCAACTGTTGGTAAACAGTGGCATCCGCTACCTCTGCTGATGTAGCATCCTCTTTCCTCCATCCACCAGGAAGAGGAGTGTTGATAGGATTGCAGCCATGCATGTTGAACTTCTCCAGTATCTCTTGGGCATACTTGCCTTGAGACACAAACAATCCATCACTGCGCTGCCAAATTTCCAATCCTGGGAAATAATGAAGGAGGCCCAAGTCCTTCATCTCAAACTCCTTTGCAAGATCAGCCTTGCATGACAGTATCAACAGTTCATCTCCTGTCAGAATCAAATCATCTACATAAAGTACAATGGTCAGAAACTTACCCTCCACCACAATCTAGTATAGGTTCGAATCCGCCTCACTCTTGGAGAATCCAAGTCAGGTGAAATAACCGTCTATCTGTGTGTACCAAGCATGAGGTGCTTGTTTCAACCCATACAGTGCTCTTTTGAGCCTGGACACATGTGAATCACTGCTAAATATCTCGAAACCTTCGGGCTGCTCTATGTACACCTCCTCCTCAATCACTCCGTTGAGGAACACAGTCTTCACATCCATCTGATGAATGTGCCACCCCATCTGCGCTGAGAGAGCAAGAATCATTTGTATGGAATAATACCATGCGACAGGTGCAAAGGTTTCCTCATAATTGATCCCTTCAATCTGTGAGAAGCCTCGGGCAACAAATCTTTCCTTTTACTTCTCCACACTCCCGTCAGCTGCTTGCTTCACTTTTTAGATCCATCTCGAACCTACCACTGAATTCCCTTTCGACCTTGGGAAAATCTCCCATGCACTGTTTCTGACAATCAAATCATAATCTTCCACCATGGCATCTACCCATGCGAGGTCCTCCATAGCTTCCTCGAAAGAGGATGGCTCTATCACGATACACTTGCTCATAAGAGCCATGTATCCAGTATACCAGTCAGGTGTCTGTCTCTGTCTGCGCTGTGATGTAGGTGCTCCTACAATCTTCTCTGCATCCTGAATCAGTCACTCAACTTCTGTAGTGTGCTTCCGCCCTCTGATGGTTGGCGCTGCATGGGTGGTCTCTCCCACTCCATGAACTTCCTCTTGTGGTTGATCCACATCCTGAGGCTCATCCTTAGGAACTAATAGCTCCTCATCTGCATGCAAGTGTGGCTCCCTCTCAAGCGAACACTTCATGGCTTTCTCCTCATGAAATTTGATATCCCATCACACAACAGTCTTGCGACTATCTAGAAAATACACACGATAGTTGTGGGGTGTATCAATGTACCCCAAAAATATCCCAACCTCTGCAGTCGGCTCCAGCTTCTTCCTGGCATCCTTCGTCACATGAATGTAAACAGGTGAACCAAAAATCCTCAAATGGGAAATATCACGCTTCTTACCAGAAAATGCCTCCTCGGGTGTACTCATGCCAAGTATCCTATGAGGACAACGGTTTTGCACATAAATCGCAGTATTGCATACTTCAGCTCATAAGTGTATGGGAAGGCCCTGATCATGCAACATTGTCTGTGAAGCACCCACGATCGTTATGTTATTTCGCTCAACGACCTCATTCTGTTGTGGGTTATGAGGTGCTATGAGCTCTCTTCAAATTCCTTCTGTGCTGCAAAAGTCCTTGAATTTGCTAGAGATGAATTCACCACCATTGTCGCTCCTAAGAGCCTTCACCTGCTTCCTCGATTCTTTCTCAACCAGTGCCTTGAACTCACAGAAATTTGAGTATGTCTCGCTCTTCTTCTGCATGAAGAAGATCCAACACTTCCGAGACAAATCATCAACAAATATCGCATAGTACCTGTGCTTTGTTGTCGAAGCTACTGAGAAAGGTCCACACACGTCTGTGTGAATTATCTCAAGGATCTTCGTGGTGCGACTATCCTTCTCGTGAAAGGTGGCTTTCCCAAATTTTCCCAAAGTACATCCCTTGCACTGATCTGAGTGCACAAGTGTACCCTTGGGAAGCCCGGTAGAAATCTGCTGCAAAATTTTCAAAGCACCATGGTGAAGATGGCCCAATATCCTGTGCCATAGCTCGCCCTCATCCCGGCTCACCACTCCTTCTGCCTTGCCTGCCATTGTTGTGCAGCCATCTACCTGCAACCGATAAAGGTTCTTAACTCGAACCCCTATCCTTCGGGTTTCACCAGTTTCCTTACTACGCAGGAAAGCCTTTCCCTCGCTAAAGACAACATCATATCCCTTGTCTTCCAACATAGCCACAGAGATAAGATTCTTCTTCAATCTTGGAACATGCATCACTTCCTTCAATACGAAGGGTTTACCAGACTCCCTCTCAAAGCAAATGGTACCGATACCAGTCACACTGTATCTACCATCATCGCCCATATCGATGCGCACTCCAAGATCTTTCTCATCTAGATCAGTAAACAAATCTTTGTCTCCTGTCATATGAAAAGACGCACCACTGTCAAGAAACCACACTGAACCCATCACACTTGAGACCAAGCATGCAATCAGTGAAAAATCCAACTCAAAATGTGAGGCTAAGGCCTCTGCCGCATCCACCAACCTTCTTCTGTGGACAATTAGTGGCGTAATGTCCGTGTTGGTGACAGTGAAAGCACTTCACCTTGGACATGTCTTGCTTCTTGCCTTTCGCATCGGATTGAGAAGCATTCTTCTTGCTCTTCCCCTTCCTTGCTTTGGCAGCCAAAGAGCAATTTTATTCATCTCCATTCTTTGATGAATATCCGTCCCTGGTACTCCGCCTTATGTCCTCCTGCACAAGATCCAACCAAAGTTGCTCCCATCCTGGCAGTTTCTCCCAACCATTGACAGAGTCCTGATAGGAATGCCAACTCTTCGGAAGCCCAAGGAGAGCCAAGCTCACCAAGTCCTCGTCATCTATAGTAACCCCCACACTTCCTAGCTCATCCCTGCACTGGACAAACTTCGTGAGGTACTTGGGTATACTTTTGCCCTTCTCCATGTTTATTTTCCTGAGTTTATCCTTGAGTGCCAACTTCCTTTGGTCGCTCTTGCTTTGGAACAAATCTGTCAAAGCTTTCCACATCAAGAATGGAGAAGCTTTACCATGAATTTTGGACACTATGTGATCCTTCACACCTTCCAACATAATCCTTCGACATTTTGCTATCTTCTTTTTCCATGCGTCAAGTGCGACAGCATCACTAGAAGCAGGTTTTGGAATTTCTGCATCTATGAACTCCTTCAACCCATTATCCTCCAGCACTGCCTCCATCCTATTCTTCCATGCAATATAATTCGAGCTGCCCTCAAGGGCATACTCCAATCGGAATCCGTTGAAAGACATCTCAACTTCGACACCAAGAAAACACTGCTGCAAATTCGAATTCCACGAGCACAAAACTCAACCGCTTCAATGATTTGCAATTGCTCCAATGATCAATATAGCTCCGATACCATGTAGAAATTATATAAATGATATGTTATACATCCGATATTCTCCTGATCACATACTATTTGACTTCATGCACAATACATAATCTCTTCTACCATTGATCATTAATTGCGAAAATAAGAAACAATCGCATGCGCACATTAAAACCATAAATATTCACACATATTCACACAGTATTTTATGGGAAAGCTTAAAGCTGAAAACCCCCAACTATCTGTATATTATATGTCATAGAGATCATGTAAAAATCATTATACAAAGCTCCTCACAAGCTCTCAGTACAATCTCCAATTGCTACACACTAATCATGTCCGATCTAGCAAAACACATGCTCCAATCTCTGCCACCCGCTAGCCTGCTCTACCGCACAACTTACCACCGAAGAATGGCTCAATGAAATTGAATTGGTCCACTTTGCTCACGCAATCCTCATTGGCATATCCAACCATGTGTGGTGCAAACTCATGCAACACTATAGTCACAACCTATAGTCACAAACTGATAGTCACACGCTCTTTCACCTACCTCTTCAGCCCCTTCCACTATAACCGTCCATGCATGGGATTTAACTGATGTATTATTTAGTTGATTAATGAGTTAATAATTAGTGAATTAATTAATAATTAATTCACACCACTCTCAGTAGTGTATCAATCAGTTATACTAGATACAACTAGCTCAACTATGTTTAACTCAATTAAACTGAACACAACTCCATCAACTAGCTCAATAACTCCACAAAACTCTGTCACATGAGTTCTAATTGAAGTATCCATGCAATAGCTCCACTTAACCCTCAGGAATAGCGTAATTCCTTCTGTCAGCTCCTGTGCCACATCTGTGCACTTAACTGAAGTGCTCCAAGAAAATAAGATAATGTTTATAGTCCAAATATTATTAAGAGCTAATAATATTCGACATATCTATTTTTAGACTGGCAATCTAAAAATAGATTCCACCCAATATGTCTAAAAATAGAAGTCCATCTATTTTTCCAACTTGACCAACCATCCACAAATAGCATCCTGCAACGCATAGAATATGATCGACATGTCTAAAAATATACATAGTCTAAAAATATACTTGCGCCAAAAATAGCCCGCGGGACCACTTAGTGAAGGCGACTCTTTTCACTAAGCTCATCATCTTGTTGCAATCTCAACACCTTTTTTATAGTAAAATTTACTATTGTTAGAATTTTTTCGGGTTCTAAAATTTTCGAGTAGTTTTGACCCCCCTAAACGACATTTTTTTGAGGTCCGTAGCAGGCTCGTAGCCTTAGGTAGGGTCCTATGGAAAATCCTGTAGTACATAGAGAGATATTTATGACGATATATCATATGTGCCAAACGAAGGTAATATGACCAAGTTACAACCCTAGGAAGTTGGCTGCTCAACTAACCCCAACGGGGCCCACAAAATCTTAGTGTTCCGACTCTTGGGGTTAGGGTTTTCCCATCTTTTTCAATAATAAAAAGGTTCTTGAGCCTCATTGTAACATAGTTCATAGGCAACCAATACATCTCTTCTCAGAGATAAGCTACCATCGCCCGAGCTAGTTTATCTCCATTCTGTCTGTAAGCTTATTTTAATTATTTGATATTAAAGAAATGAAGTGTATTTTCTGCTACTTCTATGTGTTTATGTTTATTTATGTATTTTATTGCATTCATGCATAAATATGGATCAGTGATCTTGTTCAGTAGCTGATAGTCAATACAGAGTCTCCAAGTCCCATCCTTTTTCTGTACCGACATGATCAGGCACCCAGAGGGAGATGAACTCGGCCAGATGTGACCTTTCTGCAACTGTTCCTGAATTTGCCTCTTGATTTCGTTGTTCTCCAGAACATAGTGCTGATAGATTGGATCATTGGCTAGCAGCGTCCTTGAGGTAAGATCGATGGAGTGCTTGACTTGATAATGCAGAGGCAACTCTGCAGGTGAGGTGAATATGTCCCTGTACTCCTCCAAGACCTTGTCCATATTTTATTGTCATGCGAAGGAGCCCTATCTGGAGGTTGTGGCCATAGTATTCTTCTTTCCCTAAGGGTGGATCATAAGAAAAAAAAATTCCTAGTTTTGTAAATGATCTTACTGCATTGCTTCATAGTGATCAAAGATATGGCGGTAGGCAGTGCTACCTCTAGTATCATGTACAAATTATTACCCAAAGTAATAATAAAAATGTGAGGTTGAGACTCATACACAACATGTCGCTTCCACAATTATGGTTGGCCTAATAATACATCACAAAAGTCAAGAGGAGCAATATCACATAATACCTCATCTGTGAAAGGCTTTATGTTGTAGGGAAGGCGACACTGCTGGCTGATGTTGAGATCCTATCCTTGGTGAAGCCACCCAATGGTGTATGGTTGTGTGTGTGTTATGATCAACAGGCCCACTCGCTTCACAAACTCTACAAAAATGAGGTTCTTTTGGCTCCTTCTATCGACAATTAAATGCAGCAGGGAACCCTTCACCCACATCTGGGAATGGAAGAGGCGCTCATCATCCTCTGGATATTCTGGTTCTTCCTTCTGGATCTTGGTGGTGGAAACAGTGGCACTGGGCTCCACATTAATAATATGCTTCCCTTTGTTGGGTTTTGACTCAGAGTCAAAACATGCATCTGATTCGTAAGCCTTCAGCTCAGCTAATAGTGAATACTTGGCCCGACACTCACTTGTGTTGTGAGTGGATCTATTATGGAACTCACACCACTTTCCCATGTCCTTCTTTGGATTCATGGCATTTTTCTTCACTTACAGCTTCAACGGGTTGTCCTAGGTCGCCCCGCCTTGGCCTTGTCCTTTGTTCTGCATTTTGGGGGCGCCTTTCCCTTGCTTCTGATTAGTAGATCCAAAGTCTTGCTTCTTCTATTTGAACTTCTTCTCAATCTTGGCAACATATTGGTATGTTACACCAAGTGAGGATATGTAAAGGAACTACATTTCCTCCTAGATGTATCTGTGTAGACAACTGCGGTACGTAAGCACCAAATTTTTCTCTGAATCTTTGACGCCCAACTTTGTGTGCAGGGTATGGAACATATTCGTCAACTCATGCACATCTTGATCCATTTGTTACCACAACATAGTCCATTATATGTACTTGTCCTCATAGCTCCCCACGGGGTCGTATTGTTCCTTAATGGCATCTCAGAAGGAATTCAAAGTGGGTGCGGTCGAGAAGAGGGAGAATTACCCCTCGTATTTTTTCTCATAGCAGGTTTCCCACTAGTCCTTGACATGGGGGGTGACTTTGAGGAGTGAAAAAGTAATATTTTCCCGATTGGAAAAGTCATGAACCGAAAAATATCCTTCTAATAGATTCAACCATCTATATAAAAAATTTGCATCTATTTGGCCTTCAAATATGGGAATGCCAAAGTTAATTTGTACCTTAAAAGGAGTAGTGCCTCCAAAGTGGCTTTTGAATGAATATGTGTCACCGATGGGTAGTCGTGGAAGGATATGGGAAAAATTATCCATCATCGCGTTCCTATATTTCTCGAGGGCCTCCTAGAGTAATATATTGATAGGATCTCTTGCTCCCTCATATTTATTTTCCTCCGCCATGTGAGGCCGTTGGGGTTTGCGAGGCTGATCTAGCAAAGGTTCAACCAGATTGAGCCTTAACTCCTTATACCTCAATCTCGTTGGGGACATACAAAGAAAGATAGAGAAAGAGCGGACCACTCTATTACCACCGATCTAGATTTATGTAGGAACACAATAAATACATAAATAAACAAACATACGGATATGCAACAAAAAATAGACTTCATTTCATTAATATAATATAATTGAAATAAGTTTACAGACAGAATGTAAATACACTAGCTTGGGCGATGGTAGCTTATCCCTGAGAAGAGATGTGGCAGCTACATGCCTCTGAACTGTGTTACAATGAGGCTCATGGGCCTTTTTATTATTGAACAACATGGGAAAACCCTAAACAACCAAAACCCTAATTGTAGGAGATGGAACACCAAGAGTTTGTGGGCCCCATTGGGGTTAGTTGGGCAACCAACTTCCCAGGGTCGTAACTTGATCATATTATCTCTGTTTGGTGCATATGATATATCGTCGGAAATATATCTGTGCGTACTACAGGATTTTCCATAGGCCCTCATATATAGTCATGGTCTTTCTATGGACCTTAAAAAACACCATTTAGGGGATCAAAACTGCTCCGAAAGTTTAGGACCCAAAAAAATGCTAAAAATAGTAAATGATGCTATAAACAAGGAAAATGATGAAACCGATATCTAGGTGGAATAGGTGGGTGGCCACCAATATCCACATGGATAATTCACCAATATTCATATGGATCATTCCTCCCCACTTAGGAATAAATGGTCCCCATTGCGTGCAAAGCCTCCATGAGGTGAGAAAATTTCTGTTGAATCTGGTCCCTCATGAACCACTTACCTTGGTGAAGGAGTTCACCTACTTTGACTACTCGATATAGCTGGATCCTATATTGGTGGGTGTTCTTGATCTGGGTGTCTATGATATAATCAGTTGTGGCATTTTCCATGGAGTCTAGGTTTAACTATGTTGGCGTGAGTTGTTATGCAATGTCGGTTATGTCCAACAATGGTGGAAAGTAGGGACGAAGGCGGTTCACATTGAACACTAGGTGAAAATGAAGGAATGGTGGAATACTCAGCTTGAAGGAATTATAACCTATAGGCTTGGTGATGGTATATGACCCACATTAGAGTGGGCGAAGCTTGCAATGAGGCCCAACCATGTGCTCCTTCTGCAAATTTAGCCAAAATTTATCGCCCACCGGGAACTTGTGTGGCACCTGATGTTGATCATGCCACTTTTTGTACTTAGCATTGGATTTTTCCAATATGTCACGGACCTATTGGAAAATGTGTTGAATGCGCTCAATATTTTTTCGCCTTGGCAGCTTCAGACTAGACATGAGCCGAATCTTTCTGAGTAGCTACAAATGGTATGGCCACATAAATGGGACATAGTGGATGGAATCCCAAGCCCACTTGAAAGGGGTTGTGGCCAGTTGATCCATAGAGAGCTTGATTATAGCTGTGCTGGACATAGGGAGTCTTTCATCCCATGTATGTGGATGCTTCGAGTTGTACATGCGCATAATTTTTACGATCATCCTATTGATGACCTCTGTTTGGCTATCATATTGGGGGTGGAAAGTTGTGGACTTAGTGAGATTGGTGTCAAAAATCGATTAGATACTTGACTAAAATGTACTGAGGAACCTGCTATCCCGATCTGAGATAATGGACCGTGGGATCCCAAAGTGCACCCACACTCTCTCAAAGAAGAGTCTAGCGGTGCCTTCTGCTATGATATTCTTCTTGTAGGATGCCATAATGGCCATCTTAGAGAATCTGTCGAGAACCACAAAAACACAGTCGTTGCCATGCTTGGTAGAAGGAAGTCCCAACATGTAATCCATGGAGATGGATTCCCATGATCGACTAGGTGTAGGAAACAAATTAAATAGTCCTTGCTTCTTAATGGTCGATTTGGAAATGGTGCAGGTAGTGCAGGATTTGATGTACTTCCTGACATCATGTCGAAGGTTAAGCCAATAGAAATAATTCTGCAGTACTACAACCATTTTCTCGACCTCGAAATTTCCAACGACCTGAATATAGTGAGCTTCCCAAATCATCTCGGTACGCTCGCTTGAAGGAATATAGAACTATCCCAGGTGGTATAATAGTGCATCCTACAGGTGAAAATTTGGAACTTGCTTACCCTCTAGGAGCGTCTGGTATGTGTTTTTGAATTCTGGATCACTTTTGTAGAGATGTGACCAACCTGAAGTTTTGTGCCCACAAGTTTAGAACACAACGATTAACACCATGGTTAGTGGTCAGCTGAGGAAATATGAAACATTATTGGTGTTTCCCTTCTTTTACTTGAGTTTGAAATGGAAATCTTGTAGGTATGTGGCCCATTTATGATGGTGATCGTTCTGCAACTTCCCTTGTGTCTGTATGAACTGCAAGGGTCAGTGAACTGTGTGGGTGACCATTTCCTTCCCCAAAATGTAATTCTTCCATTGTTGGTAGTCCTATACAATGGAATACATCTCTTTGTCATAGGTGGGATACTTTTGGACTGTGTCTGAAAGTGTCTCGCTATGATAGGCCACTGGATGCCTCTGCTAAATGATGCCATTGGATTCCCACGGATATTGGTGAATGATCTAGGTGGATATTGGTGGCCACCCACCTATTCCACCTAGAACTCCATTTTTTTTCATCAGTTTCCTTTTTTACATCAGCATTTACTATTTTTAACATTTTTTTGGGTCCTAAATTTCCAGAGCAGTTTTGGCCCCCTAAAGGGCATTTTTTTGAGGTCTGTAACAGGCTCGTAGCCATAAGAAGGGACCTATGGAAGATCACTTTGTAATCAGAGAGACGTTTCCGAAGATATATCGTATGCGCCAAAAAAATATGATATGACCAAGTTAGGGCCCACAAACTCTTGGCGTTCCATCTCCTGGGGTTATGGTTTTGGTTGTTTTTATTTTTCCCATGTTGTTCAATAACAAAAAGGTGCTTGAGCCTCATTGTAACATAGTTAAAAGGCATGTAACTTCCACATCTCTTTTCAGAGATAAGATACTATCGCCCGAGCTAGTTTATTTCCATTCTGTCTATAATATTATTTCAGTTATTTTATATTAATGAAATGAAGTATATTTTCTGCTACATCTTTGTGTTTATTTTTATTTCTGTATTTTATTGTGTTCCTGCATAAATCTGGATCAGTGATATTTTTCAACGCCCGATAGTCAATACAAATTCTCTAAGTTGCATCCTTCTTCTGCACCAACACAATTGAGCTTCCACAGGGCGATGAAATCAATCAGATGCGACCTTTCTGCAGTAACTCTTGAATCCATCTCTTGATTTATTCATTCTCCAAAACAAAGGGCTGATATATTGGTCCATTGGGTAGCGACATACCTAGGGTCAGATCGTTGGAGTGCTTGACCTAACAGTGAAGAGGCACCCCTGCAGGTGAGGTGAATATGTCCCCGTACTCCTCCATGACCTTGTTCATATGTGGTTGCATGTAGAGGGGCCTTGTCTCGTGGTCATGGCCATAATATTGTTCTTACCCTAATGGAATGTCAAAAGGAAAAAAAAATTTCCGGTTTGGGAAATGAGCTTACTTCATCACTTCGCAGTGATCAAAGAGATGGCGGTAGGTGGTGCTACCTCCGGTATCTTGTTCAACTTATTACACAAAGTAATAATAACATTGTGAGGCTGAGACTCATACACAACATTACGCTTCCACAAGTATGGTTGGCCTAATAATACATCAAAAACTTAAAGAGGAGAAACATCACATAATATCTCATCCTTGAAGGGCTTGATGCTGTAGGGAATGTGACACTACTGGCTGACGGAGAGATCCCGTCCTTGGTTAAGCCACCTGATGGTGTATGGTTGTGGGTGTGTTGTGGTCATCAGGCCCAATTTCCTCACGACCTCTGTTGAAATGATGTTCTTTTGGATCTCTTCGTCGAAAATAAATTGTAGTAGGGAACCCTTCACCCACATCTGAGAATGGAAGAGGCGCTCCCCCTCCTCTGGATCTTTAGGTTCTTCCTTTTGGATTTTTGCGGTGGAAACGATGGAACTGGGCTCCATGTTAATAATCTTCTTCCCTTTGTCGTTCCACTTGTCAGGTTTTGACTTAGAGTTGGAACATGCATATGATTCAAAAGCCTCATTAGGAGAATTTTGAGGTCTAAAATGGGCCTCCTAAGAAAAATGTACAACCAAAATAAAATTTAGAAGAACCAATAGGATTCAAGATGATGATGTCAACCATGGGGGGTGATTCACCATTTTTTAAGTAAAATGGTAAACATATTAAAAAATAATAAAATAATAAAACTACTTTTTCAACTTATTTCCCAAAGTTTTCACTCAAATTTCGGGTGGGAGTACTTGTTGGATGCAAAATTTAATTCCTCATCCAAGGAGTACCCATGTTGCATACTTTTGATGGACCCCTCTACACGAAAAATGAGAAATACATGAAAAAACATGATTGCAATAACATTTTTCATGTATTTCTCATTTTTCGTGTAGCAAGATCCATCGAAAGTATGCAACATGGGTACTCCTTGGATGAGGAATTAAAATTTTCATCCAATGAGTACTCCTGAAAATTTGAGTAAAAAATTTGTGAGAGAATTTGAAAATATGAATTTAAAAGTATTTTTTTCCTTTTTTCCTCTAAAATTTGATGATATAATAAAATCTTATTTTATTATTTCCACTATTATTTTATAATTTCCTTAGGAGGCCCATTTTAGACCTCAAAATTCCCCTAATGTCAACTCAACCACCAGTGACTACTTGGCCCAAAAATCACTTGTGTTGTGAGAGGAGTGCTTATGGGACTCACACCACTTTCCCATGTCCTTCTTTGGCTTCGTGGTGTTGTTCTTCATTTGTGGCTTCGACGGTTTGTCTTGGGCCACCCTACCTTGGACTTGTTCTTTTTTGGGCAGTTTGGGGGCACCTTTCCCTTGCTTATGATTCACAGATCCAAAGTATTGCTTATTCTATTTGAATTTCTACTCAATATTGGTAGCATACCGGTATGCTGCACCAAGCGAGGAGATGTGAAGGAACTCCATTTCCTCTTAGACGTATCTATCCAGTAAAATACGGTACTTAAGCACCAAATTTTCTCTGAACCTTTGATACCCAACTTTGTGTCCATGCTATGGAAAAAATTCGTCAGCTCATGCACATCTTGATCCCTTTGTTGCCGCAACTTATTTCATTGTATGTAATTGTCCTCATATCTCCCCACGAGGTATTATTGTTCCTTGATGTCATCTCGGAAGGAATTCCAAGTGGGTGCAGCCAAGAACAGGGAGGATTCCCCCTAATCCTTTTTCTCACAATAGGTTTCCCACCAGTCCTTGACATGTGGGGGGGGGGCTTTGAGGAGTGAAAAATGAATATTTTCCCGATTGGAAAAGTCATGAACAAAAAAAAATCCTTCTAATAGATTCAGCCATCTATCTACAACATCTGCATCTATTTTTCCCTAAAATTTGGGAATGTCGAAGCTAACTTGTACCTTAAAAGGAGTGGCTCCTCTAGAGTGTCTAATGAATGAAGATGCGTCGCCGATGGGTAGCCATCGAAGGATTTGAGAAAGTTTCCATAATCACGTTCCTCTGTTTCTCGAGGGCCTCCTCGAGCAATATTTTGATAGGATCTCTTGCTCCCTCGTGTTTCTTTTCCTCCGCCATGGGGAGTCCATCGAGGTTTTGCAAGGGGCCTATGTTAAATACTTTAGTATGCAGAGAGATATTTCCAAAAATATATTGTATGCACCAAATGAAGATAATATGGCCAAGTTATGACCCTAGGAAGTTGGCTGCCCAACTAACCCCAATGGGGTCCACAAACTCTTGGTGTTCTGTCTCCTAGCTTGAGGATTTTGGTTTTTTAGGTTTTCCCATGTTGTTCAATAATAAAAAGGCCCTTGAGCCTCATTGTAACCTAGTTCAAAGGCATGTAGCCACCACATATCTTCTCAGAGATAAGCTACCATCGCCTAAGATAGTTTATTATGATTCTGTCTGTAAGCTTATTTTAGTTATTTGATATTAATGAAATGAAGTATATTTTCTGCTGCATCTCTGTGTTTATGTTTATTTTTGTATTTTATTGCGTTCCTGCATAAATACGGATTGTTGATCTTGTTCAGAACACGATAGTCAATACAGAGTATCGAAGTCCCATCCTTCTTCTGTGCCAACACGATTGGGCTCCCACGGGGCGATGAACTCGACCATATGTGACCTTTATGGATTTAGTCATTTTCTAGAACAGAGAACCAATAGATTGGTCCATTGAGTAGCGACACACTTGGGGTCAGATCGATGGAGTGCTTGGCCTGATAGTGCAGAGGCACCCCTGCAAGTGAGGTGAAGATGTCCCCGTACTCCTCCACGAACTTTTCCATATGTTGTTGCCGTGCAGAGGAGCCCTATCTGGTGGTCGTAGCCACAATATTCTTATTTACATAAGGGCAGATCATAAGGAAAAATAATTTCCTTGTTTTTGAAATAAGCTTATTACATTGCTTCACAGTGATCAAAGAGATGGCGGTAGGTGGTGCTACCTCTGGTATCCTACACAACTTATTACCCAAAGTAAAAATAATAATTCAAGTTTGAGACTCATACACAACATGTCGCTTCCAAAAGTAAGGTTGGCCTAATAATACATCACAAACTTCAAGAGGAGAAACATCACATAATACCTCATCTGTGAAGGTCTTGATGCTGTAGGGAAGGCAACACTACTAGCTGATGCGAAGATCTGTTCCTTGGTGAAGCGACCTGATGGTGTATGGTTGTCGGTGTGCTATGATAGACAAGCCCAACCGCTTCATGACCTTTGCTGAAATAAATTTCTTTTGGCTCTTGTTTTCGATAATTAATTGCAGCGAGGAACCCTTCATCCACATCTGGGAATGGAAGAGGCACTCACCCTCCTCTGGATCTCTAGGTTCTTCCTTCTAGATATTGGTGGTGGTAACGGTGGAAATAGTCTCCAGATTGATAATCTACTTCCATTTGTCATTCCCCTTGTCAATTTTTGACTCCAAGTCATAACATGCATTTGATTCAGAAGCCTTTAGATAGGCCACCAGTCACTGCTTGGCCTGAAATTGAATTTTTTTGTGAGTGGAACTCTTATGGAACTCACACCACTTTCCCATGTCCTTCTTTAGCTTCGTGGTGTTTTTCTTCGCTTTCATATTTGATGGGTTATCTTGGGCCGCCCCTCCTTGGCCTTGTTGTTTGTTATGTAGTTTTGGGGCACCTTTCCCTTGCTTCTAATTCACAGATCCAAAGTCTCGCTTATTCTGTTTGAATTTTTTCTTGATCTTGACAACATACTGGTATGCTGCACCAGATGAGGAGATGTTGAGGAACTCCATTTCCTCTTGTATGTATCTGTGCAGACAACTGTGGTACTTAATCACCGAAATTTTCTTTGAATCTTTGATATCCAACTTTGTGCACAGGGTATGGAACATATTCATAAGCTCATGCACATCTTGATCCCTTTGTTTCCGTAATGTAGTCCATTGTATGTACTTGTTCTCATAGATCCCCACGGGGTAGTATTGTTCCTTGATGGCATCTCAGAAGGAATTCCAAGTGGGTGTGGCCAAGAACAAGGATTATTCCCCTTCGTCCTTTTTATCATAGTAGGTTTCCCACCAGTCCTTGACATGGGGGGCGATTTTGGGGAGTGCAAAAGTAATATTTTCCCGATTGTAAAAGTCATGAACCGAAAAATATCCTTCTAATAGATTCAACCATCTATCTACGGAGTATTCATCTATTTGGCCCTCAAATATGGGAATGTTGAAGCTAACTGGTACCTTAAAAGGAGTGGCACCTCCAGAGTGGATGCCAGATGAAAATGCGTCATCGGTGGGTAGCCATCAAAGGATCTGGGAAAATTTATCCATCATCGTGTTCCTCTGATTCTCGAGGGCCTCCTCAAGCAATATTTTTATAGGGTCTCCTAATACCTCATTTTTATTTTCCTCCACCATGGGAGGCCTTTGGTGTTTGTGTGGTTGATCTTGCAAGGGTTCCACCAGATCGAGCCCTAACTACTTATAACCCGATCTCGTTGGGGACATGCAAAGAAAGATCGAGAAAGAGCATACAGATATGATACTAGTGATCCAAATTTATACAGGAACAAAATAAAATACAAAAATAAACATAAACATAGAGATGTAGCAAAAAATATACTTCATTTCATTAATATCAAATAAATGAAATAATCTTACAGAGAAAATGGAAATAAACTAGCTCAGGTGATGGTATCTTATCTCTTAGAAGAGATGTGGCAGATACATGCCTCTAAAATTTGTTACAATGAGGCTCAAGGGCATTTTTATTATTAAACAACATTGGAAAACCCTAAACAACCAAAACCATAACCTTGGGAGATGGAACACTAAGAGTTTGTGGGCCCCGTTATGGTTAGGTTGGCAGCCAAATTCCCAAGGTCGTAACTTTGTCATATTATATCCATTTGGCGCATGTGATATATCGTCAGAAATATCTCTCTGTATAATAAAGTATTTGTTGTAGGCCCCTACCAATGTCCACAAGCTTGCTGCGAACCTCAAAAAAACATCGTTTAGGGGGTCAAAAATGCTTTGGAAGTTTAGGACCCAAAAAACTGCTAAAAGTAGTAAACGCTGCTATAAACAAGGAAGTTGATGAAACCGACTGGAGGTCTAGGTGGAATAGGTGGGTGGCCACCAATATCTACCTAGATCATTCACCAATATCCACCTGCATCACATGCCATTCAACGTATGTATTACACCAAATACATTTATGAGGTTAATGAATGATTTTTTACACCGTTTTATAGAATCATTTGTTATTGTTTGTTTGGATGATATAATGGTATATAATGATACCTAGGAGGAGGATATATCACATTTGATGCAGGTGTTGGAGAAATTAAGGAAGCATTAGTTGCTAGAAAATATTAAGAAATGTGATTTTGCATCATATTATTTGGTGTGTCTGGGTTATATGATATGTGAAGGAGAGCTAAAGATAGATTCTACCAATATGGAGGCCATCATTAAGTGGTTGATGCCTACTAATGTTTCTAAGGTTAGGAATTTCACTGGGGAAACAAAGTTCATGAGGGAATTCATATCTAAAAAATACTATGTATAAGCCAAAATGACATGATTCTTCATATTTTTATGGTTTTGTACATTAAATCATTAGAGATATAGTATATAAGAAAAAATCCTAATAGCTTCTGCCTTAGTGACCCTTTTGTTTGGATTTCTCTTCTGTACTTGCTTTTTCTTCTGAGTCTGGGCTTTTATCTATGTTTATTATTTCATCCCTGAAAGAAGGATTAGCTATGAGTTTGCTTGCTAGTATGAGCTTGTTCTTTGGTCTGGTGTGAGGCCTTTGAAGGTATGGATTTGGAATGTATGAAGGTCTCATTTTCCCATGTATAACTCTGCTTGAATGTCCTTCTTTAAACTCTGACTCACTAAACTTTGTTTCACTGATATCCTCCTCAAAAGATGAATATGAGTGGATTATAGCTTTCTTCTTCCCTTTGGCTAAAGAATTGATAGATGATTAAAGTTGAGCTATATTAGGTTCTTCCACTATAGTGGTCTCTGAAACTTTTATTTTCCCATTTTTGAGTGATGAAAAGGCTTGTGCAAGTGTAGGCTCATCTGGTGCTTGAGTGGCATTGTTTTCTTGATTTTCTAGTCTAGCCTTTAGAATAGGACTTGGTGTCAAGGTTTCAGGGCTAACTTCCACTGAAGGTCCCTTTGTCAAAATAAGTTTCTCCTATGTTTAGTCTTTGAACAGGAAGCTACCTTTGATTTTAGACACAAAATTCTTATTAGGTAGGGTAACCTTTTGTTTGAGTTTGCTTGCATGCTCTTGCCTAAAATACCCCAAGGTCTGTGGCTCCTTATATAGTATTCTAATGTATACTTCTTTGTCTGGTTTCACTGTAGGTATAGGAGTGATGGTTTGAACTCTAGCTCTTTTAGGCAAGTTCCTTGTCTGTCTGCTAGATGGTGTAGAAGATTGACCAGTTTGTGAAGGGGTAAATGTAGGTGTAGGGTTTGAATATTGTTCTTGGGTATTTTTCCTTTTAGGACTTCCTACTCTTATCCTTGAGTTAATATTGCTAAATCCCTCATCTTCTAAAATTTTTTAATGTGGTTCTCTTCTTTTTAGATGGTAAACTACCAACATTTTGATTAAAACTCTGTGATAAAGGTTGTGAAGATAATAGTGTGAGATTCTCGATATTTTTTGAGACAATTAAAACATATATTTATAAAGAAAAATGGTAGATTAATAGGTTTAGAGCCTGAGATATGATCTAGAAACCTCATCTAGTATTTATGCGCAATAGAAAACCTACCCTCACATGTTATATAACACTGCACAGTGGTAATAACATCTTTCCACTCAGGCCTAAAATACGAAATATGAATAGTGGGGGTCCAACTAATATTTTCATGTTTAGGCTTTAGATATGGATTCAAACCAGTTTTAAGGAGATTTTTCTTCTTGTACCGGGACTCATTTGCAACTGATGTTTGGGTAGCCCATGCAATGATAGTATCTATGATGTTGAAGGTCTGAGACCCCAACTTGACCTCTTCTCCATCGAATGTCTCAGCAAATGCCTGAGCCACTGCCACATTTTCACCTAAAAACTTCTTTAAAAACTTATACCACTCTGCTGCTTGGAACCGAGGCTTAGCACGGTGGTAAAAAAAACAGGTATTGGTCGGTTATGAACGGTTCACCTTAACACCCTTGCCCATCTTGTTAAAAATTAACCTAACCACTAATGCACACATGTAAGATAAGGAACATCAACCTTCCACGAAGCCCTAACTGCTGACACAAGATAATACATTATTTTGCTGGAAGATAACAGTTTTTTGTAGCTTTGACGAGGGTAAACGGTTTGCTGTAGCTCTGCATGCCCTAAATCATGGTGAGAGGGAATGACACGAAACCAAAATGATTTAAATTCTGCTGCCAACTCATCCCACCGAACCTTTCACTCCATCACATTATTAACTAATAACTACTTGTACTTCAACTTTAATACATTTCAATTTAATGAGTAGCATTAGATTTGACTAGTTTTAGAAAATAAAATAACCAACCTCCTTTTGATGAATCCTCTAATTAGAAATAGCCACCTTTTTAGAGTAATACCTCTTGTTCTAGCAGAACTTCAATATTCAAAGAGCAGTGTTTGTTTCACCTAATTAATGCTTCTTTTATCTCCTTGTACAAATTTTGCAAGAAATATCTGCTCTTTTTTGAAAAATGCAGCTATTTTTGTGTTTCTTGTAAAACCATATTTTCTGAAGAAAATAGATGCCTTTCTAGGAAGGTAGCTATTCCTGTGTTATTCCTAACACAACTGATGACTCTAACATTTTTGTCTTTAACCTTGGATAGAAATATCATGGTGAATGAATAATACTTCTCAAGCTAAACCCATGATCTTAACTACTCAAAGCAGTTAAAAGACTTATTGAAATAAAATTTACCCTAATAACTCTATGACACAAACAAACTATTGGACTCAATTTTTTTTTGGATTTTGTTTAAGAAATTTTAAAAAATAATACATTTTAAACCTCCAGGGCCTTCAACCATAGGGTAGGAGATAAGAGAGGATCAAAAACACAACTTACAATGATGACCAGACTTTGAAATTTTTTGAAGAATTGCAGTGCTAACATTGGCTCCTATTGGGGATGAAGTTCTCCCTGTGAGGCTTCAAGGACTGTAGATTTAGTGCCTTAAAATCTCAGGAATTTTAAATTCTAGAAGCTAATGATAGAAATTGAATTTTATTGACTGAACTGAAAACTTACTCTATTTACAAACACAAATACCATTAGGCATGGAGTTTTATTGAGACAACACTCCAGATATTTACAATGGAAAGACTGACTGACTTATTAAAAAAAAAAAAAAACTTTTTGAGAAAATGACCATTGACTGGACCTCCAACCAATTTATCATCATCTAAATGCTTCAACATAAATGTATTTTTTTTCCATATCTTGAGAAATTTTGAATGGCCCAAACCACAAGTTTTCAAACTTACCATGCTTTCCATGTTCTTCTCTTGTTGCATCCCAACACAATACCAAATCATCTTCTTGGAATACCTATTGTTTTTCTCTTTTTTCAAAGACAGATTTTACTTTGTCTTTTTAGTTTTGTGCTTTATCCATAAGGAATTCCTGGATTTGATGAGCTCCTATAAGTTGCAACATCATTCTCTGAATGGGATTTGAATTATTAGTCTCATCTTGTAAAAAATTCATAACAGGAAGGGCTAGCTGTAATGGCATCAAAACATCATCTCCATAAACAAGTTGAAATGGAGAAACTCCAATTGATCTTTTGCTACTCACCCTATCTGCCCAAAGAGAATGAACTAGCTGAGTTATATCCCAATTTCTTTTGTTTTATGTCATCATCTTCTTTATGACTCTTACTAGGCCTTTGTTCGATGACTCAGATAACCCATTACCTTGAGGGAAATATGGTGTAGAATGAGTCAAATCAATGTTATATTTTTTACAAAAAATGTTCATATTGGTAGATTTAAAAGCCATTTCATCTTCAGTCACCAAATTTTGAGGGTAGCCAAACCTAGACATAATATTTTCCAACAGAAATTTAATTATTACTATGTTAGTGGCATTTCTGGTTGGAATGGCCTCAATCCACTTGGTGAAATATTCTGTGGCTGTAATAATCCACCTGTGTTGTCCTAATGATGTCGGATGAATCTCACCAATGAAGTCTAGCCCTCACTGCTAGAAAGGAGCATCTACTGAAATGGGAATGAGAGGTAGTGGGAGCAGCTTTTGCTTACTGAATTTTTTTTTTCACTCAGTGCAAGCTCTAACTTTAGAAAAAACATCAAAGAAAATAGGTTGCCAATAATAGCAAGCTCTTAGAATTTTATTTGCGGTATCTTTTCAATATAAATGTCCACCATACACCCCTGCATGTATTTCTAACATAACTTTCTGAGCTTCATCTTCATCTACACATCTCAACAAAAATCCTACAGGGTCTTTCCAATAAAGATGATTTTCCATTATGTAATACTTGACAGCCTTCAGTTTAAAATCCATTCTCTTCGATTTTTCCATTTCTGGAGGAAAATTGAGATTTAATCAAAAGTACACTATATCCTTGTACCAATTGGAATAAAATATTTCAAGATAATAAGATATACCTTCTTTATCTCTTTCTTCAACTATCTCCATGTTCAGATTTAGAGCTTTTCAATTTGATTCTTCCATCAAGTGGGCTATGCCATGTCCCTTTATCAACTTAGTACATCTGATTTCAATGTCAAATTCCAGAATATTTGTTAACCATATTCCCCTCCTACCGTTTGTGTCTGGCTGCAACAATACACCCTTGATAACAAAATTTGGCACAAAATCAATGACTTTTGAATGCAGAACATAAACTCGAAAAGACTTCAAAGACTTTACCAATGTATATGCCTGTTTTTCAACTAGGTTGTAATTTAGCTCAACATCTCTTAATGCATGGCTGAAAAATTAAATTGGCTGCTCCAAGCCTTCCTTGTCCTTTTGAAGTAAAACTTCTACAATAGTTTCCTCACATGCATATGAAAAAGTCAGAAAATCCTTCTCAAAATCAGGGCTGATTAACATTGGGGCTTCAGTCAAGGCAGATTTGATTGCTAAGGAAGATTTGTTTACTTCATCTTGCCACCTAAACTCTGCATCTTTCTTCAACAAGACATTTATATGTTTAATTAATTCTGCAAAGTTTGAAACAAAACGCCTCAGAAAAATAATTTTACTAAAAAATGACTATAACTCTTTCTTATTTCTGGGTAAACCAATTTTCTGTATAGCTTCAATTCTCCCTAGGTCAATGCAAATTTCATTTTCTGTCACTATATTCCCTAATAGTCTTCCTTCTTGAACAACAAAGGATGATTTCTTCGGGTTTAAAGACAAACCAAATTTTCTGCACTTATCAAGCACTTGCTGCAAATGTTTTAAATGATCCTGATAAGATTTTGAAAAGACTATTATGTCATCCAAATAAATGACTAAAAATTTGTCCTTTTCCCCTACAAAGGCAATGTCCATTGCCTGCTAAAATGTTGCACCTGCATTCATTAAACTGAAAGGCATCTTATTGTAAATAAAATTTCCCCAGGGTGTACTGAATTTTTTTTTCTCCATGTCTTGTTTGTCAACTGAAATTTGATTGTATCCTGAAAAACCATCTATCATTGACAACCTCTTTGAGCCTACAACCTTCTGCAAAGTACGATCCATTTTGGGTAAAGGATAGTTATCCTTCAGCGAACACCGATTCAAATTGCGAAAATCAACACAAATTCTAATTTCACCATTCGTCTTTAGAATCGGGACTATATTAGCTACCCAATTGGAAAATCTTAAAGGTAGAATTATTTTGGCTTCCCACATTTTTCTGATTTCTTTTTAATGATAGGGAGAAACATAGGATCAATATGTCTTATATTCTGTGCTACATGCTTTGCTTTTGGTTTAAGAGGGATTTTATGCTCTATTATACTTCTGTCATATGTCTTCAAATCACTTTAAGACCAAGCAAAAATGTCTGCATACTGCTTCAACAACTTGACATATTTATTTCTAGTTACTTGAGGAATAAAGTTAGAAACTTTAACATATCTACGCTGATTTTGAGTACTAATATTGCAGTCAACTGTACTTTCTCCATATTTTTACTATCAGGCTTTAAAATTACATCATTATTGTCAAACAACCTCTCCAAAGGAACCAAGCCTTTATGAATGAAGTTTGTTTTTAGATCAATAATTTATTTTCCTTATAGTGTTTTTGAATGGATTGTTGTTCTACCTTCCAGCTGTGTCTTGTTCGTTATCAATTTGAATGTCTAAAAATTCCTCCACACATTCCAAGAATTTCTGAATTTCTTTATCATAATCAAATACTTCCCAGTATTTGATATTGTCAGGAATGGAAGGTTTGTTTTTAATCTGATCATCATATGTTGCTTTAACATCAAGAGGAACCTAAAAATTACTAGTAGCAATGGCCAATGAATCTGTCATTTCATTTTTTTCTCTGGAAACAAAATTAAAATTATATGTTGAAAAATAATGTTCAATTAAATCCCACACTTCGTTTATGTAATTCTTCAATTTTGAATTTTTTACCTGATAATTATCTCCCACTTGTTGTACCACCAAATCTAAATCACCAAAAACATTCAAATGTTCAGCTCCCAAATATTTTGTTGCATTCATTCCCAAGGTAAGTGCTTCATACTCAGTAGTGTTATTAGTAATGAAAAATAACAATTTGTATGATAAAGTCACTACCTGTTGAGTGGGAGAAATAAGAAATACACCAGCCCTGATCCCTCTCTTGATGAGACTCCATCAAAATACAATTTCCAGATCTTCCCTGCTTCTAGATTCTACTCTTTTGTAACTTGAAAATGATGTTTTTTAATGATTGCAGGCTGAAAATTGCTGTCATCAGTAGCAAGGTGTAAAATGGATGATCCTAACTCCTTCTCCTAAGCATATATAGGATGATTTGAGGGATTTTGTTGATCACTTATGATATAATCCATCTGTGTTTCCATATATAGTCTCCTAAATTCTCCTCCAAAGACTGGGATAGTGATGTATGTCATATCCATTTGAAGAGTTCCTCCCAGCTTTTTTGACCAAGATATGGAAAGAAGTATTCCAAATCTAGAAGGTATGTCTGCAACTACTATGTCCATCACTATACTTTTCATGGGGATCTGGGTAAGAGAAATTACCAAGTCTTTGATCACTCTTAAACACTTGACCCTTTTAGAATAAAAAGTGTAGAGGTCATGATATTGTTTAGTGATTTCCAATCCTAATTCATCCGTCACTTTCTTAGGCATCATATTGTGAGAGGCCCCAGAATCTAATAGGAATTTATGTAGCAATTTGTTATGAATGTTAAGTGAAAGATAAAAAGGTGGAGAATTATCATCATTCTGATCTTGGACATGGCTGCCCAAGTAAATGGTAGGATTTTCATCCTCTAAGTTGACTGAATCAAGAGCAAGAGATGGTTGTAACAAAATTTTAAATGACTCCCTGTAGGCTGAATTTTTCAACAATTCAAGGAGTGGCACCATAATCTTAATTTTATTCAAATCTGACTTGAAACTGAAATTAAGAGGAGTTAAATATTTATTTTTTGCAGCATTTTTGATGATTGGGGCAAGGTTAGGTGATGGAGTAACATCATTAAATTTTTCCTTTTGTTTGGCAGCATGTTTTTTTAGAATCTTCTTTTTGTTGAGGCTATTGGACAACCACTTTTGACCTCAAAGGATAATTTCTTGTCTGATTTTCAGGCTAATTTTTCTCATTTTGAACATGAATATGAGCATCTTCATCATCTGAAAATAGATTTATCATAGACTGATCTTCATACTCGTGCAAATTCAAACAAGTTGACTGTGATGTCTCCCCAATAAGATTTATATCTTCATCCTCCTCTTATTGTTCTTATCGATTTTATTCAGCAAAATTATTCAGTGGAGGCTGAACATTTTGATCATCAAGATTTCTTCTTGGGTGTTGCAAAAATTTTTGAGGCTGAAAGTGTCTCCTAAAAGGAGCCTGATTTATATTTCCTTCATTTTGAATGGGCCTAGCAGCAGGCCTGTTTTCTAACTCCAGCTTTGTCATTTTAGAAGCAAGATCTTTAATCAAATTATACATTTGATCAAGCTTTTTTTTAGCCGTGAAATTTTTAGAGAAGGAAGATGGTTTCTCCGCTTTCATTTTCTTTTTATCCTTTTCCCCCTTCCCCTCTTCAATTTCCATCTTGTTCAAGGCCATAAGATTGTATTGCACTCCAATAGCAGCCTCTCGCATACCTACCGATGTTTGTGGCTTTTCAACTCTCAACCACAGTGCAAACTTGGAGTCTAAGGCATTGGAAAATGTTATCATGGTTGTGGTTTCAGGAGGTTTGACTTCTACAAGAATATTTTGATAGAATTTATTGAATCTCTTTGTAAATTCTGCCAATGATTCATCAGTCTTCTTCTTTAAAGCTCCAAACTCTGTAAGGTAATACAAGTAATCCTTTCAGTAACCCCATTTCTTTACAAACACTTCCTCGAAAGAATCTATTCTTGTTATTGAATTTGGTGGCAAATTTATGAACCACTTACGAGCTTCTCCATCCAAGCTCTGAACAAAGAATATTGACAAGAAATCTTCATGTTTAATGTTTTGGTTATCTGCATAACTATAGAAGGAAACCAGGTGTTCTTCAATAGATACTCCTTCTCCCTCCCTTGTGTATTTGGGAAAATCTTTCAGATAATCCCCTTGAGGAAGAGGATGTTGAGGAAGAGATAGTGGTGCATATCTTACAGCAACAATCTGTTGCATCCTTGTAGGAGGAGGCTGGGCCATGACTTGATGAGGTACAAATAGTGGAAAAATTGTTGATGCAGAAGTTTGAATGCTAGAAATTATAGTTTGTGGAGTTTTTATTTCTTTTTAAATGGCATAAAATTAAATTTCTTGGGCCGGTTCTTCAAGCTTTAGAGATAAAACTAGTGGATTTTCAAAGAAATGGATAGAAAAAGGATTTATTTCCATCTCTCCCGGAGAATCAGATTCAGATGTAGATTGTTGAAGGATTGGTGTAGCTTCAAATTTTCTTTGTTGAGCTGAAAAGTCAGAGATATTAAAAGCCAATTTTTCAAGAAGGTTACCTTCTCCTTACTGAGAAGAGGATGAGCCAATAGTTGGGTTTTGAGATAAAGGAAAATACTCATGTTGTGGGCTAAAATAGGACTGATATTAGGATGAGTTTGAAGAAATCTTAGAATTGTTTTAATATCTTCTTCAGTTAAAATAGCCTTATCTAGGAAACGTGAAATTTCCAATACTTGTTCTAATTCCCATTCTGTCAACACAAAGGTTTATGACTTTTGGTTTTCTTCACTGACACCTAAAACTTCTGATTTTTCTTCTTCACTGGAATAATACTTGTTTCTGATTTACTAAATGATGGCTGAGTGATACTTTCAACTAAATCTAGGCTAACATCATCTATTTTTCCTTTTATGGAAGAAGTTTCAACTTGAACTATTTTAGCAGATTCTTTTGAAATTAAAACTTATTTAGGTTTTGAGATAGATGACGATATATTTTCTTTTGGAATTTATTTTAAATGCACCTTTTTCATTGAATGTGATGTAGCTTCAGCTTATTTCTATTTCCATCTTGCATCCTTTATGATCTTCTCTGGGTCAGAAACTGGAATCACAGGAGGTGATATTTGATTTCTTCTTGTGGTAGGCGGTCTTGAAACCCCTCTTCCTCTTTGTGGAGTCACCAGGTAAAACAATTACAATTAGAAAAATGACTACTTTTTATTCACCTTTAAAAAATAGTACTAGACATTTATGCAAGAAACTTCGGGAGAATACTGAGTTCAGAATATTCGTCTCCCTACAGACGCACCAAAACATGTTAGCGCTGGAATCAACACTTGGATTGTGACAAGGGCCTGACCATACACATCTTAAGCTCAAAGGCTTTTCTTATAATTTGATTGAGTTTTTTGGAAAGTGGTTGAAACTCACACACACTGAAAGGGGTTTTGAGCAGATAATAATCTCTCACACATATGAGGGAAATGGTGCATGATGTGGTAGCAAGGTTGAGTTTGTATCTTGATGGTTAGAAAAATGGAATATGAGCAACGGATATGTAAAACAGAAGCCCACTGCTAAGAGGAAAGGGCGACACAAATTCCAGATTTGAAATGTGTAGTGAAAGAATGACATTTTAAAGAGACTTACAAGAATCTCATTCTACATTTAAGAATCTCATTACAAGGAATGCTTCCAACTAACATGACCTCATGAATCAGGAATGCTTGATGAATCAAGACTGACAAAGACATATTATCATGCATGCTAGATCAAAAGACTTATAAAAACATGAAACATGACTTAATTCAATCTCAAGGAATGCTTATGAACTATATTCAACTCATACTGAATCAGGAAATCTTGAAACAATACTTACAAAAACAGATCAATATGTCTTGGAGGTTCATAATACTGATTAAAACATGAGATAGAACTATGTAGATCATAATCTAGAATGAAATAGTAAATTATGGAAACACATAAAGAAATAAACAATACACACACCATACAATTTGTGAGTCCTCAAGAGTTCCTCTGGATAAATGAAATATACAGCCAATAAACCCTTTCTTCCTTGCTTTACATAGTATATATACCAAAAAGGAGTTCTGTTAAAGCCTCCATAATAAGTGCAATTATGTTTTAGAGACTTTATTACAATCCTCTACATACAGTAAATCTTATCTTAGCATAAAAAAAAAGTAGACTGAAATACAACTGAAGACAAAACATGACAGTATGGAGCTCAAAATAACTGATTTGAGGTGGTTGAGTGCTCCTCGTTTCCTGGAAAAACTACCTCCACAAAAAGTGCAACTGCTAACTGAAAAGGACACCTGGACCCTTATCTGCAAAAGTGTAGGAGTAACCAACTGAAATGACATCTGGAAGATAGCTTGATTGGATGACAATTGGAAAAATGCCATTATCGTTGAGGCTGCATTCACTTTATCATCATTTAGTGTCATTCATTTGAAACCAGAACCAAAAATCAACCTTTTCACCTTCTTATACATATTTTGAAAATAATAGCTACTTTTATGAAAAAAGGTAGTTATTCCTGAAAATACTATGTATAAGAAAAAATGACATGATTCTTCATATTTTCATGGTTTTGTACATGTAATCATCAGAGATCTAGTATAGAAGAAAAAATCCTAATAGCTTTTGCCTTAGTGACCATTTTGTTTGGATTTCTCTTCTGTACTTGCTTTTTATTCTGAGCCTTCTTCTTCCTTGGTTCATTTTCTGGGCTTTCATCTATGTTTATTATTTCATCCTTGAGAGCAGGATTGGCTATGAGTTTACTTGCTAGTCTGAGCTTGTTCTTTGGTCTGGCATGAGGCCTTTGAAGGTATGGATTTGGAATGTATGAAGGCCTCCTTTTCCCATGTATAACTCTAACTTTTTTTCCTTCTTCAAACTCTGACTCACTAAACTCTTTTCCACTTCTATCCTCCTCGAAAGATGAATATGAGTGGATTATAGCTTTCTTCTTCCCTTTGGATGAAGAAATGATAGATAAGTAAAGTTGAGCTATAGTAGGTTCTTCTACTGTAGTAGTGGTCTCTTAAAATTTTCTTTTCCCATTTTTGAGTGAGGAAAATACTTGTGCAAGTGTAGGCTCCTCTAGTGCTAGAGTGGCATTTTTTTCTTGATTCTCCTATCTAGCCTCTAGAATAGGACTTGGTGTCAAGGTTTTAGGGTTGACTCCCACTGACGGTCCTTCTATCAAAATAAGTTTTTTCCCGCGTTTACTATTTGAAGAGGAAGCTACCTCTTCCTTGCTTTTAGACACAACATTCTTATCAGGTAGGGTAACATTTTGTTTGAGTTTTCTTGCATGCTCTTGCCTAAAAGATCCCAAGGTCTGTGGCTCCTTAGATATTCATCTAGTGTAGACTTCCTTTGCTAGTTTCACTATAGGTATAGGAGTGATGGTTGGTGTAGGAGTGGTGTTTTGAAATCTAACTCTCCTAGCTCAGTTCCTTGTCTGCCTACTAGATGGTGTAGAAGATTGACCAATTTGTGAAGGGGCCAATGTAAGTGTAGGGTTTGAATATTTTTATTGGGTATTTTTCCTTTTATGCCTTCCTACCCTTCTCCTTGAGTTAATACTTCTAAATCCCTCATCTGCTAAAAAAATTTCCTATGTGGTTCTCTTCTTTTTTAGATGGTAAACTAACAACATTTTGATTAAACATATGTGATAAAGGTTGTGAAGAGAATAGTCTGGGATTATTTGTATTTTTCGAGACATTGAAAACATAGATTTATAAAGGAAAATTAGTGGATTCATAGGTTTAGAGTCTGAGATGTGAGCTAGAAACCTCATCTGGTATTTACGCACAGTAGAAAACATACCCTCATAGGATATACAATGTTGCACAGTGGTAATAAAATCTTTCCACTTAGGCCTAAAATACGAAATATGAATATTAGGGGTCCAACCAATATTTTCCTGTTCAAGCTTTAGATATGGATTCGAATTAGCTTTAAGAAAAGTTTTCTTCTTGTACCAGGAATCACCTATAGTTGATGTTTGGGTAGCCTTTGCAATGATAGTCTCTGTGATATTGAAGGTATCAGACCCCAGCTTGACCTATTCTCCATCGAATGTCTCAGCAAATGACTGATCCACTGCCACCTTTTCACCTGAAAGCTTCTTTAAAAACTGATACCACCCTACTGCCTAGAATTGAGGCTTATCACGATGGTCAACAAAACGGGTATTGGCCGGTTCATAATGGTTCACCTTACCACCCTTTCCCATCTTGTTAACAGTTAACCTAACCACTAAAGCACACATGTAAGACAAGGAACAAAAACCCTTCATGAAGCCCTAATTGCTGGCACAATATAATAAATTGTTTTGCTGGAAGATAACAACAGTTTGCTTTAGCTTTCACGAGGGTAAACAGTCAATTGTAGCACTGCATGCCCTAAATCATAGTTAGAGGGAATGACATGAAACCAAAATGATTTAAATTATGCTACAAACTCATCCCACCGAACCTTTCACTCCATCACATTATTAACTAATAGCTACTCGTACTTAAACTTTAATACATTTCACTTTAATGAGTAGCATTAGATTTGACTAGTCTTAACAAATAAAATAACCAACCTCCTTTTGATGAATCCTCCAATTAGAAATAGCCACATTTTTAGAGTAATACCTCTTGTTTTAGTAGAACTTCAATATTCAAATAACAGTGTTTGTTTCACCTGAGTAATGCTTCTTTTATCTCCTTGTGCAAATTTTGCAGGAAATAGCTACTTTTTTTTAAAAAGGCAGTTATTTCTGTGTTGCTTGTAAAACCAAATTTTCTGAAGAAAATGGTCACCTTTCTAGGAAAGGTAGCTATTCCTGTGTTCTTCCTAACACAATTGATGACTCTGAAATTTTCTCTTTAACCTTGGATAGAAATATCATGGTGAATGAATAAGACTTCTCAAGCTAAATCCATGATCTTAACTACTCAAAGCAGTTAAAAGACTTATTAAAAGAAAATTTACCCTTATAACTCTATGAGACAAAAAAACTGTTGGAATCAAAATTATTTTGGATTGTGTTTAAGAAATGATAAAAAATAATACTTTTTAACCCTCCAAGGTCTTCAAAAATAGGTTAGGATACAAGAGAGGATCAAATACACAACTTCATTAGGGGAATTTTGAAGTCTAGAATGGGCCTCCTAAGGAAATTATAAAATAATAGTGGAAATAATAAAATAATATTTGATTACATCATCAAATTTTAAAGGGAAAAAATAGAAAACTATTTTTTCAACTCATTTTTTCATGTTATCTCCTAAAGTTTTTACTCAAATTTCGAGTGGGAGTACTCATTGGATGCAAAATTTAATTCCTCGTCCAATGAGTACCCATGTTGCATACTTTAAATGGACCCCACTACATGAAAAATGAGAAATACATGAAAAACGTTATTGTAATCATGTTTTTTCATGTATTTCTCATTTTTCGCATAGCAGGGTCCATCGAAGGTGTGCAACATGGGTACTCCTTGGATGGGGAATTAAATTTTGCATCTAACGAGTACTCCTTCTTGAAATTTGAGTAAAAAATTTGGGAGATAAGTTGAAAATACGAGTTGAAAAAGTAGTTTTATTATTTTATTATTTTTTAATCTTTTGCACTTTTACATAAAAAATGGTGAATCATCCCCCATGGTTGACATCATCATCTTGAATCTTATTGGTTCTTATAAAGTTCATTTTGGTTGTACATTTTTCTTAGGAGGCCTATTTTAGACCTCAAAATTCCCCTAATGACAATGATGGCCAAAATTTGATTTTTTTTTTGAAAAATTGCAGTGCTAAAAAATACAAAGAGACATATCTAGAGGATGATGACTTCAAGAAGGTGTTTCATTGGTTGCAAATGTAGATTCATGTGCACAATGGTGACAACACTGTTGACTACCATCTCCAGTATGGGTTATTGTACATGTTGGATAAGCTATGTTTAGCCAAAGGTGAATGACTATAGATGATTAGAGAGGATCACACCTCCAAGGTTGTAGGGTACTTTGGTGTAGGAAAGAGACTGGCCAACTTTCAGAGGTATGTGTTTTGGTGCATTATGAAAGAACAAGTAGCTGGGTTCATACAAGGATGCATGCTTTGTTGTAACAACAAGCCTGGTGACATGAAACATGGTTTATATCATCCCTTACTTATACCCACTCGTCCCTAGGAAATAACTTCCATGGACTTTGTGGGAGTTTTATCAACAATCAAGAAGGGGAACGAATACTTATTCGTGGTAGTTGGAAAGTTCAGAAAAATGTGTGTTCTGATTCCCTTTAAAAATGCCATCAATGAGAAGGAAGCAACAAACTTTTTCTTTGGAAAATTCTGGGTGCACTTTGGTATAGCAAGGAGCATCATCATAAACGGAAACATGATTTCTCAATGCATTGTGAACTACATTATGGGGATGAAGGTTTTAAACTTGTACAATAATTACCTGCAAATGAGTTCTTAATATATATATATATATATATATATATATATATATATATATATATATATATATATATATATATATATATATACAATGGTGAGAAAATAAAATACAATTTTTTTTTCTCATGGAACCCAAAACCGAGAAAAACCAGATTGATTTTTAATTACATTCCTTTCAATTTCACAATACATTTTATTTATGTAGAAGTATCCATAAAACCAGAATCCATTTACCTTATATTAAAATATAATTTTTGTTCCCTTGACTAGATCTATAAAATACCATGGGAAAAACCATCATGCGTAAAACCATGGGTGGGTCCACCCGCAAAAATGCATCGGCCCCTGCAACCCCCAACCCCTTTGCACATGGAATAAAGTAACAACACATGCAACTATTCATGAAAAGAATATAAAATATACCCAATAGGGAGAATATGGACATGATGTTGAAGAGGTCTACAACATTCCATCCATAGACAAAAGTAGTCAACAGGAATTTGATTTCACTTTTGATGGGTTACAATCAGAAGCATCTGAAGACTTGGGATGAAAATATGGTATATATATATAGCACATTTATAATAGAGCAATCCATAATTCTATTGGTAAGTCACCATTTTAAACTTGTTTTTGATATCTTCCACCTTCAACTTTGGATATTTCATATGGGTAGCAAGGAGGAGTGAGGGAGGTCTTGTAAGGGATGCCTTAAGGGAATAAATATTTATAGAGAAGATTAGGAAGATTCATATACAGGTACAAGAGACACTGCCAAAGTCACATGAAAAATACAAGGCCAAGAATGATCAACATAGAAAAGAGATTTTTTTCAAGGCGGGAGACAAAGTATTGTGACAATTGAACCAGGAGAGGCTATAAGGTTCCTGGTAAGAAAATCAAGGCTTTGCAATATGGTCCCTTCAAGATACTAGACAATGTTTTCCTATAGAATCATTCTACCCCCATATATGTGCATTTAATCAATTGTGAGTGTAGAGAATCTATAGGCTATGAGATTTCCATGCTATATCAAGAATAGGAATAGTTCCTACCTTTTATAGATGATTTGGAACCAGATTCTCAAGCAGAGTTGACATAAGATACCATTTTGAAGAATAGGTCTAGAACTAAAAAGCAAGGGCAATATGGAATTTGGCATATTTGGTTGAAAATATAACTTCTAGGAAAGGCTAAATAGTACACTCGAGAGAAGGTGGAGGTAAATTTTCCTCACCTCATTCAGTAGAAGCTTTTGGGGACCAAAAGGTTCCAAAAATGGGGAGGTGTGATCCAAATTGGATCATTATATTTCTTTTAGCCATCTCAATGATTTTAGAGTGGGAAAAGTGTAGGAATCAGTTCATAGGACCATTTCTACTAGCGAGACCTAGTTTGGAAAATTAGGGTCTGAAACCTTCTAGGAGCACTTTTAGGAATCAAATGATTTTTTCTGGTTTAAAATTTTCCTCTTTAGTATGAAAACTATTTTTCCTATTCTACACACAGATACCTTTCCAACGACATAATAATCACCTCAATAAGAGTATGTATGAAAAATTTATGCTACTAAAAAATTTAACTTCATGTTTCGACCACCATAATTCATGAGGATGCCACGCCAATCCCCGTTATTCAAGGAAAATGGGTTATCAATGTTATCATGATGAAAGAAGACTCTAAAGAGTCCATATTGTAACTTTGGATAAGCATTGTGTTGTATCTGCTACAACACTCTCCAAAATTTTGGCATATACCCAATTTCAAAGCCTTCCTTGATCTTATTCATCGTCCTCGCAAACTTTGAAACTCATTTCATGTGTTTTATTAGAGTGTTGTGTTCACTTTCGCAGGCTGGGAAAAGTGTCATATTATGGTATGTTTGTTGTCACATCATGTATATAATCCTGTTCTGGTGGTTCCAAGAGGTCATCTTTGTGCATATGAATTTTTCTAACCTTTTAAGTACCCATCACACTCATTTCCAAAATTTTGAGCATTGTCGCACAAGTGTCGCCACGGTCTTCGCAAAGTCTATCTTTAGTGTTGCACTTGTTGTAAAGCTGTCACATGGAGGGAAATTTTTTGTTCGTATGTCATGGATGATCTATATTGTTGAGTCATCAAAGTATTTTAGGTGTGTGATCACAATCAAAGTTTTATCATCGTTCACACTAATCTCATCGATCTCACACTTTAGCCATTTTCAAAAAAAAACTTCTCTACCAATAAACCTAGCTTCATCCGACCTCTCTGAGATGAAAACTGCACAATTTTAGTCCTCTAGTTGTGGCCTTGCTTCTTGGCACTGCACAATGCGTAGTTCCTGCCTCCCATGATTGTTTCACTAAGCAGTTTCTGTGCCCAAGCTCTGGCCTTGAAATCCATAATTGCACAATTATGTCTCCTAGCCTGGCTTAAACTAGGCACTTCGCAATCACAAGCCTCAAAATCATTCCCTGATATCTTGAAATTCGAATTTTCATAGTATCCCATCCTCCCTTGTCTCCCAAAAAGGCATAGTATGCTCACGCAATACCCATTCCCTCAACCTGTCTCACTTTCTCCCAGAACTACGCAGTTTTATCCCTCAGTCTAGCTTGAACTGCATACTGTACAGTCTCAAGGCTCAAGCCTCACCCCTGGCTTCTTTAACTGCACATCTGTGCAGTCACTGAGCCCCTCTTCTCATCCTGTCACTAGTTTCGAGCTTATTCTATGGATCAGAATGCACCATCTTACACTAGGGGGCTTTCGTATTGATGTTGTCTCGTCATGAGTGAATCACAGGAATAGGTAACCTAAATTTATGTCATGGAAATATGATGAATAAGGAGAAGGAGGAGCGAAGGATGCTCAAAGAAAATTTTGTAGTTGAATTCACAAATTATTCAATCACGAGAAAGCGAAGGGACACTAGTTTGCAACCACTATCAAAGACTTGAGATCATTGAAGATTCCTTATCACAAAACCATGCAAAGGTGAAAATAAGAGCGTTCTTAAGAATACATTCAAAACTCAACAACAATAGTGGCTTGAAATTTCCACATCATCAAGAAGTCCATGTCAACAATGTCAAGTCATGTCATTTCATGATTAGTTACATGCCACATCATTGGGGCTAATGATGTAACATATGTTTTAGAAATGCATTGTAAAGTAAAAGTCCAAAGGACATGTGTGGAATACAAAGAGTTATGTAAATTGGAAAAGTCATAGGAAGTCAAATAATCATTAGGGTAAATGAAGAGTCACAAGGAAGGTGAAGCATCACCTCCTCATTGTTATATATACCTTCTCATTGTAAGACAAAATGACTTTTCACCTTGGATCATCTCACAAAGCATTAGAGAGATAAGCTAGTTATTTTAAGGAGTAATGAGTGGCTTCAACGATCCACTACTAGAGTTGGTGATGATCATTGTATACACGTGTCTTGGAAATTTTACTTAATAATAGGAGAATTCAAGGCTAACACATTCTTCATGCATGGATTATGAATGTTTGTAAGACTATTCTGCGGATGTTTGTACTTCATGTAGTTTGATTTCAAATGTGCTAAGATAGTTGAACTATTTCAGTTATTTTACTAATTACCTTGATGAGAATGTGTTGTAATGGTTGTTATTGTTGTCCCATACTTGTATACTATTCCATGGGATATTACACATACCTTTCTCATCTTATGGTTGTAATGACCATCACATCGCTTGTGGACTATTCCGCTGGATGTTAGATGGATCCCTCTAGTTCATGTATGTCTCTTCTTAGGTGGTATTAGAGGCTCACTTTTCTCCCCTCTCTGAGGTAGAATAACTTTGACACATCTACAATTGGACACTCACCAGGCGCACCTTCTTGCTTTTCAAAGGCACCATTCCATCCCTCTCTCTTGTTGAAAGTTAGAGCCAAGGAAAATATTTAAGAACTTGGAAACTAGGCTTTTATACCAGATGGAACTCCTACACCAAATGATGTGAGGTTTAATTGGGACTTTATATTGGGGAGATCCCTTGAATGTTGGCAGGTCCAGCACCGTTAACAAGTTGATGGAGTAAAACCTAACCACTAATAGGCTATTGAGCTATGTTATAATCGAGCCACTAGGAGGAAAAGGGGTTCCATTCTTTTCAAGTTAATTTGTCCCATAGAAAAGAAGAGTAGATGAGAGTGGTAGGGAGAGAGAACACAAAGATGATTTGTGGATTGTAGTATCCCACGTGCCATATGCCTTACTTGTTTGTACTCACAACCATATTATATTTAGATAAATAGAGAAAAGTGGCCTTACCTTCTTACTAGGTTTATCAATCATGGTTTGTGAGTTTTCATTTTGATGTTCTCTATTTTCTACATAATTACAATTTTCATTCATACACAATAAATAATAATTTACAGATCTAGAGATCTAAAGAGAAATAAAACCTAATAGTGTAGATTTCTATTTTTTAAGTATAATTTTATTAGATTTGTTGTGATGAACTATCTAATCAAATATCCACGACAATTTATGGATCATTCTACCTTTCACATATTCGTTGAAAATATGTAAAAGCATAATGTAACACCCTCGGATAAAAATCCATGTAATAAATTTAATAAAGGAAACATAAGACCAAGGTCATGGAACACGTATTCCAAGTTGAATAGTGGGAAAAACATCCTTGTGGGTTTCATTTTGGTTTATTATTCCTAAGGAAATTGGAAAAGGCATTGGGAAAGGAATAGAGACAATAATTGGCATTTATTTATGAAAATAAAGGAAAATAGGAGAAAAGGAAGGTGAAAGCTTATAAATTTGGATGAAAGGAAAAATGAAGGAAAAATGAAGGAAAATAAATAAAATAGAGGCCTCAATGATCATAAGGGCTTCCGAGGATTAGTTCATGGAATTTGGTCAGTGTGTGAATCTTTTGTCAGTTTTAGCTTGAATTTCTCTCTCTATTCTCTCTCTCTCTCATACTCTTGCTACTTAGAGAAATATTGGAGCATTCTTGGAGCACATTGGATTTGGAGAAAGAAGTCAAAGGAAAGAAGGAAAGAAAAAGGGGGCAACGAGATCAACAACTACAACTAGATTAATTTGCAGGTATCGAGTTCCATGTATGGTTTACATGATAGTTTTGGAATGCATGTGGTTTCTTAGTTATGACTTGTAATTGGCATGTAGGATTGTCTGGATTGACAATGGTTTTACCTAGGCTTACAGTTTCCTATATAGACATGGTGTTGTGGGTTTTCCCATTTGTTTTATGATTGGTGCTCATGTTCCTTATGGATGTGGGTTGAGTTACTAGTTCTTGGAGCCTTGGTTGTAAAAATTCTCTGGAATCCCTGGAACAAATTGGTTAAGCTACTAGTATTAGAATCCTTGGTTAGACAAACACTAAGGATCCCTTGGTGGGTTGAGCTACTACTCTTGGAAGCCTTGGTTGCAAAAAATCTTTGGAGCCCTACAGAAAGAAATGGGTTGAGTTACTAGTCTTGGATCTAGGTTGGAACAAACACTCTATAGCCTTAGACAAATTTGGTAGAGACTGATCTGGTGATGGTTAGTGTTGTCTAGCCGTGAGGTGGAATCACTGGATGTCTATGGATCTTGACATGTTTGATGAATATATGAATGATTGATGAATGCATGGACTAACACATGTTATTGCAGCGATTATGAGAGGGAATTAGACCTTCTTGATGATTCTCAGATAAGTATCAGACTCATATGATCAAATATGCATTCAGGACCTGTATATTACATGTTCTCAAAGTGTTTGATGAAATAAATGTCATGGTTAGGCTTGGTTAGGTCAACTCCTTGATCAAGTTTTGTGTTAGATGATTTGTATTTGTGTCATTTATTATTTTGGAATTTTTCATTAAGTTTTGGGCAATGATATGGAGTCTAGCCTTGAAAAGGTGGTACAGATTTCGCGGTTGCAAGCACAAAACTAGGATATTGGGACTACAGTCGCTCCCTTTTGTGCTTATGCATGTGACTGGAGGCCTAAATTCGAATGGATGTAGGCTTGCGCATGTGACTGGGAGTTCAGGTCAGTGAAAAATAAATCTGACTCAGGGTTTGGGTACTTGAAGGGGTGGTTTACGTCCTATAATTCATGAGGAAGGCCAGTAAGGTTTCGGTTTTTTTATTCCACTTCCTTAATTTTACTAAGGAGTTTGAGTCATATAATATTAACTCTCTGTCACATATTTACCCCGGTGGACTGGTGAACTTGGGTAAGTGTGGGAGGAGGCGGTTATAGAGTGGTATCAGAGCATGGTTCAACACTTGGATTGGATGGGGAAAATGTGATTGTCATGCGTGCATGTTGTTCATGTGCATGCGTGATAATGGTTATGGTTGTCATATATATAGGCGATGTCATAGTTTATTTTATCATGTATGATATTGATGTGTTGGCTGAGATAAAGCAGGAGATGTATATTATCAAAGCGGTTGCAACATTGGACCTTGGGGTAAGAGCATATTGTCATACAAGTTTGTATGTTTGGAATGCAGGTATGTTGGTTAATGATTGTTGTGAGAATTATGGTTATGAATATGTCTATCATTATATTTTTGTTGTAGTTACATGCATGATAGATTTTAGTTGTTCAATATGGTCATATGCACATACATCGGTTAGTCATGCACGGTAGAAACATGTTGTTATATGCAATACAGTCATACACATGGTGATTATGGTCATTTTGGTTAAGTTATTGATGTTATATGTATCGTGTTAATATGGATTTTCCTATGCATATGGTTATGGTTATGATATTAAGGTATGTGTTGATATATTTGTGATATTGTGTCGTACTAATCTAGACTAACTATGTAGATGTGTTAGCCTCCCGTGAGATAAATTTAGGTATGAGTTTGATTATGTCATCTATTTGGTTTATGTAACATGGTATGTTTACAAGTTGTTTGAATGTTTTATTATTTGCATGGCATGAGTATATTTCTATAATATTGCATGAAGAAATGATCTTGTTTTAAGACAGTTGTACCAAGTTCACGATATGCGTTAAGATAGTAGATATGCACTTGAGTGCAAGTGGGTGCTATTTGTAGTATTATGACTTATGAATATGAGTTGAATGTTGATTATGACATGGTTGTTGGTATTGGTAAAGGATGATTTCAAATTAATAGGCGTGATGTTGTGACCTTTGGAATGTGTCACTGAAATATGTGAATAGTTGCAAGGAAACATGCTTGGCATTAGCGTGACAAGGTAATAATTTATTTGTTTATATAACTAATAGTTGGGTGATGTGATAGAAAAAAACAAGACACAATTGTAGTAAGGAAGACAATAAAACAAAGGAACTGGGTGAGAATTCCTTTGGCTACATTTGGAAACTGCAATTCCAAATGAATGTGTGCCCTGCATGAATATAGGAAGTATTCTTAACCTTGATTTTGTCTAACATTACGTGGATATGTGTAATATTCATGAACATGTATTTGAAAGGTATAAAAATTGGTTTCTAGTTGTAACTGGATTCGTCAAGGAATTGGAGTCCCTTGAGAGATGGCATGGATGTGTTCAGTTACAAGGCCGCATGCTTGGCATAACAAGGTAAGATAAATGGTGTATTTTTATATTTATTCATACATTGACAGTTATGTGTTTGTGTTAGTACGATGTAGTGGATTGCATGGAAAAATATACTACCATGAAATATTGAAGAAGGATTGGGTTGAGATTTCCCTTGGAAGCACTGGGAACCCATGGGGATTGAGTCATGGTGTTTGTTGCTAGTTTTGTGCTTTCAGTATTTTGTGGTTTGTTTGCACTTGATTTGAAATTTTTGTTATGTATGGTGCATGGCCATGCAAATTTGTTTATGGTTTCGTATTTTTTTTGGTTTCTTCATGGTTTTATTCTTGTTGTTTCTTGTTCTTTCCTTTTATGTTTTGAGGGTCTTGGGAATTGGTTGGGAAAGAGGAAGGCTAATGGATCTCGGAGAGATATGAATGAAACCTAGTAGGTAATGTAAGACTCGGATGAAGCATGATGCATGAATAAGGGAAATTGAAGAAAATAATATGACAACTAGTTGGATTGTTTGGGTCCATTAGGGTAAATGGACAGTGGGAGGATAGTCACGAGAAAAGTAACAAGAAAGGTAAAGTAAATGGATTTGATGTGTTAGATGCCTTAGCTATGTTGGGAATTATTGTTCTCAATGTTGTGTATGTTGTGCACGGATAAAGGGGGTTCTATTAACCTTGACCTTATGGTATTTGGTAATTATGTGGTGATCATGATTATGCTAATGATTACATGTATATATATATATATATATATACATATGCCATTTTCTGACAGGGCCATCAAGGATCATGATTGTTTTATGCTGATGATTAAATGTATATACATATGTATGTATGTCATTGTCTAACAAGGTCTTCAGGGATGATTCTTGTGGAGTAATGATTTCTTATGCAGGTGAATGACATGAAGAGGTTCTTGGTTTATGAGGAGTCAAGTGGGAAGAGTAGCCCTGACATATCTATGAGGTTAGTATCATGTGGCTATGAATTGATATTATGTGATTATGCTATGTCTATGTTTATGTTATGGACATGTAATGCTGAGGGATACATTAGTGGAATGAAAGAGGTGCGATCTACGACACATTGGAAAAAACATGAATAATGAAAAGGCACTAGAAGATATGTTGCTCGGTAGAGACAGTGTGGTCTCCAAATGTGCAATACCATTGTTGTATATATGTTGTACATGTTTTATAGTGGTTCTATGTACATATGGTGTTGTGTACATGTTTTATAGAAGTTATATGTACATATGGTGTTGTGTACGTGTTGTATATGTGGTGTTATGTACATGGTGTATATGCAATGATGTGTACATATTATGTTGTTTGCATATTGTACATGTGGTGCTATGTACATGTGGTGTTGTGTGCATGATTGTACATGTGGTGCTGTGTGCATGATTGTACATGTGGTGTTGTGTACATGTTGTACATGGGGTGCTATGTGTAGGTGGTGTTGTGTACATGTTGTTCACGTGGTGTTGTGTACACATCATTCATATCGCGTTGTGTACATAAGCTATTGTGCACATGTTGTGCATGTGGTGATGTGTACACGTTGTGCATGTGGTGTTGTGTACACATTATGCAAGTGGTGTTGTGTACATGTGGTACTATGTATGTTCATTGCGTAGTCACAATATCATGACGTGTGTATTAATTGTGTTGTACTCTATGTACATATATGTATAGTGTTGTACATTAGGTGTAGGTATATGTATTGTGTTGTACAACGGGTGTAGGTGTATGTGTTGTGTTGTACACCAAGTGTTGGTGTATGTGTTGTGTTATACATCGGGTATAGGTGTATGTGTTATGTGGCATACCATGTGTGGGTGTATGTGTCTGATGTACATTGTATGTATGTGTACGTGATTAAAGAGAAGAGGAGGCACTAGGTGCTTGGTGGGTGTGGCAACCAATCTGGCGTGTGTACAGAAAAGGATAAAGGAAAAAGGTAGAAGCAAAGGACTAATTGAAGGATAAGTATCAACACTTTAATTTAGTTTTATTATGAATATGATCTATGACTCTAATTTATGATGGTTACATGTGATCTATGCTTTTAATTTATGATGCATACTTTTTAAGAAAACCAGATGTGATATGTTTATTCATGATGATTTGATCGAAGAGCTAGTTTGAATTGTTGTGACAGGAAGTGAACAGGATTGCATATGTACCTTATTGATGGGCCATTTGAGTTTATTTCAATTTTTTTTAAAACTAATGGAATTTATGTGCTTATTACATGAAAGCATGAAAATTCCTAGTTGGGTGGTTGGAATTGACTACAAGAATTTATAGCAACAAAAAAAAGGAATTGAAACATGCATTAGTGTGCTGGTAAAGAATTCAAAAGAAGGGCCATTGTGGGACATTGGTACCGAATAGTTTCCATTGATTTCCATGATAATTCTATGAGCAGTATGATGGTTTTTAGGTAGGTATATGCCTTGGTTTTTGGACCTTTTGATGTGAGAAAACCTTGCCAAGGGAGGGGTCTTCTAAGGTACTATGTTGCAGAGAAGGGGATGCCTGTGGAACTTGGAATGTGTGTAACTACACGGAAGGTGGTGGCTGATTTCCTGAGGGACTGTGTAGAAAAGAAGGGAAAGATAGGGAATACATTGATTTTGGTCATTAGCATTTCTCGATGGAATCATATGCACATTTGGAGTGTGCCCTGCAATAATGAGTCGGTATCTATTCATTGAGAGAATAAGTGGCGCAGGATCGTAGCGGTGGACATTGGATGCAAGTTTGATTTGGCTTGTGGATTCTATAATTCCTAGGAAATAGATGAATCCTAGTATTAATTTTGAGGGTGGAGGTGTGAGCCTCTAGATTCCCTTGTTCCTGATATGGGAACCATATCCTTTTATCTTTTGGTTAGATAAAATGTGCAAGATTGTATATGTGGTTGATATTTTAAATACCGTAATGAGATGTTTTATAAAGCTCCAGTAAACAATATGATTGTCATGTTTTCAGCATGATACCATTGTAAATGCTACAACAAGTTGTGCTATAAAGCTCCATTGGTAGTATGTTTTGTTTTCAGTGGTTTTCTGGTCATAGGTGTCATACAACACCGAGGGTGGTGTTACCCCAAGGGGGAGGGTTCTGTAACAACCTTGGTTAAAAATCCATGTGATAAAGTTAATAAAGGGAAAATAAGACCAAGGTCATGGGACACGTATTCCAAGTTGATTGGTGGGAAAAAAATCCTAGTGGGTGTCATTTTGGTTTATTATGGCTAAGGAAATTGGCTAATAAAATTGGAAAAGGAACTAGCAAAGGAAAAGAGGAACTAATTGGCATTTATTTATGAAAATAAAGGAAAATAAGATAAAGGGAAGGTGAAAGGTCACAAATTTGCATGAGAGGGAAATTGAAGGAAAATGGAAGGAAAACGAAGAAAATAGAGGCTTCAATGATAAAAAGGCTTATGAAGATCAATTCGTGGCTTTTGGTTAGTGTGTGAATCTTTTTTCAATTTTAGCTTGGAGCTCTCTCTCTCTCATACTCTTGAATACTTAGAGAAATATTGGAGTATTCTTGGATCACATTGGATTTGGAGAAAGAAGGCAAAGGAAAGAAGGAAAGTACAAGGGGACAGTGGGATCAACAACTACAACTAGATTACTTTGAAGGTACCGAGTTGCATGTATGGTTTAAATGCTAGTTTTGACATACATGGTACATGCATGTAGTTTCTTGGTTATGATATATAATTTGCATGGAGGATTTCCTATATTAACAATAGTTTTTCCTATCCTTTCCATTTCCTGGATAGCCATGGTGTTGTGGTTTGTTTGTTTGTTTTTTTGTTTTGTTTTGTTTTGTTTTTTTTTTAGTTCTCATGTTCCTTATGGTTGTGGGTTGAGTTACTAGTTCCTGTAGCCTTGGTTGGACAAACACTTTGGAAGGCTTGGAACAACTTGGGTTGAGTTATCAGTCTTGGAAGCCTTGGTTATACAAATGAGCTAGAGCCATTGGTGGGTTGAGTTACTATTCCTAGAAGCCTTGGTTGGAAAAACGATCTTGAGGCCTGCGATAAGATGTAGGTTTAATTACTAGTCCCGGAGCTCTGTACAACTTTGGTGGAGAACTATATGGTGATGGTTAGTGATGTCTGACCATGTGGTGGAATCACTGGTTGAGGGTTGAGGTGGTTTGGCCTTTGGAAGCCCTAGGCTGGTTTTTCTTGGTTTATTCCATGAGATCCCACATTCACGCTTGGAATATGGCATGAGGGTGATTGATAGAAAGAAATATTTAGTTTAGACCGATCTATGGTCGGGTGGTATGTGCAAGTCCCTGACTTGGTTGGTATTTTCATGTGTTAATATGAGGCATTTCCCTATTATGATCTATGAGCATATGCACAGATTATGATGGTTATATTATGGCTTCTTTTCCATGCTTCTATGTTGGTTATTTTATAGTTTCTATGTTGGTTATATGATGTATAATGTCTATGGCTCTTAACATGTTTGATGAATATATGAATGGTTGATGAATGCATGGAATAACACATGTTATTGCATCTAATATGAGAGGGAATTAGACCTTATTGGTGATTCTCAGATAAGTATCAAAATCCTATGATTAGATATGCGTTCGTGACCTGTAAATTACATGTTATCAATGTGTTTGACGAAATGAATGTCATGGTTAGGCTTGGTTAGGTCAAGTCCTTGATTAAGTTTTGTGTTATAGGCTTTGTATTTGTGTAATTTATTTTTTTGGAAAGTTTCATCAAGTTCTAGGTGTTAGAAATTAATTAACAAAGCAATTAACTATACAAAATATTGCAGAAACACAAATAAAGAAACACATAAAACAAGAGTGACACAAATATATGTGGTTCACCCAATTTGGGCTACATCCACGGAGAAACAACCATTCCTTACTTTTATATTATCTAACAAAAGTAAGAGATACAACCTATAACAGATCCGTTGTAATTTCCTCATCACTCCCACCCAGTCTCCTCTCTCTCTCTCTCTCTCTCTCTCTCTCGCTTAGAACAATAATACACAACTGCAATACAATTCCCTTACATAAACCGAGGCTTGCCTTCTAGGGAAAAAAACCCTAAATTAACATAACTTCTACCAGCATATCATCCGCCTAATGAAAGACCCACATTGACTATGAAATTACAATATTTTACAAGGAAAAATTTTCATCTATTTTTAGCTTCAGGGGCACTGCCTTCGAAACCCCACTAGGGGGGATCATAAAATTCCTCGTCGCCCTCCCTGGAACCCCCTAGAGACAATTAAATGGCTGATGTTTTTGCCTGGTAGGAACAAGGATCTAGCACGACTGAAACAAAAAACCTTTGAACGACAAAGAATATAATCAGGCTCCACACCCAACAATGGGTAGTGATTTGTAGTCTAGCCCTAAAAAGGAACAAAACTGGAAAATTGGGAATACAGTCACTCCCTTTCAAGATTATACATGCAACTGGAGTTCTATAGTGGCATGGATGCAAGCTTGTGCATGTGACTAGGAATCCAGGCTAGTGAAAAATAAATTTGACTTAGGGTTTGGGTACCTGGAAGGGTGGTTTAACTCCTATGGGTCATGTCGCTCTTGAGGAAGGTTAATAAGGTTTCGGTTTTTCGATTCTACTTCCTTAATTTTACTTAGGAGGTTGATTCATCTCACAGTAACTCTTCCTCACATATTTACCCTGGTGGAATGATGAACTTTGGTAAGTGTGGGAGGAGGCGGTTACACATAACTTCCATGTTGCCAAGAATTTGGATTCCTTGGTAAATTCTTCTGATTACTATGAGGATGATTATATGGAATAAATGAGCTCAGGTTTAGATTCAATAACAATAGTAGAATAAACCTGTACATCAACAAAACTGCCATCTACAATGACATTTTCATATATCTCACCACTTTGATCAACGCAATCAATAGACAATATCTCTTTCAACAAACCTATTTGAATTCATCCCGTAAAAAATACCATTGTTCATGATTCAACATGTGTAAATGTAGGCAATGAGGTAGGATTTCTAGCATTGTATCCAAGCCCTATTCTAGCTATTTGAATCTCAAGGGAAATGGGATTGGCAATGCCTTATCCATTCTTCCCAAGTATACCTTGAGTACATCCCAACTTGCTCAATAGTTGAGACCTAATACCCATAGTGTCCTTTTCAAAGTTGGGAGAAACAATATTAGTAATGGTGAATAAACCATTTGATGAAGCACAAAGATCAAAATCAATGGTATTATAATAAATTGGAATACAAGAAAAATCAATAATAGATGAGTCTAGTTGTTCAACATCATTAGTCTTCTTCTCAACATTTTACAAAAAATTGACTTCCAACTTAAGGTTATATTTGTTGTCCTTTAGGTGTTGAATAGTCTCATATTTCTCAATTAGATGCATTCTACAAGGAATCATGGTCTTCCTTCAAATCTTGATACCGATTTTTCAATCCTTCTTGCTATGTCTGCAACGGAGCAATAACATAGTAAAAGGTAATGACTTCTTGACAAAGCATATCAATATCCTTCTTCTCTGGATAATGGATAGTAACATCATCATTCTTGCTATATGGATAAGCTAAAGTTTTCCACACCTCAACCAAGTTATCTTCAATTGTTATATGTACATGTATAAGGTTGATATATTTTTCCCAATGATATCTTATTCATATTTATAACACTCCTCTCACATAGATAAATCTTTGGCATCGATTAGTTCTTATTGACACCATTGACAATGCACTAGAAGTTCTTTCCCCTAATAATGTCAATCATCTTTTTCTTCGAAATAAGGTAGTTAGAACTAATGATTTCAAGGAAATAAACTACTTCTGAAGTCATAATGAATAAACTAATAAATTGAGAATTTAATGAAAAGAAGTAAAAAAATGATCCCAACAAACCAAATTATCAAACCTTTGATGTCAATCACCTGCAATAAAAAACATCGATAGAAAAATCACAAATAAATATGCAAAGAAATGCTTGAACAAAGAAACAATAAAAGTCCACACAAAACTAATGGATTTACACCTTTCCATTATGTTGTTGCTTATTGCACGTATTTTGAAATTGTCAAATTACTAATGAATTTCATAAAACAAATAATGATGATATATTAAAAAAAACTCCATTTATATTTTGTTTTTACCTATAAAAAATCCTTACCTAAATGTATCCAAATGTCATATTCTATAAAACACAAATCAAATAAATTTTGATATTATTGGAAATTATGAGCCTTATTTATATTTGATATAATAATAAATTTGGAAGTAACAAGTACTAAGATATTTATTATAAAAAAATTATAATAAAATGGTTATAATTATTATGATAAAATATTATAATGAAATAATGAAAAGATATAGGGCCTTTAAACATATATGTTTGATATATAATGTGGCCACATAAACTATGGCCTTTTAAATCAAATATCGTCACATATACCAAGTAATATGTTAGGATAATAAAGGATTAATTTTGACATAACCCTAACCCAACCCAACCCAACATATATTTAGTGTTCAAAATATTTATTAATATATTTTGTGTTCAAAATATTTATTATATAATTTGTTTGATGTGGAAAAAGAATATTTTACTATAATAAAATATTTAAGTGTAATATTTTATTTTGTGTTATAATAAAATATTGACGTTTTATACCACATATAATATATAAAAACTTACTACATCCAAAAGACACTAACCTCAATTTATTTCAACCTTTCATGCATGCAACATACCTTTCATGAATCAACCTATGCAACATGAATCCAAATTTAAGTTAGGAAAACTAATTAGTTAGGAAACTAATTTATAACCAATTTTAAGTTAGGAAAACTAATTAAAAAACGACCAAACCAAAACTAAATTAAATAAACCAATAGTTGATCATAATTAGTTTCATTGTTTCTTAGTCACAGTTAGTTTAGGAAAACTAATTAAAGAACAACCAAATGAACCAATAGTTTATCATAATTAATTTCATTGTTTCTTAGCCACAATTTTGTAGCAAAGAGAAGTAATAATGACTATTGATGATAGATGTACAAAACAAATTATGTGCTCAAAATGTTTTCTAAATTTTTTCACTGAAGGAGATAGAAAATAATAACTTCCTCTAATACCATGTTAAAAAATTAAGAATATAAAATAATCATACAACAATATAAAACACCACAAAATTTCACCATTGTAACCTCCTATGCATAGCATCATATGTGTTGTAGCCTTATAACTTTGTATATAGGGTAGGACACATGTATTCCATAAAACCCAGAAATGGTTTTGGAAAATTCCACTTAGAGATGGTTTAATTAAAATAATTAATCGTTTTTTAATGTTTTCCTAAGTCTAAACTTAGGGACACTGATTAATTAAAGGGTATTAATTAAACTAAGTGTGAATCTTCTAGATAAAGTCATGGATCACCTCCAAGTTAATCTTAGCCCTTGATTATGTTTTAATCTTGGTCATTGAAGGTTCAACGGAAGATTATAAGGAGGGTGAGGGGCCTATGGAAAATACGTTGTGACACTTGAGCCATTGAGCATTTTCGATTTGTGTGAGGAGACAACTTTTGATCAAGGATCAAATCACTAGGGTAGGGTTTGCTAAGTGATTATGATTCAGTGGTCAAATCCAGAGAGGGGCATAAGCAGAGATTGGTCAGGCGGGCTAAGAATACATTTTAGAGTGAGGCTGCACTTACGCAGAAGAGAGACAACGCAATTTTCTATACAGGGGATGTAGTTCCTACAAAGAATCACATAGCACCAGTGCAGTGTTTGTTGGAGTCAGTTTGGAGAAAGTTAGAGGTTGGGGTTCTCAGCCAGGAGGGCCAAAATACAGCTTTAGATCAACGAGATCAGTTGCAGAGAAGGGTGACACAGTCCCTCAAGCTTGCCCACGCAGGCAATCATGCAGAGGCAGTGAGGGCTTCACCAGCATTGTTTTTGATAAGCTGGAGACTTGCTGAGTGAGGTATATCTCACAATTATTTTTGTTCTCTAGATTTCTCTAAAGGGTTTTCTAGATGTTGGCACCCTAGTTGTATTCAAGATTCTGCTGCTTAATAATACAAACCCTCAGATCTGTTGCACCAATTTTCCCAAGTTGGTTTTTTCAAGGGACTTAATCCAAAAAAAATTGTGTCACATATGGATGTTTTTCATTGAATTTTGTTCAGATTGTTTCAGCACTTAGATTTATTTATGCAACATTATTTGTGTAGACTACTTCAGAAATTACTTTGATATTTCACAATATTGAAATAATTATGTAACATAATAGAAGAATTAATTCAGATTTGTTGTAGTAGGAATCCGGATCTAGTATTTTTCACATGGTATCAGAGCTTATTCAAGCTAAAGTGCATGTGAAACACAAGTGAACCAGCAGATCAGCGCTGAAGAGTCTGGGATCTACGTAATCAGCAGTATACCCTCCCAGAAAATTACGCTGTCCAGTATAGGAGGGCATTCCAGTGCAGAAAAGGCTCCCTATGAGAGAGTTGACAGAGGGGTAAGATTTTTTAGTTGCAGAAGAGGCAGCGTAGAAGATTAGTGTAGCTGAAGGACACAGTTACTACACAATAGTAAGAGCTAATGCATAAGTGTCAGAAAATTCTGAAAAACACAGTTGGGGATTTATTTACCTCAGAAGGGTTTCTTACTCAAAGAAACTCATTTTTTCCCGTGCAACAACAGAAGCAACGAATTACTCCTCAAGGAGTGCATAAGTCTAGCTAAGTAGAGAGTTAGAGGAAGATTTCGACAAAGTTGAGGAAATGGCCGACAATGGACTACGTGACCAAGATAGATTGGAGGGTGCCTCCAACTATGTTATTTGGAAATCAAGGATAGATTTTATCCTTGATGAGCATGATCTGAAAGCCCTCATAGACAACGCAGTTGCAGAACCTCTTAATGCAACACACCCGAAGCAATTCAAGAAGAATATGGAAATAACCAAGCAGTTGATCCTAGATGGAGTAAAGGATCATATCGTACCCACATAGCTGCAAATACCATGACTACAGAAATGTGGGTGGGGCTGGAAAAGCTATACCAAGGATCTTCCAAGCAGCGGAAGATGTACCTTGAAGAGAAGATGCAGAATATCAAGATGAAGAAGGGAGAGCATTTTGACTCCTTCCTGTCTCGGATTTTGGAAAACTGAGATCAACTGTCTATAGTAGGATTTTCTCCTAGAGACTCAGATCTAGTAAGGCTCACGCTGAATTCTATTTTAGAGGATTATCAAGTCTTTTTCCAAAGTATATTGGGCAGAGAAAGACTTCCAGGATGAGAAGAAATGTGGGAAACATTACAACAAGATGATTTGAGTAGAGATCTCCTAAAGATCCACTTAGAGGATGGCAGTAGCAGTTCAAAGGTCAAGAAGTAGGAAGAAGTTAACACTGCCCTTGCATCAAAAGTGCAAAAAAATAAGAAAAATAAAGATATGTCCAAGATCAAGTGCTTCCGGTGTGGGGAAATGGGACATTATGAAACACAATGTCCTCTTAAGAAAAAGGATAAAGAGGAGAAGAAATATCCACAAGAAAGAGCTACCAAGATTGAGGCAGAAAAAGATTGTGCCATGTTAGCTCATATTCTGAAAGGAGAGAAATGGGTTGACTTGGATATGTAGATCCAGAATCTACAAGGAGGCGAGATCCTTGAGTAGTTCCGAACTCTTGGATCACATGTGAGCTACGACAGTAGCAAGATGGACAATTGCAACAAAAGGTGAGAAGATAATGTAGTGGCTAGCAGTATTAGAGCCTGATCAGCGCAGAGAGGGAGCATCATCATCAACAACTGAGCAGCAACAACGCAGTGCACACTGGTGCAGCGTAGTGCAGTGCAATGCTCACGTAGTGCAGAGCAACAACATCACAATATTTTTAGAAAGCTAGTGCAGAAACTAGCAACAATCAGTCTTATTTTCCAGTTGTAGATTTTCTTGTCCAATTTTGGATTTTTTTTCTGTTGCAAGTAACAATAGTGCAGCAGTGTAGCATCAATAGTAGTTGAGAAGCAACAACAGATGAGCAGTAACAACGCAGTGCACAAGAGGTGCAGCGCAGTGTAGAGTAGTGCTCACACAGTGCATCAACATGGTTGCAGAATTCAAAGGGAGTTGCAGTACAATGGCAGTTAGTAGCAAAATGCAGAGTCAACAAGAATACAGATGCAACATTTTTTGTGCAGTGTTGGTGAGTAGCATCAACAACACAACAACAGATGTTCCAGAAGTCAGAAGCAACACATTGAGTTGTTTTTCTAGAGCACTTTCCTCACTAAGAGGGAGTGTTGATTTATGGTAGCACCGGATGTGCTCTAGCCTTGTAACTTTGTATATGGGTGTTGAGGCCTCAGAAATCTGTGGCAACAATAAGGGGGATAACCACCCGGTCTAGACCTTAAAGCAATTCCTTTTCTGTTTAGAATAATGGCTTCGACTGGGGGTAATGGGACCAGTTTTATAGTTTTGGGTTTTATATGATTGTTGGATTTCTTTCAAATGATTTACAAGGAGAATAACTTAAAACTAAAAAAACTTTATTCTAAGATGCAAAACTTTGAATTAAATATGATCTAATCTAACCCGTGATAATACTGATTTTATGCGATCTAAAATGATATCTATTCAGTCTGTGATAATTTAGATCAATCACAAACTTAATAGAATTAATACTTTTGTAAGATAATCCTTTTGAGAAAATAGTTAATCAAAGGAAGATGTAAAACATATCGCATATATTATGATGATCATATATAAAACAATTCAATTTCTATTCTGATATCTTACAATAGTGCAACTAATACTTCAAACTGAAATAATTGATTTCATACATAATTCATGAAAGCTAGATTTATCACTAATGTTAAAACAAAGTTTAGCATACACGATAATAGTACCAAATGTATGTTGTCCTGTTCATATGACAACGATAATAGGCCACAATTTATCTTCTATCAATAAGTCATTCAGAGAATACAAAAGTGCATCAACAGTGATCAACCAAGATGATATATAATTGAAAAGACCATGTTCCACTATCTTATCAAGACATCTAAAAACTTACAGTAAAGCATTCTTTGTAAATGTTCTTAATAAAAATCCTGGACCCTTCTCTAAATACATGAGAAGGGTTTAAATACTACATTAACTACTTACAAAAATAGATTGTACCAAATATCTTATGAGGTGGTTTCAAACAACCTCCCTCATTCCTAGTATCTAATTGCTAAAATTGAAATTATCAAAACAAATTAACTCATGATCATGCTTGATGATAGGCTAGTGCCAGCTCTGCTTTTCTGCTCACAAATATCGGACATTGGTTGAACTTGTGGAGGCTTCCTGAACTGCATTTTCATCTGTCCAGTAAATATAAAATCAATTATAAGTGGCAACATTCTCTGTATGGAATCTAGAGAACAATTAAATGTCATAATTTGACTATGAGGTTTAACCAAGAGTTGCCAGTATGCTTCCCAATTAGTCTTTTTTAGCAGTGCAATTGTTTCTTCTCGTATTTGACTTGTATTTTTCCAACTTTGCCCCAATATTTTGAGATCAGGAATTGATTTAGGATCTCTTTCTTTAATTAAACCGGAAGTATGTAACATATGCTTGATTGTTTTTACAATGCTCTTTGAGATCCCTGATGCTCTAGATATTGCCAATTATTCCTATTTTACCTGTGTATCCCAGTCAGTAAAGAGAATATCTTTATAATTTTCTTTGATCTTTGGGAGATTTGACCTTCTCCCTTCCTCTGAATCCTGCCATTTAATATAATCAGAAATTTTGGTATTGAGTTCATTAAACTCAATTCTCTGATCAATGACTATATTAGTCAATTGTTCATTGATTTCCAAATGTGGAACTATTTCTGACATTTGTAAAACAAACAAATCTTATTGTTTTGAGAGTAGGGCATTTAATGCCAATGCTTCTTTAATGAATTCCTCTGCAGTAGGAATGTCTTCATACTTTATAAGATTTTCTCTCAAATCTTTAATCAGTGTATCTTTGCTGGATAAGTCATTTTCATGACTTAACATAAGTACTTCCATATCTTGCTGTAATTTGAAGAGTTGTTGCTCGGCCTTTTGATTCAGACTGTTCCTTTCTTCATCGAGTTGTTATTGTAGTTTCATTATTTTATCATCCTTCTATTGAACTAAAATGGATACTTCTGCTGCTTTGTCCATTGTTGTGTTAGTATATGCTCCAAAAAATTGTGATAGCCGAGTTAGGTTTTTGATTTGATTTGATGGGGTGTCTTTCCACACAACTTCCATAATCTCATTACCTGGGGGTGTTTCAATCCTTGTTCTCTTTCTATGTTTCCTAACTACAACTTTATGAAGAGGGTTGTAGAATACATCCAGTGGAGGGATATCAGTTACCTTTAGAATAATTTCATCAGTAGGAAATGCAGGGATAACTTCTGTATCTTGGGAGCTTGTCCCAGGACTTTCGGTGGTTTCTTTTGCTGAAACTATCTGACCCTGGGGCGTCTGAAATCTTGTATTTTTCTGTGTAGATGATCCCTCGGGGGTATCCATCAATGTATTACTAACTGAAGTCTAGAATTTATCTAGCTCACTTTCATTCTGTGGGTCTGATTCTTCTGTTCTCATCACCTTGCTTGGTTCAGTCATATAACTAGTAATCAAGATATGTTGTGGAATATGCTTGAGTATTTGTTATCTATACTCATATAATTTCTATAATTCCTCTGGGTTTAGATTCAATTTGACAAAGTTTTTAACTTCTTCGAAAATTTCAATAGATTGCAAAACGTCTTCAAATCTATCATCTATGTGTATGACAGGTTTGATTTTGAGTGACTGAGTAAATTTATTAGCAATCTTCTCTGGGTTGAATTGCCTTGGCGGTAAAACAGGGAGCTTCAAAAGCTGAATCTTCTGACATTCTTTCAATGCATGATCGAAATTGATGAGGGAGAATGAACCACACTGAATTGGGAAACTTGGCCATAAAGATTTTTTACTATCTTTCAAAGTTTTAGTGAGTCCATTGCCGACAGTTTGGTAAGTCACTTCTCTTTCCATTAGTTTATCTGAAACATATAGAGGAAGCACATGTGGAGGAGTGGAGCTTCCGAATACTCTGATGTATGAAAATGATTCTTCAATAAAACATCTTTCTATCATTTTGGAGATCTGTGATGGCTTCTTTAGTGAGCCTGGGGCTCTCTCTATCAAAAATTAATTGATGTCATGGTAATAAAACCCAATAACATAATATGTGGAAGTGTGGTACATAATTGTGTTCCCATATATGTTTATGACTTAAATGAACAGGGGTAGGGTCCTCAGGAGTCCATTTCGAACCCATAATTAGAAAGTTGGTAGAGAAACAAATGGCATAGAAAACATATGCGCTCATGAAAAATTGGGGACATATTTGGAAGAAAAATATTTTGCCTGAAGATATTCACTTTTCTGAAAGAATGGTTGCCCAATTCATGATGTGAGAATTAACACAGGAGTTAATCAAGGGAATCCAATTTATAGTCAACTTGGTGTTATCAGGGAGATCATATAATCTGCACAACATTGATGCTGCAAAATTGTAGGGATTTGCAAGTGAAGAAATAGGATACATACCTGATTTCTCATGCTTAAACTTGTTATCCAGTTTCCTCCAACCTTGAATCATTTTGAAAGGGTATTCATTATTCTTTACAAATTTTTGAACAAACTGGTTGTCATAGATATCTTGTTGGTCAAGCAGTTTGTACATGACCTTCAAATCTTCAGCTCTGAAAGAACCTAAGATTTCATTCTTAATGGTTTTTAATTGTCTGTCTTTAATTGTTGAATTCTCAACCACCCATCCTATCATATCGGTATATGGTAAAAGGCTGGCCCTTGCTGCTATTCTGTGAAGGAAGGAGCATGCAACATCTTTAAACTGTAAATCTGAGGGCCTTGCATCATCATCAGTTGCCTTGACTTCCACTACTTCAAGTTTTTCATCTTCAAGGTTAGTATATATGGCTTGCCACTTTGTGGCACCTCCATCTGCAGTGCAAACAATATCTATGATTATGGATGACATTTCTGTACATTTAAATTCCACAATAGTTTGTTTGCCGTGTTTCTACATTACTTTGCGTATGGACATATCTTGAAGGAAAATACCTATTGAAATGACCAATTTAAAAGAAAATATCCGGGAAGCAGCTGTACCATTAATTATCCGTAATCAAACAATAATTGTTCACATTGGGATGATAAAACCTGTTTAATCATTTCTGACATGATTTATTTTCACATTAAAACCTTTATTAAACCCTATCAAATCCGTCGCATCACGCATTTTTGAACTAGTTTTGTGAAGCGAATTTCTTTAACAAGATTTACGTTTATGCGATATGTGATTTCGCGATATCACGAAATCACAAAATCGCCCTTATCAGAATATCGCAACATTGGAGCTTTGGTAAGTAATGTTTTAAATCTTAAACGTATTTCTACGATGTGCGATTTATGATGCCGCTTGAAAAATTCAAATCGCAGATCGCAAAATTGGGATTTTATGTTTGTGTTTAACTTTCAATGGGAAAAGATTATGTGGGATGTGATTTGCGATAGGGTGATCACAAGGATATGAAAATGGAATTTCTTAATTTCTTTTTGTTTTGTTTTGTTTTTGTTTTTTTTTTTTAATTTTATAAAAACAACAATATTTTGGTGTTTAAATTTTTATTTAAAATGAAAAGTATATTTTAAGAAGGGTCCCTATTTATATTATCAAAATACTTAAACTATTTTGAAAATAAAAATGGGGGGGGGGGGGGGGGGGGGGTTGTTGCATAGCGCAAAAATAGGCTAGGACACATGTATTCCATAAAACCCAGAAATGGTTTTGGAAAATTCCACTTAGAGATGGTTTAATTAGAATAATTAATCGTATTAGGGGGTAATATGTTATAGTTCATTTTGTCACATTTGCTCAGATGGCTTGGAAACTGGTTCAATCAACATCAATAAAACCATAAAAAAAGATAAAAAAATAACAAAATAACAAAACTACTTTTTCAATTCATATTTTTAACTTATCTCCCTAATGTTTTACTAAAATTTCGAGCAGGAGTACTAGTTGGATGTAAGAGTTAATTCCTCATCCAAGGAGTACCCATATTTCATACTTTCGATGGAGCTAGCTACACCAAAAATGAGAAATACATGAAAAAATGTGATTGCAATTATATTTTTCATGTATTTATAATTTTTCGTGTAGAAGATTCCATATAAAATATGCAACATGGGTTCTCCTTGGATTAGGAATCAAATTCTACATTCAACGAGTTACCCCACTCGAAATTTGAGTTAATCTATATAGAGATAAGTTGAAAATACAAGTTGAAAAAATAGTTTTTTTCTTTTTTCCCTCTAAAATTTGATGATGTAATATAATCTTATTTTATTATTTCCACTATTATTTTATAATTTCCTTAGGAGGCCCATTTTAGACCTCAAAATCATTCTAATGAATATTTTCATGTTTTGGGAGTCTTAAAAGAGTTGAAAAATGACTCCAAGGGGGTTCCTTTTTCATAGATATCTTGAAAAAGCGATAAAAGTGTACATATTAACAAATAACGTGTTTTAACTTATAGTTTGCATTACATCCTCCAATTACCTCTTAACATGCTCAAAACATCACAACAAAATTAAAAATATAATATATATGGTAAAAATTAGGTCAAAATATTAAAATAATAACTAATTTTGACCATAAAAAATGAAAATGTAACTTCATTTCTTACCATTTTAATTTTTACCCATTTTAGTGAGATCTAATAGGTTTTTACCTTCAATCCTCAGTATTTGATTGCAGCCAAACTGGTGGAACATTTTTAGTAATGTCAGTTTGATCAGGAGCTCAAACTTTAGCTCAAAAATCAAAGTTCTCAGATTGGCTTGGAACCTGAATGACCGCATAGTGCTTGTCGTCCTGATTCTGGAACACTTATTTTCATGAGAAATGGTTGCGTATGCTCCTAGAAACACGATCTTTTCATTTTCACAAATAAGAAAATTTTCAAAAAAATTGTCAGACAGGGAGCCTAGTCAATAGTTCGTACTACTAACATGGCAACTGACTGGGCTAGTCAAGTATTGGTTAATTTCTTCTTCGTCGAATGTTAGGCTTCCACTTAGCAGCATTTGGTTGGTCTGATTGGAGGGTGATGTGTCGAGTTTTTATTGGTCAGTTTTAAGTCAATTGGGTGATGACACGTGGCAAGCCTGGAGGCCACCACGTGCCCCCCCAAGGTCGAAATGGTGTGGTAAATTTATTTTTTTAAGGACCGAGTGGAGGTTGGGGTTTGACCCCGCGACCTCCCCCATAACACGTGAAATTCATATCGCCTCCACTACCACATATGTCTTAACATACAATGCTGACCATATATATGTTAGGGCCCTATATTGCTAGTGTAGTCTCTTATTGTTATTAGTGCAACGCTCTTATTGTTATTTTTGTACCCATGTAGTCCCCATTTTGTTATTATTGTGACCCATAATAGCCCACTATTTTTATTTTTGTTCCCTTACATTATTATTGTTAGGTCAGTTAGGATTATATTGTGACCCCATGGACTCCTATATATAGAAAGGAGGTTTTTTCATTTGTGTCATCCAAGAATTGTTCATTTATGTAATGTAAAGGATGTTTCCCCCGCGAAGTGGCTGATTTATTAGGCATTGATCTCTATTTTCTTCTATTTTGGGAGTTGGTTTCATAACATTTGGTATCAGAGCTTTGGATTCTAGGGTTTCGCTGCTTCAAATAGGTCACCGTGGAATTCTTGCTATACATATTTTTCCACGAAGGTTGAGATGCTAAAACAAAAACCCATTTGCAAGGAAATATTGAGGAATGCCATGTAAAAATTTCAGATCTTGGTTCATAATATTTTTAGAGATATGATCTATGGAAGTTAGGGTTTTTGCAGGCTCCCAAATTTCATCTAAAAGAGACGACCTTGGGAAAATCATCATAACACTCTCTCTGAGCATCAGGTTGGAATTCTGTAAAAAGTGACCAGAATTAAATGGAACGTGGTTTCTTGTATATCGATTTTAGAGCTGAAGGAGGAAACATTGACATGTGGCATGCCGTACAAGTTCACTCTACTGAACTAGTCCATAATTAGGACATTGTGGGAGATTGGGCATAACTTTGTCTTGAAGAATCCAAAATCAAGTCAGACCTGTGGCATTGGAAAGAATATTCAGAGGGCTAATAAAGTATCTAAGATAAAACTTGGGGACTTGAAACAGAGATACATCAGATCTAATATCGAGCTCCTCAAAAGAAATAAAAAGGTGTGCAGTTTTTTAGAATTACATAAGTCTTGTTTGAAAAATCAGTTTGAAGGGATTCTAAGGGAATATTTAAGCATAGATATAAATATTGGGTTCTAAAATGGCCCCTAAAAATAATTCAATACCCATTAATCTTTCATAAGGCTCTACTATGACTCATGAAGAGGAAGAAGTGAAACATGATATATCAAAATTACACGAACAAGTGCAACAAATTTCACTTTTGCAAAAAGTAACAAAAAATGAAATGGAAGCTAAGATGGATGGTTTAAAGAAAGGTATGGAAGCTAATATGGATGGTTTAAAGAAAGGTATGGAAGCTAAGATGTATAGTTTGAAGAAAAGCATGGAAGCTAAGTTGAATGGAATGGAAGCTAATATGGATGGCGTGGAAGCTAAGATGGATGGTATAGAAGGCAACATGGAAGCTAAGTTGGATGATGTGGAAGCTAAGATGGATGGTTTGAAGAAAGACGTGGAAGCTAATATGGATGGTTTGAAGAATGGCATGGAAGCTAAGATGGATGGTATAGAAGGAAACATGGAATATTTGAAGAAAAACATGGAAGGTTTGAAGGAAGGCTTGAAAAAGTTGATACAAGAAATGATTCTTAATGGAAAAAAGGTAGTAGAGGAAACTCAAGATGATAAAAAAATAAATTTTAATCGTGATTTCATAAAATCTAATGTTGGATTGAAGACCCACCATATTCCAAAGATTGATATGAGGAATTTTTATGGCAAGGATCTCGTAACATGGATACTACAGATGGAGCAATATTTTGATCTCCATAATGTGCAAAACACATAAAAGGTACGCATTGCAACTTTACATTTAGAACAAATAAATTTTTATGGTATCGATGGCTTTTCTCTCATAAAAAAATTGTCACTTGGTCAATTTTTATAGAGGAAATGATATCACATTATGAGGATACAAAGAGCAACACCTTCTTTAGCCAATTGATAAATCTCAAACAAAAGGGTTCAATGGTGGAGCACATTGAGGACTTCCAAAAATTGAATATAAGGGTAACTGATATTCTAGAGGAACACAAGATTCCTGTCTTCATAGGGACTTTAAAGGATAACATCCAACATGAGGTTCACCTTTCGGAACCTGATTCATTGGAGAAGGCATTCAGGTTGGCAAGAAAAAATGAAAGTAAAATTATGGCGACAAGGAAGCTTACCCCTCATATCTATAAAGATGGAAGTGTTGCTACTCCTAGACTTCCACAACCTACGAGGTTGACACAAAAAAAATTGGAAGAAGAAAGAGAAAAATGGATTTGCTATAGTTTTGATAGAAAATACACTAAAGGTCATAAGTGTGATGAGAAGAAATTATTTTACATTGATTGTGAAGAGGAGGAAGAAAAGGAACAAGAAACTTCAAAAGAAGAGGATATACACCAGGAACCAACCCTAAAGGAAGAAGAAATGAATCTGACCATATCCTGTAATGTATTGGTAGGAATTACAACTCCTCAAACTCTCAAGATAGAAGGACATATCAAGAATACAAATTTAATAGAGCTTATTGATTTGGGTAGTACCCATAATTTATTCATTGTAAGGTAGCCAAAGAATTGAATTTCTTCCTATACCCAACACCAGAGTTTCAAGTGATGGTGGAAAATGAAGGTACTATAAATTGGTCTGGAAAGTGCCATAATATCAAGCTAACCATGGGGTTATATGTATTGAATAGTCCAATTCTTTCCATTCCAATGGGTGGTGTTGATGTTGTACTAGACATACAATGGCTAAAATATTTGGGGATGATAGCTTTTAATTTTCAAGAACTTTTCTTGAATTTTTTTTTTCGGAAGGAAAGGAAGTTGAATTACGGGGTATCATAGGGAAGCCAAGAAATACATTAAGCTATAATGTCATGGAAAATCTTCTGAAGAAAGAATAATGAGGCGTCATTGCATAATTATTCTCACTAGAAGTTCCAACATTAAAATCATCTATTTCTCCAAATCTCCAAAAAGTCTTGGACAATAATTCCAAGGTGTTTGAAACTCCCAAATGACTCCCACCTATTTGTGATCATGATCATGCTATTTATTTGATTCCAGGAAGTGTTCCTCCAAACATCAAGCCTTACAAATATCCTTATGTCCAAAAGAGCGAAATTGAACGTATGATTGCAGAAATTCTAGAGGCTGGTATAATTCAACCTAGTCAAAGTTATTTTTCTGCTCGAGTAGTATTGGTGCACATGAGTATGGATCATGATCCATGTGTCTGGATTATAGGGAGGTCAATAAGCTCACTATTAAAGATAAATTTCCCATTCCTGTGATTGATGAATTATTGGATGAATTACATGGAAAAATGTATTTGACCAAGTTGGATCTCCGTTCAGGATATCATCAAATTAGAATGAAGACTAAATACATTCCAGAAATAACATTTCAAACTCATGAGGGTCATTATGAATTTTTGGTCATGACTTTTGGCCTTACCAATGCACCTTCTACATTTACAGGGTTGATGAATTCCATTTTCAAAACCTTCCTTAGAAAATTTGTGTTAGTATTTTTTGATGATATACTAATCTACAATAGGTCTTGGAAGGATCATGTTCAACATGTTGATAGGGTGCTCAAAATATTGGAGGAGAAACAATTATGTGCAAAAACCTCCAATTTTTATATAGAGTGCAAGAGGTGGAATATCTGGGTCATATTATATCTCAGGAGGGTGTTAAGGTAGACCCTAACAAAATTAAATCCATTAAGGAACAAAAAGTCCCCATAACCATAAAGTAGTTGCGAGGATTTCTCGGGTTAACAGGGTATTGTCGCAAGTTTGTTAAGAATTATGGGAGAATAGCAGAACCTATAACAACATTATTGAAGAAATATGCATTTTCATGGACTCCTGAAGCAACTAAGGCCTTTGAACATCTTAAAGAGGCAATGTGCCAAGCACCGGTCTTAGCTACGCCAGACTTCACAAAAACCTTTATTGTGGAATGTGATGTCTCGGGAAATGGATTTGGTGCTGTTTTAATGCAAGAAGGTAGACCCATTGCTTTTGAAAGCCATCCAATCAAAGGAAGGTATTTACACATATCTATTTATGAGAAGGAAATGTTGGAAATATTACATGCACTAAAGAAATGACGACCTTACCTAATGGGAAGACACTTCAAGGTAAAAACTGATCATGATAGTCTTAAATACTTTTTGGAACAAAGAATATCTTCAAAAGAGCAACAAAATTGGGTTACAAAGAGGTTGGGTTATGACTTTGAAATCATATACAAAAATGGAAGCTAAATGTTGTTGCAGATGCACTCTCAAGAAAGGATGAGGAGGTGGAAGCATTGCTTTGTGCCATTTCTATTATCCAACACGATTTGATAACCGAAGCAAGGGAGGAATGGAAGAATGGTGAAGAAGTATGAACACTCATTCAAAATTAGCAACAAGATCCTAGTACATCTAATACGTTTACTTGGAAAAATGATTCCATATGGTAAAAAGATTGGTTATATCTTTGTAAGAATTCCCAAATAAAACAAAAGATTCTTTTGGAATTGCACACCTGTCCCTAAGGAGGACACTTGAGATTTTTAAAAACTTACTACAAGGTGAAGAAAGTTTTTTTTTTTGGATGGCATTAAATCTAATATTCAAAACTTTTTGGTGGAATGTTTGGTTTTCCAGCAAAATAAAGTTGAGACAATTAAGACCCCGGGTCTGCTACATCCTTTATCCTTTCCAAATCAATGTTGGGAGGAGGTTTCAATGGATTTTATCACAAGTTTACATAAGTTCAAAGGAAAGAGTGTCATCATGGTGGTAGTTGATAGAATTACCAAATATGCACACTTTTGTGCATTATCTCATCCATTTAAAATGAATATGGTTTCTACTGCATTTATGGAAACAATTCAAAAGCTACATGGAAACCCAAAGATTATTGTAAGCGATAGATATCCCATTTTCGCTGGAAATTTTTGGACATAATTATTTTCTTGTTTAGGTACTCAACTTGCTCATAGCTCATCTTATCATCCTTAATTCGATGGGAAAGCCGAGATAGTGAACAAATGTTTGGAAGGATATCTTCTCAAATTTTGTCAAAGATCATTTGGAGTTTACCCTTGGAGATGGACTCACTTAAGAAGTTCGAAATGTTGGGTTACTAAAAAACTCTGAACAGGTTATTCCTCTATTTCTAAAAATATATTTGTTATAAACAAAGTTTTATGTCAGGGGTAAGCAAGGGCTAGCCTCGAAGGGCCAGCCCTTGGTCTATAGGACCACACACTATGACCACGGCGGGAGCTCCAACCTTAAGTAGAGTTTAATAAACCTTACACCAGCTTTATTAACCTTAATCTCATTGGTTAGTGCTAAACAATAATTTAATTTCAGATTATATTAAGCACATGATTAGCGTGTTAAATGCACTTAACTAGTGCTAATATCCACTTAGCCCTAATTGGCGAAGTCTGACTAAAACGATGGAAGTGCCAGTTTAACTGTAGTTAGCTCTAGTTTGCCAAATTTAGTGGAGTTTTTCTAGGTGAAAGTGGTGGAAGTCATAAATAAGGCAGTTTTCAACCAAATCGGTCTCAGAAAGAGGCTAGATTACCATTTTTGGCTCTTTTGGACTCATTGGTGTAGGTTTTAGAAGTAGTGGAGTAGTTTTGTATGGAATTTTTCTAGCTTGAATTTTAAGGATGCCTAGGGCCACCAGAGGGTTAGGCCATATCTGCTTCACCTGGAGACCAATTGAAGAGAAATAAGAGGCTAGATAGCCATTCTTGGCCATTCTGTATTCATTAGAGTAGGTTACAGGAGCAAACGAGCATTATAAACAGGTCAATTTGAAAATTTGAGCATAATATAGAGGCCCAAGCCATGGAAGCTGGACCAAGGAGATGTAGCTCAGGAGGGGTGAACTCATTCATCAAATACCCATGATAATGTTTTGTATGGCGATGTTCTGTACTTTATTTTTTGTTGTTCAACTCTTGTTTTAATTTTAAATTTCTCACTAAATTGGCATGAAAAACACTCATGAGACTTGATAATTTACAAGAAAACATGAACCCTTAAGCACACATAAGACATTTGTTTATAAAATATGAATGAGTAATTAACACAGCAAAACTAACATACTCCATTCAGATCACAACTCTAGATAAGAGATATATCTTTTGTCTTCATTTATATGGTTTTCATTTCTTGTTTCATACATTTTTTTGGAGAAGTTTTGAGTTTTTAGGTTTAGAAATTCGCCCATGGCCCATCTCACCCCTCCTATATTGTGAGGTGCGATGGGTTAATAAAATAAACACTAAGAAAAGTAACCCAACACAATAAACAATGAGGGTGAGTGGAATGGATTGCTTTGTCCAAGAAGAGACAGTGCGATGACTGCAAAGGGTTTTCAAAATTTTTATTTTTGAGTGATTTTTCTCCCAAAAATTTTCAAATTGCTGATCTTATGTGTATTTTCATGTTACTTTGAATAAATTCACCACAGAGAAATGGATTTGACTTGGAGATAATGAGAGCATTAGGCCTAATACATGGTTTCTTCCAATGACTCAAAAACGGTTCAGGTTTTGAGAAACTGTGGGATTCTCAAATTTTTCATGATTCCGAGCATGAGGGCCCAAATAGAGTTACTGGAGTATTTTGTTAGATACTGGGACACACATGGACAATAATTGAAGTTTGGAATACATATTGTCATGATATATGTTGATGACATCTAATTTTTGATAGGGATATCATGGAGAGTAGCTTCCATTTCACTATCTATATTCAGGAGAGGTGGGGATAAAATAAAGGATTACATTAAAATTCATTGTTGACTCATGCTAAAATAACCAAATATGGGAAACTTGAGATAAAGGATGTTGTGCGAATTCCTCTCAAGACAATCCTTTTTACTATTTCCTGGTTGGATGGTAGTGCTGCTTTACATTTAACTATCAAGACCTAGAAGTAGTACACCTTAGAGTGCTTGGAGCCTACAATAATCAACTGGTGTGAAGGAGTTCTAGCCAATTTGAAGGAACATCTCAATAGAGAAAAGACCAGATGATTGAAGAACTTCAGATACTGCTCCATCGTGGTATCATTTTCATTACAAAGAGTGTCATTGCTATGACTTCAACAGATAGCCTGCGAAGTTCCTAGACCTAGAGAGCCTCATATGCAGAAATGGGTAGATTTGATGTCCAAGAATCGAGGAGCACCCATGATGAAATTTACTCTAATATTATTTGTTTGGATGTGAGGGTAGATAATTATGATTGAGGACTACCCATATGCCGAAGCTGATTTTCGTGGAGATCTAGAGCTCATTTTATCTGAAGGTTAGATATGAAATGATGCTAGTAAGACAAAATAATTTCGAATATTTTTGGTATTTTCTCGATGTAGAGGAGTAGGTGGAGCACGCGATTTACTATTAAAAATTTGACATGCGTGACATTTATGGACTTCTAGAATAAAATCTCGAAACATGGTCGACCATAAATAATGAACACGTAAAATCTTTTAGGTAGTCACAGAGACATACATGTGTTTGTTACATGCTCAAACATGACAGTCATTCAAATATTTATCGGCCTCCTCATGAGTAAGATAATGTAGAAAGATAGAATCAACACCACACCGGTAAAGAGTGTCACCAATTATGATGTATTGGCGAGCCTAATATCGAATTCGATGTTGATCAAAACGAATAGTATTAGGCCAAAAAGTTTGGGTTTGGAGATAAATGATGATATATCCATACCAAGGATAAAAATAATCAATCAAAAACAAAGTTTCATCTGGAATAGAATCATTAGTTTTTGATTCTGGCTCAGAGGCGAGAAGGTTGCAAATCATTTCAACGAAGACTAGATATTTCTTAGACTTGGATTTGATGAATTCCAAATCAAACTCTTGGAGGATAACTATCCATTTTGAACATTCCTCCCACTGATTTTCATGACAAAATGTAAGTCATAGGGTTGCATTTAAAAACTACAATAGTCTTCCGAAGCAGGATATAGAGGCAAAATCTATGGACAACTTGCGCAACTACCAAAGATAACTTTTTGATGTGCGAGTACTTGGCTTCAATCTTAATAAAGTTTCAACTCAAGTAATATATAGGGTGTTCATCTCATACGCCATATTCTTGTACCAAAACCATCACGATTGTGGTATCTGTCACAAATAAATAGAGGAAATAGTCTTGGTGATAGTTAAGGGGATATAGTAAATATGCTCGAGCTAATACATTTTTCAAAGCATCGAAAGTGTTTTGAGAAATTTGATCCCAATGGAAGGGAACCCCTTTTTTCAGTAAGTGAGTAAATATTGTTGTAAGTTCTATGTAGTTAGGGACAAATCTACATAGAAAGTTAGCCTTCCATTGAAGGTGTTGTAATTGAACGAGTGAAAAAGGAGCAGGAAAATTGTTGGGTATGTGTTATATTATTTCCACGACTAGTCACGCGTGGGGGGGTCACAAGGGGGGTGACAACCCCCCCTATTCAGGGTTTGGGGCAACGCCCCATAAATTTTTTTTTTGGACCCTATTTTTCGGTGGGCTGACCCGTCCATGGTTTTGTGCATGGGTTTGCACATGGTTTTGGGGAATGATGGTTTTCGACCCCTAGAATTTTGTAGATCCGGTCAAGGGAACTACAATTATGTTCTAATACAGGGTTAATGGATTGGGGTTTATGTATGCTTCGACATGTATATACATATGTTGTAACACTAAAAGGAATATAATGAAAAATCAAGCTGGTCATCCCGATTTGGGATCCAAGGGAAAATCTCTATGTATATCTGTTTTATGTTTTATGCTCTCGCTATTGTTTATTTTCTGTTTTAAGATTCGTTTGCAGATAATTTCTGTACAGGGTTAAAGCCTACAAAAATCAATGAGTTCTTGGAATTTCATAGGATCAATATGGATCCCATTCTTGAACACGAAAAATCCTAAAATTTGACTAGATTGGACAAAAAATATGCATTTGTGTGGGTTTAATCTTATATTATAATGTTGACAACATAGGAAGATCACTCTGAGATGAATTGGATGATCCGCACAACGTTTAGAGTGGGTAGGAAAGTCATCCATATAAGGTTGCACTATATGCTTGATATCATGGAAATCATATTTCATTTCCCTTTGTAAGGTTGCACCAACATTCTTCAGACCAAAAGGAAGTTTGTGGTAGGAAAATGTGCCCCACAAAAGAATGAAGGTAATCTTATGTTTGTCCGATTGTAGGATGTTGATCCGATTTTAACTAGAGAATTCATCCATAAATTAAAAAAAATCACTTCTGGCATAGTCGTCAACTATTTGGTCAATGAAAGGGGTTGGGTAGTTTTCCTTGGGACAAGTAAGATTAATATCCATATAATTGATCCATAACCATATCGTACCTTGTTTTTCCATAATGGAAAATTTTTTAGAAACCCAATTGGTCAAAGGAACACGATAGATACAACTAGCATGCAATTTTTTTTCAAATTTTGCTTTTATGGCAACAAATTTATATGAGTGAACTGGACGTAAACATTGTCAAAAAATTTTAGCATCTAGATAGGTTTTAATCTTGTCCAACACAATGTCTAGATATACTCTTGGCATCTCTTCGTATGTCTAAGAAAATACGTCACAAGATTCTTGAAAGATGTCCTTATAAATATTAATCTCGTTGGGAGAACAAGATGCATCGATAGAGACATTTTCAAAAGCTCCAAGTTTGATAGAAATATCGAGGGGTATGGTCTCCTAAATATTTGCCAAATTCTTCTCAGAATCTTCCTCATGAATAGAGATAGAACTTTGAAGTGACTTAGTAACATTGGCTGAATAAAAATCTTCAATATTTTTCTCAAATATTTCAAGCAAAGAGGATCAATGATGACTATTGTCCCATGGGGTTTCATCTGGCATCATGATCTCCATGATGCTTTCTTTGGTGGAAAATGTGTTGTCAAAAGGGTCAGAATGTGAAATTGAATCTTGGGAACGATCAACCCAATTTACTAAGGTATTAGTATCAGAATTTGTCGAGCATGCCGAGTAAATAGCTTCATATTCTAGCTTGACGGGGTTGAGCGACATATAGTGACTAAACGATTCAATGTTAGAGCTATCAAGTAATATCCATGGATCATATGCAATAGTATGAGAGAAAATCATGTTGATCGAGGAAACCATATTGGGAATGTCGGGAGGAGGGAGCGTGAAATTTCCCATTAAAGATGAGTCTTTAAGAAATTCTATCTGAACATGTTGATAAGGGTGTGGAGATTCACCTACAAGTGGAATACTCCTAGTGATTTGGTAATCAGTGGAAAAAAAGAAAGATGATCTATGGCCACAATGCTCCCCTAATGAGGGAAAGAAATCATCCTAAAATAGTTTGAGACCATGGCTTCCATGCCATAAACCCATGTTTGTCCCAACAAGAGGTTATAATATAAAGGCTTGTCAATGAATTCAACCTACAGTGATTGTTTTTCCAACTACTTCTACTTGTAATTAATTAAATATCTCATAAGGTTTAAATCCTCTCTCATCAAAATATTTAAGGGTTGATGGTGACTGATTGAGTTATGGATAACCAATGGATTTCCAACATAAAAGCGAAATGATGCAAGTTGAGGCACCTTCATCTACGATTGTGCAGTAGATAGGCTTAATTATAATGAAAACTTGAATCATGAATGCCAGTTGGGGTTAATTTTAGGAGTATGGTTCTCGTGATTAAATAAAACAAGATTTGAATATGAAGGATCTACTCCTCCAATCACTGCTAGTAAATAATTCTTTTTGGCATGAAAAATGTATGGCACTTCGAGAGCTGACATGGTTGAAGGAGTCTGAGCTATATCCTCAACTATGTTTTAATTTTATGTAGCTCTCACACGAGGGTTAAAATATGACTTATGAATCATTCATTTAGGAGGTTTGATATTCAATTCAATAGCCAGTTTCTCTATCTGGAGAGGACTAGAGGCAGGTCGAGTAGAGATGAAAGGTTGATCATTAGCATTTCTAGTTGAAGGATTCAAGTTTCCATAGTCGTTATTCCTTGTAGCCATCAAGACACCATTCTTGTTTTTTATAGCAGTCAACGTCATTACCAAGGAAGAGGAGGATGGAATTTGCGCATCCATATTTGTCTCTTGATTTGGGAAAGTATATTTCAAAACATCAGGTGCAGTGGATGAAAATTTCAAAAACCTATTGATGCCTACACGATGTGGATAGTATTTCATGAAATTTTCATCATTACAAATTAGACATGGGTAACGAGGCTTTCAATTTTCGCCAGGAGACTGATTCTTCTTATTTTCCTATGGAGGGTTCTCTTATTTATTCTTTCATTTACGCTTTTTCTTACTCCAGGTCTCCGAGACTTTATTTTATTGGATTGAATGACGTTTATCTTAGAATTACTCATAGGAGAAGTATTGTGAGGGATTTGATTGGTTACAGTGGGGGCATATTTCGATTTAGTTTGATTAAAATGTTTGCACATTGACTTTTTTCCAATGGAATCAACCACACCATCAACAAAATGTGATTATTTTGAAGGAGAAGGTGGAATAGTATGTTGGGGTTGCAGAGCGTTGGATATCTTATCATAGAGCATGCAAAATTGGGTATAAATCAAATCTTCATATTGAGCATGAGCAATGACTTTCTCTTTAGTAACAACTTCACATTTATCGACATCCTTAGATATAGTAGACAAAAGGGATTTGATGAACCGCTCTACGAATAACTAATTAGGAATGTAATTTTTGACCAATCAATGTCGATGTATCCACTAATCTATATGATTTGATATGTGGGTGGAGTCATATTGTTTCAAAGAGGTAAACATCTCAATTCTGGTTTCATAATGAATAGGCAATTGAAAATAGGTAAGAAACATGGTTTCTAAGGCATTAAAGTTGTTGAATGAAGCTTGTGGTAATTCAACATATCACTTAGATGTCGTACCGGTACAAGGTCTATGGAAAAGTCGTAAATTAATTGAGTCATGATTTAAGGAGTTAGAGAAACACCATAAATGATAGATCATAATGTGACTAGACAAATATTCTCTAGGATTTCCATTAATTGTTGGAATGTCACTCGGAAATTCGGTAGGAATGGATGGTCACCAAGGAGAGTGAAAAATCATATCATTCTTTAGCCAGGATAAATGTGGTAACTCAAGTGTTGCAAATATTGGAAATTGTCTATTAAATTTCATCTGTGGAGGTTGACCTTGGGGATAAAGGTTAACTAGGGGTGGAGGATATCTTGGGTATGACGTAATGGGCTGAGAAACTAGTATTTTCATTCTAGGATAAGAAGTATTTTGATAACCAATATAACTATAACCATGTTTTCTAATTCCATGAAAACATTGGTAAGGTTGGAATGGATGAGTTTATATTTGTTTGCCTTGATAAGGTATTTGTGGTATAATAGGTTGAGCAACAGGTATTTGTGGAATGTCCGGGAATGGTTGCTCGGATGGATTTTGTATCATTCCAATATTGGGTTGACTGGTTGGAACTTGTGAAATTACAGGCATAGGTTGGTTTACTTACATCTAAGGTATGTAATGACCAATAACTGGGGTGTTTAATTATCCCTGAAGAGGCTAGGTAGATGGTATTTCAGAAATCCCAGATACCGTTGGAGTAGTTTTTATTTCAGACACAACTTGAACAGGTCGACTCATTTAAGGTGTAACTTGGGAAGGTTGAGGTATGGTTTGAACATATTGACAAGTAGAAACCTAAGGCATAGCCAAAATTGGTTGAGAATTCGGGGTTTGAGTTAATACCAAACCAGGATGAATGGGTAATGCAAGATGCCAAGGACTAGCAACCATTCTTGGAAATAGAGGACCCATATGAAGAGGACTCAAATAGGATGGAGCACCAACTTGTAGAATTTGATCAACATATGGGAAAATTCTAGAAATAGATTCCCCCCCTACTAGAGGATATGGGGTGTATGTTGTAAACTTCCCTTAAGGAGGAGGTTACCCAATGTAGGATGGAGCAGGTTGTTATATGTGTCCAAATCCACTGATAAATGGATCATATTGCTGCTCCAAAGGAGGTTTGGGTGAAATAAGTGGAATAGATTGTGAGGTACTTGTAAAAGAGGGACTATATTTTATTCCATATGAATATGATAAAGGAGAAGTCCATGGACTAGTCAACACACCAAAAAAGGTTCCAAACAATAACTGGTAGTCGGATGGTATGGATGGACCACCATACAAATGAGTTTTTGGTGAAGTTACAAACGTAGAAGTTACTACAACTTCACTTGATTCACTCATGATAACAGACATGGGTTGAGAGACCATCCCTGACTCAGTCATGGTTAAAATTCTCAAAGGAGTTTGTCAAGGGAAGTTCAAAGGTGAATTAAAATGAGGATTCCTAAATGAAGGAGCTTGTGTTTGAGTATGAGGGGTAAGAAAAGGATGAGATTGATAAAGAGGAGTCCCTATTAAGTGGATGAGAGATTAAGTCGAGAGTCTTCTTTAGTATTGTCCTTAATACTTAATATACTGGGTGGAAGTTGTTCTCCATCGGGACCCAAATATACAGGTTGTGGTTGAGGCAAAGGCACAAAAAGAGAAAAAGTCCCTGAAGTAGCCATTTCAGTTATCTAAGGTTCCTAAGGTTGTGTAACCTCGGGTTATAAAGTATCTGAATATGAAAATTTAGGTTCAATGACTTCATGTTCTAATGTTTCAAGGGCTTCATTTTCAACTACTTCAGGCTTTCCAGTTGGTAAAGATGTAATTTCAGGTTCATTGCTTATGGGAAATGACAATTCTGGATGATTAATTTTAGATGTGGTTCTAAAGGGGTAGCTTCCTAAGCACCAGGTTTGGTAGTTTTCATTTTCTTATTCTTATGATGACCAAGTGTTGACTCTGGAGGTAAAGGAGGAAATATTTTAATTCTACATGAATGACGAGGTTGTCGAGGATGCTCTTCCACGATAGATTAATCAATTTTAAAAATTAAAAAAAAAAGGGGGGGGGTAACTAGGAAAAAAAGTTTACAAAGTTACTTTGAATTGCAATATATTGTTTCTAGTATGTGCATGCAATCTCCTATAATGTTGTGTCTAGTGTATCATAGAAAAACAATTTTTTTGACCGGGCTACCTATGGAAAGATAACAACCTAATGGGGAATTCCAAAATAAACTTGGAGGTATGTGGAAGCATAGCCCATGGAAGTGTTTTCTAATGCATCCTGTATGATAGGAAGTATTTTGATATACTTTTCATACATGAAGCACCATCCAATATACCCGAAGGTACATGGAGAACGATCCAATATACTTACGTACATGGAATACCAACTACCCCCATAATGTAACATAGACAAAAAATGAAAACTCCTATGTTTAATGATGCCAGAACATGTATTTTAGCCTAGAAATCTATGTGTCTCATTAATTTTCCAAATGCTCGTTAGTTTAATTGAATATATTTTAAATTTGATCTTTAATTAAGTTTCAATTTCAAGGCTCATGGTACGAATTCACCTGAAGTTCCTATGATGCAACTAGCATGATGAAAAAAACAATTTCGTTTCGATGAAAATATATCTATGGGAAGGAAGAAACAAATAATGATGCCACAATCAAAGATGAAACAAACAAGCACTTCCTAATTAGATCCTTCAATGTCCTATTCCAATGCAATTCAAAAACCCTATGTGCAACGCAAGAGATGAAAATTTTTCTTTTATTTTCTTTTAAATTTTCAAATGCAATGAAAATGAAAATGAAGCTATATTATTGACCAAAAGAACTCACATAGACTGTGACTGTAATAAGGAAATTATTTTATCCAATCAACAATCAAGCCAAGTGTTTAAAAACCCTGATTGACAAGAAGAAAGACAAATTAAACAAGCTCCCATCAAAAGGAAATCAATCTCAAATGCAAACACACTGATTGGCTTTATAGAGAAAAATACTAGTTAAGATACTTACGAAAAACCACTAGATCAAATCAAAATTCAGAGCAAGGCATAGAAATGTAATTTTTGCATCCTATAGGAACCATCACAGTCTATATATAAGAACTAGTGTGATGCATCGCACATACGAAGAGAGACATGTGCGGTGGGTCACTCTGTCTCAAACTAGAAAGTGCGTTGAGGCTAATTTTTTTTCAAAAAAAGAAACAAAAACCCTACCAAGCTCAGAATTATGTTTTCCTAAGACTGATTACAATCTAAACACACCAAATTGAGTCTTATTGAAAGGTCTAAAAAGAATAGGCAAAGGAAACCACTATAGGAACATCTCGTTCCCTAGTAGATTCGCCAAGTTGTTTGACGAAAAATTCTATTCTGCAGACAGAAGTGAACTCCCTAGATCTAGTGGCCTGATCTAGAAATAATAGAAAAAAATAATTATGCTTTCCCTAGAGGAATTAGAATATGGATAAAAGACTTACCTTGAGTCCAACAAAATTTATCCTCTTCTCCTTTCTTGTGAACTTTAGCTTCAACTCTAATTGCTATAAATGGAACCTACGAAACAACTATAACAAGAATGAGAATTGCAAGATACAAATGGCATAAAATAATATTTCCAATCAATGAGTCACGAAGGAATTGAAATACATATGAATCAGATAGACATAAGTATATGAAAACAAATCATTTTTTTAATGAAATGTAGGAGAAGATTACAACCCTTTTATAGATCTTGACCATGTAGATGTCTCCCACCAACTTGTCCTTCCTTAGCCACACAAAAAGATTACAATCATAACTCAAGGATGATAATGAATCCTTACGTAAAACACAACATCATTAGGGTATAATTAATATTCTCCAAAATCCAACCCAGACTCTATGTGAGGAAATGAATTTATAAGGTAAATAGGGTAGTTTGGGTTTTACTAATCTAGGACTTAGATCCACATATGAAGGATCATAATCTCTAGGGACAAGAGATAAGACCTATAGTGTAGGAGTTCGAGATCTCAAAAAATAGTAAATGGTTAAAACTAACTTATAAGCTTATGCAAAGAGAAGATTCATTTTTTTCCCCCGAAATTCTAGAACCATCGCACCTGTAAAAAAGGCGACATGTGTTGGTTAGTGTAGGTTTTCAATTATGCAACATGAAATAGTGCAGGTTGCAAAAGGAGAAAGTATGATAGGTCTAAAAAGTAGGTTTTTAAGATGATTAACCCATACAACTTGGACTCTTTGGAGATATAATGCTGAAGGCTTTGAAAAGGGATAATTGTAAGGTGTCAATGATGTTGATTGATTCGGTTTCTAGGCCATTTGAGCATATGTGACAAAATGACCCATAACAAAGTAGCCATCAGGGGAGAAGAAGATATATGAAATATTTTTTTTGGAAATTGAAAAGAAATTATTTTTGTGTTATAATATAGAGGTATTTGTATTCCTAACTGAATATAAGAAAATAAAATAAAATACTAGAATACAAGAGGAAAATAATACTGGAAAAGAAAAATAATGGAGAATAAAAATTTGGGCTATCTAGTTACAAGCTAAAGATGAAAATGCAAGTCCTTTTTCATAAATTTTCAAATTCCATAACAAATTAAATGCTTCTTTGTGCAATTGAAAGGATGATGGATCTTTGATATCCTCTTTTCTTGAAATGGTTTCTAAAGGTATGAATTACTTCGATACTCTATTCAAAAAGGAATTTAGAGTCACTATTGCAACAACAAGACAAATAACAAGCTTCTTTCCCAAACTTGTCATTCATGAGGCAATCAAAATTTAATGGTTAAATTCAATAAATATGGAATATTGAAAACTTAGCATAGCTTCAAAAAAGATAAAAGTTTAGACCCTAATGGACTCCCAATATAATTATTTATAGGTTGTTATGACTTCATTAAAGATGAAATTTTGATAGTGATTGAGTTTCACACTCCATAGGCCAAATATTAGTAGTGTTTAAGTTAACCTTCATTACATTAATTTAAAATAATGACAATCCATCAACATTCAAGAGCTTCAAACATATCTCATTATGTAACTACATTTACAAAATAATCACAAAGTCATTGCTCAAATATTAGAAGACATTATGCCAAGATATATTATCCCAAAGCAATTTGAATTATTAGAAGGGTGACAATCTCATGAAGTTGTGGGAGTGGCACAAGAAGGATTTCACTCAATCAAAATGGGGAACAAAAAATATCTAACTTGAAATTTTGACCTCTCTAATTCTTTTGATTGGGTGAATTGGTTATATATTAAAATAATTCTCATTTATTTAGTTGTTAGTCATGGTTTTGTTACTCGGGTTTTGAGTTGTATTAACTCAACTTCATTTGAAATTCTACTACATGGTGTTTCCTCACCTTTCTTAAAATCTAAAAGGGAATTAGGCAAGGATGTCCTTTATGAACATTTCATTTCTTTTTGGAAGCAAAATGCCTTAGTGTATTGCTAATTATAGCCTCCAGAAATGGAAGCCTAAAATGTATAAGTATGGGTCGTAATTACAATGTCACTCAAATTCCTTTTGTTGATGATATACTTGTTGGGTATGTGTTATATTCTTTCCATGACTAAGCACGCGCCCATGGTTTTGTGCATGGTTTTGCACATGGTTTTGGTGTACAATGGTTTTCGGCCCCTGGTATTTTTGTAGATCCGGTCAAGGGAACTACGGTTATGTTCTAATCCAGGGTTTATGGATTAGGATTTATGTATGCTTCGGCATGTATATATATGTGTTGTAACACTAAAAGGAATATAATGAAAGATCAAGCTGGTCATCCCGATTTGGGATCCAGGGGAAAATCTCTGTGTTTATCTGTTTTATGTTTTATGCTCTCGCTATTGTTTATTTTCTGTTATAATATTCGTGTGTAGATAATTTCTGTTCAGGGTTAAAACGTACAATACTAATATTATATGAAAAATTTGGAAAATTGATTGAAAAACTCTAGGATATCATGGACCTCTTTTGTGAGACCACTAAAATGAAAATAAATATAGTAAAATCCCAATTATTTACTAGGTCTCACAAAGAATTCACTTAATGCAATGGATCTAGAAACCACATCACAACAAAATATAGATCGCAAAATTTTGAAATCAGAAATCACACACCTATACGAAAGGGACACAACAAAAGAAATTTGCACATTAGAGCAATACAGATCTTTAATTTCAAAAAGAAAATTTGATCTCGCATTCAACATTCTTGAGATCAATTTTTTGACACTTTTCTCTATGTTGATAATGAACCTCAGTAGATGGTTTGAAACGTTGATGAAAGAATTCACTTAATGCGACATATATGGAAACCACATCACAACAAAATATAGATCGCAAAAGTTTGAAATCAGAAATCACACACCTATACAGAAGGGACACAACAAAAAAAATTCGCACATTAGAGTGATACAGATTTTTAATTGCAAAAAGAAAAGTTGATATCGGATTCAACATTCCTGAGATCAGTTTTTCACACTTTTCTATATCTTGACAATGAACCTTAGTAGATGGTTTGAAACGTCAATAAAAAAATTCACTTAATCCGATGGATCCAGAAACCACATCACAACGAAATATAGATCGCAAAAGTCTGAAATCAGAAATCACACATCTATACAAAAGGGACACAACAAAAGAAATTCGCACATTAGAGCGGTACATATCTTTAATTGCAAAAATAAAATTTGATCTCACATTCAACATTCTTGAGATCAGTCTTTCACACTTTTCTATATATTGATAATGAACCTCGGTAGATGGTTCAAAATGTTGATAAAAGAATTCACTTAATGCGATGGATCCAGAAACTACATCACAACAAAATATAGATCGCAGAAGTCTGAAATCAGAAATCACACACCTATATGGAAGGGACACAAAAAAATAAATTCACACATTAGAGTGATACAAATATTTAATTGCAAAAAGAAAAGCTGTTATCGCATTCAACATTCATGAGATCAATTTTTCACACTTTTCTATATCTTGATAATGAACCTTAGTAGATTTTTCGAAACACCGATAAAAGAATTCACTTAATGCGATGGATTTGGAAACCACATCACAACAAGATAATCTCTCTTGTTTTCCCTTACCAGGTAAGTTTGATATTGGTTTAAACTACTTGGGGTTTCTTATGAAATCCAATCAATAGTAAAAAAATAGGATTGACAGTGGTTACTAATAGAAATTGAGAAAAACTAAGTACTTGGTGTAACCATTGGCTATCTAGAGGTGGCATACATTTTCTGGTCAAAGTATTCCTTGAAGCAATTAATATTTATTAGATGTCTCTTACATGTATTGCAAAAGGAATACTTGAAAAAATTACACAAAACTACTTTAGATTTGTTTGGTCTGAAGAAGCGATTAAATAATGGTTTTAGCCTTTGGGAAAATACTTGCTATTCCAAAATTGTTGGGTCGATGGGGTCTAAAAATCATCGTTTTTCTCTTGAAGGCCCTAGCTACAAGGAAATTATGGAGGATTATTCAAGGCACTTGGATTTGAGCACAAATTACAAAAGATAAATACATTCACCTACATAGTAGAGAATTGGATTTGAAATCCCTTAAAAAATCTCAAAATGATTTAATCATTTGGAAATCAATTCTCTTAGCTTCTTATCTAATTATAAGAACCTAGTTGGTTTGGAGAATTAAGAAGCGAGATAAAGTACTTATAGACTTAGGCCCCTAGATTAGACATAAGGATGTTCACATACATCCAAATCAACTAATTATTGAGCTAAAAAAAAAAGGTTACCAAACTTTAATACAAATTGCACAAGGAACCTAAGATACGAGGAGGAAAATCTAGTTAACATGAGATAGATTGGCCTTAGAGAAAAATATGGGAAAATTACAAAGGTGTTTTTAAATTTAAAAGAGAAAAATCATCAACTTGCCTAGTTCCTAAATTCCATAAGTGACTATGAGCGAAAAATAGGGTATAAATTTCTAGTTCAAATTGATAGTGACGTGTCTAAGATCTAGTGGTGGAAAAATCCTTTGAATTTCAAATGCATATAAACAACAAATTTATTCATGTGACTCCTTTGAAACAATAAATCCCTAATGAGAGACATCCTCTAGAAAAGGAACATTGAGGGGATAGGAAGATGTTGTTCAAGTATGCTAGTTTGAAAAAGAAAAGAAAAAACATTTGATGTTGTCATACAATTTCACCAAGGAAGATTGGATGGAAATTGAAAGAGTCTTGAAAATGCATGGAAATATTCTACCATTGAGTAATCTCATAAAGGATGATGTTTAAACAATGAAACCTTGAGGTCTATAGCTCTTCTCCTTACCATTTCCTAGGGAATATGGTTATCCAGAAAAACTAAATTACTTGAGGATAAGGGGGTTATATCATTGCAATGTTCCTTTAGAAGTTTGAATATTCTCTCTACCTCCCCATAGTAGAACAATCCCCACATTCTAAAACATATATCCTAAGAATCTATAAATAAGGAAATTCCTTGGGCATATTTTGATGGGGCCCCTCAGGGAAATTTCCTTAGAGGAGGAGCAAGAGTAATCCTACGTCTCTCAACTATAATATTTCCTTTTTTATTGGTACTGAAAACAAAACAAAGAAAAAACAAAATTGAGTTATTGTCACTCAAAATTGTTTTATGTTTGTCCCAGGAAAATTAATTTCCTACATTTAAATATATGGTGATTCCTTGCAAGTCATACAATGAAAGGAAAGACGATTTATCACTAAAAAATTTCATACTGCAACATTTATTTCAAGATATTATGAGTAGCAAATTAGCCTTTTATCACATCACTTCTGAACATGTCTACATGGACATGAACAAGGAAGTTGAGTGATTATCAAAATTTGGGAAAAAGAAAGACTTTTGTTGGAAAGAGGAATATGGGAATCATTGGAAGCATTGAAGGCCACACCTTAGAATGTATACATGACCACTAGTTTTAATTTGATGTAACAATGTTTATGATTTTCTATCATGAAGATTTTATAATATTTTGATGCAATTTTTATACAATCAATCTAAATAATGTTTTTATTGTTTTTGGCAAAGGCTAGAATTTGTTAAAATTAGACTTATTTTTAAAATTAGCATAATAAAAAATTTGCATTAATAGGAGACTACTTGTCTAATCTTAGGTTGCAGGCTTTAAACACTCTCTATACTATTCACAAACATCTACTTTTGTAATTTTAATCTATTTAATAAAATTAATTAAAATTTTTCTTCGAAAAATAAAAATCCACACAATTTTCATAATAGTGATTTTTGTAATTCTATTATAAGTTAGGTCAAGAGACAAAATAACCAAGGAAAAATAAAGGCACATTCTAAAAAACCCACATAATAACCCTGAAATTTCGGTAAGATTATGAAAAATTATGGCAAAGATTTTTGAAAATCTCGATTACAGTCGTTAAAATTTTGTATTTTGGGTGCTCTAAGAGTTTTTGATGGTGTTGAATCCATTTCCACCATCAAAAATGCAATTCAAACACTCCAACTACCTGATTTTTTGATTTTTTTTTTACCATATTCCAACAAAACACTGTCGTCCAGGCTATTCTGTTACGTTGATAAACAACTCCAAAAAATAAATGCCAAACTCCTTTTCATGCCCAAAATTGGGGAATATATTTGCATGCTAATGATAAACCATTTGCCCACTAATTTCAAGGTCAAAAGACTTGGGAAATATTAAAGAAAATTCAATGAAAGCAAGGCTTAAAGAGTTTGGCATATCAATAAAAAAATATTATCTTTCTTTAACCTCTTAACTTTGTAAACCATGTGCCTATTAATTTCAAGGTCAAAAGACTTGGAAACGTTTTGGAAAATTTAATGAAATCAAGGTTTAAAGACTTAGGCATATCAATTTAAAAAAAAAAAAAATTATTATCTTTTTTTAACCCCAAAAAAATAATATCTTTCTTTAACCCCTTAACTTTGTAAGTTCTTCCCTTTCTTTCATTTTTTGTGGTGAGTATTTTATTATTGTTCAATATACACTTTCTATATATTGCATATTATTGTTCCATTAATGGGATGCATATATTCATTACATATCTAGAGAGATGAAAACAAAGGTTTTGCGTTCATGGTTACTTTACCAACAAACCCTAAATTTTGGACGTGTACCATTGACTTCATCAAACAAGGAGACACTAAATAGAAACATTAAGAGACACATTAATGGGAGTCTCGGTAGAATCCTTATCTTGCGAGTCCCTAAAGTCTGAAGTGTTAGAATTTTGGATTAGCTTTCTATGGGACCCTGCTACGAGTGTGTCAGCTCTTGCATAGTGATCTCTTAGATCTCGGTTAAGAGAGATCGTTGTAACTTGATACTTTAATAGGATAAAAACCATATTTTATTTTATTTTTATTTTGTAAATGTTGTATTATTTTATAAAGAAGGAGAATGCTTTAAAATTATTTTTATTTAATTAAGATTTTTTTTAATGGGGCAAGAAAATAGGTTGATGGTCTAATACCTAGAGGGATTTGGCAGGAGCGAAAGTCTTCTTTTTATAGATTACTAGTGGGTAATTCCATGTGGTGCAGTTTTCTTTGAATAAGAATGATGAATCGACATGCACTCATGGATAGCAGTCAATGATGGTTGTCCCAATACTACCACATTTCAAGTTAAAATATGATGACAGAATCCTACAAACGGATAAAATCGGAAATGTCATCAAATGTTTAATGTATTTTTTTGTTTTTGTTTTTAAAGCCCGATTATCGTCGACTATGCGACGTTAATTACATAGAGATGGATATTTGGCGATCAACATTTAATAGTATTTTATCGGAGTTGGATGAAGAAGAACATTAATGATATCAAAATTTTGAAATGTACAAGGTATGATTTATATGTTTTCAATTGGTTTGTTCTCTTTCATTTACCTTCAATAGTAAAGAATTTTGTCTAAGATATTCTTATGGAAATTTATTTTAACTTGATCTTCATATGGAAACTCATTAAGCTAGAGGTGAGAGGAAACAATGCAATGGAAGAAATAGTGAATGAAAAAATTAAACTATATGTAAAATATAACTATATATAAAATTAAACATAAATATAACTATATATATTAAATAACCAATATTAAAAATTAAGAATTAAAATTAAAATACAAAACAAAAAAATATCTAAAAAAAAAATTCAAAAAACCAAAACTACTTCTAATTCCTGCATGCTATGAATTATTCCCAACCCCACACCCGGCTTCCCCTCAACCCATTAACTCATCGCGCACGCCGGCATGGTCTCCATACACTCAACACAAATACCCCACCGAAACCCCACTCGCTCAGTACCGACACATTGCAAACACTTACTCAGCAAAGGACTCATTGCAGACAGTGACCGTGCTTCATCCACAGGTGACGGTGATGGTTTTTCATCCACAAGTGACAGTGATTCATTCGGCCACTCAACAGAGGACTCGCCACATCGGCAGACCCCACTCTTTATTCGACTGACGACCATGGTAAGTTTCATTAATTATTTATACTGACTGTGTGGCAAATGAAGAAAAAAATCCATGCTTATGTATTACTATTCAAACATATTTAATTTCTATTGGCAGATCTGAAATGAAATTATTAGCAGATTCACTTTTTGTCTTACAAACAATGGCATAACTCATCTCTTCTTTTGTCATCTATTGTAAGAACTCTTTTCCACTAAGCAATAGAGATTTTGGCTCACTCTTTTTAGCTCCATTCCCTTCTTGCAAAGGCAAAAAAGTATTTTGAATACCACCCATATCAAACTTATAACAGTTCTTGCTTCCATCATGCACTACTTTCCTATCAAATTTCCAAGGTTTGCCTAGCAACACATGACAAACATCCATATGCATGATATCACAAGCCACTTTGTCTTGACATCTTACTATTTGGAAAGCCACTTCACTTTGCTCAGTAACCAACAATTTGTGTCCTTTATGAAACCATGAAACCTTGTAGGGTGTTAGATGCTTAACCTTCTCAAAGTTCAAATTTTCCACCATTTTAGTGGACACCAAATTGTTGGTGCTTCCACTATCAATAACTAATTTGCAACATTTCCCTTGGACTTTGCATGTAGTTCGAAACAAATATTTCCTTTGTGAAGACTCTTCCACTTCCTTCTCTGGTTTCAATAGCACCTTGTTCATGAGAAGAGCTTCTCCAACCTCATGTACATTCTCCACTACAGGATCTTGTGCTTTTGCCTACTCCCCTTGTGCAACATAGTTTCCTCTTTGACCTGCATTCTCATTATTAGGACACTCACATGATCAACGACCTAGTTTGTTACATTTGTAACATCTATATACTAACTCTCTACCTCTACCTCTACCTCATTGGTAGGGTCTTCCACCTCTCGGCTCATATCCTTTCCCTGCTTGTTCTTGTTGGTTAGAACCACCAACTTCATCCTTGTAAGTTGGAGCCTTCCCTCTTCTAGCCGTTTTCCCTCTTCCTTTGGCATATCCTTTTCCTCTACCGAAGGTTTTTTTCCTGACTATCTTCTCTTCTTCTCTTAAAGCATACTGATAGGCCCCCTTCATGGTGCTAAGAGATAACATGCTAATCTCCTCTTGAATTTCCATCCTTAATCCATTGATCACTAATACATTTGGGGGAAATTCCGACACTTGGTTTCGACGCTTTTGACCAAATGTCGGAAATTTCCCCAAATTTTTTCAATCCCGCCCGAAACCAGCGCTATATCGACTTTTAGAGAAAAGTTTCGCAATACCGACACTTAGACAAAGTGTTGCAATTGCGACATTTGGAGGAAGACGTCGCAATTGCGACACTATGCCCCAAAGCGTCGCTATTACGACGGCTACCTCCAAACGTCGCAAGTGCGACACAATGTCTAAGTGTCGCAATTGCAACGTTTGGAGGCATCCGTCGCAATAGCGACGCTTTGTCCACCATCAGTATAACGACACTTATATGCGCGCTACATAAAAATGATTTTATTAAAAACTACATTAACGACTGATATCACGCATGCATTCACCCTCCGCTCTTGCAGAACAGAATTTGCCCTCAGCATTCGCCCTTAGCTCTTGCAGAACATCATTCGCCCTCAGCATTCGCCCTTAGCTCTTGCAGAACAGCATTCGCCCTCGGTTCTTGCAGAACAACATTCGCCCTCAACATTCTCCCTCAGCTCTTGCAGAACAGCATTCGCCCTCAGCATTCGCCCTCAGCTCTTGCAGAACAACATTCGCCCTCAGCTCTTGCAGAACAACATTCGCCCTGCATTCGCCCTGCATTCGCCCTCAACGTTCACCCTCAGCTCTTGCAGAACAACATTTGCCCTCAGCATTCGCCCTCAGCTCTTGAAAAATGGTAAGTTCTTACTGCAGTTCCTTCCTCCTATAGTAGGGTTTAATCTATTTGGGTTTTTTTGGTCAATTCCATTTGATTGTGTTAGGCTATAGGGTTCTCTATAGATGTCTTCCAATTTTCTTTCAGATGAGTTTCAAAGAGGATGTGTAAGATGTGTTTGTGCTTGCATGAATTTGACTCCACCAGTTTCATGAATTTTAAGCTATGGATTTTAGTTCGACAAACTCATCCATCTCAACACCCAGTAACGAATTGCCCTTGGTCTGATCTATATTGAAGGTGAAGTGCAAAGTGGTAGAGAATGGGAGATCAAAAGTCATCAACTTTATCACAAGGGTAGTACTCTAGATTGAAAGTGATGAGCTTTAGTTCTCCAGATTTGGGGATTTTCTGATATTTGGGGATTTTTTGATGACATACCAAAGGTCACATCCATACAACCATATCAAGGTCAATGTTGAGATCATTCTCATATAGATATAGTTCACTGATATATAGGGTTAATATCATCATCACTATCCATGGAAACCGAATGGTTACAAAATCTGTGATTGTGGTTGGCTCATTTATAATTATTACCCATTTACAGTAGAGCACAAAAACACTAAATATGGCTCGAGCAGAGTCTTTACAACAGGAAATGGAATTGCAGCTGCTTCATCAATAACCAATAGCTCCACTTGAGAAAAATTTTCATAATCTTGGGGCTGGATATACTGCAGAGAAAACAATTGTAGTTATCATTCATGCTCCAATATATTAATATACTTTTTACATTGAACTGAAGAAAGGGAAACAAGCAAATTCTAGCCATCATACAATGCTTTGACATAAGAGTTTTGAGTGACATACTTGAAAAAAAGAACTCAACCACTGATATTTATAATCATTTGAGTTATTCAAGTTAAACACAATGCCAAGAATCAAAATTCAATACCCTATATTATCTTCATCACCCAATACAAGATTTAAATTTTTCCCAAAGAAACGCTTATTAAATGGGCAGCCATTATTTCTCCCTGCTTTAAAAACCCTACATTTAAATGAAAACAAGCATTGCATTTCAACTAAAAAAATCTATTAGTGTTCAAATGTACATGTGTGCATCACTTGTGTAAGGTATTCCTTTTCCACTTTCACATTATCCAAGAATGTGTGCAGTATAGTTCATATTTTTTGTGATTTAGATTGTCTTGAAAAAGGAAAGGTAAATTATTTCCCCTGGAAAAAGAAGGTTTTCCCTTTTTACTACTGGAAATGGTACAACAAAGTTCCATTTCTACCTGAAACTCCTATGAAATAGGAACCAAATAAAGGCCATGTCCTCAATGGACATCATTTGGATTTGAAAATGGCCATTGCACCGTGTTGTTTCTTATATTACATCACGATAGTTTCTTAGGTCATTTCTTGTTTCTTGAGATGAAAAACAACCAAAGAAATTGTGAAGATCCTTTCAATAAATAAATGACCATTTCTCAATCATATCTCAACTATTTTTTATTTTATTCAGTGGTTGCTTACTTTGAGAGAAATTTGACACTTTTATAAAGAATATAACATAAAAACACAAAATGGGAAGGAATTGATGAAGTAGATGACCTTTAGTTGTTGTCAATTAAGAATTGATAATACACGATGCATGTTCTGTACTACAAACTAGATTCCTTCCTGGAGTTAGGACACAAAGTATTGAATCAAAGTTGTAGTTTCTAACTTCTTGTATTGGTTCATCAATCTTGAAATTCAGACATTGCATGTCTTCATTGCTTCATGTTTGAATAATTTGCATCAGATCGTACAATAGGAAATTAGGAATTATGATTATTATTACTTTATGGATCTGTTAAGTTACTTTTAAGTTTGCATGGTTTAGTGTGAAATTATTCTAGTGTGCCCCTAGGCCCAGGTGAAGGAATGCCAAGGACTGAGAACCCTACTTTTTAAATGGTATTGTTTCTTATACCCAAAAAACCCTCAACATCACTTCTTATTAGTTCTTAACAATAGTGTTGTAAACAATTTGAGAATTGATATAGCAAAATATCTCACTTCTCAAGATAAAGTCCTAAAGCTAAAGTGTGATACCATGTGTAATTCAATAGCCCCATTGTCACCTCACCAACCTCTTTTCACTTCGAGCTAGCTCTCCTCCAACTCAAGGGGGGTTCTCCCTAGTAGATGTTAAGGATCTAATGGCCCAACCAAACCAAGTCAAGAGCCCCCTAACTCTCTATGTTTACTACTATCAATCAAAATATTGAACAATAGGGTCAGACATGCATCCTGAAGATAAAATTGCGAGGGTATTTTTGGGTAATTTCAAAGGGAAAGTCCCCAAACACATATAATCAAGGAATTATAACGTGATTTCAAACATTAAATATCAAAAAAATCGTTTAAATGATATTGAAAGGAAAAAGGTGATGGAAGATAGAAAGTGCCTTACTTAAATGCTCTAAGGATTTTTCAATAGTTGCTCCAAAAGCTTCACTTCAAGGCCCTTCAAGATCGTCTCCAACAATGCTATACCATCAGCTTCAACAATGTTGCTCCAAAAATGTCCTTAAGGTCTTCACAACAAGTTTAATAGAAGTTGCTCCAACAATATATTCAATAAGGTCTTCATTTTCAACTTGTCCCTTGTTTGGGTGCCTTAATATGCAATGACATGTTTCCAGGACTGAATTCAATGCAAGGCATATTTGAAACTCTAACTCTCTCTTCTGGTGTCTTATTAGAAATTATTTCGTTTTCATTTTGTGTTTTCAAGTTAGATATTTTTTTCAAGTTTTTACATTTATAATTTTATTGCAATGTGGCAGACTGATCATGGCAGTACAGGAACAACCCCGAGATGGGATGATCGCCGAAAGAGGCCAGCGGAAGAACATGTAAAGTGCCAACATTTCTCTATCTTCAGGTATTTTAGTTATTTACATAATTGAAATAATATTAATTTTGTTCAAATATGCAGACACCTAGCCATGGTACGCTTGATGATTCCCTCTTTGAGGAAGAGCTTTCTTCATCCCTATCTCCAGCGCTCTTGTTGTGAAAAAAGACACGAGTTGCAAGGTCAGAATTTAATACTTTGATAGACGCGCCTCAAACACCTGAAACAAAAGAGAGGATAAAACAACTTATAACCCAGCTAGAAACATATCAGGTAATAATAAAAAGTAAAAAGGATATTTTTTTGTTCTGCATGAGATGTATTGTGATAGGTTGATTTTTAATTTTTACATTGACTAAACTAACAAAAAATTCTTTTGTATGTAGCATTTTCTGGCACTTGCTGAACCCGGTGTTGGTGGTAGTGGGACACAAGGGCAAGAGATTGCCCAACAACCCTCTCGTGCACCTTCTTCTCCTTTAGGTGCCAGCCAAGAAACACACCCTGTCCAAGCAGACACCCAGCCAACCGCTGAATGTGTTGGCAGTGATGAGGCTGATATGGCCAACTACATTATTGCGTTTCCTAGAGCTATACATGTCAGCTCCACAGGGACCATTAATGGCACGTTGTTGGTGAACGATGAAGGTGTCCCTATAAAGCACGTACAACTCCTAGGTAAATTTTAATATTTTAACTATTTCATGTACTCTATCTAAAACATATTTATCATGATTTTTATTTTTAAATTAATGATAATATTTTTTTTTTTCTGTGTAGGAAACAATGAGTTCTACAGGTTTTTGGAGAGCCATGCGTTGGTAATTTTTGGCCCAACCATACACACAAGGTGGAATTCCCAGAATTCCAACGTGAAAAAAGAACTTCTAGATTATCTAGAAGCTCTTTTTGGGGTCGGTACATTTGACAGAACAACGATTTCTCGGGTAGCCGGAAAATATTTGAAATATACCAGGGACACCTATAGGACGCAATTACAATTTAACCCTAGATACGAGCGTTATCTCACAGTTCCAGAGAGTGAGTGGAGAGCACTCATCCATGACGGAAAAGAGAAAAGGGCAAAGAAAGAAGGAAAAATGCCAACTGGACCCGCAAGGTTAATTACAACTTTAATTCAATAGCTTTAATTTTCTCTATGTATAAAATAAAAGTGTGCTACGTCATATCTGACTTCAATCTTTTGATGCTAGGTTGCCTGACACCTCGAAGGAAACCAAAGCTAGGATTGAAAAAAAGGGCCATCACAAGCTAGGCCAGGGCAGCTACTTGAAATTAGCCGCAAGAATTGTAATTAAGTAGCTAAACATCTTATAATTAATTGTATCGCCTTCCAAAATTTTTGTAATCCTATCAAATATGATTAAAAATACACAATCATATGTAATGTAGGGTGATGACTTCGGAACAGAAACTACAGAGGAAGATAAAAATATCGCTTTCCATTTCGGCTATCAAGTTGTAGTTGAACGTCACAGAAGCTTGGGGCAGGTCCCAAGATCCACAATGCCTGATAAGGTAAAACATTATCCTTTCAATATGTTTGTTTTCGTCCATAAATTTAATGTCTAACAAATTTGTTTAAATTAGGGGAGCAGCACTACCGACGAGGCAAATAACCTAGTTTTAGAGCCAGATGTAGATGATCCTCACGTGCAACCTGATCATTGTAGTGGGGACCAGGCCGACAATGCTGCTATCAGTGAGGGCCGTGACGGTAATTAATTTCCACTTATAATTTTTTCTAATTATACCTTGATGGTTGTCCTTATAACGTTTTTGTTTAAATGACAGAGAATGTTTCCCTTGAGGATCTTACCACCAGAGAGGAAGACAGGGCAACAGTCTCAACGGCGACAATTGGTGCACCAGGTAAATAATCTCATTGCAAATTTTTTTATTAATATTACCGAACTAGTTCAATGATATTTAAAAACTGATAATTAAAATTTAATATTATCTGTTTTTGTAGGCGATGCCCCGTCACTGGATGAGACCAGACATTGTGACTACGCAACTAGGTCAGCAGTGCGGGTCGAAAGGCACGAAATAGGAGCAGAGCACGATGATATTGATGATGTAATTAGGAGATTTAGAAATAGGAAGAAGAAAAAGAAAATTTGATAATGTAAAATATTGTATTATTATAAGACAAATGTTACCATACTTGGAACGTTTTTTGCGTTATATAAAAAACTCATTTATCATACTATTTTTATGTCAAGCATTAATTTCAATGTTTCCTTGTGTACTTTTTGTTGAATTGTTTTTTTATTAGTTATTGAATATATATTTTTTATGCTCATGAAAGTAAAAAATGAAATATAGATTGGGTATTGGGGAATTGAGAGTGATGTGAGGGGGGGGGGGGGGCGGGGGAGGGGCCATAAGAGCTTCCACCTTCATGTAGTTGGCCATGTTTAGTAGAGAATAATTTATTGGAGCAATTTAATCTTGGAGCAAACCTCCCTCGATCCAGCGTAGCAACAAAAAAGTCACTGTTGACTTAGTTGCTACTCTTTCAGATCGTGGGAGGCTTGTTCCAAGTTCATGCGACTCCAATAAATTGTTCTTGAAACGAAGAGGAGCTTATTCAGGTATGTTTTGACATTTTCAACATATGTTCTAACATTATCGTAAGAATGCATCTTAGAGTAAAAAATACTACATCAATTACTTTTATTTATTGTATAGATAAATATGGATTTTGATTGACTTGGCAGTGCAGGTACAAATCCTCTTGCATCATGAGCAATACAACTTGTCAACCAGGGTCATGTCCAGGATATTTTTGCTTGTGCGCTTGACCAAGTTTGTAATGTCACATTTTGTAAGTTCCTTTACAATTCATAATTAAATATTAAGCTTGTTCATGATTATTATCTAGGTTTTTTGTATGTGTTTTTTCATCTATTTGATTGTAAGAAACTTTGCATGTTTCCTGTTGTTCACTATGATTTCTCCCATTACCACTCCTAGGATGAATCTGACTTTATTGTCACTATGATTTCTCCATTTATGATTTCATAGGTTACATCATGTAAAGTTGTCAATCTCAGGTTGGTGATGAGCTTTAGTTCTCTAGATTTGGGGCTTTTCTGATATTTTCTCCCTCATGTCATTCCTACATCACCTCATTGTTTGAGCATGCCAATTCTTCCCAACTATCATTATATGTCTGTAATTTTGGAATTTGATTTAAAAAAATAGTACCCAACTTTGAGTTCAACTGGTGTTCGTGTAAGGCTATCTGGGCTTTGGGAAATATTGCTGGAGACTCTGCAACATTTAGGGATCTTGCCCTTAGTCATGGAGCTCTGAGGCAAGTGCTTGCCCAGTTGAATGATACTGCCAGAATTTCAATGATAAGAAATGCTACATGGGCTCTGTCAAATTTTTGCTGTGATGTAAACCTCAACCACTATTCGAACAGGTAAGCAGAATACATTTTCTGCCTCTTCTTCTTAGTTCGCAGATACTGTGAATTTTTTTTATAGATCTTGGTGCTTGGTAGATTTGGACGTAATATGGACCTAGGCACTTGTTCATTACAATGACTCTGTCATCGGGTTTTAGAAAATGCTCAGAAATTTGGGTTTCACAAGGGGATTACCCTTGCTTTCAATTATCGATTATCAATCACATTCAAAAAAAGTATTTCATAGCATTGCTGAGCTCTTTGTAGGTGAATTTCCAAGGCAATTTCATAATATCTGAACTAAATTTGTCTGTCCTTTTCAATGCGCTGCGCTTGTAACAGAACCAGACAAACAATCTAGTGGCCAATGCAACAACAACAACACCTCCTGTTGCAATGCCTGCAATTCACCCTCTCTGCATGCATGAATGACTATGGCACCCTCTTTTGTGAACAGGTACTGGAGTTGAAGGTATTGGTTTCGATTAGGATCGTGGAATTCAACATCCAAAATAGTATCAAATTCCACTGCAATAGTATTCCCCGGCGAGGGTAACAGTTCATTGAGACCTATTGGACTCATCACCCCCAAATAGCCTCCAGGGCTACCCAGAGTGTGATCATCTTTGTTGCTGAGTATATATTTTTTTTTTCAGTCAGAGTTTAGGGTTTCTCTAACATAGCTTCAGAAATCCGATTCAGTGCCTGCTTGAATATCATCACATAATACTCATGGTTTGGATTGATGAGCACACTCTGAATGGTTGGTTTATTCATAAGAACCACCCATATAGTCATCTTGAGATATTTTAGAAGTTTTCTCGGGTTTCCTTTTTCACCGTTTCTAGTGGGTGGGATGGTGTGGGGTGATCCATCAATATTGGTGCTCTTGTAGTAGGGAATTTGTTTTTGGGGATATAAAGGAGCATTTGATGTAGATATCCCATTGGATTCATTCATAGATGGGCACGAGAGGTCAAGAATTTAAATTAAAAATATGCAACCTCTAGCATGGCAACTTGAAGGCCGCGAGAGACACTGGTTAAAGATTGTTTTGTGTTGGCCTTAATATAGTTGTGATTTCTTTCTATTATCTTAATGCAAATATATAGTCCGGTCTCATTAAAATGAGGATTGTGGTTGTATTTCTCTTTGGTTGTTTCTCTCTTAATGCTCCAGAAGTTTCCAAAAGTTGCGATAGTTGTTTAGTTTTCCTGTTACAACTTAAAAATGGTTGTTAGCAATGGGAGTCATGTTTTTCAAGGTTCATACTAATATGAAGATATTGTAATTCTATATTTAGGATAAGAGAAGATGGCCTCTGCTTTGGGCAGTATGACAACAATTGCCACATCTATCTCATTGGGTAACAATGGAAAGGGGAAGAAGTTGGGTGCAATGTTTGATAATTATGGCAGAAAATTGTCTTCTCTTTTAGTTTTTTCACCCATTTCCTTTAACCGCTCAAGCAGAAGAGGGACTTTGAGATTACGCGACAGAGAGAAGGTAGTTAATACAAGAGCTATGGAAAAAGGAGTTGTACTTCAACAAGGATGGCTCAGTGACAAAAAAATTGCAGGTCAGAGAAAAAATTATGTTTAAAGGAAGGTCACCTGCACGTGAAACTTCACTGCGGTGGATCTTTCCTTGTCCACTTATATTCGATTTTAATGTGTTATTTTAATTTTTCATGGAAATTTGTTTTGGCATATGGTCTGGCATTCAATTTCACACTTACTGAAAGCATTGTCAATTTGTCTTGCAGGCGGTGTGAACAAACTTGCTGATCTTGTTGGAGTCACCCTTGGGGCGAAGGGAAAAATGTTGTCTTGGAGAGCAAGCATGGTTCTCCGAAAATAGTTAATGATGGTGTGATAGTAGCTAAGGAGGTAATTTTTAGATGTGTACTATGGTTTTCTTTTTAACGTTGTATTAGTTCCCCCTCTTAAATGTCTCAGATTTGGTAGGCATAATTTGAAAACTCAAAGGTGAAAGGAAACATATTTGTTACCCAGTGGTCTACTTGGCCTATGGGCTAGCCACATTAGAGTAATGCATAAAGCTTTTCACAAAAATAAAAGGAAAGGGTTATGGCTGAGTCAAATTTTATTGTTATTGACAGTGTAATGAAATGTATCTCAATGCTATGGTTTTGGCCTTTTTATTGGTTGAATTAGAGGACCCAGTTGAAAATATTGGGGCCAAGTTGGTAAGGCAAGATGCAGCAAAGACAAATGATTTAGCTGGGGATGGAACCACAGCATCTGTTGTTCTTGCACATGTTGGAATATTGAAAAATTCCATAACAATGAATGGAGAATAAATCTCCCTTCCTCTAACACAGAGAAAATAAAAATTTCTTTGACAAGAGACATAGTTTGAATACTTTGAAAACAAACTTCTATTCCCTTCAATAACTAAAAAAAAAACTATTACACTTCTTCCTCACTAAGAGGGATTACAAAATTATGACTGCTACAAAACGCAGTGCATAAAACCAACTCACTGTCTGTTCAAAACAAACATAATCTGTCTCTAAAACACTCTGCTGTGTTTTTCACTTTCACACTGTTGTGCATACACACTTAAAAAGTTACACTCAGTCTTTCACTTTTTACACACTGCTGTGTAATAAAAAATTTACGTAATGTTTATAAAAAAACTACCAAGCTTTTTTGTCCTTTTTATTTTTATACGTCATAACATATAAAACATATTATAATAAACCCTCTTTTAAAAAAAATAAAATTAAAGCTAAATTCTATTGCCCACCTTTCATTTCGCATATGATATATATATAACATATGTTTAAAACATATGTATATATTAAAGTATACATAAAATTAAACTATCAAAACATTAAAGAACCCTTTCCGTCGGACTTCAAAAGTCTGAATAGATTGAATTTCAAACCAAATTCGCATTCCAAAATGGGATGCTGACATATGCCTAATTTGAAACTCGAATTCTCAATCCAATGTGCCTTATAAAAAATTCGGGTCCGGTTTTCAGGTTTTCAGATTCCCTTCAATTTCATGCGATCCAATATTAATGCTCCACGTGTCCTCTTTTGAATTTACAAAACTAGCAGGTAAATTTCTGTTTGTTTAATTTCTAGTTGGTGAATTGCGTTAATGCTGGTTGTTTTGTTTAAATACAATCCTGTACAGAAATATGGCTGCGGCCGTCTACAAAAAATACTTGCAGGAATTTTAAGTGCTGAATTAAATTTCTGGATGGCGTGCAAGCAACCTCTAAAAAAAAATGTTGCTGCTGCATCTGTCCTTCTGCTGCAACAGTTGAAGTTAAAATTCAACAGCACAGGGTTTAATAAGTGAGGGTGTAAAGGTAACTTTTTGTCGATAGTACTGGATTAAGATCATCTATTCAGTTTTTTAGGGTCTCATGGTGTTTGGTTTTTTAGTTTTGGGTTGGGCTTATTGATTCTAAGATAGTTTTTGAGTGAAAAAATTGCTATCAGGTATTAAAAATTTTTGGTTCTTTTGTCAAAATTTATGAGCTTGTTAGGAAATACAAAACTGACAATGGTTGTATCTTAAATTTGTGGAAAATAATTTGAAATGAAACCTTTTTGTTTAGGTTGTTGTAGCAGGTGCAAACCCCGTTCAAATTACTAGTGGCATTGACAAGACAATAAAGGCCCTTGTTTCAGAACTCAAAAATTTTGTCAAAGGAGGTAAATGCTTGCCTTTTGAGTAGGCTGGTTTTCCTTTTTGCTGATGGTTTGGTGTATCTAATTGAATTAGTTGCCTAAGGTATTTTTGGTTGCAAACTCATTTTCATTTTTCATACAGTATTGGTCTTGTGGAATACATTTGATTGTGTGGTCTTGTTAGATCTACAACATTTGTAGTTGTTTAGTCTTATGGCCGAGGTGCACTTTTATTATGGAAATAGTTGATGCAATATTGTCATTTAATCCTTACTCTAGGGTAGCATGTTGAGAATTTTCTTGTGAAACATTTGGTATTCAAAATGACACTTGATCCTATACAGCATCATGCACTTGACTTCAAAATTCATATTCAAAGTGTGCCAGACAATTCTTGCAAAATTTCAAATATTTATGTTGTTTAAACCATTATCTTTTTCATGTATTGGATGCTGAAAATGAGAAAAAGACTTTGGTATGAAACCAATTGGTGAATAATTTCTAGCAAAACAACCACTTCCAAGACATGATTTAGAAGTAGAACATATGTACTTATGAAGCATAGAAAGATATCCTTGATGCATTGTAAATGTTTGGCTAGGGTTATTTTTGGAGAAAATAACTCCTTATTCCTAGAATAGTGATCTTCAATACAAGTAAATGCCAGAGAAGAGAGATCATCGTGTGACATAAACCTATTAACAAAAGTGAACAGGGAATGATTATTAATTATGACATACTAAGTTGTCAGTGATTTTGACTATTTGTCTTTAACATGTAAACATGTTAAATTCCAAACTTACATCATCATGGTTTGGCATCATAAGCTTGACTAATTGTCCACCATGCTCATAATTTCATTGTTGTATTCATATCTATAAACAACGTTTCAAATAATAATAAAAAAGTTCTATAAGAAAAATCGAGACCTCCATGTTGCTGCTCCTTGTGAGACAAAGTCAAAATTGCATTACACAATCTAACACATAAGAATCTCCTATATCCCGGTGGTATGTATCCAAATTCTTATAATAGTGTCTTCAATACTTATGTTGACATTTCCAATGAGATATTTAAGCAATGAAATATGGAGCCTTCTTCATTATTGTATATGTAACAGTATTTTATTAATATAAAGAATGATGGTTTTGTCTTTCTGAAAATGAAATGTAAAAATAATTTATTGTGGTCAATTGAAAAGTTTTTTTTTTAAGCTTTTCATTATGGAAGGGCGACATAGATATATGCCCTTCTAATTGAAATTCGGACCTGCCCTTCAAATTTGATCACTGTGTGGGACCTTAACAAAAAATAAAACTATTCCGCCGCGCGTTATATAAAACATATAACAAAACCTTTGCCAAAACTTCAAACGAACCCTTTAGCCGTGGGTATTTCATCACGAATTGATCATTTTACCATGTACCTTCTTCTAGAGGAATATTATTCCACTTGATTAGGTACTTCATAATGGTTATATGTCAAAGAGATACAAAATTTTTATCTATAACTTTTTGTGGTTCAAGAATCAACTTTCATTCTTCATCTAATTTTGGAAGTTCTATTTACATTGGCATATTTTTTCCCAAAACCTTTTTTAGGCAAGATACATAAAAAACCTTATGAATGCAAGAAGAAGGAAAATATAAATTCTATACCACTTGTGTAATCCTATGAATAATTATTTAGGGCCATAATATTTTTGAGCTAATTCTTTATTCTTCTTTTTCTTGAATGAAGATTGCTTATAATGCTATAATCTAAAAAATACCCAATTACCATCCTCAAATTATCTTTAACTTCAATGTTGTTCCCCTTTTTGTTTTATCATGTTTCATGTCATTTGAAGGTTTTCCATAATAATTTTCAAAGTTTCTTTAGTATTTTCCATATGTGACTCTGTTTCCTATACTTTGGACTTATCTTGCAAAAAGTATGAGATACTAGGAGTTGGATATACATAAAGGGCCTTAAATGGGAAAATTTTAGTAGATGTGTGATAGGTAGTATGATAGTATCATATTACCATTCTTCCTTAAGGAACCCACTTCATCCATTAAGATTGATTTTCTAAAGAGTAACATTGTAGATAACCTTAAAAACATTTGTTAACTATTTTTGTTTGACCATTTGATTGTGTTTGATATGTAGAACTCATAGCAGCTAGTGTTTCTCCACTCATATTAAATAATTATTTCCAAAATTTTCTTGTTACTATTACTTTAGGAAAACCATGAAGACTATGAATTTCTTTCATGGACACTTCTGCCACTTGGCTTGTTGTTTATGTACTTTGAGCTCTACAAAAAAATCTACAAAATTTGTCTATATAAATGACCACAAAAATGTAATACTTACCTTTATATTTCAGTAACCCTGTAATAAAGTCTATTGATATATCTTCTAGTCTTTGAATATGTATGTGGAATGGTTGAAGTAACCTTAGAGATTTTACTATCTCTCTTTTATTTATTATGAAAACCTGCCCTTCTCTTACAAAATTTTGAATATCTTTCTTCATTCCTTCCAAAAATATATTTTTTGATCCTTTGAGATGTTTTAAGGAACCCTGCGTCGTACCACCAGAGAGACATGGGACTCCCTTAATATTTGTTTATTCAAATATGCTTGCATGCATAAAAATATTCTACATTTGCACCAAAGTATATCTCTCTTTCACTCCCAATGCTCCATAGATTTCATCCCATCCTTTATAAATTTTAGTTTTTTTTTAGTACTATTGTCATTTTTCCATTATGGCAAGCTTCTTCTAGCCACCTAGGAATAGAAAATGTAATTGGATATAAATTTGAGGCCTCTTCTATTTTAGAAAGAGCATCATGTACTAAATTTTCCTTACCCTTTTTGCAGATTATCTCAAAATTAAAACTTTGCCTTTTTTCTCCTCATTTTTTTTAATCTTCTAATGAAAATCATAGCTTCAAAAAATACTTTATGCTATCATGGTATATCTTGACTTTAAAGTACCTCCCAATGATATGCTATCCCCATTTTTTATTGCATGTAATATTGCTTCCATTTATTTTTCATACGTAGATTTCACCAAATATTTTCTTTGAATTCCTTGCTTTTAAAATCCAATGATATCCCTTATTGTGTTAATGTTACATAAATTCCTTGTCCTAGTGCCTCACACTCTACTATGAATGTTTTACCAAAAGTAGGTGCAACCGATGTTGGTGTAGAAGACATGGCATCCATTAAAGAGAGAATGCCAAAGTAGCCTCATCATTCCATATAAATGATATTTTCTTCAAGAGATATGTGAGTGGACTTGAAATGCATGCATAATTCTTAACAAATGATCAATAATATCATGTAAGTCTAAAAATCTTCTAAGAACCTTGATTTTCTTAGGAATAGGTCATTTTGTAATAGCTTGCATCTTTTGAGGCTCCAACTTCACTCCTTCCTTTAAAACAATATGAACCAAATACTCGAATTCTTATTTCCCAAAAGCACATTAGGATATTTTTACATAAAAATGATTGTTCTCAATAATTTATATAACTTTTCCACATGTTTAGTGTGGCATTCCCATGATTTATTATAAATATGTGTATTATCAAAGAAAACCAACACAAATTTTATAAGATGGGATCAAACAAAATTGTTCGTAAGTCGAGCCCGCCAGACTTCAAACGACGATAAACCATAATTCAAACCAAATTCGCGTTCCAAAATAGCCTGCTGACGTCGGCCAATTTTGTGACCCGAAAACCAAATGATTTCCGGCCTAATTTTTTTCGGGTCTGAAGTTGGGCTGGCGTACAAAGGGAGAGTTGTGACGCAAATTTCTTATCAAATTCGCCCTAATCTTTTTCAGGTCCGGATTTCCACTGCACGAGCGGCCCAAAAAAAGATCTGCTCCAATCAATTTCTGCCATGTGTCCTCAATCAAAAGTTGCCTTGTTCCCAGATGCGGGTGCATTCGATGGTGTTTAAGGCGATGGGACATAGATGTGGCAATTTCATATCAATCCAATTAAGTTTTAATGCTTTTCAATTAGCCGATTTTTAAGTTCCAAGGTTTTCACATCAAATCGCATTAAGTTTTAACACTGTTCAAGATCAGACCTCCACTCTTGTTAGTGATTCCACATGCTCCAATATGATCTGGCCTTTAGCTCTCATTAATGAGAGATTAATTATGACAGGCGTTCTTTGATTGCATTGCAGTCGGGTCGATAAAATGGCGTTTCGCTATGGTTTTTCAGATGAGCTGGTTGCTGGGTTACACTGCCTGCTCACTGTGACGAGAAGGAGAAGTGGCTAGCTGAACTAATGCTTAGACCTTGGTGCATATCTGCATTTCTCTCGGTCTGGTCTGTGTCTGTCTTCCTTGGTTTCGTGGAATCCTGCTTCTCTGTCTCGTCTTGTGCCCACTGCTAAGATTGCACCCATGCCTCGCCTGCGTCAAAGGATGCGTTGTCGCAGGGGGAGCACTAGAGGTCAACCCCTGCGTGCTCCCTCCAGCCCCTCAACCGAGTCGTCTTCCCAGTCCAGTGATTATTATGCAGGTCTCTATCCAAACACTAGAAGTGGGAGAGGTCGGGTTCTAGGATCTGGCCACCGTATGGGCTCCCCTAATCCTCATTTCCCCACCACTTCACCTTCTCCCATGATGCGCACTGCGCTTTTTTCCTTTAATTACTCTCTGAACCGCCCACGAATCACGGTTTCAATCACTGTGGTTTTCCGTGAGGAGGCCCAAATGGAGGAACAATGCACCCATCCAGTGGGTCTGAGCTCAGAAAAAGCCGGCCAGCATTTGGGCCCTTTAGAAGGGGAGCAGTGGCGTGAATGTGGAGATAGCACCTGGCGATCCTAGACCTTCCAAAGGATGGTGCCGAATCATCGAGGAACCACCGGAGGAGTAGTTTGGTTAATTTGGTTTTCTTGCTTTGCAGGCCCACTTAATTGGGCATGTTTTAGATTATATTACTGTGCTGGACCTCTATAATATTTTTGAATTCTGTAAACGTTCAAGACTGATTTCCCCGTATGAGGGCAGTCTTCTTTTTTGATTTTTTGATGACAAATTTGCCATAAGTCTGGGCAATGTTTTTGACTAAAGTCATGCTGTAATTTTATTCCCACTGTTAATAGATTAACTTTACTTAGAAAAAAAAAATGTTGCCCTATTTCTATTTTAAACCTGTTTTTTGAAATACAGAGCCATGTTTATATGATTGTTTATAGTCGAAGCACTGTGGGGTGGTTTATTATATTAATATTTCACGGTCGAATTATGTTCATAACAATTGGAAAAAAAAAATGTTGCCATGTTTCTATTTTAAACCTGTTTTTTGAAATACAGAGCCATGTTTATATGATTTTTTATAGTCGAAGCGCTGCGGGGTGGTTTATTATATTAATATTTCACAGTCGAATTATGTTCATAACAATTGGAAAAAAAAATGTTGCCCTGTTTCTATTTTAAACCTGTTTTTTGAAATACAAAGCCATGTTTATATGGTCTACATATTATACTCTTTCTCTGTATATCTACAGGAACCTTTTTGCTATGAACAGGGTGGATGTTGTAGCGGGCTACTAATGGAAACAAGCGAGCCTGAACCTTACATCTCGGATGCAACAGATGGTTACCAATTTTGGAATCAAGCGAGCCTGGGTTTCTGCAGATGGTTTTTATTTCCGGGAACAAGCGAGCCAGAACATACAATCGACCCTGGGTTTATATATATTTTTTCTCTATCATGGATGCTTTTTGTGTGAGGCGTATATCAATAGTACATGTCTCTGCACATTTCCTGTATCTGCTTTATGATACTATTTTATGTGTTGACAGGTTATCACTCTGCCTTCAAAACTAGCGATGCTGGTCTATGTTGCTGGTTTATTGATATGGTCTGATGGTCTTTTTATATTTTGGACATATCACACTCCTCACATGATTAGCGTTTTTCTCTGTTCAAGGATTTTGCGTACTTTAATTTGTATTTGGAACAATGGACGTCGGTACTCTATCTGTTGCTTTACTATTCTACATACTGCTATTTCACTTTCTTATAGATGCCTCGGGCATATTTGGATGCTTTCTCGGATTGTCGATAATCTCCATGTGGACCGTTACTGGGTTTAATATCAAGTCCCTGTATGTGACATGGGGTATTTTTCTATCACTGTCTGGGGTGGGATTTCCACATTTCTGGATGGATATTTGGGTTCCAATCTTCAGATGTGAAAATGTAATGACTTCATGGACTGTTTTACTTCATATAATATATTCAAAACAACATTTTTTCTCTTGTGAAAAAAAAATGATTAATGTTTATCACTCCGCCTTCAAAACTAGCGATGCTGGTCTATGTTGCTGGTTTATTGATATGGTCTGATGGTCTTTTTATATTTTGGACATATCACACTCCTCACATGATTAGCATTTTTCTCTGTTCAAGGATTTTGGGTACTTTAATTTGTATTTGGAACGATGGACGTCGGTACTCTATCTATTGCTTTACTATTCTACATACTGCTATTTCACTTTCTTATAGATGCCTCGGGCATATTTGGATGCTTTCTCAGATTTGTCGATAATCTCCATGTGGACCGTTACTGTGTTTTATATCATGTCCCTGTATGTGACATGGGGTATTTTTCTGTCATTGTCTGGGGTGGGACTTCCACTTTTCTGGATGGATATTTGGGTTCCAATCTTCAGATGTGAAAATGTAATGACTTCATGGACTGTTTTACTTCATATAATATATTCAAAACAATGTTTTTTCTCTTGTGAAAAAAAAGTGATTGTTTATAGTCGAAGCGCTGCGAGGTGGTTTATTATATTAATATTTCACGGTCGAATTATGTTCATAACAATTGGAAAAAAAAATGTTGCCATATTTCTATTTTAAACCGTTTTTTGAAATACAGAGCCATGTTTATATGATTGTTTATAGTCGAAGCGCTCCGGGGTGGTTTATTATATTAATATTTCACGGTAATTGGAACGCCCACAATTCATAACAAATATTGGAGATTTACTTTCTTGTTTTAAAGTTTCATTTTTTTCTTTTAAAATTGAACCTGCCATCAGTATACCGACGCTTTGTAAGCGTCGGAATTGCGACAACTTAAAAACGTCGGAAGAGAAACAATATAAAAACATCAGATGAGCGACGTTCAAAACGTCGGACCACATTTCGTCGAAATTGCGACACTTTACAAACGTTGGAAGAGCGACGTTCAAAATGTTGGACCACATTTCGTTGGAATTGCGACACTTTACAAACGTCGGAAGAGCGACGTCCAAAACGTCGGACCACATTTCGTCGGAATTGCAATAGTTTACAAACGTCGGAAGAGCGACGTTCAAAAATTCGGACCACATTTCGTCGGAATTGCGACAGTTTACAAACGTCAGAAGAGCGACGTTCAAAATGTCGGACCACATTTCGTCGGAATTGCGATAGTTTACAAACGTTGGAAGCGCGATGGTTTGGGAAACCTCGGAAGAGCGACGCTTGTTTGGAAGCGATGGAAAAAGTGTCGGTAGTGCGACACTTTGTCAGTGCGTTAGAATTGCGACGTAATGGCAAACCACATTTTGCCCATCCTCGAACTATCACTCTTGTGACGACTATGTGTCGGAATAACGATGAATTGGCCGTCGGAAATTGGGCCAAATTTACTAGTGGATGTACCTAGCTGTCTTTTCAGAGTTATATTCTATATAACCTGCTCTCAAGTTAACCTTATATAACTCTTATGTATGCTCTCTCATAGTCAAAAACCTTTGTTTGAGGTTCTGCATATTGCTAGGATTGAGACGACAATATTGCTGGTAGTTGATTGGAAAAACCTCTATTGTGGAATGTGATGCCTCAGGAAATGGAATTGGTGTTGTTTTAATGCAAGAAGGAAGACCCATTGCTTTTGAAAGTCGTCTAATCAAAGGAAATTATTTATAGAAATCTATTTATGAGAAGGAAATGTTGGCAATACTACATGCTCTAAATAAATGGCAACCTTACCTAATGGGAAGTCACTTCAAGGTAAAAATTGATCATGATAGTTTTAAACAGATTTTGGAACAAAGACCATCTTCAAAAGAGCAACAAAAATGGGTCACAAAGATGTTGGATTATGACTTTAAAATCATCTACAAAAAAGGGAAGCTAAATGTTGTTGCAGATGCACTCTCAAGAAACGATGAGGAGGTGGGAGCATTGCTTTGTGCCATTTCTATTATCCAACCAGATTGTATAATAAAAGCAAGGGAGGAATGGAAGAATGCCTAAGAAGTATGGACACTCATTCAAAAGTTGCAGCAAGATCCTAGTACATCTGATACATTTAGTTGGAAAAATGATTCCTTAATGTACAAAGATCGCTTATATCTTTGTAAGGATTCCCAACTAAAACAAAAGATTCTTTTGGAATTGCACACCTCTCTCGTAGGAGGACACTTAGAAATTTTTTGGGATGGCCTTAAATCTGATATTCAAAAAATTGTGGTAGAATGTTTAGTTTTCCAACAAAATAAAGTTGAGACAATTAATACCTCAGTTCTGCTACAACCTTTACCCATTCCAAGTCAACGTTGGGAGGAGGTTTCAATGGATTTTATCACAGTTTTACCTAAGTCATAAGGAAAAAGTGTCATCATGGTGGTAGTTGATAGACTTACCAAGTATGCACACTTTTGTGCATTATCTCATACATTTAAAGCAAGTATAGTTGCTACTGCATTTATGGAAAAAATTCAAAAGCTACATGGAAACCCAAATATTATTATAAGCAACAGAGATCCATTTTCACTGGAAACTTTTGGACAGAATTATTTTCTTGTTTGGGTACTCAACTAGCCCATAGCTCATCTTATCATCCTCAATTCGATGGGAAAACTGAGATAGTGAACAAATTTTTGGAAGGATATCTTCGTTGTTTTGTATCTGATAAACAAACACAATGGGTCAAGTGGTTACCTCTGGCTGAATGGTGGTATAACACATCCTTCCATACTGCAACAAAAATGACCCCATTTATGGCACTTTATGGATATCATCCACCATCCATCACATCATATTTAAGAGAAAATTATAAGGTTAAAGCAATGGAAGATCACATCGAGCATAAAAAAAAAGTTCTCAAACTCTTAAAGGATAACCTAAATTTGGCACAAAATCAGATGAAACAACAGGTAGATCAACATTGCAGCGAGATAAGTTTTGATGTAGGAGACTAGGTATTTTTACGGCTACAACAATACAAACAAATTTCCCTTAAGCATGCTAAGAAGGATAATAAATTATCACCAAAGTACTATGGTCCTTACAAGGTGTTGCAAAATATTGGTACTATGAAATACAAATTAGAGCTTCCTACTTATTCTCAAGTGCACCTAGTTTTCCATGTTTCATGCTTAAAGAAGGTTATAGGTGACAAACTTCCAGTTCTAATAATATTTCCAGAACTTGATGAGGAAGGAAAAATCATATTGGAACCTGAAGCAGTACTCACGTAAACAAGAACTCGACAACTACGAAATCGATCAATTTCAGAGTATCTCATCAAGTGGAAGAACTTACCCACTGAAGATTCCACATGGGAGGATGAGAATTTCATACAGAAGCATCCAGAGCTACCCAAGTGTTTAGGACAACACCTTTTTGAAGGAGAGGGGCATGTTAGGTCCCTATACTACTAGTGTAGTCCCTTATTCTTGTTAGTGTATCCCCCTTATTGTTATTTTTGTACCCCTGTAGTCCCCATATTGTTATTATTGTGCCCCATAAAACCCCACTATTGTTATTTTTGTGCCCTTACATTATTATTGTTAGGTCAGATAGGATTATATTGTGACCCCATGGACTCCTATATATAGAAAGGAGGTTTTTTCATTTGAATCATCCAAGAATTGTTCATTTATGTAATGTAAAGGAGGTTTCCCCCTAGAAGTGGCTGATTTCGAAGGCATGATCTCTCTTTTATTCTATTGTTGGAGTTGTTTTCGTAAAATTTGGTATCAGAGATTTGGATTCTAGGGTTTAGCAGCTTCAACAAGTCATCCTGGTATTTTCACTATAACTTTTTTTCCATGAAGGTTCAAAAGTAAAAAAAAACCCATTTGCGAAGAAATCCCGAGGTGTAAAAATTTCAGATCTTGGTTTGCAATATTGTCGGAGATATGATCTATGGAATTTAGGGTTTTTACATGCTCCCGAATTTCATCTCAAAGAGGTGACCTTGGGAAAATCGCCATAAATCTCTCTCTGACCATCATATTGAAATTATGTAAAAAGTGGCCAAAAGTAAATAGACTGTTGTTTCCTTTGTATCAATTTCAGAGCCTAAGGAGGAAATAGTGGCATGTGACATGCCATACAAGTTAGCTCTGCTGAACCAATCCATAATTAGGCCATTGTGGCAGATTGGGCATAACTTTGTCTTGAAGAATCCAAATCAGGTCAGACTTGTGGAATTGGAAAGAAGATTTAGTGGGCTACTAAAGGACCGAATATAAAATCTCAGGGATCCGAAATTACAAAGATACATCAGTTTCAATATCGAGCTCATCAAAAGGAAGAAAAATATGTGTATATTTTTTTTTTTCAAATTACATAAGTCTTATTTGAAAAATCAGTTTGAAGTGATTCCAAGGGCATATTGAAGCATAGATATCAATATTGGGTTCTAAATTGCTCCATAAAAATAATTCAACACCCATTAAGCCCTCAGAAGGCTCTACTATGACTCATGAAGAGGAAGAAGTGCAACATGATATATCAAAATTACAAGAGCAAGTGCAACAACTTTCACTCTCGCAAAGAGCAATAAAAAATGAAATGGAAGTTTTGAAGAAAGGTGTGGAAGCTATGATGGATGGTTAGAAGAAAGGCATGGAAGCTAAGATGGATGCTTTGAAGAATGGAATGGAAGCTAAGATGGATGACATGGAAGCTAACATGGAAGACATGAAGAATGATCTAAATGTAGACATGGAAGGTTTGAAGGAAGGTTTGACAAAGTTGATACAATAAATTATTCCTAATGGCGTAAAGGTAGTACAAGAAACTCATGATGAGAACAAAGTAAATGTTAATAGTGATTTCATAAACTCTAATGTTGGATGGAAGACCCACCATATTCCAAAGATGGATATGAGGAAGTTTGATGGCAAGGATCTCGTAACATGGATACTACAAATGGAGAAATATTTTGATCTCCATAATGCGCAAAACACACAAAAGGTACGCATTGTCACTTTACATTTAGAACAAAATACATTTGTATGGTATCGATGGATTTTCTCTCATAAAAAAATTGTCACTTGGTCAAATTTTACGGAGGAAATGATATCACATTATGAGGATAAAAAGAGCAACACCTTCTTTAGCCAATTGATAAATCTCAAACAAAAGGGCTCAATGGTGGAGCACTGAGGACTTCCAAAAATTGAGTATAAGGGTAACTGATATTCTAGAGGAACACAGGATTGATGTCTTCATAGGGACTTTAAAGGATAACATCCAACTTGAGGTTCGCCTTTGGGAACCTAATTCATTAGAGAAGGAATTCAGGTTGGCAAGAAAACTTGAAAGTAAAATTATGGCGACAAGGAAGCCTACCACTCACATCTATAAATATTGAAGTGTTGTTACTCCTAGACTTCCACAACCTACAAGGTTGACACCACGAAAATTGGAAGAAAAAGGAGAAAAAGGGCTTTGCTACGGTTGTGATAGAAAATACACTAAAGGTCATAAGTGTGTCGAGAAGAAATTATTTTACATAGATTGTGAAGAGGAGGAATAAAATGAATAACAAACTTCAAAAGAAGAGGATATACACCAGGAACCAATCCTAGAGAACAGAAGAAATAAGTCGACCATATCCTGTAATGCATTGGTAGGAATTAACAATCCTCAAACTCTCAAGATAGAAGGAGATATCAAGAAGAAAAATGTAATAGTGTTGATTGATTAAGGTAGTACCAATTATTTTTTTCATTATATGGTAGCCAATGAATTGAATTGCTTCCTATACTCAGCATCAGAGTGTCAAGTGATGGTTGCAAATTGAGGGACTATAAATTGCTCTAGAAAATGCCATAATATCAAGATAACCATGGGGGAACATGTATTGAATAGTCCAATGCTTTCCATTCCAATGGGAGGTGCTGATGTTGTACTAGGAGTACAATAGTTACAATATTTGGAGACGGTAGCATTTAATTTTCAAGAAATTTTCTTGAATTTTTTTCGGAAGGAAAGGAAGTTTAATTATGGTGTATCGTATGGAAGCCAAGTAAGATAATAAGATCTATGTCATGAAAAAGCTTTTGAAGAAATAAAAATGAGGTGTAATTTCACAATTATGCTCACTTGAAGTTACAACATCAAAATCATCTATTTATCCATATCTCCAAAAAGTCTTGGAAAATAATTCCAAGTTTTTTGAAACTCCCAAAGGACTCCCACCTATTCATGATCATGATCATGCTATTCATTTGATTCCAGGAAGTGTTCCTTCAAACATCAGGACTTACAGATATCCTTATGTCCAAAAGAGTAAAATTGAACGTATGATTGTAGAAATGTTAGAGGTTGGTATAATTCAGCCTAGTCAAAGTTCTTTCTCTGCTCCAGTAGTATTGGTGCACAAGAGGGATGGATCATGGCGCATGTGTCCGGATTATAGGGAGATCAATAAGCTCACTAATAAATTTAAATTTCCCATTCCTGTGATTGATGAATTATTGGATGAATTACATGGAGCAATTTATTTTACCAAGTTGGATCTTCGTTTAGGATATTGTCAAGTTAGAATGAAGACTGAAGATATTGTAAAAACAACATTTTGAACTCATGAGGGTCATTATCAATTTTTGGTCATGCCTTTTGGCCTTACCAATGCACCTTCTACATTTCAAGGGTTGATGAATTCCATTTTTAAATCATTCCTTAGAAAAATTGTGTTAATATTTTTTGATGATACTAATCTACAGCAGGTCTTGGAAGGATCATGTTCAACATGTTGACAAGGTGCTCAAACTATTGGAGAAGAAACAATTATATGAAAAACCTCCAAAAGTTTCTTTGGAGTACAAGAGGTGGAATATCTGGGTTATATTGTATCTTAGGAGGGTGTTAAGATAGACCCTAACAAATTTAAAACCATTAAGGAATGGAAATCCCCCACAACCATAAAGCAGCTATGAGGATTTCTCTGGTTAACACGGTATTATCGCAACTTTGCTAAGAATTATGGGAGAATAGCAGCACCTCTAACAACATTATTGAAGAAAGATGTATTTTCATGGACTCCTGAAGTAACTAAGGCCTTTGAACATCTTAAATAGGCAATGTGCCAAGTACCGGTCTTAGCTACGCCAGACTTCACAAAAACCTTTATTGTGGAATGTGATACCTCAGGAAATGGAATTGGTGTTGTTTGAATGCAACAAGGAAGGCCCATTGCTTTTTAAAGTCGTCCAGTCAAAGGAAATTATTTACAAAAAGCTATTTATAAGAAGGAAATATTTGAAATACTACATGCTCTAAAGAAATGCCGACCTTACCTAATGGGAAGACACTTCAAGGTAAAAAATGATCATGATAGTCTTAAAAACTTAGTGGAACAAAGAGTATCTTCGGAAGAGAAGAAAAAATGGCTCACAAATATGTTGGGTTATGAATTTGAAATAATCTACAAAAAAGGGAAGCTAAATGTTGTTGCAGACGCACTCTCAAGAAAGGATGAGGAAGTGGTAGCATTTCTTTGTGCCATTTCTATTATCTGACCAGATGGGATAACCGAAGCAAGGGAGGAATGGAAGAATGACAAAGAAGTATGGACACTCATTCAGAAGTTGTAGTAAGATCCCAATACATCTGATACATTTAGTTGTAAAAATGATTCCTTATGGTACAAAGATCACTTATATATTTGTAAGAATTCCAAACTAAAAAAAAATATTCTTTTGGAATTGCACACCTCTCCCGTAGGAGGACACATAGGATTTTTAAAAACTTACCACAGGGCAAAGAAATTTTTTTTTGGGATGGCCTTAAATCTGATATTCAAAAATTTGTGGCAGAATGTTTGGTTTGCCAGAAAAATAAATTTGAGACAATTAAGATCCCCGGTCTTCTACAACCTTTACCCATTCCAAGTCAACATTGGGAGGAGGTTTCAATGGATTTTATCACAGGTTTACCTAAGTCCGAAGGAAAAAGTTTCATCATGGTGGTAATTGATAGAATTACAAAGTATACACACTTTTGTGCATTATCTCATCCATTTAAAGAAAGTACAATTGCTACTGCATTTATGGAAACAATTCAAAAGCTATATGGAAACCCAAATATTATTATAAGCGAAAAAGATCCCATTTTCACTGGAAATTTTTGGACGGAATTATTTTCTTGTTTGGGTACTCAACTAGCCCATAACTCATCTTATCATCCTCAATCCGATGGGAAAACTAAGATAGTCAACAAATTTTTGGAAGTATATCTTCGTTGTTTTGTATCTGATAAACAAACAAAATGGTTCAAGTGGTTACCTTTGGCTGAATGGTGGTATAAAACTTCCTTCCATATTGTAGAAAAAATGACCCCATTTATGGAACTTTATGGATATCATACACCATCCATCACATCATCTTTAAGAGAAAATTCTAAGGTTCAAGTAGTGGAAGGTCACATCGAGCATCAAAAAGAAGTTCTCCAAATCTTAAAGGATAACTTAAATTTTCAATTATTGTGTGATTGATGCTATGATCCGGAAGTAATTTATACATTATATTAAATTTATAAATTTATCTATTTAACTAGGATCATATGGATAATAGTCACCTAGGGTTGAATTTTTCTAATGTACTTAACTCGAGATACCTCAAAAGGTGAAATATGCCTCTAAATATGTGAAAACATGTCCTTACCCCCAAAAATTTCTACTTGAGGGGAAACACACCTTAATATACATGGAAGCTCTTCCATTTAGGTTATTTCTCACCCCTTCTTACCTGTAACATCCCCCAGCCACCTCCTTGAAGAGGGTGTCCAACCTCAAGACTCAAGTGGGCCTTTGACCAAACCCATGTGTAACTTAGTTTTACATGGCATGATATCAAGTTGGATGTTCATATTGTAAAGCTCCATTTTTGCTCAGATCCTTCATCCACATGGTCTTAGGCCCTATTTTTAACCTAAGAACAAGGATATCCATTAATGACATGACAAAAGAGAATGTAATACATGTAACCATTCCTCCAATTACATGTAAAACATGCCTGAATGGATCCTCGTAGTGAAATGCATCTCTAGAAAAACCTTCATCAAGCCAACCATACACCTTATATATGCTTTTTCTTCCCTTGGATGATGAATATTTTTCAGGCTTGATGGATTTCAAATGCAAATAGCGCCCAAAACTAGTGGATATGGGGCTATAGGTGTTAACCTTTGATATATGCAGAGAATGCGATCTACGTGAATGATATACTTGCTCCTAGATGGAAGATTGAAATATTTCAACCTTTTTAATCCACTAAGGACTCTATGAAATTCTATATAACCAATATATTTTTAATTATGAAGAGGTTTTGTGCAACCATGCATCACATTGACTAGTTTCATGAAACCATGTTGGCCTTCAAAATGCAGGGAACACCACGAATCTGGGCCTTACTGTGTTGAAGTGTCGTAACATCTTTACACAAGGATATTGGTATTGGACAAGAGATGGTGCTTTTTTGGGATTTTCATTACTCTTCAATGTTTTGTGTTGTTTAAATTTTCGCTTGCATATCTAAATCACGAGTTGCTTAACTAAACACATACTTGCCATTCTATTTTTGTTTATTTCTATTTTATCAAATCATTTCCAATATGAAATGATATGTAATTTTTTTCTGCGTAGATTTTGGGAAACCTCAAGTTGTCATTTGTAAAGAAGCTTATGAAGAAATGCAATCCCAACATAATGGTGCAGATTAAGGGCTCAATACAAGACCATCAAGGTTAAGAAGAGGCTCTTTCTCATGTTTTATGCCTTCTGCAAATGCCAATAATACTTGTAATAAAATTGCTAACCATCTCTTTCTCAAATTTTGTTGAACATATTGAATTGTAACGAAACTAAATTTTAGATGATTCCATGATTTTCAATTCTATAAAATTTTTCAATGGTTATGCAGCCGAAATGCAAATCAGACAAATGAGCATCCAATTAGCTAATCTAGCAGGAAATAATGAGTTGGATTTGGAGGATGCAACATGAATTTCTCCAAATCAAGTAATGATTTTTCCATTTCAACCACTAGCCATGTCTTTTGAAAATGTCAAATAATTTGTTGACATGCCCCTTGTATGGAACTTGAGCCTTGAGACTGATATATTATGTGATCCAGCTATTGCCATTTTTTGTGGATTCTCATACTTGATGGATTTGGCTAACTAATTTTGGATTCATCTATAGGAAATGAGGGAACAAGAAGTGACTAAAGATAGACTTCAATTTCTCTGTTACAAGTGCACTCATACTTGGGTGTTCTTACGACATTTATGGGGGTTAGTGGTGCAGGGAAGGCAACTCTCATGGATGTCTTAGCTAGAAGGAAGAATGGAGGATATATTGAGGGTGATAACTAGATATATGGATTTCCCAAAAGCAGGAAACCTTTGCTCAAATTTTCCTCATTGGTCTCATGAATATGTGTAGGACAATCTGTGTTGATTTGGATGTTGAAGAGGAATAATTGTCAGAATAAAATATCTCAAAAAGGTAACATTACATTTAGATTCAATTTTTGGTTATTGTTATTAGGAATTTGTTTGGTGGTTCTTATTATTTGAGAAACCTGTGTTTTAGCCCTTTTATATATTGTCATGTGTATCCTATTTCTTATTATTAGAGATACTTGTCCTCCCTATCTATTCATTATTGCCTGGTTTTCAAGCTGAATTTTGGGAAAATGGAGGAGGCTCCAAGGAATGGTCGTTAAATTTAACAAGGTATTTTCCTTTTGAAGTTCTGGAAAATTTTATTTCAAGCTAATTCAGTCTAGACCTTTAATGTAGATGTAGCCCAATTACTTAGATTATGGTTCGGGTAGAAAAAATTGGAGAATGTGTAATTGTCATGTTTCAATTCAAGAATTCGCTCAAATGAAATAAAGTACATGGGATGTGAGGTTCAAAAATGTTGCGCTAGAAGAGGATTGTACTGCAATTCTATGTGGATTGCATGCCAATCCTCTTTTGGCACAACATTGTTGAACCTCGCATCCCATGTACGATATTTTATTTAAGCGAATTCTTGAATTGAAACACATGAAAATTACATATTCTCCATTTTTTGCTACCTTAACCATAATGTGAGTAATTGGGTTACATCTACATTAAAGGTCTAGACCGAGTTAGTTTGAAATCATATTTTCCAGAACTTCAAAAGGAAAATACCTTGTTAAACTTAACGACCATTCCTTGGAGCCTCTCCCATTATTTTTCAATAATAACCCGTTGAATATTCGACATAAATTTAACAAGTGTCAGATATTCGTTGGCCCTCATAGATCAAGGAACCTGTGTCAGATATTCGTCTCCTATTTGATGCAAAATATTGTCGGATCCGTAGTATCTACGTCGAAGGAACATAGATAGCGTCGAATATTCGATAAACACATCCGACAGATGGATTTCGGGTATTTGACCTTGGTTACAAATTAAAACATCTCCTATTCGACGACTATACATCGAAAAAATGCTTGGTTAGCTGAAATTTTATTTGGTATCAAGGACGATGGATATCTAATGTATAGGTCTGACGATTTCCTGGTTGTTTAATATTCGACGATATCTATGTCTCAGGTTCGTCGGATAGTAAACGAAGTGGAGTCGTATAATTGATGAAGTGTTGTCGGATTTTGGCCCCATTTGTACTAGTACCAGTACTGGTTTTACAACTGAATTATGATAAATTTTCCCACGGTCAACAAAAAAAAGGAAGAAAAAAAGAAGATAAAAACAATAAGAAATAACAATCTTTTCCCTTCAAGATAATTTCACTTCTTTAAAAGATTTTGTGGAAGGTAAAATGTTTACTTGATATGATGTAAAATGAGCACCTTCGTTCTCCAATCTCAGGTGTTTCATTCCCCCATAGGGATATGTCATGCTAGTTGGTTGTTTGGATATTTTATTTTGAAGATATGTGGTGGAATCAACAATGCATGCTTTGTCTCTCTTATGTTTGGCATAATTATATTTGTCACTTACTCCTTTCTCTCTCTTGGCTACTTTAACACTCAAAATTAAAATATACACTCTTCCCATGAATATTAGTTTTCCCAATAAATCCTAAAACCTAGCATCATAAAGCATTCCATGCAACTTCAGAGTGTTGTTTAAAAAAATGCACTGTATCAAAACTACATCGACAAATAACGAGAACCATCTAAATTCCTAGTAAACTTTCTTTACGTTAGGTTCAATATTTGAAAAAAAAAATTAAATAACTATACAAAACATTTAAATGATGTTGGCTCATAAAAAATTTGCACGTGAAGAAATTGGATCCCTCTCTGCTCATGTTAAATCCGTATTTAAGATAGATCTATACAAGTGATATACCTCTGCTGAAGTTCAAAATTTCTATAAAAAGAACAACATAATTTCTATAAAATCAACAGAGGAAGTGATAGTAGTATATGGCCAATTCTTGTTGTACTGCTTGTAAAACTCTCAAATGTTAAATTTTTATAAAAAAAAATTTCAAATAAATGTCTCATTTTCAGAATGACCTTCTGTCAAGATAAGGGAAGAAGGTCAAATATCGTGCGACAATCACAATTTTAACTGTTCGGCCTGTGTGGACGTTGATTTCTTTAGATTGAAGTTTGACAGAACAGAAGCGTAAAAGGTATCGTAACCAAGGTTGGAATTTGAAAACGGAAACTGGCGGTTTTGAGAAATCCATTACCCCGTTTAACGGTTTAAACAAAGAATTTTGATGATTGAGGGAGATTTTTAACTTTTTTTATGGAAAAAATCACCATGTGTATCATCAATTTGCCAATGAAAGGTTGGTAGTGGATCTTTGATTATTTTTCTGATTTAAAGATATATTTTTAAAAATTCTTGTTTGGACCCAAATTCTAATGTGGGGTGGGGTGTAGGGTTATTCCCTCCTGCGAAGCCAACAACTCTTTGGAGCCCCACTTTGTGGGGTTCAGGGCAATACTCTCAAAGAGATTTTTTTGGAGAACTTCCTTATAATATATTGAAATTTCACACAATCTGAACCAACTGTTCATTATTATGCCACATAATTAATGGTAGATGTTATGTTAGGGTTTTTTGTCCTAGAATGAGTGAATTTCATTGCAATTGTGTGTTATGTTGTAATTGAAAAAGAGGAGACTGTGAGAGATATAAGATGAGATTGCAACAGATGTGTTGTAGGTCGTAATCCCTTCTTTTTGTTGTATTGAGTAAAAATAACTGACTATTTCTCCGTGAATATATCTCAAATCTAGTGAGTTATGTATATTAGTGTCTTCTTTGTATTGTTTCATACTGTGTTTTATTTCTGCAATCATTTTGATTTTATTACTATGTGATATTATTTTTAACATCCAATTTCAACCTTCATCCTAACCTCTTAAAATTAAAATCTATTAATAATTTTAAGAATTCCTTGGGCCCAATTTTCTTACTAACCCTACTTTATTTGTAGTGTTTTTCTTAATTGTACCCCACTGTGGCCAATTTTCTTTCTAAAACTACCATTTTCGAGGAATGATTTCACAGGTTGTTCAATGTCATCTCAATGTACATAGTCTTGATAGTTAACAATTTCTGCAATGTTTAGTTCTCGAACTTCAAGGGTAAATTTTTTGGAGTTGACCTATGTGTATTTTAATATTTTAATTCTTAACAACTAGATATTCAATGCACTTATAATTTGTCTCTCTAATAAGTTAAATAAAACATAAAAAGGAACAAGTGAAAAATTATGGGATTCATAAGGCTCCCCTTCTTTTCTAAAACATCTTCCAATTCAATGTGCGCAATCATCCCTATCTTCACATGGCCTAAAATGCAAAGTGACTCACCACTAGCGCAGTGTGAGCCAAAATAGGGGCAAGAGAAATGTAAATTGTGTTTTTTTAGGGGTAGTGTCGTAAGAGTATGGTTTAATATGGAATAGAATATGAATAGAGCTAGTAGAATATGTCACAATGATTGATCCTACTCCAATTTTATATTCCTACATAATTCTAGAAAATGAAGGAAAAAAACAAGTTATGGTTCTTGCTTTAAGAATTTTGACTCTTAGGATTTGTTTGCATCATTATAAAATGTAGTTTCAGCTCTTTTCATGTAGCTACCACTATTTTAGTCACAGTACCTATACGACGTATTTCACTATTGTTTCATTAATAAAAATTGATCTTCATTTTCTACTTGTGTTTATTTTCTACTTAATGTTTCCTTTATTTTTTTTCTTCACATAATCTAGATATGGGAAAATGTTGTACTAAAGTTTCCCTCATTTGAAGCAAGGTACTAAGCCTATTGCTCAATTTATTCTTCTTATCAACAAGTAACCTCCTAGAAATCAAAATATACTACCTCCTAGCCTCTTTCCATTTTGACCTTGTATAAATTTCATGAGTTTCACATAAAATAACAAAATTCATAAATTTCACCTGCTAAGGAGGTTTGTTGGATCTAATCCATATGATATTTTAGCCTTAGGGATTAACTCAAATATGAATTTATATCATCAATAATGGACAATATTCACTTCAAATAAACTGCAATAAAACATGTAATCCAAGAGAAGATATCAAACTTATGCCGACAAATTTCAACTCTCAAGAACATTTTTTTCAAGTATAAACCGTATCTGAAATTCTCTTTATTGCAACAAAATTTATAGAAATTAACTAGTAATATTATCTTCAATATAGTTTTAAAACCCTTAGCAATTTTATCCTTATATTTTTTCGAATAAACAAGACATACAAGTGTTTAAAATTACCAAATCATGAAGACAATGATCCCTTGAAATGGAATATGCTATAACAAAAATTTTTACGGGGAAAAAATTCACATATATATAAATAAGAAATGAAACCCATGTACATACTTGCAACTTATCACATGCCGGTAAAATTCTCCAAGCTCTTTAAAATCATAAATAGAAAAAACCATTAAAATCCTATGTATATCAAAGATACTCCTACAAGCTCAAATCCCCACTAGCATGTCCTCCTTGGCCTTATGGAAGATGCCTCTTCTTCTGTTTATTATCAATAAGTATGACCGTAGGGTTTAACACAAAAACCTATCTCCTTGTGTCCTTAAGGTAGGGATCCTAAACCTGTAGGTCTCGAAGGATCCCTAATGCTCCAAGTCAAGAGATGAAATACAAACAATAGAGAGAGGGATTAGCACTTTTCTTCTCACATTTCTAATGCAATAGTGATGAAGAATGAGATCTACAAGATTGTCTATAAGAATCACTATCTATTGCCTCTATTTATACGTGACATGAAGGGAGGTCTACCATATTAGGTGTTCCTAATCTACTACAAGTAACCTACAAGTTTCAAGTGAGTTCACACAAGTGCTCCCTAAAAAATTGACACATGTCAAGATCCAAGGTGATGGTAATACATAAGCAATAATCCAAGGCATGAACATTTTCCCTCCTAGGTCTAAATCTCCTCATCCAAGTGCTACAAAAATCAAACTCATCTCCTAAGCCATGTGCGTCCTCCTCATGCACCCACCTACATGTCCATTCTCTCAACCCAAGCTAGCATAAGTCAAGTACATTTCTCCATGTGTGCATCCAAGAAACCCCATGTCATATAGGTATCATTTCCTTTCTCTAGAATGTTAATGATCCTCTAAAAAAATGTATCCTTGAAGAAATCAATCCACTTCTCTTGTGCACATCATGAACAATGTCATCATGCTCATAGGTTTCCACTTATGTAGGGAAGAATGTCATACAGGAAGCCATACAAGTTCAAACAATCAATGAATAAGACACCTCCAATGTGCATGAACATCATGAAACAATCAAGGACAAACCTTACACCATGCACCCCACATCACATGAAGCACTGAAAATCATGGTGTGAACACTTTTGATGTAACCCCAAAAGGTAATAACCCTAATATGACATGACAAAAATATGAACTCGATGCCCATGTTCAAGATATCTTCAAAAAATACTTTCCAACCAAACGATTTCTGATATGCTCACTTGGGGTCACCTAATGGAATTACCAACATACAAGAAATTATACGTATGACTCACCTACTTTACTACTTTCACATCTTAATCTTTTGCAGATTAGCTACTCTTCCATAAATGTGCTAGAATTGTTTTGTGGTCCACCCTAATAACATAATTTTATTGAGACATGTGAACATTTTTCATTGTATTTTTTCTCCTTTTTTTGTTACTTGTGTGATTCCTAATGTAGTAAATGTGCAATTCTACTACACATTTTTATAAGGCCAAGCCAAGCCATTCATCCTGTTATAGACCTAACTCTGTTACATGAGTATTCACTTAATGTCTTCACTTAATCTATTGATCATTATTTTCTCTTATATTTATTGATGTTTTTTCCCCAAGAAAAATCACAATTTTATTCATTTTGAAAAAATTACATATTGTAGATGCTAAGAAGCATATGCAGAAAATCAGAGATTCCGAAGACCAAGATCAATAAAAAAACCTCACCAGAGAGTTACTCTATTCTACTCTTTCCTACCTTTCTTTTTTCCACTTTCCACCAACCACTAGAGTTTGGTGGGGGTGTTACAATTTCCATTTGATTATCTTTTAAATTTGACGAGATTTCTTTACCAGCATCTGAACTTTCTGATGCATGTGTTCATTTGGTTCCACTTGCTTCTTTTTTAGTTGTAATAATCTCAATCTATTGTTGTTGTTCGGAAGGCATTGGAACCAATGTGAGGTTATGCTCGACCTCGACCTTCTGCGCACTTTCCTAGGAGTTATGAGCTTTGTTATTTGATGTATTTTCTATGGGTTCCACTTTAGCTGTTTATTCTTCTCGAGTTTTTGGAAATTTCCATCCTTTCGGTTTTTGTGGTTGTCCATTTTTTATTTATTTTTTTTAACTTGAGGACAAGTACTTTTAAGTTGGCCAATATGGAGACATATGCTGCAACGAAAGGTTGTATTCTCATAGTCAAGGGGCTATGATCACTGCTAATTATTGTGAAATAGCATAATATGATCAGGTAACCCTTTACTAAGGTCTACCTCTACACATATTATGGAAAAAGTGAAAATGCCCTTTGTGACTTGATCGTCATCTATCTTTAGAAATATCCCTAGAGCACTCCCAATTCCTTCTAATACTTTGTGATGCCATAGATGCAGTGGTAGATTATGTAACATTACCCACACAGGAATTTTGGAAACCACCATGGTATTTTCATAAAAAACTGGGAAGCATGGTATCATGAATAAGCCCACATTGCCCCAAAACCATGGTCCTTCGTTTAATGCATAATATTTATATTTTTTTTGTATCAAACTTGACTATGAAAAATACTTTGGAAAATGAATGGATATCACAGTTTTCTGCCCATGAAAAATAAATCCATTGATGTAATGCCTCCAATTTGGGCCGGAAGCCATTGAATTTACATATAGCTGCTTTATTATGGAACTCATCATGAATCATATTTACCTCATGTAAGTTGGTTGTCAAGGATGACACCTAGGTCATCTTCTCCACTATGAAGGACCTAAAATAGTGGGAGACTACTCTGGTTGCTTTTGTGGCTCCACCTTCGCCTTAACTGCATCTTTGAATGATGCATGGCCTTTTGGACTCATTACAGGACACCCCCCTAGAAGATTCATGTTAAATATTATGATTGAATCAAGACGAATGCCATAATCCCGCAGATTGAATTCCTCTTGCAAAACTTTCCCTACATGAATTAGATTTTGTAGGCTAGTTGGGATGCCTGTCTTGTCTTTAATATTTTTTTTAAGGGTTCTGGTTCGCTCCTGATTCCAGACTCTCATATAAATTTATTTCCCTTCTAGTGTTCTGATAAATATTTGGATCAGGATTCCTTCGAATGGATTTGGTTTTGGTTCATCTAGATCCACACTTTGTCGATGCTCTCTACATGTCTTCACTTCAAGCTGTGAGACATGGTGAATTCTGCCACCATCACACAACTGCCATGGTCATATATATATTTCTCCCCTAGTATAGCAATCACAAATTGGATGCTGAGAGCACCAAAAGTATTGTTTTGCGTAACCAATACATTTATTGATGTTATAAACCTATTAAGCATAATTAAACTAATCGCAAAAGACATAGATTCATTAATGAAATATTAAATACCCTACTTTACTTGGTGATTATTAATCTCCCTTTCCTTATTTCCAAAACATCGAGTGGTGACTCCAGTCCTTTGAATCTAATCTAATGACCCTTATTTTTTAGTGGGTTGGTCCCTCTCTCTATGTTTAATTCCCTTCTCCTTTTCCTAGGATCATGGCCTCTTAGTTGAAAGTGGTGATGTTTCGTCTTCCTTCCAAGGATTGTATCTTATTTATTGCTTAGGATACTCTTGCACCAAAAATATCTAGCATATATTTAATTTTTTTATAAGAAAACCCTTTTCTAGAGATACAAAAAGTGTTTATGTTGGTTTCTTTTCACAACTGTTTGACTTGCAACAAATTGTAAACATAAAAGGGTCAAAAATATAAAATCATTAAAAAAAAAAAAATTAATTAAAAAGAACTAAATGTAACTTTATATACTTGAAACTTGGAGCCAATTATGAAATGATGACTCAAGTTAAAATCCTCAGTGGGCATGCTCCTTGTAAAGTCCTGTCCACATGTTTGCATGATCTACAAGAAAAATACTAGCTTCTTTTACTTTTCCATATAGTAATGGATAAATGTTCAAATGTTTTATGACCCCTTAGAATGAAATTGAAACACTTGTAGGTAGCAGTCAAACATGTGAGGTTTATGTTACACTCTTGTGCACATATAAGTGGATCAAAGGATGAATCAATTTCAAATAATAGTGAGATTTCTTCCTCACTACAAAGTGGATAGTCAGTGTGGTTTTATTACAACCTAGTCACCAATATTTCTTCGGCATACATATCAATTATGCTTAAAATTTTGGTGGTTGCTACTTAACTATGTCAAATGCCATCATTTCATGAGACTTGAGGGCGTGTGTAGACACACACACACACACACACACACACACACACACACACACACACACACACACAACCCAAATGTTTGTGTGCCCATGAAATGCATGTTGTTGCAAATATCTCTTGATATGTTGGATTTAACTTGTTAGTTTGTCACTTTATAGTATTTATAAAAATAAGCTTTCAATGGATTATGTCTAAAGATAAATAATTTTTTCTAAGGTTTTGATTTACAAACTTTGTAATTTTTCCTTCTGTCAAATTTATATACAAATCACTTGTAACTCATTTTAAGTCCCCTTTAACGTTTATTAGACATAAATTACCTTGGAGATTCACTTTACTTGCCAAACACTGTCCACGCAAAACATTGAAATCCAAATTTATGTCAAACTTTATCTCAACCTATTTTTTTGAAGCCTTTAAATCAAATGGTTATCGGTATAACATGATTGTTAGAAATAGTTTAGTATAAATAATTAAATATCGAAAAATAAATAAAGTGTTTCATTTGTTTAATTTATATGTAGTGTAATCCCATAGGGTGTAGCTCAATTGGCGATCACCTTGTTATGAAGTCATATGTAAAAAACAAGGTTAAAAGTTAAAATCCCCATGGGTTATACCAACAAAAAAAATTATATGTAGTGTATAAATATAAAAGGGAGAGACATGTTTTGTGTTTCCCATAAGAAACAACATATCATATTATGTTATAATCAATGTACAACCTTGTTTTCACATATCACTAACTTGTCATAATAGTATACATTATCATCTAACTAACTCTATAAATTAACAAGAAATATGCCACAGGACCTAAGTTTTATCAAATAAACACCAATATCTAATTTTATAACTCAACATTAATGACCCTTTTTTCCACAAAATCCACCATGCCTAGTGCAAAACCCCACTAGGCATATCCAAACCCCAGGGAAATAAGAGATGAGCTATCACTGTCACCTCAAAAAAAATTCTTCAACTATTTAGTGGTATTTAACCAAAATGAAGGTTTCCCTAAAAAGATCACCTAAATTATTTTCAATTAGAAGATATCAAGGTGATGGATGGGGTGTCATGTTTGGGACATGGTTCTAGCAGAGCCTGTAGGACTATGATAATGTTTACCAAAGTAAAAGCACTATTAAGCCCCATATAAGCCCATGTTAGCCCTAAAAACCCTTATTAATCCTAATATATTAAGGGGTTACATTTCTATTGGTATGTTTTTATGTAGGATAGAACCCCCTTATAGTCCCATTTTATTATAATTATACCCTTTGTCTCATAAATATATGCTAAGGAGACCTAGTCTTATGATCATAATTTTTTGTCTTGTACATTGTATTCATTATAAAAGGAGGTTTACCCTTGAAGATGACTGTAACTATTGGTTTCTTATCATTTTTAAAGCACAAGGTTCATAACATTTGGTATCAGAGCTCATGATCCTAAGGTTTTTTTGCTTCAAACAGGTCATCATGGAATTTTCGCTATAACATTTTTTATAGAAGGTTTAAAATGGTGAAACTTGGATAACATTGAGAAGAAATCTCAAGTTACATCATATTCAAATTGAAAATATTTCTTCACTATATTTTCAAAGATATGTTCCAAGGAAGTTAGGCTCCTGAATTCTCCCGAAATCAATCTCAAACAAGTCAGTTTATAATTTTTTCTATAACTTTTTTTCTCGGGAGGTTTCAGACTGTGAAACTTGGATCACATTGAGAAGATATATTGGTGAACATAACGATTCTAATTCTAGATATTATTTTTCTATAATTTTGTATATACTATCTAATTAATTTAAGGTTCCTGAATACTCTTGAAATTTATTTCAAACAAGTCAGTTTGCCATGTTTGCAATATTTTTTTTCTAGGAGGTTTAAAACAGTGAAACTTAGAACATATTAAGTAGAAATTAGGGGAACATCTAGCTCAAATTTGAAAGTTTGGCTCACTATATTTTCAAAGTTATACCTTGTGGAAGTTAGGGTTTTTGAACAATCCTGAAATACATTTTAAACGAGTTGGTTTGGTATTTTTTCTATATATTTTTTTCTAGGAATTTTTATATTGTGAAATCTTCAGGAATTTGAAGAGACATATAGAAGTAATTCAGATACAAATTTGAGAATTATATTTGAATAATTGGGCATGTAGCACATTATACAAGTTTGATCATGGGAAGACGCCAAAAATCAACAAGTTTTGGGAAAGTTACCACAACTTTCACTTGTCACATCAAACTTTGGTCACACTTGTGGAATTGTAGAAAAGAAATATTAGTATTACAAACCAAACTTTCATATCTAGAAGGAATAAAATCGTAGAGATATATCAAGAAAAAACTTCAACCATTCAAATTTTCCCCAAGTTAAAGTTTTAAAGGTACGTAACTTACAAGTGACCTAATCGTTGATCAAAATATTTCAATTTTTATTTTTCAATGAAGCTTTTGATAAAGAGGAATACTACTATTATTTTCCAAGAAGCCTCCCAAGAAAGATACTGCACCATTTAAACCAATTGAAGGTGCATCCGTGACTCATGTGGAAAGTGAATACTTAGAATTTAGGTTATCTCAATTAGAGAAGAAAGCTCATGAAATGGGTAGTAGTATGTTGAAAAAGGTGGATTTATCAGGTTCTCAAGAAAAAATTAAAAGATAAATGGGAAAATATGAATGAAAATAGTGAAGGAATGTAAAAGATAAATGAAAATAATAAATAAATATAAAATAAAATGAGTGAAAATAAGGAATATATACAAAAAGAAATAAAATAATTAAAAAAAATCTATTAGAAGTGTTGGCAATGTAGTGTTTCCATTGATGTGAACCAATGATCAGCCTTGTAATCATGATTTATATACCTTGTACTAGTTTAATGTATGCTCTTCTATGATTGTTACATTGTCTCAAGGATGCATATCATTGTTCTGAAGTTAAGCTGCAAGATTGGTGGATGAAGAGAGGCTTGTATGAGGTAACACGGGTGATGAGTTGAAAAAGAGAATTATAATGCAACCTAGAAATCCTTTTACCTGTGTTATAATGAAACTCCCGAATGAATGGTGCATTACACCTTATTGATGGATTTTTCCGAACTGTATGCACACTCCAGTCAAATCCAAAGGCATTTAATATGGTATTTTCACTTGGTTTTCACTAAAAAAATCCGAGGAAGGTTTATCTTCATCTAGAGGATGATTAAAGTTAAAAATTAAAGGAGAAACATTACATATAGGAGAATTTTTTGAGTTATAGTAGCAGATTTGATGATCAAAGGAATATGCAGAAGGATTTATCAAAGATTAGTTATGAAGAAAGGAGTTTTGTTTGAGGAACAAAGCATGGATAACCTTATGTTTATGTGTTGCCGTGGACCGAATTGTAGCAGTCTTATGGACACGTTTGTTGTTGTGGATTGATTGTTTGCAGAAAGTTTATTTTTCTATTGTTAGCTTATGTTATTGCTATATTTTTGTCGCTATGTATTATGAATTTCCATGTATTTTTATTTGGTTGTATGGATACAATGTTCATATGTATGTTTCTATTAGTCTTTTTCATGTGGATATATTGTTGATGTGATTTAATATATGGTTGAGTTTCTGAGATATGGTTATGTATGTTGATGGTTGTATTTATGAGCAATTTTTTTATTGTAGGGAGATTGAGCGAATTTTTTAATTGTGAGTCTAATATGAAAATGGGATGAAATGAGGCTCACGTTTAATATATGCAGAGTTCATGGGTTGGAGTTTGAAAATAGATGAAATTAGGCCCATGTGGATTTGAAGGTTGATGCCTTAAGTGTTGCAGGTAGAGGCTTGCAGGATAGTGGTGGATTTCCAAGGGAGTTGTGGCTTCCTTCTGGTAGTGGTCAAAGAACTTATTTAGGGAGTAGAGGCTTCCTTCTATTAGTGGTTGGAAAACTAATGAAGCTAGTGGCCTTCAACATGTGGTTGCCTGTGTAATTTTGGGAGTTGTGGCTTATGAGTGAGTGGTGGCTCACATTGTTTTCGAGTAGATACTTTCACACTGGTGGTGGCTAGTGAATGTATATTAAAATAATAATTTCATTAATAATAATTATGCATAAGAATAATACAACAACGTTGGTTTTTCTCAGATGGGTTTTCCACCTAACATCTAGTGTCACTATGTGATGATGATTTGTGTGGTTTTTTTGTGATGGTTATATATTTATTATTATTTTTGCATGTTTTTCATATGATTTATATGCTTATGATCTACAAATGTACATTTTTTTCTAGTTAAAGGATGCATATTCAGTAATGGTTAAAAAGGGAAAAAAATTAATAATTGATTTATTCGATACACTGTTGATTTATCCCCCTCTCAGTAGTGATATGGATTTCCAACAAGTGGTGCCAGAGTGGGGCTCTTAGTATAAAATTCATTGTTGGAGAGTAGATCTAGGAAGATCAAGTGAAAAATATGAAAAAAAAAAATTAAGGACAAATCCTCAAGGAGTGTCTCCACTCACAAAGAAAAAGTTCAAGGCATGGTAAGAAAAGGTCAAATTACTTTTATTATCTTGTGGATATGACAATTGGAAGTATTTTTTTGAAGGATGCAAATAAAATTATAGTTCAACAAAGGTGATGCAAAAGTATTCTCAAGCAATATGTTTAATTTATGAAAGTCTCCACGATATAGATTTGGAAAAGATAATAGATATAAAATATGCTAAAGAGATTTAGGATAGACTGGAGGTGTCGTTTGAAGGATAGTTGTAGCAACAATTATGAGATATATAATATCAACAAAAATAAAAGAAAGGGGAAGGGCTTGAATAATGAAGAAAAATATCTTAAAGAAATAAATCCTCCTAGTGTGAATGGTGTAGCAAACCATAAAGACAAATAAGAAAATGAAGCCTTAACCAAACCAGTGGTGCTATAAGAGAACAAATCTGAAGGTAAAAATGTAGATGAATTACTTTTGAGTTATGATTGTGATGGATTTGATGTATTTAATAGTGAATAAGAGAATGATATAATTCTCCTTAAGGGAGAATATGGATTGGTAATGATAGTAATTGAAAATTTATCTTTTGAGGTGAGTAAACTAATAACTGCATGTAGGGTTCATGAAAATATTTTCAAAATATTTGTCAAAAAGGAGAATGGGCTTAGAGAGGAGATCCATAGCCTAAATATCCAGTTGCAGGAGGCCAAAAGAATAGAGGATGTGTTGATCATCCAACAAAAGGAGAAAAAAGGTCGAATTGAAGACTTGGAAGGTGAAGTGGTCTCCATGAAGAAACAATTATGATAGAAGAATTATTAGCTAAAAAAATTAAAGAGCACAAAACTCTTAGATAGTATGCTTTAGAGATAAATATATCCTATGATTAGATTTAGTTTTGGCTTTGTCAAAGGAGAATCTAGCTTACAACTAGGAAAAAACAAAAATTAAGTACCTAAGAGGTATGCTACAAAATATGGCACCAAGAAGGAAAACAAGAAAGGAAAGAGACGCCATATCCACCAACAACAACCAAGAAGAGAACCAAGAGGAGCATTTACATCAAAAATATCATTCAATCCTAGAGTTGATAGTGGAAAATTTCAGAGGAGGAGTCAAAACTCCTTTCCCCCATTGATGGATGAGATCGAGTGCTTCATCTGTCACAATTTTAGACATTTTGAAGCTACGTATAGAAGAAAAATGTGCATATTTATGCAACAACTTGATCAACTAAGAAGAGGATCCACATTTGGTTATATAAGTTTGTTTAATGGTTATGGTTATGCTTGTAACCCATTTGGCCATAAGGCCATTGATTGTAGATTTAGCATAAGGAGTGGAGGAAAAATCACTCCAAGGAAGAGATTTGACATGAACAACATAATATCAATCCCCTAGGCCTCATATCTTAGTCATGTGAGGTGTTATGTTTACCACAATTTCGTGCTCATGGCCAAAAATTGCAAACAATCCAAATTATTCAGGCCATCCAGTAAAAAGGAGAAACAAATTCAGAGTAGTCTTGGAAGAAAGACATAGGAGAGTGCCCAAGAAAATAATAAGCTTACTATAGTATGGGTGAAGAAGAAGGAGCAACAGCCAGTTAAGGGGGAGCAAATAGGAAAATGTGGTATTTCTATTTGCACGTTTGATGATGATGATAGGTGGTACATTTAAAACAGATGTTCCCACCATACGTCAAAATATAGGAGAATATTTGTCTCTCTAAAGACAACTAAGAGTGGCCATGTTGATTTTTAGGGGCATAATATAGAAAGAGTGTTGGTAATAGGAAAGGCCAACCTTGGTGATAAGAAGACCAATGTAGTTAATGTGTGCTTTGTCGAACATCTAAAGCACAATATATTGAGTGTGAGATAGATGGTTGATGAAAGAAAGGAAGTGGTATTCAACTCCAAAGGTTTCTACATCCAAAAATAAGGGTCAAGGGAGTGATCACCAAAGGAATTGGGACACCAGACAATGTGTATGTGTTTAAAGGAACAATGAGAAGAAAGAATAGATTGAAGAAAAAAACTTCCTCTTCATATTCGGGTTAGGGGAGATTAACCCCTAATATAGTCCATTCTTACATGAAATATATACTTAGATTGAAAAAATACATATGAAACTTGCATGGTCTCGGGGGGGTATTGGCAGCTATGTGACAACATGAGGTAGCATGATGAGTTTTTGCAATTGAGTAGAAATATGGCAACATGATAGATATGTGTATAGGTTGTAGCAATAGTAGCATGTTTAATTATGATCTTAATTTCACATTCAGGTCCATAGGATCAACATGTCCATTGAATATTTATCTATTTTTCATCATGATTTGGAAGTCGTGAATCAACCTTGTATGTAATCATTTATGATCGTCATTATCATTGGCCAAGTTCCCTAGTGTTGGTCATGCATAGGAGTGAGAGTCTATGTTCGACATGCTAGAAATGGAGTATATATATTATTTCCATGAATGTAATGCTAAGTACATTTTCAGCCCTGTATTTTCATTGCCTTGACCATTTGGCTCTTGTTGGACCGAGTATTGGATTCAAGAATGCATTGGAGTGAGAGCTATAATGTGTTGTTGCAACCAAGCCTTGGGATGTATAGAAACATGATTTAGCCATGTACTTCCATTGTTGTAGTTGTGTATTATCATTATTGGGTCATGTTGGTTGTGTGGTCATGAGTCAAACTTGTCTTGAGAGAGAGATATGAGAGTTGTTTCAGCCATGTATGGGTTGTTGGGCATCATTGTTACAACTATGTATTATCATGAAGCAATGTATCTCATTGCATATCATATTTTCATGATGTTTAGTGGAGTCTTTGATTCAGTTGATGTAGCTCTTACACGTGTCAAGGAGGTATTTTCATCAACTAATGTTGATGAACAACAACTTGAGGAGCTTTTTGTAGCTCCCATTACATGTTCAGGGGGAGCATATTTTAGTGAGATCAACATGATGTGGAAATATAGTGGTTAGCATTTTAGGGGGATTAATTCTCTCGAGGCCCCACATTGTTGGAATTGTTCTTCAGTGTTGGTATTGTATTTTTACATTGATGTCAAAGGGGGAGAGAGTATTGTGCTCAACGTCAGGGGTCAAGTTCAGGAGGGAAGATTAGGTTCAGGTTTACATCAATGTCAAAAGGGGCGCTTGTTGGAATTGTAGTATTTCCATTGATGTCAAACAATGCTCAACCATGTAATCATTATTTTTGTACCTTTTATAGGTTTAATGTATGATATTGTATGATTGTTACAATGTCCCAAGGCTTCACATCATTTTTCTAAAGTTGAGATGCAAGATTGGTGGATGAAGAGAGGCTTGTATGAGGTAACACAAATGATGATTTGAAAAAGAGGGTTATAATGAAACCTAGAAATCCTTTTACCTACGTTATAGTGTAGTTCCTAAACGAAGAGGATGCATTACACCATGTAGGTGGATTTTCCAACATTTTATGCACACTACAATTAATTCTAGGGGCATTTTCTATGGTATTTGAACTTGGTATTTAGTAAAAAAGGTTAAGGAAGGTTTCTATTAATTTATAAGGTTATCAAAGTTGAAAATTCAAGGAGAAATATTACTTATAGGAGAATGTTTTGAGGATTTGTGGTTGTATGCATTTTGATTGTGTTCACTAAGAGAGAATGTAAGGTATAGTAGCAAAGTTTGAAGATAATAGGAATATGTAGATGGATTGATCAAAGATTAGTTATGAAGCAAGGAGATTCATTTGAGCAACATAGCATGGACAACCTTCAATAATTGATCTATTTGGTACACTACTGATTCACACACACCCCACCCCCCACCCGCCACCCTCTCATTAGTGATCTACATTTCCAACAAAAATATCTCCTTAAAATGGATGTGGAGATCCAAGGAAGACATGTCCATAAATAGAATCACAATCTTGGTAATCAATCTATCAACACCATAAAGTGAATTCTATCACAATTGGAAAGTGAAAATATTGAATTGAATAACCATAATCATGAATTTTCAATCCAAGATCCACATTGTTAGAGATTCAAGTCAACACCAAGGAACTACTGCATTCTGAAGATCAAGATGATGAAATTTGATAGAAATGATCCTATAACATGGATATTTTAAATGGAGCAAGACTTTGATATACATAAAGTGGCATCCTCACAAAAGGTAAATATTGCATCCATGTTTATAGAATAATACCAACATGTATGGTATCAATGGATTTGTGAAATAAAAAATGTTTTTGTTGTATCTTGGTCCATTTCTACAAAGGAAATATAGCACATTATGGGGATATTAAGAGGAATACAATATTTAGTCATTTGGTAAATATTTGACAAAAAGGTCCAATTATAGAGAAAATTCAACAAATCCAAAAGTTGATTCTCATAGTAAAGCTTTTCATGTTGAAATTGGCAACAAGAAACATTGAAAATGGTAACCAGAAATGGAACCCAAAAAATGGCACCCATAAAAGGTACCATATGAGGATTCTGATTTAATTTTCTCTTAATTAAATTGGAATAAAAATTGTAGTTTCATCTCATGAAAATTTGTATTAGTTAATTGAGTAAGGAAGGCTTAGTTATCTTAGGAAATTCAAGTTAGAGGTCAAAGAGGATGCATGTAGAGGATTTTCCTATTTTTATGGGGTCTAGTTATAGTTATTTGTGATTTGTAATTAGTTAACTCAATTAATTGAGTTAAAATCAATTTAACTAGTTCTAACTGAGATATGGGCTAGTGAGAGGTCAAATGAATTAAATATGATTTAATTCACAAGTAGTGATCAATCGATTAACTGATAATTCACTATAAATAGCTGTTGCGTGTCAGTTCTAAGGAAGGGCCAGTCGATATTGAGGTTAAAGGGAAGTATATTATCAGTTGTCCAATTAGAAAATTGTACAGGCAGTGTATGCAGTCTGAAGAAGACCTAAAATAAATCTTTCATTAATTAGAGAAAATATACTTTAAAAGGAGGAATGAAGGCACAAGTTTAATATTTTTTTTGGTGAGCATGATTTGGTGAGACCAAGAAATCAGAAGAACACATTTGTGCATGGAGTTTGTGAGAGAAAGATGTGCAAGATAAGCTTGTGCACAGGTTGGTAGTGAGACAATCAACATAGTGCATAGGTTTCCCAGTGAGGGAAATAACATTGTATTGTTTCATGATCTTGAATTTATGCAATATACAAATAGCGGGGTTTTGAGAAGTTGCTTTCCCTAGATACATCTTGTGTTGTGTGATTGATAATTACTTTCTCTTACTTGTTATGTGATTGTGTGATCATGTTTTGTTTCCACAAATTGTAGAAGGATTCAATATCTTTTTTTAGTACATTATAATATTGGATTGAATCTCATTGTTAGATTTTCTCCATTTCAAGTAATAATTTATTAGAACTATTTATGGGAACTTTAAAGGAAATCACCCAACACAAGGTGCATATTTTTTAACCTAAATCTATAAAGCATGCTCGATTTGGGAGGATCCAAAAAGGCCTAAAATTCAAAGTCTCCAAATTTTGATATAAATAGTGGCATGTCAGATATCACAATGATACAATCCCAACAGTCAGTTCTAAGGAAGGGCCAGTCAATATTGAGGTTAAAGGAAAGTATATTATCAGTTATCTAATTAGAAAATTGTACAGGCAATGCATGTAGTCGGAAGAAGACCTAAAATAAATCTTTCATTAATTAGAGAAAATATCCTTTAAAAGGAGGAATGAAGGCACCAATTTTTTTTTTTTTTGGTGAGCACGATTTGGTGAGACCAATAAAGAACACATTTGTGCATGGAGCTTGTGAGAGAAAGATGTGCAAGATAAGATTGTGCATAGGTTGGTAGTGAGACAATCAACATAGTGCATAGGTTTCCTAGTGAGGGAAGTAACATTGTATTGTTTCATGATCTTGACTTTATGCAATATACAGATAGCAGGGTTTTGAGAAGTTGCTTTCCCCAGATACATCTTGTGTTGTGTGATTGATAATTACTTTCTCTTACTTGTTATGTGATTGTGCGATCGTGTTTTGATTCCACAAATTGTAGAATGATTCAATATCTTGTTTTAGTACATTATAATATTGGAATGAATCTCATTGTTAGATTTTCTCCATTTCAAGTAATAATTTATGAGAAACTAGTAAAAGTAATGTTGAGAAACCAGCTCCAAAAATAGAAGAAAAGAGATATCAACGACTTATAAATCAGCCACTTCGAGGGGGCAACCTCCAATACATTACATAAATGAACAATTCTTGGATGATACAAATGAAAAAACCTCATTTCTATATATAGGAGTCCATGGGCCCACAATGTAATCCTAGCCGACCTAACAATAATAATGTAAGGGAACAATAGTAACAATATGGGGGTTACATGGGTACAACGATAACAATAAGGGGGGCTACACTAACATAATAAGGGACTACACTATTAATATAGGGACTTAACATGCCCCTCTCCTTCAAACAAGTGTTGTCCTCAACGCTTGATTATTTCTTGATGCTTATGTATAAAATAATCATCCTCCCATGTGGAATATTCTACATGAAAGTTCTTCCACTTGCTGAGATACTCTGAAATTGATCGTACTTGTCGAGTTCTTGTTTCTGTGACTACTTCAGAACTTCTTTCGATGTGATGTTGATCTTCCTATTGTTTCATTAGATTCTGCACCAAAGTTAGGTTATCCTTTGAGAGTTGGAGAACTTGTTGTTGATGCTCCATGTGATATTCCACTAATTTATCATCCATATTAGCTATTATTTGATCCTTCAAACCATCCAACTTAGCCTCCATTTTTGCTTTTAAACCATCTATGTCATCTTCGATTGCTCTTCATAAGATCGAAATTTGTTGCACTTGGTACCGTAATTTTGATATCTCATACTGCAATTCTTCCTCTTAATGCGTCATAGTATAGCTTTCTGAGAGCTTAATGGGTATGGAATTATTTTTTGGAGGCATTATAGAGCCCAATACTTATAAAAATTGTAAAATATGCCCTTGGAATCACTTCAAAATGATTTTTTTTTCAAACGAGACTTATGTAATTCGAAAAAAATACACACATTTTTCTTACTTTTGAGGAGCTCGATATTGAAACTAAATTATCTCTATGATTTCGGATCTTCAATATCTAAAATTATGCCTTGAGGTAGCCCTCTAAATCCTCTTTCAAATGCCACATGTCTGACCTGATTTAGACTCTTCAAGACAATTTTATGTCCAATCTCCCACAAAGACCTAATTATGGATTGGTTTAGTAGAGCAATATTGTACGACTTGCCACATGTCATTGTTTCCTCCTTCGGATTTGAAATTCATAGACAGGAAACTAAAGTCTATGTACTTGCAGCCACTTTTTACAGAATCTCAATTCGACACTCAGAGAGAGAGTTATGACATTTTTCCCACGGTCACCTCTCTGGGATGAAATTCGAGAGCCTGAAAAAATCCTAACTTCCATAGATCATATATCCACAAATATTGTGAACCAAGATCTGAAATTGTTACAGGAGGTTCTTTAGGAATTTGGCTTCGTTCTGTGAAAATTTCAGCTTCTAAAACCTTGTAGAACAATATTTATAGTGAAAATTATGCGATGACCTGTTTAGGTTAAATTCAGGAGCCTGCAAAAAGCCCTAACTTCCATAGATCATATCTCCAAAAATGTTGCGAACGAAGCTCTAAAATTTTGTGACGATGTTCCTCAAGACTTCGGCTTCGCACTCAAAAAATTGCAGCTTCTGAACCTTCATATAAGAAAATTTATAGCGCAAATTCCACGATGACCTGTTTGGAGCAACGAAACCCTAGAATCCAAAGCTCTAATTCCAAATGTTGTGAAACCAGCTCCAAAAATAGAAGAAAAGAGATATCAATGTCTTAGAAATAAGCCACTTAGAGGGGGAAACCTCCAATACATTACATGAATGAACAATTCTTGGATGATACAAATGACCAAAACCTCCTTTTATATATAGGAGTCCATGGGGCCACAATACAATCCTAGTGGGGCCACAATGTAATCTTAGCTGACCTAACAATAATAATGTAAGGGCACAATAATAACAATATGGGGGTTACAGGGGTACAAAAATAACAATAAGGGGGGCTACACTAACATAATAAGGGACCACACTATTAATATAGGGACTTAACATGCCCCTTTCCTTCAAACAAGTGTTGTCCTCAACGCTTGATTATTTCTTGATGCTTCTATATAAAATTATCATCCTCCCATGTGGAATATTCTATAGGAAAGTTCTTCCACTTGCTGAGATACACTGAAATTGAACATACTTATCGAGTTCTTGTTTCTGTGACTACTTCAGAACTTCTTTCGATGTGATGTTGATCTTCTTGTTGTTTCATTAGATTCTGCACCAAAGTTAGGTTATCCTTTGAGAGTTTGAGAACATGTTGTTGATGCTCGATGTGATATTCCACTAATTTATCATCAATATTAGCTATTATTTGATCCTTCATACCATCCAACTTAGCCTCCATTTCTGCTTTTAAACCATCTATGTCATCTTCAGTTTCTCTTCATAAGATCAAAACTTGTTGCACTTGATACCGTAATTTTGATATCTCATACTGCAATTCTTCCTCTTCATATTTCATAGTATAGATTTTTGAGGGATTAATGGGTATGGAATTATTTTTTGGAGGAATTTTAGAACCCAGTATTAATAAAAATTGTAAAATATGCCCTTGGAATCTCTTCAAAATGCTTTTTCAAACAAACGTTATGCAATTTTAAAAACCAAATACACACTTTTTTCTTGCTTTTGAGGAGCTCGATATTTAAACTGAATTATCTATGTGATTTCGAATCTTCAATATCTGAAGTTTGGTCCTAAGGCAGCCCTCTTAATCATCTTTCAAATGCCACAGGTTTGACCTGATTTGGATTCTTCAAAGCAAAGTTATTCCCATTCTCCCACAATGACCTAATTATGGACTCGTTCAGTAGAGCGAACTTGTACGACTTGCCACATGTCACTGTTTACTCCTTTGGCTCTGAAATTTATAGACAGGAAATTAGAGTCCGTGTACTTCCAGTCACTTTTTACAGAATTCCAATCCGATGCTCAGAGAGAGCGTTATGAATATTTTCTCATGATCACCTCTTTGAGATGAAATTTAGGAGCCTGAAAAATACCTAACTTCCACAGATCATATCTCCGAAAATTTTGTGAACAAAGATCTAAAATTTTTCGAAAATCTTCCTCAGTATTTCTTCTTCGCTCCCTAAAAATTTTAGCTTCTAAACTTTCGTATTAAAAAAATTATAGCGAAAATTCCACAATGACCTGTTTAGGTTAAATTCAGGAGCCTGCACAAATACCTAACTTCCATAGATCATATCTCTGAAAATATTGTGAACCAAGCTCTGTAATTTTGCGACGATGTTTCTCAGGATTTCAGTTCCGCGCTATAAAAATTTCAGCTTCTGAACCTTCGTAGAAAAAATGTTATAGCGAAAATGTCACGATGACCTTTTTGGAGTAGCGAAACCCTAGAATCCAAAGCTCTGATACCAAATGTTGAGAAACCAGCTCCAAAAATAGAATAAAAGAGATATCAATGCCTTATAAATCAACCACTTCGAGGGGGCAACCTCCAATACATTACATAAATGAACAATTCTTGGATGATACAAATGAAAAAACCTCCTTTCTATATATAGGAGTCCATGGGGCCACAATGTAATCCTAGCCGACCTAAAAATAATAATGTAAGGGCACAATAATAACAATATGGAGGTTACATGGGTACAAAAATAACAATAAGGGGGGCTACACTAACATAATAAGAGACTACACTATTAAGATAGGGACTTAACACTTGACTTTATGCAATATACAGATAGCGGGGTTTTGAGAAGTTTCTTTCCCCAGATACATCTTGTGTTGTGTGATTGATAATTACTTTCTCTTACTTGTTATGTGATCATGCAATCGTGTTTTGTTTCCACAAATTGTAGAGGATTCAATATCTTATTTTAGTACATTATAATATTGGATTGAATCTTGTTGTTAGATTTTCTCCATTTCAAGTAATAATTTATTAGAACTATTTATGGGAACTTTAAAGGAAATCACCCAACACAAGGTGCATATTTTTTAACCTAAATCTATAAAGCATGCTTGATCTAGGAGGATCCAAAAATGCCTAAAATTCAAAGTCTCCAAATTTTGATATAAATAGTGGCATGTCAAAGATCACAATGATACAATCCCAACAAAACTTGAACGATGAGTTAAACGAAGTTCATATAAATAAGTTATGACGTTTTGAATATTTTGACCGATGTGAAAAAGTCAAACTTTTCTTGACACCTGGAAGTACAAAGAGGGCGACATGGCAGTATTGAGCATGAAATGTGGCATAGTGAGAATTCAATATGTGCATTGAGTCATAATTGATGTGGTAGGTAGTGGCTAATGTGGAAATCACTAGATGCATGGCGTGGACCTATGGTAGTATGCCACATGGCCCAATCAGAGGTGTGATGTGGCTCAATTAGAGGGCACCATGTGGCACCTCAAAATGTCAAAAAATTTATTCAAGGGACTAGAAATGGTGGGATTTGAATGTGAGACCTCCAAGACAAGTGGCCAATGTCTCCACCAATGAGCCAAAATTATTGGTTGTTTTGGATAAGGGTATAAACTATATTTAAAGTTTGTTGTTAACCGTATGCCAAAAAGGGGGGGAGGTCATGGGCTTGACCCTGCAACCTCCTTGTTGACTAGAATCTCTGAATAGGCTCCAAACAAATGACCAAAACCTACTGATAATAAATTACAGGACCACATATTATATGTTGATAAGTAGGTCGTGATATGTTATATGTCTATATCAACACAAAGGTTGTAACAAATAATCCAACATGCTGAGTTATAGCTTTTAACAAATGGTAATATTTGGCCATGTATTCCATATATAATATATGGTTGTAACGTAGGTGACACAACCTCTACAGGTTCGACCTCGAGGCTTTAGACCCAAAATCCATGTAACCAAAAGAAATGACAACTACACCCTAGATTTATGGTATTAAGAAAAAGGTCAATCCCTTAGGTTCTGTAGCATGGTTATCACTATTTTGTGATAATACATAGAGTTTGTGCCCTTCTTGGATATTTTTGAAACAATAGTTTTTATGAGGGGTTGTTAGAGGCTCTTTGTAAAGTTGCATAATAGAGAGAAACTTTAGAGGTTAGGTATTTGATGTAATTTGACTCATTTTGCATCATAATTGAAGGAGCCACTCCATTGGAAGCGGACCCAAATACGTAGCCCACACTAGGTGAACCCTGTTATCAATCTTGTTTTAGTATTTTATTTTACTTGTATTTATTTATTTATATTATAGACTCTTTAATATATTTTTTTCAAGCTTGGTATTTCACATTCTATTTAAATCCCAATAAATCATAGGCTTGCAATAAAATATCCTAATCAAGTTCGGAGCTTAAATGAGCTAGTTTGATTTTACCCTTGAGTGTGAATGATTACCATATCTAAGCTTAAAAAGGGAGAATTTGAACTTGAATATTATAATCACGAAGTTGGTTCAAGGAGCTTCACTTAAAGAGGAGAGATGGATTCGCCAAGACGAGAGAATCCTTTTAACTCCGAGTCATATTTTCTTGAGGCATTGAGTATGTTGCAGTCCAATGTGGAAGAGATCTCTAAAGAAATACGACTTTAGAAAGGAGAAGGAACTTGTCAAGTAAAGAATGAGGGTGATCATCCCCCTCTTCCTTCATTTTTTCCTCCTCCTTTGAGACCTCCCTCTCCTCCTCATTCCTCAGCTCCTTCTCCATCTCCATATCCTCTTAAAAAAATTGCTTCCAAGAAGCCATTGTTGAAGTTGGATGTTAAGTTTGAGTTACCATTGTATAATGGAAAGATTAATGAATAAATATTGGATAATTGGATTCGACATATAGAAGTTTATTATCGTATTTAGCATATTTTTGAAGAAATAAAGATTCAGTTGGCCTCTTTTCAACTTGAAGGTACAACGTTGGTTTGATGAGAAAGTAAACTTTGAGAAGGTATAAAAAATAATGGTAAGATTCTTTCTTCATAGTCAGAATTTACTAATGCATTCAAGAAGGATTTTTATCCTTTAGCATATCCTCTAAAAGAAAATATGGAATGGAAAAATTTGAGACAAGGGGAAGGAAAAAGCGTGAAAAGTTTTATTGAAGAATTTAGCAAGAAATAATTGGCTTTAAATATTCCATTAGATTCGCCACAGACACTTTTAAAATATATTTTTACATTGCACAATTATTTTGCCATAATCTTATTTTATTTTATCCCACTAATTTGGATGAAGTATGTGTCCAAGCTACTCATCTTAAGTCTAGGGGCAAGAATGTGCAGAGTGATTTTTCGAAGAAGAAACCATCCATGTTCTTTGAAGGTAAATTTAAAGGAAAGAGGAAAAGCAAGAAGGTTATGACAGTGAAAAAATAAGAGGCTAAATCGGTGTGCTCTCATTGTAAGAAGGACGATAATGATGATGCTCATTGTTGGAGGTTTCATCCCCAACTAAGGAATAAGAGGTTTGGAGGAAAAGGAAAGAAAAACATCAATGCAACAATGAAATAAGATTTGGGATATATCTCAAGGGATTAAACTCATGTCACAGTTGTTGGAGTACAAGGTAAAAAATATTCTCATGCTAGTTCTATTTATTCTATTCCATCTCCTAGTGTTGAAATCAAGAAGTGAGCCTTTTCATATAAGGGTGATTATTAAGGATATGAAAGCATATACTCTTTTCGATATTGGTTCCCAAGTGAATTTAATATTAGATGTGATTTTCAAGAGGTAGGGATTAGAAATGACACCTCACAAGAAACCATATCCTTTGGGTTGGGCAGTGTGATAATGTAAAGTTTCAAGTGATGAAGCAGTTTAAAATTATATGTTCTATCACTTTGAATTTTTCTTATGAGGTTGAATTAGATGTGGTTCCTCTTGATATTTTCATAATTATTTTGGTAAGATCTTATTTGTATGATAGTAAAGTCGTATTCTTTAGACAGGAGAAAAAATATCACCTCACCAAATATGGGGTTGAGTATACTGAAAGAGGCACAAAATCAAGAATAACTTATCACTTGTTAGTGCAAGGAAAATGAAGAGGCTCATAAATGCCAGTAAGAATTTTGTACTTCTGGTTGTGGAAGAAAACGATATCAAAATATATAATGCCTTTAAGGGTTGTGATCCTTCTCATAAAGATGAATTAGTTAAACTAATTTCTATCTATGATGAGATTTTCCAGGAACCTGAAGGATTTCCTCCTAAGAGGGAGATTCAACATGAAATCTAGGTCCAAGTAGGTGCCCATGTTCCTAATGTTGGAATGTATAGTATGTATGTGATCGAGAATGTATATATAAAGAAGAAAGTTCAATAATTTCTTGGGAAGGAAGTCATCAGACCTAGTTTCTCTCCATGTGGATCTCCTATTGTGATGGTACCACAAAAGGATGGTATGTGGAGAATGTGCATTTAATTTCATGCACTAAATATGATCAGGGTAAAGAATCTATACACTCTTCCTCGTATTGATAATTTATTGGATTAGTTGAATGTTAAAATTATGAAACTACAATAAAATTCCACTTTGGATAGATTATTTTATGGATATTATGATTGAATTTAATTCCTCTTTTTGAGAGGACCAAAATCGACCTAAAGATCTCTCAAATCGGATAAGGGAAAGTGTACTTATGAAGGAAATCCCACATATGAACATTTGGACAAGGTCAGCCCTAAAGAAAATTGGACACCCATGGAAGCCTATAAATACAAGTGACCTCAAGCTCATTTGGAAATCAGGGAGCCTTTCTCAACCTAGAAATGCATTATCATCGGGGAGCCATTGTTACCACCAGGAAATCATTGTCTTCGGGGAGCCACTAGTACCACCCAGAAATCTCTATTGATATTCCCAATATGACCCTCAAGAGTCAGTGGTATAGCATGTTATCACTCATTTAGTTGTAAAACTTTCCTTGATAGGGTCATGCAAGTCATTCACCAAATTGATGAGGTCTCCTAGGTCAATTAAAGTGTGTTATGTCCCTATATTACTAGTTTAGTACCTTATTTTTATTAGTGTAGCCCCCTTATTATTACTGTTGTACCCCTGTAACCCCAATATTTTTATTATTGTGCCCTTACATTGTTATTGTTAGGTTAGCTAGAATTATATTGTGGGCCCATGGACTCCTATATATAGAAGGAGGTTTTGGTCATTTGTATCATCCAATAATTGTTCATTTATGTAATGTATTGGAGGTTTCCCCTTTGAAGTGGCTTGTTTCTAAGGCGTTGATCTCTCTTTTCTTCTATTTTTGGAGCTAGTTTCATAATATTTGGTATTAGAGCTTTGGATTCTTGGGTTTCGCTGCTCCAAACAGGTCATAGTGGTATTTTCGCTATAAAAAATTTTATACGAAGGTTCAGAAGCTGAAATTTTTAGAGTGCGAAGCCAAAATCCTGAGGAACATCTTTGCAAAATTTCAGAGCTTATTTCGCAATATTTTCGGAGGTATGATCTGTGGAAGTTAGGGATTTTTGCAGGCTCCTAAATTTAACCTAAACAGGACATCGCAGAATTTTCACTATAAATATTTTTCTACGAGGTTTCAGAAGCTGAAATTTTCATAGAGAAAAGCCGAAATCCTGAAAAGCCTCCTGTAAACATTTCAGATCTTAGTTCACAATATTTTTGGAGATATGATTTGTGGAAGTTAGGATATTTTTAGGCACCCAAATTTCATCTCAAAGAGGTGACCGTGGGAAAAATGTTATAACGCTCTCTCTGAGCGTCAGATTGAGATTATGTAAAAAGTGGCCACAATTATATGGACTGTATTTTTCTGCTTATAAATTTCAGAGCCAAAGGAGGAAACAATGACACATGGCAAGTCGTACAAGTTCGATCTACTGAACCAGTCCATAATTAGGTTATTGTGGGAGATTGGACATAACCTTCTCTTGAAGAGTCCAAATAAGGTCAGACCTGTGACATTCGAAAGAGGATTCAGAGGGCTACCTTAGGGCCAAATTTCATATATTGAAGATACAAAATCATAGAGATAATTCAGTTTCAATATCGAGCTCCTCAAAAGAAAGAAAAATGTGTGTATTGTTTTCGATTTACATAAGTCTCGTTTGAAAAAAAATTAGTTTGAATTTATTCCAAGGGCATATTGAAGAATAGATATCAGTATTGGGTTCTAAAATGCCCCCTAAAAAGAATTCAACACCCATTAAGCCTTCAAAAAACTCTACTATGACTCATGAAGATGAAGAAATGCAACATGAGATGTCAAAATTACAAGAGCAAGTGCACATATCGCAAAGAACAACAAAAAATGAAATGGAAGTTTTGAAGAAAGGCATGGAAAATAAGATGGATGGTTTGAAGAAAGGCGTGGAAACGAAGATGAATGGTTTGGAAGTTAAGATGGCAGACATGGAAGTCGACATGGAAGCTAAGATGGATGAGATGGAAGCTAAAATGGAAAACATGAAGAATGATCTAAAAGTAGACATCGAAGGTTTAGCAAAGTTGATACAAGAAATGTTTCTTAATGGTGAAAATATAGTAGAGAAAACTCATGATGGGAATAAAATAAATGTTAATCGTGATGTCATAAACTCTAATGTTGGATGGAAGAACCACCATATTCCAAAGATGGATATGAGGAAGTTTTATGGCAAGGATCCCTTAACATGGATACTATAGATGGATCAATATTTTGATCTCAATAATGTGCACAACACACAAAAGGTACGCATTGCAACTTTACATTTAGAACAAAAAACATTTTTCTGGTATTGATGGCTTTTCTCCCGTAAAAAAATTGTCACTTGGTCAATTTTTACAGAGGAAATGATAGCACATTATGAGGATACAAAAAGCAACACCTTCTTTAGCCAATTGATAAATCTCAAACAAAAGGGTTTAGTGGCAGAGCACATTGAGGACTTCCAAAAATTGAATATAAGGGTAACTGATATTCCAGAGGAACACAGGATTGATGACTTCATAGGGACTTTAAAGGATAACATCCAACATGAAGTTCACGTTTGGGAACCTGATTCATTGGAAAAGACATTCAGGTTGGCAAGAAAAACTGAATGTAAAATTATGGCAACAAGGAAGCCTACCACTCACATATATAAAGATGGAAGTGTCGCTACTCCTAGACTTCCACAACCTACAAGGTGGACACCACAAAAATTGGAAGAAAAAAGAGCAAAAAGGGATTTGTTATAGTTGTGATAGAAAATACACTAAAGGTCATAAGTGTGATGAGAAGAAATTATTTTACATAGATTGTGAAGAGGAAGAAGAAAATGAACAAGAATATTCAAAAGAAGAGGATATACACCAGGAACCAACCCCAGAAGAAGAAGAAATAAGTCCAACCATATCATGTAATGCATTTGCAGGAATTACCACTCCTCAAACTCTCAAGATACGAGGACATATCAAGAAGAAAAAGGTAATAGTTTTGATTGATTCAGGTAGTACCCATAATTTTATTCATTGTAAGGTAGCCAAGGAATTGAATTGTTTCCTATACCCAGCACCAAAATTTCAAGTGATAGTTGCAAATGGAGGAAATATAAATTGCTCTAGAAAATTCCATAATATCAAGCTAAACATGGGGGAATATGTATTGAATAGTCCAATGCTTTCCATTCCTATGGGAGGTGTTGATGTTGTACTAGGAGTACAATGGTTACAATCTTTGGGGATGATAGCTTTTAATTTTCAAGAAGTTTTCTTGAAATTTCTTTCAGAAGGAAAGGAAGTCAAATTACGGGGTATCGTAGGGAAGTCAGGAAAGATAATAAGCTCTAATGTCATAACAAAGCTTTTGAAGAAAGAAAAATGAGGCGTAATTGCATAATTAGGCTCACTAGAAGTTCCAAAATCAAAATCATCTATTTCTGTAGATATCCAAAAAGTATTGGACAATCATTCCAAGGTCTTTGAAACTCCCAAAGGACTCCCACCTATTCATGATCATGATCAGGAAATTCATTTTATTCCAGGAAGTGTTCCTCCAAACATCAGGCCTTATAGATATCATTATGTCCAAAAGAGCAAAATTGAACATATGATTGCAGAAATGTTAGAGGCTAGTATAATTCAACCTAGTCAAAGTTCTTTCTCTGCTCCAATAGTATTGGTGCACAAGAAGGATGGATCATGGTGCATGTGTTCGAATTATAGGGAGATCAATAAGCTCACCATTAAAGATAAATTTCCCATTCTTGTGATTGATGAATTATTGGAAGAATTACATGGAGCAATTTATTTTACCAAGTTGGATCTTCGTTCAGGATATCATCAAATTAGAATGAAGACTAAATATATTCTGAAAACATCATTTCAAACTCATGAGGGTCATTATGAATTTTTGGTCATGACTTTTGGCCTTACCAATGCACCTTCTACATTTCAAGGGTTGATGAATTCCATTTGAAAACCCTTCCTTAGAAAATTTGTGCTAGTATTTTTTGATGATATACTAATCTACATCAGGTCTTGGAAGGATCATGTTCAACATGTTGACAGGGTGCTCAAACTATTTCAGGAGAAACAATTATATGCAAAAACATCCAAATGTTTCTTTGGAGTACAAGAGGTGGAATATCTGGGTCATATTGTATCTCACGAGGGTGTTAAAGTAGACCCTAACAAAATTAAAGCCATTAGGGAATGGAAAGTCCCCACAACCATAAAGCAGTTGCGAGGATTTCTCGGGTTAACAGGGTATTATCGCAAGTTTGTTAAGAATTATGGGAGAATAGCGGCACCTCTAACAACATTATTGAAGAAAGATGCATTTTCATGGACTCCTGAAGCAACTAAGGCCTTTGAACGTCTTAAAGAGGCAATGTGCCTAGCACCGGTCTTAGCTACACCAGACTTCACAAAAACCTTTATTGTGGAATGCGATGCCTCGGGAAATGGAATTGGTGCAGTTTTAATGCAGGAAGGAAGACCCATTGCTTTTGAAAGTCGTCCAATCAAAGGAAAGTATTTACAGAAACCTATTTATGAGAAGGAAATGTTAGCAATACTGCATGCACTAAAGAAATGGAGAACTTACCTAATGGGAAGACACTTCAAGGTAAAAGCTGATCATGATAGTCTTAAACACTTTTTGGAACAAAGACTATCTTCAGAAGAGTAGCAAAAATGGGTCACAAAGATGTTGGGTTATGACTTTGAAATAATCTACAAAAAAGGAAAGCTTAATGTTGTTGCAGATGCACTCTCAAGAAATAATGAAGAGGTGGAAGCATTGCTTTGTGCCATTTCTATTGTCCAACCAGATTGGATAACCGAAGCAAGAGATGAATGGAAGAAGGACAAAGATGTATGGACACTCATTCAAAAGTTGCAGCAAGATCCTAGTACATCTGATACATTTAGTTGGAAAAATGATTCCTTGTGGTACAAATATCGCTTATATCTTTGTAAGAATTCCCAACTAAAACAAAAGATTCTTTTGGAATTGCACACTTCTCCTTTAGGAGGACACTCAGAATTTTTAAAAACTTACCACAGGGTGAAGAAAGAATTTTTTTGGGATGGCCTTAAATCTGATATTCAAAAGTTTGTGGCGGAATGTTTGGTTTTCCAACAAAATAAATTTGAGACAATTAAGACCCCGGGTCTTCTACAACCTTTATCCATTCCAAGTCAACGTTGGGAGGAGATTTCAATGGATTTTATCACAGGTTTACCTAAGTCCGAAGGAAGGAGTGTCATCATGGTGGTAGTTGATAGACTTACCAAGTATGCACACTTTTGTGCATTATTTCATCCATTTAAAGCAAGTACAGTTGCTACTACATTTATGGACAGAATTCAAAAGCTACATGGAAGCCCAAGGGTTATTGTGAGTGACAGAGATCCCATTTTTACTGGAAATTTTTGGATGGAGTTGTTTTCTTGTTTGGGTACTCAATTAGCTCATAGCTCATCTTATCATCCTCAATCTGATGGTCAAACTGAGATAGTAAATAAATGTTTGGAAGGATATCTTCGTTGTTTTGTATCCGATAAACAAACACAATGGGTCAAGTGGTTACCTCTTGCTGAATGGTGGTATAACACTTCCTTCCATACTGCAGCAAAAATGACCCCATTTATGGCACTTTATGGATATCATCCACCATCCATCGCATCATCTTTAAGGGAAAATTCGAAGGTTCAAGCAGTGGAAGATCACATCGAGCATCAGCAAGAAGTTCTCCAACTCTTAAAGGATAACCTGAATTTGGCACAAAATCGAATGAAACAATAGGCAAATCAACATCGCAGCGAGAGAAGTTTTGATGTAGGAGATTGGGTATTTTTACGGCTACAACCATATAAACAAATGTCCCTCAAGCAAGCTAAGAAGGATAATAAATTATCGCCAAAGTACTATGGTCCTTACTAGGTGTTGCAAAAGATTGGTACTATGGCATACAAATTGGAGCTTCCTGCTTCTTCACGAGTGCATCCAGTTTTCCATGTTTCATGCTTAAAGAAGGTTATAGGTGAAAATATTCCAGTTCAAACAATATTGCCAGAACTTGATGAGGAAGGAAAAATCATATTGGAACTTGAAGCGGTCACGGAAACAAGAACTCGACAGCTACGAAATCGATCAATTTCAGAGTATCTCATCAAGTGGAAGAACTTACCCACTAAAGATTCTACATGGGAGGATGAGAATTTTATATAGAAGCACCCAGAGCTACTCAAAGAGTTGAGGACAACACTTTTTTGAAGGAGAGGGGCATGTTAGGTCCCTATATTACTATTTTAGTCCCTTATTGTTATTAGTGTAGCCCCCTTATTGTTACTGTTGTACCCCTGTAACCCAATATTGTTATTATTGTGACCTTACATTGTTAATGTTAGGTCGGCTAGGATTATATTGTGGGCCCATGGACTCCTATATATAGAAGGAGGTTTTGGTCATTTGTATCATCCAAGAATTTTTCATTTATGTAATGTATTGGAGGTTGCCCCCTCGAAGTGGTTGGTTTCTAAGGCGTTGATCTCTCTTTTCTTCTATTTTTGGAGCTGGTTTCATAACAAAGTGATATATGAAAATTATTTTCACTTTCATGAACCCTACCCTAAGTTTAAAGTTCACCTTCATCCATGCCACTTCAGTCAAATCAATCTTACATCATATCTTTTTTCACACCCATGAATTTAATCTCAAAATTTCACACCTGTCAGTTTTTCAAAATTTCGTAGCGATTTACAAAGGAAATCCACAGATTTTGCTACGAAACTGCCTAATAGTTCCGTAGCGAATCTGTCAACAACGTAACTGTCTTCGCTAAGAAACTGCATTTTTTCAGCCAAGGTTGTCAGAGCGATGTGAGGTGTCAGTTTATGATAAGAGGGGTAAAGGTTGAGGTCTCTCAAGGTCGTTATGATAAGTTTCAAATGTACACAATCGTATTTGATGTAATCATGATTCTTTTTGGTTGCATGTGCTATTTTAAAACCTAAGTTGACAATTAACCTTTTTAAACCTTACCCTAAACTAGCCTTTTGTCATATTACTGTTTATCCTTGCATGTAAATCGATTCCTGGAGAGCTGCTTCATCAATCCAAGAAGGTTGCTATCAAATTCAAATTTTGGATGTGTCACCAGCAAGCGAGGCAATGAAGACTATAAAGCATCCATGGCTACAAGAAAGAAAACGAAAAAAGGTGGCCATTTTCTCAGGTATGAACCCATGGATCTGAAATTACTTAATGGAGACCCTACTGCTATGGAGGTTTTCAAGAGGATGGGCTGCCTACAATTCTGCCAGATGTTTGCAGGGTTTCCATGCACAGGTTTCAAAGTATTTTTCCACTAATTTTACAGGAACAACATCAAAGGTTGGGATTTTAAATCTCACAGCAACTCCAAAAAGCATATCACAGGCTACAGGAATCCCTAGGGCTGGTGAAGAATGGTTTAAGGGCACAAAATTTACAATGCAGAGTTGTGAGGAGTTTATCAAGCAAGAACACAGAGGAATTGATTTGGCTAACGAAATTCCTAAGAGTTATATGGAGGAAATTTATGCAAAGTTGTTGATGGTCATTCAAAATTATTTCACCTACGAGGGAATATTCCACATGGTTTACTCTTACCATCTCAGACTCCTTCTGCACTTTGTAGGTAAGATATCACTTGACTTACCTTTCTATTTATATAGGATTTTAGGAAAAATCTTAGATAGATTTCAAGTCAAGTCAGAAGGCAATGAGACATCTCTGATTCATCATGGTCTAATAAATCTATTAGTGTTGGAAGAATTGAGAATGTTAAACAGAGATTGGAATTCTTTTCTGTTTATGATTGGTTATGAAATAGATGTGGTCACTGCAAAGAAAATATTAAAACCTATAACTACTACATCACCAGCTGTGACAGAAGAAGTTGAATAATAAAAAAGACAATCCCCTGTAGAACCAATGGAAATAAGAACATAACCTCTGCAAGAGACTGACACCCCTCAACCAGCACCTACAAAACATAAACATAAAGTCAACAAACAAGGCAGTAAGAGGATGGCCAAAGGGAATCTGGAGGATATCGTTCATGAAATTGATATTGAAGAGTCACCAATAGTGCAAGAAGAAGATATTTAAGGTGATGGAAGGAAACTAAAGAAAGGTAAGACTGCCAAGAAATTAGATTTTGTAGGAGAAGATGTTGGTTTTATTTTTCAACCAAAAAATCCAATGAATAGGTTTGCAAAGAAATCCATGGAGAGCAAAAGGACAGAGAAAATCAGTGAAGTTGTGCAGCCAGTGAGCATCATAGATTTATCTGTAGAAATTTGAATAACTGTTAAATTATTCACCGAGATTATCCTGATCACACACTATTTGAGCTTCATGCATAATACATAACCTCTTCTACTATTGATCATCAATTTGCGGAAATATAAACAATCACATGCGCACATTAAAACCATAAAAAATCACACATATAAACACAGTATTTATGGGAAAGCTTAAAGCTGAAAACCCCCAACTATCTGTATATTATAATGATAGAGATCATGTAACAATCATTGTACAAACTCCTCACAAGCTCTCGGTACAATCTCCAATTTTTACACACTACACAAGCTCAGATCATACAAAACACATGCTCCAATCTGCTCCACCTGTTAGCCCGCCTCTACTGCGCAATCCAATATGGATAATTACCAGATCCAGGTTCAAATCCCACTGGTATGTACTGCGCAATCCTCATTGGCTTCTCCATCAATGTGTGTGCAAATCTCATGCACCAATATAGTCACAACTGATAGTCACACTTGCTCTTTCACCTACCTCTTCACTAGTCTCCACTGAAACTGTCCATGCACTGAAGTTAACTGATGTATTCTTTAGTTGATTTATGAGTTAATAATTAGTGAATTAATTAATAATTAATTCACACCACTCTCACTAGTGTATCAATCAGTTAGACTAGATACAACTAGCTCGACTATGTTTAACTCAGTTAAACTGAACACAACTCCACCAACTACCTCAATAACTCCACCAAACTCTGTCACATGAGTTCTAACTGAAGTCTCCATGCAATAGCTCCACTTAACCCTCAGGAATAGCGTAATTCCTTCTATCAACTCCTGTGCCACATCTGTGCACTTAACTGAAGTGCTCCAAGAGAATAAGATAATGTTTAGAGTCCAAATATTATTAAGAGCTAATAATATTCGACATATCTATTTTTAGACTGGCAATCTAAAAATAGATTCCTCCCAGTATGTCTAAAAATAGAAGTCCATCTATTTTTCCCGACTTGACCAACCATCCACAAATAGCATCCTGCAACTCATAGAACATGATCCATATGTCTAAAAATGGACTTTGCGCCAAAAATACCCTGTGGGCCCACTTAGTGAAGGCGACTCCTTTCCACTAAGCTCATCATCTTGTTGCAATCTTAACATTATCTCCATCAGCAGAAGAAGAAATTTTCATCAGGCAGAGAAAAGGAAAAGAGAAGATAATGGAAAAATAATAAAATGAACTCCTCCAAGAACAACTGAAGGAAGCAGGAAAATAAATATTTGAATTGAAGTTAGATGCAGAGAAGCACAGATCAGAAAAGTTTGAATTTTATCAGATGATGAAAAGATGGGATAGTCAAATCTAAAATGTTTCAAAATCTATGGAAAAGGAAAAAAGATTGCTGAAAAGGAATAAGCCATTAAGATTGGTGGTCAAACATACCAGGAATATTAACTTACACTTGAAATATGAAAACAAAGCATTAAAGGATCAAGTGGAAGACCTTTCGCAGCAGCTGGACATGATTCAAGTTGAGCTAGAGAAGAAGGGGATGAGGATGAAAGTGGTTGAAAAACCTTTAGGCCAACCTATTGTAAATGAAGATGAAACTCCTAAAGACTGAAGAATTGAGTTGAAACATGTTTTATGGGGTTTATGGCTTGTAAAGAACCTAAATTTTGGCTCGGGAGATCAAACTTTGAATAAAGTCACAAAATCTGCAAATTCTGGTTTATTAGGCAGTTTCGTAGCATGCTCCAGGCTTGAAGCCAGAAAAAACGCTATGAAATTTATGAAGATGCTATTTTGTTTTAAAAATCAGCATTGTGAAAGATTAAGGAGGGAGGTTGGTTGTTTTTAATATATTTTGGCATATCAAAAGTTTTTTTCCAGCAAAGGTGGCAGGGAGATGGATGAAAAGGCATAAATTCATATGCTACGAAACCACGCTACGAAACTGCCTAAACTCCTCTGTTTCGTAGCGAAAGGTTTGTTGAAGATTTTTGGAGTTTCAAACAGCACACCAGCCATCTGGAGACATCCAGCCTGTCAGTGGGCCATCCCAGCATAGACTCATTACTCAAAATGAGTGTCACACATCCAACTCAACGTGAAGACCAAGACTAAAGCAAAGATTATCTATTTTTGAAAAGTAGGGTTGTGTTTCCTAAATCTAGGGGGTACTTTAATATGTTAGTGATGGTGAATTTTTCTTGAACATGTGATCTTTATCATGTAATATGTGATCTTTATCATATAACTATTTTACTGTTGGGAAAACTGAATGTAATAAATATGAATTAGAGTCCTATTAGGAATGTTGCTTTTTAAAGGTTAGCTGCATTTTTCTGTTCCAAGAAAGTAATTTTCAGTTATGTTAGGTGTCAAATTTAGAGTTTGAGGATCTAGCCAACTGAGCAGATAATTTGCAATGTAAAGAATGTCTATTTATACACTGAACATCGAATAGAAAATGGTTGGATAATATTGCACCAAATTGCTACTCTGTTATATTTTATCAGTTTCAGAAATATATAGTGATATTTTACTTCCAGATCTGAGATTCGAATAAGGTGTTTGATTTTTTATTTGCTCTATATATTTTATTTCTAATCATCTGCAGTGAGTTTTATCTCTAATTACTTAAAACTCGTGTTATCATGCTCTGAATTCATTTAGAGGTTAAATTACTGTGTTTTCCTATGTTGTGTGTATGTACCAGCCTTATCAAAACCTCTATTTGCCTCAGCTTCCATGAGAAGAATTACTGTCATCAAGTTTACTAATGTTGACCCCATAGCCCAATGGTAGCAAGCCTTTCATTTTTCAACCTACAATCAATCAAAGCCAAGTCATAGTTCATAGAGTTAGCCATCTAATAATATTTCTATTGAAAATCATAAATCCCCTTTGAGAGAGCCCTCTCAAACTAAAGAGGCTAATCTTCAGTTAAAATTGGTTTGAAAGAGTTACATTAAGTAGATTGATGAGTAGCCTATCAAGATAAATTTGGTGATAACAGAACACTTGCATCATAATCCGAGCTTAGGTGAGATATCCTAATTATGAAAGGTAAGGATCACACGCCTCGAACCTCATCAACCCATTGGCCAGATGGGGAGGGATAATTCCAATAATCTCGGCTTGTGGGTATGATTCCAATTGGGCTAGACTCTACTAATATAGGTAGGGGGAGATGCCTTGTTTTTCATAAAATAAATTGATCATTCACACCCTATAGTGAAAATAAGGGAGACACCTGCCCCACTATAAGAGTACGGGATCACACATACCTATTGTCTAGAGATGCCTCAACCCCAGGAGCACTCAATGCTCCCTTCCATATTGTAGGAGCTTAACAGGGGTGGAAGAGATATGTGGTGGGTGTGTGTTATATTATTTCCATGACTAGATTCAGGGCAAAGCATGGGGTAAGAGGGGGGTGACAAGCCCCCCTATGCTTGCGCTGGGTGCAATCCCCCTGATCGAGACATTTGCAGGGGGGGAATAACCCCCCTACACAAGGTTCAAGGCAGGGCCCAAAAAAAAAATTTTGGACCCTCTATTAGGTGGGCATACCTACCTATGGTTTTGTGCATGGGTTTTCACATGGTTTTGGGCATGATGGTTTTATGCCCATGGTATTTTGTAGATCCGGTCAAAAGAACTACAATTATGTTCTAATCTAGGGTTAATGTATTGGGGTTTATTAATGCTTCAACATGTTTATATATGTGTTGTAACATTGAAAGGAATATAATGAAAAATCAAGCTGGTAGTCCTGGTTTTGGGATCTAGGGAAAAATCTTTGTGTATATATGTATTATGTTTTCTGCTCTCGCTATTGTTTATTTTCTATTTTAGGAGTTCATTTGCAGATAATTTACGTACAGGGTTAAAACCTACACTATACTCAATGTTCTTGATTATCGAGGACCCCTTCCCTTCATCATTACCTTCACTAGGCTTACGACGATTAGTCCTAACCATAGTGCATGAAACTGAGAGATCATCGAGTTAACTGCAATCATACATGTTGCAAATAAAGAATCCAAATGTCTGCATGTTCATCAATCAAGAAGGTGATGGAGTCTCATATATTAGATATATGATCTATCATGAAACACATGACTCTCAACTCAAACAACTTGCTAAAGATTTCAATCAACCTACCTCATGAAGTAATTTTGAGCAAAAATCCTCTTTTTTCCTATTTATGTAGGACGTCAAATCAAATATTATGTTATAGCAAACAAAAATCATAAATAAGAGAATATCATATTCATCCTTTCTCCCTCTCACATAGGGAGGCAACAATATCAAGCCTAAGCTTGTCTCATACAACACCATAATCTCAATCCATGAGTATGCCTTTATTGTAGCTATGAACAGATTTTGTCTAGCTCAGAGTGCATACAAAGATCCATAAATCCAATAACAATAATCCTTTAATGCAATCCAACATTTCATAAAATATCTTCAATACGAGAGGAGGATTTTGATACTGCATGAGGTATACCATTCCTGTCAGCAAATAATTGTTATCTCGTAAAATTAATTAGAAACATATATTCAACAATATCATATGTTCATTAATTCATGTCCAGAATATTTATTTCATTCTGGAATATTAGGTGTTGGGATCGCATCAAGGGTTTCTCCCTCTAAATGGGAGGCCTCTTCAATCATCATTAATCACAAAATCAGCTTGTATCTCATATGTCATGAATCAAGAAAATTGTCAGATCACAAAGACAAACTATATCAAGTTATCATATATATACACATCATAGTCATGAAAAGTCACTATTAGTTTTTTTCTTGTCACATATGAACACGTCATCAAACATCCATGAAAGGTTAATTCACTTCCTCACTATATTATACAAATATTTCATCAAAGTCCTAATATCATCAAGTCAGGGTATCTATATTGTCAAATTTACCATGTTGTTAGGACATATCAGCTATAGCTTATCAAGGCCTTATTAAGATCAACAAGAAAATGGCCAGTATATCAATCTTACAACCATGTTATTTCCATCAAGGTTGCTTGGTCAAATTATTTCCAAACATCAAAGAGATCATATAAGTTGTTACTATAAATTTTTAGAAAGTATACCAATGGATTCAATCCAATCATGTAATGTACTAAAAAAAGATACTGAATCCTTCTATAATATTTGCATAATATAAAACATGATCGCTCAATAACATGCAAGTAAGAGAAAGAAGTAAATCAATCACACAACACAAGATATTTCCTGGGGAAATTAACTGCTCAAAAACCCTCTATCTCTATTGTATAATAAGACAAGGAATCATGAAACAATACAATGCATTCTTGCTCACAATAATCTGGTGCACTCTACCAATCATCTCACACTTATCTAGGAAAAATTGGACAAAAACATATCCAATTCCTTGCCTTCCTCTAGCCTGCCTTGCTCACGCAATTCCTAGGAAAATAAATCCCTATTAAATAGAAATTCCAACCTTCCTTGATTGTGAAATCCATCATGGGTATCCTATGGATTTATAACTGCACCCAAGAAATTTTCTAATAATACAAATGATAGTTATCTTCCCTTTAACCTTTCTCTCAACTAGGTCTTCATCAGAATTGACATGCATGCAACTATTAATAATGAATAATCAGTTATTTGATTGATCACTACTTGTGAAAAAATATAATTTAATTCACTAGATCTCTCACTAGCTCATCACTCAGTTAGAATTAGTTAAACACATTTTAACTCAATTAATTTGAGTTAATTGATTACACCACACCACACTAGCGCATTAACTGCAAATGGACCCCCAAAATAATAGAATCACTCTACACGCCTCACCTTTGACCCTCAACTCGAAATTATTGAGCTAACTCAATATTTCTAACTTATTTAACTGATACAAGTTGTTGTGAGATAAGATTACAATTTAAAATTGTCCAATTTATTTAAGGAAAAATAAATTAGACACACATTTTCTTGTTGATTTTCAACACTCCCTCTCAATAAGAAAGACATTATCATCTACCCCAATCCTGCCTCTGTGGTATTTGAATTTTCTCTTTTCCAGCGCCTTTGTCAATATGTCTGCATCATTATTCTCTATGGGAGTGTACTGCAATGACATAATGCGCCTACTGGAAGGACTCTGGCAAGGGCTAAACTTAGCTCATCTCTACAATCTCTCACCCATCATTGTGGAAGGGGATTCCCAAATTCTCATTAGCATTGCCAATCTGTTGCTCCAAGGAACCTGATCAGCTAAGGTAGTCACCAGCTGGAGAATGGATTCCCGAATTGATAAGATCAGCAATTGGCTGAACGATAACCAAGCCATCTCCTTTACCCACACCAAAAGAGACGGCAACAAGGTTGCGGACATCCTTGCTAATCTAGGAGTTGACAGTCTGGATACCCTCAATCATGGCACTCTTCAGATCATCAATGACAGAGACATTACACAGAACTGCATCAAGCTGGTGCAAACGGATCGACCATCTCCGGATGCGGATGTCTAGAGGTCTCATCGGGCCACATGTCCCGGGCCATCTCCCAAAGCGCCTCGCATGGGGTGGCCACATGGCCCCCCATGGCGCCATTAATATGGCCATCAATACGCACTTGCTCCGGGCATTTACTCAGCCGCGCCGTCACCCTCTCCTCCTTGGTCCGAACAGACGACACCATATGGATGCCTGCTCGCGCTCTCCGGATCACTCTGGTTCTGTCAGTCGAGCTCTGCAGCCCTTGCGCAGTATTTTCCTGGGAGGATGTGCTACGCAAAGTGAATGCACAACCACTGGTCACCGATGCTCACTGCTCAGCTGCCTGGAAACTATTCCTGGCTTTCATTATACGCATAGCAATTTCTGTCTTTCCAATTTCAATTCTCAGGTTTCTCCCAATGTTTTCGGTCGATTTGCACCTGTTCTTGTAGCGCCCTCCAGTTCTTCGCCTGCTCACTCTGAGAAGATCACCATGCCTAGGCTTAGGCAGCGGATGACCTGCCGACGCGGTGCCTCTCGGGGCAGGTCTATGAGTGAACGACCTCCCATCAGTTCCGACGATGATTTCTCCAATGTGCCTTCTGAAAGGCGCTATGCTCCGGTTCACAATGCCCCTCCTGACCTCATTCATGGCAGTCATCCCTCTGCTCCTCCTCTGACCACGCCCCCGATCCCAGTTTCCTCTGTCCCTCATTTCCCCGGTAGCCACATTTTGAGGAAAACCTCGCAACGCGCCGAGGTTCGCTTTGAAAGTGCCTTCAATCGCCCTTCCATTACTGCCTACATAACTATCACCCTGCGTGAAGAAGCCACCATTAATTCTCCTTCGGTAACTGGACATGCGCCTTCTCCTCTCGCCCCCATCCCCAACCCAACTGCCCCTCCCACTGTTGGTCCCAGCGAACCCCCTGTTTCTGCTCCTTCCTCCATGGACCATATTCTCATGCAGGTGGGAGCAGACCTTCCAGGTAGAGACGAAGCTCAGCGTGCTGATGAAGAACCTGAGGATCTATATGGCTGTCGAATTGAAGAGGAGCAACTAGCTCCAATCTAATTGCTTTGACTCTGCTATGTTCAAGACCAGTATGACTTCTGCTCTTGACTTTTTTGCAAAAATTATGGCTTTTTTGGTTGTTTATAGCAGCAACATCTGCATGCCAGTTATGTATTTTTATAGTTTTTTCACGCTGAATGTAATAGACTCTTCACCGGTTTCCCATCTAAAGGGTGGTGTAATTACTTTTAAAGGAACTGGTTTCCCACTCTGGGCAGTTCATCATCTAGATAGAACTTGGATATCAAGCCTGGTTTCAGGCTCCCTCAGCTAAACCGTGGCAGTTTTGTAACTCTATGTTTATATAATAGAATTAGCACAATTTCGCAAAAATAAAAAATAAAAAAATGACATAATGCGCCTCTAAACATAATCTTTGAGATGGTAGTACCAGATATCAATATGCTTGGAATTGTCATGGAATAACGGATTAATCGAGAGTTTTATGCAACTTTGGTTATCAAAATTTATCACCTTCGGATCCATCTAATGACCAAACAAACTAACAAGTATCTTCCTCATCTAGATGGCCTCACATACAGCTTGACTAGCTACCATGTACTATGCCTTGACTGAACTAAGTGGAACTAATCTATGCTTCCTATTGTACCAAGAAACTGTTGTTGATTCTATGTTGAGGATGCCCCCTGATGTGCTCTTCCTGTCTGATGGAATGCCTGCCCAACTTGCATCAGTGAAGCCTTGAAAATTCACTCCCACTGTCAGTCTGTACCATAATCCATACTTTGTAGTGCCCCTGAGATATCTCAAAACATGTTTCCCCGCCTTCCAATACAACGTGGTAGGCTTAACCATAGCTTGACTAAGATGGTTAACTGTGCATCATATGTCTTGTCTTGTGTTCACCAATTACATAAGTGAACCCACAAGCTTCCTGTAAATAGTAGCATCCACTACCTTACCTAAAGTAGCAACCTCCTTCTTTTCGTTTCCTACAAGAGGAGTCTCCATGGGTTTGTTTCCCTCCATGTAGAACTTCCTCAGAATCTCCTTGGCATACTTGCCTTGAGATACAAATAGCTCCCCATATCTTTGCCATATTTCCAAGACAAGGAAATAGTACAAGAGCCCCATGTCCTTCATCTCAAACTCTCTTGCAAGGTCCTCTTTAAAATAAGTTATGAGCTACTCATCACCTGTCAGTATCAGATCATCAACATAAAGTACAATAATAACAAACTTACCATCAACCACAATATGATATAGGTTCACATCTTCTTCACTCTTTGTGAAGCCCAACCCATGAAATAGCTGTTGATCTTGGTGTACCAAGCACAAGGTGCTTGCTTCAGCCCATACAATTCTCTCTTGAGTCTGAACACATGTGACTCCCTGTCAAAGGTCTCAAAACCTTCTAGCTTCTCAATGATACACTTCTTTCTCAATAAATCCATTGAGAAAGGCTCTCTTTACATCCATCTAATGTATCTACCACCCCATCTATGCTGAGAATGAAAGGATGGATCTAATCAATGAGTACCTTGCAACTTGCACAAAAGTCTCCTCATAGTCAATCCCCTCCACTTGTGAGAATCCTCTGGCCACAAATATAGCCTTGTTTCTCCATACTCCCATTTGTTGCTTGCTTCAATGTATAGATCCACCTGATCCAACCACTGAATTCCCCACTGGTCTTGGGACCACTTCCCATGCATTGTTTATGATAATGGAGTCATACTCAACCATGACATCAACCCATACCGGCTGCTGCACTACTTCCTAAAAAGAGGATGGTTATGTCACAATAAACTCACTCATAAGAGCCATGTATCCAGTATACCTGTTCGGGGACCTTCTCTACATGTGTTGTGATGTAGGTGCACCTACATTCTCTGTCGCATCTAGAATTAATCTGTCAGCCTCTCTGGTGTGCTTCCTACCATTTCTGGTGGATGGCTCTACATGAGTAGTTTTTTCCACTCTATGTTCATATTCTTGTGGTTGCTCCACGTCTTGAGGTTCATCCTTTGGAACTAAGAGTTCCTCTTTTGCATGCAAGTAAAGATCCCTCTCAAGGGAAAATTGCATGACTTTCTCCTCATCAAATTTTGCATCTCTCCTGAAAACTGTCATCCTGTGTGTTGGAAAATACACTCGATAGTTTTGGGGAGTATTAGTGTAACCCACAAATATTCCAACCTCTGTTGTTGGTTCTAGTTTCTTCCTATAATATTTTTTCACATGGAAATAGGCAAATGGGCCAAAAAATTTAAAATATGAAACATCTAGTTTCTTACCTGAAAAATCCTCCTCTGGTGTACTCATGCCAAGTATCCGATGAGCACTGCAGTTCTACACAAATACCATTGTGTTGCATGCCTCTACCCACAGATGAAACTGTAGGCCTTGGTCATGTAACATATCTCATGTTTATCCCACAATTTTTATGGTATTTATTTCTACAACCCCATTCTGTTCTGGGTTATGAGGTGCAATCAATTATCTCTAAATTCCTTCTTTCGTGCAGAAGTTCTTGAATTCATTAGAGATTTATTCTGCATGAAGAAGATCCATCAACAAAAATCACATAATACCTATGCTTTGCTATGGAAGTTATTGAGAATGGTCCACACACATATGGGTGAACTCTCTTAAGGATTTATGCTGATAAGTTCTCCTTCTCATGAAAGGTGACCTTTTTATACTTCCGCATAGTACAACCCTTGCATGTGTCTCTCTGCGCAAGTGTACCCTTTGGAAGACCTGTAGAAATATGTTGCATGATCCTCAATGCATTGTGGTGTAGATGACCCAACCTCCTGTGCCATAACTCATCAGTATCTCGTCTCACCACCTCATCTGCTTTACTTCTCAATGTTGTGCAACCATATACATCAATTTTGTATATTTTATTCACACGAAACCCAATCTTCTTTACCTATCTTGTGGCTTTGTGGCTTTATCATATCCAATATCCTCCAATATAGAAACTGAAACAATTCTTTTTCAAACCTGGTACATGCATGACATATTTTAATATGAAAGGTTTACCTGACTCTCTCTAGAAAGTAACTGTACCAATCCTGGTAGTGCTATACCTCCCTCATCACCCATCTCAATGTGCATCTAAATATCCTTCTCCTCCAAGCTACTAAAGAGTTCTTTGTTGCCAATCATGTGGAAATATGCTCCATTATCCAAGTACCACATAGATCCCATCACAGTTGACACCAAACATGCAAAGAGAGAGAAGTCCAACTCAAAATATGAGGCCAAAGCTTCACCCGTTGCAGCTCTCAGAGCCTTCTTGTTGTTCTTATTATTTTTTGGACAATTTGTGGCATAGTGTCCATGATCATGAAAATGGAAAATTTTCACCTTTGACATGTCTCATTTCTTTCCTTCTTTACTGGTATGAGATTGAATTCTTCCCTTTCCCCTTATTTTACTTGCATTCTAAGGCACAATTTTCCTCATAATCAGTCTTGGATGAGGATCCATCCTTGGTATTCCGCCAAAACTCTTCTTGTACCAAATCAAACCATAGTCACTCCCACTTTGGTAACTGCTCCCTCCTATTCACAGAGTCTTGGTAACTATGCCATCTCTTGGGAAGGCCTAGAAGTGCTAGGCTCACCAACTCATCATCAACCATAGTAATCCCAACACGTCCAAGCTCATCTCGAAATTGAGTGAACTTAGTCAAGTATTTCTAGATTGTGTTGCCCTTCTCCATTTGATTTTCCTGAGCTTGTCCTTGAGTGCCAATTTCCCATGGTCATTGTTACTTTGAAACAGATCTGTCAAGGCCTTCCACATAGCATATGGATTTCCCTTTCCATGGATACTTAAGAAAATATGATCTCTAACTCCCTCTAATAAAATCCTCCTCGCCTTTGCAACATTATTCCTCCATGTTTCATGTTGCGCAACATCTGCCTGATTGGGTTTAGGAATATTAGTGTCAATGAACTCCTTTAGCCCGTTATCCTCCAATACTGCCTCCATCATATCCTTCCATGCAATATAGTTCGAATTTCCCCTGAGTGCATATTCGAGTGTCAAGCTAGTGAAAGACATCCTAGTCAGCTGCTACCTCCAAAGAATGTATCTGCAAATTTGAATATTGTTTAACAAAAACACAAATTCTTCTCCACTATTGTGATTCCTGGCACTATGGTACCATGTAGAAATTATACGAATGGATTCAATCCGATCATGTAATGTACTAAAACAAGATACTGAATCCTTCTACAATATTTGCGGAATATAAAACATGATCGCTCAATCACATGCAAGTAAGATAAAGAATTAAATCAATCGCACAACACAAGATATTTCTTGGGGAAAGAAACTGATCAAAAGCCCTATATCTCTATTGTATAATAATCCACGGAATCATGAAACAATACAATGCATTCTTTCTCACAAGAATCTATTTCACTCTACCAATCGTCTCACACTGATCTAGGGAAAAATGGACAAACACATAGCCAATTCCATGCCTTCCTCCAAACTGCCTTGCTCACGCAATTCCTAGGCAAATAAATCCCTATTAAATAAGAATTCCAACCTTCCTTGATTGTGCAATCCATCATGGGAATCCTATGGCTTTATAACTGCACATGGGTAATTTTCTAATAATACAACTTATAGTTATCTTCCCTTTAACCTTTGTCTCAACTGGATTTTCATCAGAATTTATATGCATGAAAATATTAATAGAGAATCAAAAGTTATTTTAGTGATCACTACTTGTGAATAAATCTAATTTAATTCACTGGATCTCTCGCTAGCTCATCCCTCAGTTAGAACTAGTTAAACTGATTTTAACTCAATTCATTTGAGTTAAATAATTACACTCACACCACACTAGTGCATTAACTGCAACTGGACCCCCAAAATAATAGAATCACTCTAAATGCCTCACCTTTGACCATCAACTTGAAATTATTGAGCTAACTCAACCTTTTTGACTTAGTTAACTGATACAAGTTGTTATGAGATAAGATTACAATTTGTTGTCCAATTTATTTAAGGGAAAAATAAATTAGACACATTTTCTTGTTGATTTTCAACAAAATTGTACTAGTATATCACATGTATCCTGTAATAAAATTCACTTACATACGAATGGGATTGGCATGCATGATTTAAGTTACTACTGCGGGTGATATTATTGCCATATCTCAAGGTTTATCTTGTCATCCAACATTGTAGCTAAATCAAAATGCAAAACAATATACTATACATACCTTGTAACATTCAAATACCTTTATAAATTTGTAGTGCTTATTTTCCATTGGTGGTTGTAACACATCCATACTATAGCAGCTTTGTAAACTTGCATATCTGCTCCAGCTTCCTTTTTCCTGCACCATGTTCTTCCAAGACTACATGTACTATATATCTTTTCCTGCACCACTTAGTATCCAGATGATCCTTAAGAAGGATCTGTTTATCAATACTTCATTCAGAAGTTAGAAGTATTAAAATACTCAAATATGCAGGAAGGATAGGCAATAAATAAGTATAGAAGGTACTTATCTTTTATGAGATTTGAAGGAAGTGGTCATGTCCCTCTTGATCCAGTCTCCAAGAGTCGATTTTTCCTTCAGAAGAAATGAATCAGTAGAATACCTATCATGAGGTACATAGATCATAAATAATATATCAGAAAAAGAGGATATGCCTCAACTTGGAATCATTAATCAACTTTATCAGCAATTAGGCCCAAAAATACCATATTTAATAACTTCTCACTAATCATGTTAGGGTTTTAAAACTTCAAGCCTTCATCATATCCAGGTCCTTCTTCCAAACATGCTACCTAACCACAAAATCCTAATAAAGGGTGTCTAAATTTTCCTTTAAACCCTAGAATTGTTTTCGGTCTCTGCCATCTTTACTTGCTTCCATCAACGATGTCTTCATAGGGGTGATATCCATGAATTTTCTTCAGCCCAAATTTGATACCATGTTAAATTTTCTTAGTGCTATATTGTTCTTTGCTTTAGATAATTGCATTATATATTTTCATCATTAAATTCACCCCACAACATTATAACATCATATGAAATTATGTAGAAAGAACAATATAATTAGCAATGTAGTAGAATAATAAAAAATACAATGGAATAAAAACAAGCATAAATAGAGACACCAATATCGGTTGGAAACCAGGGAAAAACTCCACATGGGGAAAAACCCAAAATTATCCTTATTCTATTATATTTCCTCAATTTTTCATTTGAGAGGTACAAGAAACTAATATCATCTTGTTTCTAAGGGCATGTACATAGCTTGTTTGCAAATTCGTTTGTGAAGAAGTTTTCATCACCAATACTACAATACAGTCAATAGCTTTCCATTACAAATATCATCACTGATTTTTGCATGTAATGATGGCATACATATATTATACTTCCACTATCTTATTTCTACATTAGGGCTTCTCTTGGAGAATATCAAAGATACACATAATGGGACTATCATATTAATATAAATCGTGTGATGAGAGTGTTTCCATGATCCCCATGTTGTCATACATATAATTCATACAATTTTGGTGCCATATATACAAGGTGATGATGCCAGGTATCCACAGAGAACTAACTATATTGCAAAGATATCATACCCAAAGTAATTTGAGAATATTGCAGAGATATAGTGTAATTGATTAATGCCTAGTCAAGACCTTGATGTGGAACCATATGCCATAATAGTGCGATTCCAATATTGTAATCTCTGCTATAATAATGTGATGACAAGATTGTAATTTTTCCATAAGAATGAGATGCCGAGACTGTAAAATCTGCTATAAAAATGTGATGCCAAGAGTGTAATTACCACCATAACAATGCAATGCCAATAGTGTAACCTTTTCCATAACAATGTGATGACAAGACTATAAACAATGTGATGCCAAGACTGTATAATATATACGATGAAAAGATCTAAAGAGAGATCATACCCATGAAATTATGTCAATACAACTAGAGTGAGAAACAAAATGACACACATGTATATATGCAAATAATTATTTCATACCGAATCATATCACGAAGGATCCATACATATCACTATTCCTACATATCATTATGAACAAATAGATCCATATATACTGATTCCATAAGAAATGTTAGGTTTTGAATCATGCTAAATATAAATGTGTCAGGTCATTTATTTTGACTAGATGTATATCCAGAGTATTATAGACATGTCATAGAGCATATGAGGGATGCAAATTCATATATGAGATATGATCCATATTCCTATAGAATGTATTAGCCATATGCGAGCCAATGCGAGAGAAAGAGATCATGTAGCTTGAATGAAAGTCTTGCGTACATACATGTGGAAAAGTGATGGTATGGACTGGAGACTAAACCTAAGACAGAGTAGTCCTGAGCAGAGCAAGAGGAGACCAGACATAACCTTTTGCAAAGTCCAGAAGGGACACCTGAAATATTCGATCCATTTGAATATATGAACCTTAGAATAAATTTTAGCTTATTCAATGATTTCCTGTTATATTTCATTGATCTCCATATATATTAATTAAAACCCTTTCATTTTTCTACGAACGACTTTATAATATGGAGGGAAATCGTCAAATTTTAAGTTTTGATTTTTTCCCAAATTATTTAATTTTATATCTCCAAATCCCCTTATAAATATTTTCCCAAATAAATATTTATTTCATAATTATTCCTTTAGCGATATGGGCTTCACATGGGGCTTACGGTTTCCCTTAGGGGAAATTTTTCCCGAAGCTAACCAATTTTAATAGAAGCAGGTGATAGCCTAGCATATCGTGCAACTATTTTTTCAAAATGTTTGGTTCACTTTGGATTTCCAACTTCCATTATTTCAAATCGAGATTCCTTCTTTCTCAGAGTATTTTGGTCAAGCCTCTGGAGAGTGACGGACACCAAGATGAAGAGAAGTACTTCTTTTTATCGATATACCAACATACATACATATGTGGTTAATAGGATCGTGGTACATTTTTCTCTGAGGATATTGCAACAAGAATCCTAAAATTTGGGATGAATAACTACATTATGTGCAACATGCCTACAACCGATAATTGCATTTGTCTACACATAGTTCTTTGTTTGAAACTTGTTGTGGGTATCTATCGACGTCTCCATTGGATTTGGTTTTTGGGAAAGTTTTTGATTATGATGAGCCTATAAGGCTCAAAAATTCATATGGAGGATCCAAATGGTGCATCAAGCAGCGCAAGAAAAATTATAAAAGAGCTAAGCCCAATATAAGGCTAGGAATGATAAACATAGGATGGATCATCATTTTCAATTTGGTGATTGAGTTTAGTTACATATCAACAAATACAAGTTAACTGGGGAAGGAAAGAAGCTCAATCCAATCTGGTATGACCCATTTACTATTTTGGAGAAGATTGGAACTAATGCTTTCTGGTTAGATATACCACTATATATGAAAATTTATTCAATTTTGAATGCAGACAACTTGAAACTGTATGAGTCTCTGATGATCATAGATAAGGATGAAAGTATTCAAGTTCCTTCCATTGATGATTTTTCTCTTGAGTATCTGGATAATTTGTAGGAAGATGTCATTCTGGATAGGAAGACTAGGACTTCATGTGGAGGAAATGTGGTATATCTTTGAGTGGGTCTTAAGGGAATTAATCCAAGAAAATCATGGTGTATTGAGATATGGAAAGTGAGGGAGCAACGTCATCACCTATTTTGTAACAACCCCGAGTTAAAATTTCATGTAATTAAGTTAATAAAATAAAAATAAGACCAAGGTCATGGGACATGTATTCCAAGCTTAATATTGGGAAAAACATCCTATTAGGTGTTCATTTCAGTTAATTAATGGCTTTGGAAATTGGAAAAGGAAATGACAAAGGAAAAGAGGCATTACTTGGAATTTTATTTATGAAATGATGGAAAATAAGAGAAAATGAAGGTGAAAGGTCATATGTTTGCATGAGGAGGAAGTAGAATGAAAATAGAAGGAAATGAAGAAAATAGAGGCCTGAATGATAAAAAGGATTCTAAGGATCAGTTCATGGCTTTTTTCAGTTCAATTTTGGAGCTCTCTCTCATACTGTTGCACACTTAGAGAATTCTTGGAGAACTCTAGCATTGGAGGAAGGAATAAAAAGGAAGGACAAGAAATAAAAGGGAAGAACAGATCAAGCAAGGAAGATTTGGATCAAGCGACTACAATGAGATTACTTGCAGGTATCAAGTTGCATGTATGGTTTCCTTGCTACTTTTGGCATTCATGATACATGAATGTGTGTTTTTGGTCTCTTGATGTCATTGCCATGGGTTTTTCTAGGTGTGATAGTGGTTTCAACCTTGCCTTGCCATTCCAGATAGCCACGGTGTGATGGGATTCTTTCATTTGGTTGAGTTGGGTTGTCGACTGGTTTTAGAATCGTTTGATGTGGTCATAGGAAAATTCCCAAGTGCCTAGGAATCCCTTGAACTGTAATGGTGGGATACATCGTAAATCCTAAGGTTGGAGACAAGAAAATTCCTCAAGGTATTGGTGAATAACTCCGAAGACATCCATGCTTGTTAGGGCCTAGTGATCTCTTGACTAGTTTTGGCGAGACTGTAGTAAATCTTGGTAGTGTATACTTATTGTTTGGCATATGAATCCCTTAACTGGTAATAAGGGGATATACAATAAATCCTGGTTGTATAAATGAGGGTTTCAGGCCTAGAAATCACTTGACTGGTAATGGCAGGATACGTGATAAATCCTGAGGAAGCCTTGGTTGGTTTTGTTGTGAGTCCCACATTCATGCTTGGAATATGGCGCGAGGGTGATTAGCTGAAAGAAAGATTTGGTTTAGCCCAATATATGGTCGAGTGGTACATGGAAGTCCCTGAATTGGTTGGCTTTTGCATATGTTAATAAGAGCTCTTTTTCCCTTGTATTTCATGAGTAAATTTACTTGATATTATGTGGATTTGATTGTTTTTCTATCATTGTTATTATTCTGGTTATATGTTCTTTATAAGCATGGTTTTATGAAAGAATTTCGTTATGGATCTCAACATGTTTTGATTAGTAAATGAATGGTTAATAAATGTATGACCTAATAGATGATACCGCAACTATTGTGAGAGGGCATCATACCTTCTTATTGATTCTTAGATAAGTATGAGATCCCTATGTTCATATATGTAATTATGACCTGTAGATCACAATTTCATGATGTGTTTAACGAAATTTCTATCATGGTTAGGATGGTTCAAGTTAAGTCCTTGATCAAGTTTTGAATTAAAGGCTTTGTATTTGTGTTATTTATCATTTCTAGAAAGTTCTATCAAGTTTTGGGCAGAGGTCTGGGTCCTAACCTAAAAAATTGGCTCAGATCTTGGGGTCACATGCACAAAACTGGGTAATCTAGTCTACAGTCGCTGGGAAGCAGGCTTATGGGAGCAACTAGAGGGTTATAATTGTTAGCTTGCCTTGTCATGGGAGCGATTGAGAACCCAAGTCAGTGAAAAAAAAAATTAACTCAGGGTTTGGGCACATGGAGTGGTTGTTTGGATCCTAACGGTCCTGTAGCTACTGAGGAAGGTTAGTATGGTTTTAGTCTCTCGAATCCACTTCCTTAACTGTACTTAGGAGGTTAACACATATCATAGTAACTATTTTTCACATATTTACCTCGATGCACCAATGAAATTGGGTAAGTGTGGGAGGAGGGTGTTACATATTTGCTAAGTAATTTACCTTTTGGTGGTCCAAAATCTCCCAAGTGGGGAGGATTGATCGAAGAGGATCTAAAAATCCATAAAAATTATATTCCCAAAAAATTGATGGAAATAGTTCCATGTTGAAGAGCTCGATGAGATGATTCCAATGCAACTTGAATCGCGTCAAACAGGATCGATATGAAGAAGTTACGATAATTTGAATATTTTGAATGACAAGAAAAAAGTCAAGCTTGTCTTGAAACATGGTAGTACGAACATGGTGACATGGTAGTATTGAGAGTGACATGTTTCAGCGAGAAATCAACGCATGGCATTGAGTCAACATTGACACTAGAGAAATTTTGAGGTAAAAAATGGGCCTTAGAACAAAAATATACAACCAAAATCATCTTTATAGCAACCAATAGTATTCAAGATGATGATGAAAACCATGGGGGATGATTCACCATTTTTAGAGTAAAAATGTAAAAATATTAAAAATAAAAAACTATTTTCAGCTCATATTTTCAACTTATCTCCCTACGATTCTATTCAAATTTTGATTGGGAGAACTCATTGGATGCATAATTTAATTCCTCGTCCAAGGAGTACCCATGTTTCATACTTTTTATGGAACCTACTACACGAAAAATGAGAAATACATGAAAAACGTGATTTCAAACACATTTTTCATGTATTTTTTTATTTTTCATGTAGCAGGTTCAATTGAAAGTATGAAACATGGATACTCCTTGGATGAGGAATTAAATTTGTATCCAATGAGTTCTCCTGCTTGAAATTTGAGTAAAACCAAAGGGAGATAATTGGAAAATAGGAGTTGGAAATTTATTTTTTATTTTTTCCCTCTAAAATTTGATTATCTAATCTAATCTTATTTTATTATTTCCACTATTATTTTATAATATTCATTAGGAGGTCCCTTTTAGATCTCAAAATTTCTCTAATGTGTGGTATGAAGAGTCTAACATGAATATGACTAGACACATGGTGTGGACCTATGGCAACATGCCACATGGCCCAATTAAAGGGCGCCATGTAGCACCTTAGAACATCAAAAGTTTGGTTCAATAGACTTGTTGGTTGTGTTATATTCTTTCCACGATTAGTCGCACACGTGGGATGACAACCCCCCCTTGTTCGGGGGTTTGGAGGGGGCGGGTAGGCCCTTGTGTGGGGTCCGAGGCAACGCCCCAGGAAATTTTTTTTGGACCCTAGTTTTCGGTGGGCAAACTCGCCCATGGTTTTGTGCATGGGTTTGCACATGGTTTTGGGGCATGATGGTTTTTGGCCCCTGGTTTTTTGTAGATCCGAGCAAGGGAACTACGGTTATGTTCTAATCCAGGGTTAATGGATTGGGGTTTACGAATGCTTCGACATGCATATATATGTGTTGTAACACTAAAAGAAACATAATGAAAAATCAAGTTGGTACCCTTGATTTGGGATCCAGGGGAAAATCTATGTGTATATCTGTTTTATGTTTTATTCTCTTGCTATTGTTTATTTTATGTTTTTAAGATTCATTTGTAGATAATTTTTGTACAGGTTTAAACCTAAATTTGGTATCAAAGTTGTTTCGGCTTCAAGGGGATGCCTTTGCCACTGAGGGGTTTTTTCTTGGGCCTGTGGTCTACCCAGTTCAGTGGGAGATCTGCGGGATCGATTCTTGCGGTGAAAGAAGATGGCGAGCAGTGGAAATATAAAGATCGACAAATTTAAGGGTCAAATTTTTGAGTTGTGGAAGCTCAAGATGGAGGATCTGCTAGTGGATAAAGATTAGTGGATCACGATAGATTCGGGTACTAAATCAACGAAAATGTTAGATGAACACTGGAAGAAGTTGGATTGGAAGGCAAAGAGCACAATACAATTGTGTATCTCAGATTCTTTATTTTTTAATGTATCTGGGGAAGCTACGATGAAGACTTTTTGGGACAAGATAGGGACTTTGTACCAATCTAAATCTTTGGTGAATAAATTTTTCCTGCGGAAAAAAGCTATATAACCTGAGGATGAAGGATGGAGACTTGGTGACAGAGCATCTGAACACCTTCAATATTGTGGTAAGTTAATTGTCATCTGTTGATATTAACATCTTAGATGAAGATAAGTGCATCAGTTTTTTGTGTTCTCTACCAGATTCATGAGACAGTCTGGTTATTGTAGTAGGTAACAACACAACTACCTTGAATTTTGATGAAATTGTCTCAGCCTTGTTGTCGAAGGAAATGAGATGGAGAAATTGGAGGGCCAAAATGGAGATGACTTATTTGTACGAGGAAGGTCTTGGAAAACAAACAAAAATAAGTTTTCAAGTGGGAGATCTAAATCTAGAGGGAGATCTAGATCTCTAGGAAAGTTTGTAAAGGTGTGTTGGAAATGCGGAAAGGAAGGGGACTACAAAAATGACTACTGATCTAAAGCTCCTAAGAAAGGAAAGAGATCTGATGATGCTCCTTCTGCAGAGGAAAAAACCACCTCAGATCAATGTGGGGATGTCGATCATGAGGCATGGTTGACTGACTCAGGTGCATCCTTTCACTTCACTCCCCATAGGGAGTGGTTCTACGAGTATGAAAAGTATGATGGTGGTGATGTCTTCTTAGGGGATGATAGGAAGTCCAGAATCGTCGAACGTGGAAAAGTCAAGCTGAAGCTGCAAGGTGGAAGGATTAGAACACTTCCCGGTGTTCTGCATATTCTTGCATTCGTTAGAAATCTGATTTCTGTAAGCAAGATGGATAACGCAGGTGTAAAAACAATGTCCGAGAAAGATACCTGCAAGACGGTTCGAGGAGCACTGGTATTAATGTGGGGAGTTGAGATTTGAACTCTGTACAAGCTCCAGGGTAACACTGTTATTGATGGGTGCAATAATTCTGCGGTCCTTGAAAGTGGAGCAGAAAGCCCAGCGGTCTCTGGAGAAAAGACCATGCTATGGCATCAAAGGCTTGGAAATATTGGAGATAAGGGTCTTCAGATACTACATGGAAATGGTATGGTAGAAGGTATGTCTAATTTCTCTCTGGGTTTCAATTTATGTGAACATTGTGTATATGGGAAGCAGAATCAGGTGATTTTTCCTTCTAGTGCTAAGAGGGCGAACAAGATATTAGAGCTTGTGCACAGTGATGTGTTTGGACCTATTTCGGTTCCATCACTGAGTAATTCTGTTTACTATGTTTCATTCATAGATGACTTCTCAAGGAATACATGGATATATTTCTTGAGGAAGAAATCTAAAGTCTTTGACAGATTTAAAGAATTTAAGGCTCTGGTGGAAAACCAAACAGAGGAGAAAATAAAGGTGCTAAGGATAGATAATGGTGGAGAGTTTTTCAAGAAGGAATTTGAAGAGTTTTGTAAGAAGTGTGGTATAGCACGACAAAATACTACTCCACACACACCTCAGCAAAATGGAGTTGTAGAAAGAATGAAAAAAAAATTGATGGAAAAGGCAAGAAGCATGCTCAGTGGTACCAGTTTAGGATATGAATTATGAGCAGAGGCAGTGGAGACTTCATGTTACCTGGTGAACATATCACCTTCATCAGCATTGGAGGATAAGAGTCCACATGAGGTATGGACTAGTAAGAAACCCTCTCTTTCACATCTGAGGGTATTTGGATGTGATGCATATGTACATGTTTGTTAAGTCCCTATATTAATAGTTTAGTCCATTATTATGTTAGTGTAGCCCCCCTTATTGTTATTGTTGTACCCCTGTAACCCCCATATTGTTATTATTGTGCCCTTTCATTATTATTGTTAGGTCAGCTAGGATTACATTGTGGCCCCATGGGCTCCTATATATAGAAGGAGGTTTTGGTCATTTGTATCATCCAAGAATTGTTCATTCATGTAATGTATTGGAGGTTTCCCCCTCGAAGTGGCTTATTTATAAGGCATTGATATCTCTTTTCTTCTCTTTTTGGAGCTGGTTTCACAACAATGTTCCAAAGGATAAAAGGACCAAGTTGGATAATAAATCTGAAAGGTGCATCTTTATTGGGTATAATGATGGTTTAAAAGGTTACAAGCTTTGGAACCCAAAAAAAAGGAAGGTAGTGTACAGTCGAGATGTGGTGTTTAGAGAGGTGAAAGATGATGTTAAACATGAAGTCCTACCAAAGGAACCTGAGAAGATAGAGTTTGAGCTAAAGGAGGATGAATCAGACTATACAACATAAGAATACTTAGAAGAGGAAGAGCCACAAACTCTAGTTGTAAGAAGATCAGTTCAGGAAAGAAGATAGCGAGAAAGGTATAGGCCATTTGCTTTCTGTTCAAATTTTTCTTTAACTATCACTGATGATGATCTCATAAATGTCAGGGAGGTAGTGGATTCAGATGATGGAAAACTCTGGAAGGAGGCCATTGTTGATGAAATGGCATCCTTGCACAAAAATGAGGCATGGGATCTGGTGGAGTTGCCGCTGGAAGGAAGCCCATCGGGAGAAAATAGGTGTTTAAGAAGAAGATCAATGTAGAAGGCAAGGTGGACAAAAGCAAAGCTCGATTAGTAGAAAAATTTTATTCCCAGGTGCCGGGAATTGGTTTTGATGATATTTTTTCTCTTGTTTTCAAGGTTACTTCTATTAGATTACTTTTATTTGTTGCTATTGCATTTGATTTTGAGGTAGAACAGATGGATGTGAAGACAACATTTCTTCACGGGGGATCTAGAAGAGGAGATCTACATGAAGCAACCTGAAGGATTTATGGTGAAGGGTAAGAAATAACTTGTATCCAGGTTAAAAAAGTCTTTGTATGGGTTAAAATAGTTACCAAGGATGTGGTATCAGAAATTTGATACCTATATACGTGGACTTGGCTTCACCAGAAGCAAAGAAGATCACTGTGTTTTTTTAAATTAATTGGTGACCATGTTATTTATTTGGTCTTGTATGTGGATGATATGTTGCTGATTGGAAATGACAAAGAAATTATCCAAGATTTGAAGACCCAATTGTTCTTCAAATTCAACATGAAGGATCTTGGTGCTGCAAAATATATTTTGGGCATGGAAATTAAGAGAGACCAGGCAAAGAGGAAGCTTTGGTTAAATCAGAGGAAGTATGTCAAGACAATATTGTAGAGGTTCAAAATGCAGGATAGTAAATCGGTGAATGTTCCTATTCCTGTAGGTGTAAAGCTATTTGATGAACAATGTCCCAAGACACAAGAAGAAGAGGAGGATATGCCCTGTGTTCCATATGCAAGTGCAGTGGGTAGCCTGATATATGCAATGGTCTGTACTAGACCAGACGTTTCACATGCAGTGGGAGTATTGAGCAGGATTATGTAAAAACTAGGGAAGGAGCATTGGACAAAAATGAAGCGGGTTTTCAAATATTTGTGCGGTAATAGTGATTATGGTTTGTGCTACCAAGGAAGACCAGGATTGGAAAAAGTTTTTGACATCCACGTTTTTTTTTTATGCAGACTGGGAGGGAGATATGGACCAAAGAAGATCCACAAGTGGGTGTGTGTTTAGTGTATTTGGAGGTGCAATTAGTTGGATGAGTAAAAGACAATCTGTAGTGGCCCTTTCAACTACAAAAGCAGAATACATGGCAGCCGCTCATGCAAGAAAGGAAGAAGTTTGGTTGCAGAGATTGTGTTCAAGTATGGGATTAGTGCAACGAGCTATAAGGATAGATTGTAATAGCTAAAGTGAAATTTTCTTGGCTAATAACCCGGCTTATCATTCAAAGAAAAATCAAATTGATGTTCAATATCACTTTGTGAGAGATATGGTTGAAGATAAAAGGGTGTTGTTGGTAAAGGTGGACACTTTGAAGAATGTTGCAGATGCATTGACGAAGTCTGTGAGCACTCAAAAGTTCTCTTGGTGTAGAGAAACAATGGGTGTTGTAGGGTTGGAATAATGACTAGGATCTCCTATGGCCCCCTGTAGAAAGAAAACAAGAAGTGGGAGAATGTTAGGTGTGTTATATTCTTTCCTTTTCCTGTGTGCCCCGAGAAAAAAAATTTGGACCCTATTTTTTAGTGGGCGAACTAGCCCATGGTTTTGTGCATGGGTTTGCACATGGTTTTGGGGCATGATGGTTTTCGACCCTTGTTATTTTGTAGATCCAGTCAAGGGAACTATGGTTATGTTCTAATCCAGGGTTAATGGATTGGGGTTTATGAATGCTTCACCATGTATATATATGTGTTGTAACACTAAAAGGAACATAATAAAAAATCAAGCTGGCAGTACCGATTTTGGATCCAGGGGGGAATATCTGTGTATATATGTTTTATGTTTTATTCTCTTGCTATTGTTTATTTTCGGTTTTTAAGCTTCGTTTGCAGATAATTTCTATACAGGGTTAAAACCTACAAGACCAACACCGATGGGATTCAAATTTGAGACCTCTGATACAAGTGGCCAATGACTCCACCAATGTGCCACCATTGGTTACTGTTTTGGATAAGAGTATAAAATTTATTTAATTTTTTTGTTAATTATATTCCAAAAAGGGAGGAAGGTCATGAGCTTGACCCCACGACCTCCCAAATGACTGGAATCTCCACATAGTTTCCAAAAACCTGACCGACAACAAACCATGTGACTGCATATTATAAGTTGATATGTGGGTCATGATATAGTATATTTTTATACCAACTCACTGGTCATACCACACATAGTTATAATTTTTAACGAATGGTTATATTTGGCCATGTATGTGATATACAATATATGGTTGTAACGAAGGGGTCACAACATCCATGGGTTCAACCCCAGGGCTGCATAGCCCATCTCTATAAAACCAAAAGAAATGACCAGGACAGTGACAAAGTTAGGTTGTTAAGAAAAAGGTCGATCCCTTTGGTTTTGTTCCATGGTTATTACTATTTTTTAATAATACATAGAGTTTGTGCCATTTTTGGAGATTTTTGAAAAGAGAGATTTTATGAGGGGTTCTTAGAGGATTTTTGTAAAGCTGCATAATAGAGAGAAAACTTTAGAGATTGGGGATTTTATGTAAGTTGAGTCATTTTTCATTATAATTGAAGATGCCACTCCTCTAGAATTGAACCCAGAGACATAACCCACACTAGGTGAACTCCATTATTAATCTTGTTTTGTTCTTTTATTTTATCTATAGTTGTTTATTTCTATTATTGTTTTTTTAATATATTTTCTCCAAGTTTTGTATTTTGAATTATGTTTAAATCTTGATAAATCACAGGTTCATAATAAAAGCTCCCGATCAATGCTTTCAATTTAATAAGGGAATTTTAAAATAAAAATATGGCCAATATAAAATTGGTCAGTAATAACTATAGATAAAATCATGCTCCCTCTCCTAAACCAACAAGGTCGATTCCTCAACAAATGGATGAAAGAAGACCAAATGAACTTTGTTTCAATTTTCATAGCAAGTATACTAAGGGGCATGAATACAATGAGAAGAAATTATTCTACATAAACGGTGAAGATGAAGAAGATAAAGAAGTGGAAACTTCATGAGATCTAAAGTTATAAGAAGCTACTCCACCAATATCTTGTCATGCATTAGCCAACATCATACTCCACAAACCCTCAAGATAGAAGGATATATCAAAAACAAAAATGTAATAGTATTGATTGATTCAGGTGGTACCCATAATTTCAGAAATTACAAATTGGAAACACTTCTTAATTTATTTTTATATTCAACACCATAATTTTAAGTAATTATTTCAAATGGAGGTACCATAAATTATTCAGGGAAGTTCCATAATATTAAGTTGAACGCGGCAGAGTATTTTTTGGTTAGTTCCATGATTTCAATTCAAATGGGTGGTGAAAATGTTGTGTTAGGGGTCCAATGGTTGCAATCAATGGGAACAATGGTCCTTAATTTTCAAGAAATTTTCATAATATTTTTCTTAGAAGGAAATTGAGCTCAGAGGTATCCAAAGAGAACCCGATAATGTGAAATTAAGGGAATTTTGAGGTCTAAAATGGGTCTCCTAAGGAAATAATAAAATAATATCTAAACCAATAAAATAATATTTATGAATTTTCAATTCAATTTTTGCACCACAATCCATCTAACCATAGTTAAATTCAATTCAAAAGTTGTACCAAAATAAAATTAATAAAAAATTGTATTGATGTGACTATAAATAAGAATGAACTTTTCAAGAAAAAATCATTATCATTGAACAACTAATGCATTTTTCCTTTGTACTTAAATAACTTAAAATAAAATATAAATATAAATTTATAAATTCTTAATTATATTATATGCTATTAATTAAAATTTATATTATTTAAATAGTATAATAATATGTAATTAATATACTATATAAAAATAATATAATATAATATATTATATTAAATGTATAGGGATATGCATTGTTTCTTTCAAGAAATATGAAATGACAATAATATATTTTTATTCAAAAAGTGTGAAATGACATTTATTATGAGTACTTTACTTTGACTTTAAAAGTACATAGAGCACTACCATGGTTAACCATGAGTTTTTATCCACCATTGAGAATGTGACAAGTAAGTACATTTAACTCAAGCTATGCCACCTCAACCATTAGGGATGATGTCATCCCTTAATATGTGATTGGTTCTCATAAAGTGAATTTTGATTGTACATTTTTCTTATGAGGCCCATTTTATACCTCAAAATTCCCCTAATGTAAGCTCTAATAACATGAAAAACTTGGTAAAAAAAGGACACCAAGGTGTAATTGAACATGTGTATTCGTTAGATGTTAAAACACCTATATCCTCTACTCTAGTGAATTTCCAAAACTTTATTAACAATCATTCCAAGGTATTTGGAGATATTTTCAAGGGTCTTCCACCTTCCTAAGATCATGACTATGCTATTAATTTTCAACGTGGAAATGTACCATGTAACATTATGTCTTATAGGTATCCACATGCAAATAAGAGTGAGATTGAGCATATGGTTCAAGGAATGTTAGACGCAAGAATCATTCAACCTTGCCATAACACTTTTTCTTCTAGTGGCGATAGTTAAAAGGATGGTTCATAGCGTATGTGTCCAAATTAATAACTATTCAACAATATGGAAATCAAAGATAATTTTTCTCATTAATTTCATTGATGAATTATTAGATTAATTAAATTGAGCAATTTTCTTTATTAAGTTGATTCTCCATTCTGTATATCATCAAATTAGTGCAAGGCAAGAAGACATTCCCAAAAACATATTTAGAACACATAATGGTCATTATGATCTTTTGGTTATGCCATTTGGATTTAGAAATGCACCTTCAACAATTCAAAGCTTGATGAATTCTATTTTCAAATCCACCCTTAGAAAATTTGTGTTAGTATTTTCTAATAACATACCAATCTACAATAAATCTTGGGAAGAGAATGTACAATATGTTGACAAGGTTTTAACACTATTGGAAGAGAAACAACTATATGCAAAGCCTTCCAAGTGTTCCTTTGGGGTTCAAGAAGTGGAATATTTGGGTCATATTGTATTACATGAGGGTTTCAAGGAGGATCCTAACAATATCAAATCTATGAGGGAAAGGCCAATCCCCAATACCTTGAAGAAAATCAAAGGATTTTTATGATTGACCAGATATTACCACAAGTTTTTCAAGAATTAGGGTGAAATAGCAACACCTATAAAAAAATTATTAAAGAAGGAAGATTTTTCTTAGACTAAAGAATAAACCAAATATTTTGAAGAGCTTAAAGAGGCTATGTGTACAAATCTCATCTTGGAAACACCTGACTTCACAAAAACCTTCATTATGGAGTGCGATGCCTCATGCTATGGCATTGATGCAGTTTTGTTACAAGAAGGAAAGCCCCATGCATTTGAAAGTAACAGAGTTAAAGGAAACAACTTAATCAACCCCATCTATCAAAAAATGAGGTTAGCCATATTACTTGCATTTAAGAAAGGACATCCATACCTAATAGAAAAACACTTCAATGTGAAAAGGACCATGATAGTCTGAAGTACTTAAAAAAAATATCATCTTCAACAGAGCAACAAAAATGGGTCACAAATATGTTGGGTTATGACTTTCAAAATGTACACAAAAGGGAAAAAAAATTATTGTAGTAGACACACTCTCAAGGAAAGGGGAAGAAAAAAATGGTTTGCTATGTTCTATTTCCATTCCACAATGTGAATAGGTGGAAAAAGCAAGCATAGAATGGAAGCAAGATGATAATATATGTAAAATAATTCAAAAATTATAGGAAGACACTGGCATAGTAGAAAAATTGTGGAAAAATGAAGTGGTATGGTTTCAATATTGCATATACTTATGTAATAATTCTCAACACAAAAAAAAATATCCTTTTTAAATGACACACTTCTCTCATAGGATCATATTTAGGGTTTTTGAAGAGATGCCATAACATCAAGAAATAATTTTTCTAGGAAGTTCTTAAAGCATATGTGAAATTTTTTATGGCGGAATATGTGGAATGCCAAAAAAATAAGAGAGAAACTATCAAGACCCCAGGGCTCCTTCATCCATTAAACATATGAAGCCAATGTTGGGAATAAGTTTCAATGGATTTTATTACAAGTTTACCTAAATTTTAAGGAAAAAGTGAGATTATGGTAGTGGTAGATCGAATAAAAAAATATGCCCATTTTTTATCTATTTCTCATCCTTTGAAAACAAGTACAATGGAAAAATAATTCATGGAAATAGTTCAAAAGATACATGAAATACCAAATATTATTATAAGTGAAAAAGTTCCAATTTTCATTGTAATTTTTTGGACTAAATTATTTTCTTGTATTGGTACTCAATTAGTTCCTAGTTCATCTTACCATCCTCAATATCATGGGAAAAATAAGATTGTGCATAAATGTTTAGAAGTATACCTCTGTTATTTTGCATCTAATAAAAAAACATAATGGATAAAATGGTTACCTTTGGTATAATGGTGGTACAAAACATCTTTCCACACCTCGTAAAAAATGTCACCATTTATGGCATTTTATAAATATCATCTTCCATCCATCAAATCACCCTTGAAAGGGACTCTAAAGGCATAATTAATAAAGGACCATATACAACACCAAAAAGAGGTTCTCAAACTATTGAATAATGACTTGGATATGGCACAAAATATGACAAAACAACAAGCAAATCAACGTTCCAATGAAAGGGAATTTGATTGGGTTTTTGTGACAAGACGCCCATACAAAAAGATGTGCCTCAAGCAACAAAATAAGAACAATATATTAGCATCGAGGTATTATGGCCCCTATAAGGTGTTGCAGAGGATTGGAAGAGTGGATTACAAATTGGAATTGCATCAATATTTGTTGGAAAATGTAACTAGGATTAGTCTTCTTAATTACAATATGCGTATGTTATTGTATATTTCATGTAAAAAGAAAAAGAAGAAAAAGAAAATTATTTTTCAAGCATGGAATCATGGGTTCCATGCTCAAGTAAAATTATTATTTATTTCAAGTGTGTTCAACATGATAATAGGGTTCTTTGAGTCAAAATAATATTTTTTATAGGTCAAACTATTGTACTAGAGTCAAGTCCTATTTTTAATTTTGAAAAGAAGTTGATTTTTTTTTTTTTTTTAAGTCAAAAATGTCAATTTTGTCCCCACAAGACCAAGTCAGCCTTCCCTGCACAATTCTTCCCTGGAAGGGACCAATTCATCCTCTTGAATGTGTATAAATAGAGGAAAATTCAGCCTCATTTGGAGACAAGAAAGAAAGTTCAATTCTTGTGCCAAGAAGAGAGAGAACAAATAGAAAAGAAAGCCTAGAAGAAGAGATAAAGTCAATGGAGAGAGAGCGAGGGCCAAAGGAGGATGAATTTTTGTCACACATGTGAAAATGTTTCCTAGTTTCTATCACACATGCGAATTTTGAGGAGTTGCAAGGGCCGAAAATTGTAGACCTAGTTGCAGGGGCCAAAATTTTGTTGCAGGGTCAAAATTCAGATATTTGACCAAATTTGGAAGGAATTTACTTGAGTTGACTTTTACTTGTTGGAATAGCTTGGAAGGCTGACTTGGGTCTTGTGGGAGGTCTTGGTCTTGGATTTCTCACTTTTATACAGTTCTATAAGAGAAAATAATTTAATGGGTTTTCCCCTTGGAGGAGTTTTGCCTTGGCTCAGAGCCTACATCTTGTGTTCATTGTCTTTTCGTGATATTCATGGTTTATGTTTTTGGTAATTGTTTGATGAAAAAAAACATAATAAAAATAATAATAAACCAACATATATTCACAACCAATTATCAAATAAAGAGAAATTATCTTAGTTGCTTCCCTATTGATTTATCAACAATATTCATATGTACATCCAGTCTTCCATGTTTCTTGCTTAAAAAAGGTAATTGGTGAGAATATCTCAATCCAAACTATTATAAAATGGATTAATGAATAAGGGAAATAATATTAGAACTAGAAACAATATTGTATACATGGTATAAGCCACTTAGAAATTGAGAAATTAGTAGGTACCTCATGAAATGGAAGACCTGTCAGTGAAAGAAGCAACATTGTAAATGATTTTTTCATGCAGAAACACCCACAGATACTCAAATGTTGGTGACACCATTTCTTTGAAGGGGAGGGAAATTTTAAGCCCATGTTAACCCTAAAACTCCTTATTAAGCCCTAAATATTGAGTGATTACATTTCTATAGTTATATTGTTATGTAGGCTAGAACCCCCTCATGGTCCTATTTTATTATAATTTCACTCTTTGTCTCCTATATATATACTAAGGAAACCTAGTATTAAGGTCATCAAATATTGTCTTGTAAATTGTATTCATTTTAAAAGGCGGTTTCCCTCTCGAAAATTATTTTAATTATTGGTTTATTATCATTTTAAGGTACAAGGGCCATAACAAGCACTCTATCCCTAATCCATTTAAAAAATTTAGAGGATTGTTATAAGTTAGGGTTTTTCATATTATCAATGATAGGATATGCAATCTCATATAACAACATGAAGAAATAATCTTATAATGATTAATTAATAAAGGATCAATACTATCAATTAAATATGAAAACTTTAGGGTTTGTAATGGAGTTTTTACGACTGAAACATGGATAAAACAACAATGAAATGATGATGTTTCCACTAGAAATGGAGTTTTAGCAAGCAATAAATGCTAGAATTTTATTTTAGACAATTATTTAATTCAATTCCTACTTAGAGAGCAATGACACATCAAAAAAATTATATTTTAACAATATTTTATAGAAACCCTAATCCTAACCCTATATATCTATAATTTACGTGAGAAGAGAGAGAATTTAGTAAACTTTAGAGGGTTTGATCACCACCACCTAAACTAGTTCCTTGATATAAATAAGAAATGGAGTAATTTATGGTTAATTAAATGACAATGTCCTTGTTAAAGAGGGTGATATGGCAAGTGCATCTACTTACAAACGCTAGTTGCTTCCTTTTTGGGGAGATTTTAAATTTAAGAGATGCACAACTCAAAATTTTTTTAAAGGATTCAAAGGAACACTTTAACATATAATAGAGTAGAAATATTTATAGATAAATTTAGCAATTTTAACCATGGCACATGTAGAAACCCTACTTCAAAAAATTTAACACATAAAATATAGAAAATATGCAATGAACTTAAAAATTTCCACATGAATTTGTTTAATCAATCCCAATATACCAATTTCAAGAAAAGCTCCACCTCAAAGAGAAATTCACACCACATAATTCACATTTCAGCCAAGTAAAATAGAAAAAGAGTTTGTGTGCACTTCTACACACTTCTAAAGAGAGAGAAGTGTGATGAATGAATGATGATCATCATGAAATGATACTCCCCTTCTATTTATATGATGGAAATCAAGTCTCATTTTCATCATTTTACAAGAAAAATCCCTAAAAATTTCACTTAAGCATTCAACAAGGTCAAATGGTCACAAGTCGACCTTAAAATAGCTCTAAAACATAGTAAAAATCCAAAAAAACCCTCACATATGTGGGAATTAAATGTCTCCACCATGATGCCATCTTATAGAAAGGCTCAAGATCCATCAAGAAAGTGATGAATGGGTTCATGAGTGATCCTTGCTCCAATAAATCCTCAAAATGCATGGGTACATCTCCAAACGATGCCTCCTCAACCATGGCATCATCCATAAAGAGGCTTACATCACCCTGCCAAGGCTTATAGTGGGTGATGTGGTAACTGTTAAGAAATATAGGGCAGTGAGATAAGATGATTTCTCTTGTTTGATAATTGTTTGTGATGTATTTTTATTTTAATTCATTCAATTAATATTTTATTGATTATTTTTATGTGTTGTCCTCATAAAAAAACTACCAAAACATAAAGAAGAATTAGACAAAGGATACAAGATATAGGCGATCAGCCAGGGCCGAAACCTCTCCAATCTTGAGAGGAAAACCCACAGAATTCTTCTTCTTATAGAATCTTCAATTGACAAATTCCAAGACCTAAAACCTTGAACAAGAACATCTCTAAGTCCAAGTCACAACAACTCTTCTTCTTCTATAAGTGAACGATGGTCAAACTAAATTATATACCATTTTTTTCATCTTCTCTTTAATTTTGACCTTTTATGTTAGATCTACAATCTTCGACCTACTTGAAATTGTCAAGATGCCACACGAGTGTGCTCGATAGGGTATATTTATGAGGTTTTACTCATTCACTATACTTGCACACTTTTCCTTGTGTCTTTATATAGAGTAATGCTTCCTTCTTAATCCTTATCTCGACTTCCTTCAAGATCTGGTCTAATCCTACAACAGAATCCCTAGGTTACTTGTGGGACCTAGAAGATGGACAATACCTTATCCTCTTTCCTTCGCTTGAATATAGGCTCCTTATATACTAATTAAACTTATATTTCCAAACTTATTGACCTTTGAAAGTCAGGCTTAGTCCTCCTTTATATAGTATTCTTGTCCATCTATTTGAGCCAACTTGTCATCATGTTTAGACTGACATCTCATTCTAGATAGTTCTATAGATCCTTTTGAAGGCAAACTTGATGAGCACTTGTGATGAGGTCTTGGAGGGAATTTTTGAATCTTGACTCAAATTAATTTTCTTACAATATGTAACATGCCTCAAATGGGTCTTTACAAGACAATGACCCAATGACCCAATGACTTTATGACAAACCTAGAAGCACTCAATGGGTGCTTTGACCTATAAAAATAAATTCTCTTGAGCATGAAACCCATGCCTCAAGACTCACAATAATAATTTTTTTTTTTCTCTTTTCATTAAATACATAAAATAATGATTACATATGTCAATATCAATACCAAACCCAGTTACATATGTCAACACTCCCTCTTAGCTAAGGATGTATTCATAATCCATCCAAGGTTTTTTGACATTCTCAATATGAAGAATTCTCATAAGAAGAGTCAGATTGGTAACCCAATTGTATAGCATCATATCATCTAGCATTATCACATAGAAAGGCCTTGACTACCAAATCTATCCCTCTACAAGATTAGACCACAATTATGGTGAGACCAATTATTTATAAACACCTTCATCATTGTCTCTCTAGGAGCATACCCCACACGAGTGTTCACAGGGTATGTCCTTCTAGGACTATTCTTATCTTGGATTTCCAGTGATCAAAGAATATTGTTCCTCTATGCCTAATTTTATCTTGGATACCCTACCACATCCTCAAAGAGTATTATATGTCATATGCTTACCCAATCCTCCATTATTTTCTTCCCAAGTGAAGAGAAGAATGATGTGTCTATCTCTTCCTCGTAACTAGGGAGGATATACTCATTCCAATGAAGCAATGTACCCATTCATATAAAAGGAATGTACCCAAGCTACCTATTATACATGGAATTTTCCAAGCTCCCTCTTAGCTAGGGAATTGCTTCCAAGTTTCTTCCTAATTAGAAACTTCCTTCCAGGCTCTCTCTTAATTAGGGACCTGTTTCCAGTAGCATCTCTTTATTCATTGGTGGAGATCATGAGACCTTCACCTGCTTGTACTGATCCTCCATTCAATGTCATGAATTTAATTTTTAACATTATGGAGCCTTCATCTTTGGGACTTCTTCGTAGGGCATCAACCATCCATCACTTTCCTTCTCAAATCAGGGCAGTCATGTCTTTCTTCCTTTTATCGGAGAGTGAACCATTAGACTATATATTGATTTTCCTCTTACAACTACCTTTTCCACATCATGTATCCTATAGGATCTTCTATCCCACCATATGAGTACCAGTTAGCCAATTCAGATGTTGTTCAAAATCTAGAAATTAACATCAAATAAAAAAATTACGTTTTGTGATGGCCCTTCATCATGACCTCTGCTTTCTGCAACATCAACATCCTTCCTTCATATTGATACATCTTCGAGGTATTTATTTTTCAAAGGTCTTCTTTCTTTTCAGACTTTTTCAAGGTCTTCATATCTTTCACATGGAGATATCATCATTAGAGAACTTTTTAGGTCTAAAATGGGCCTCCTAATAAAATGGTACAATCAAAATAAACTTTATAAGAAAAAATAAGATTCAAGATGATTATTTCAACCATGGGGGATGATTCACCATTTTTGGGGTAAAAAAGTAAAAAGATTAAAAAATAATAAAATAATAAAACTACTTTTTCAACTTGTATTTTCAACTTATCTCCTTAGGGTTTTACTCAAATGTTGAGTGAGAGTACTCATTGGATGAAAAAATTAATTCCTCATCCAAGGAGTTCCCATGTTGCATGCTTTCGATGGACCGTGTTACAGGAAAAATGAGAAATGCATGAAAAAATGTGATTGCAATCACGTTTTTCATGTATTTCTCATTTTTCGTGTAGCAGGGTCCATCAAAAGTATGAAAAATGGGTACTCCTTGGATGAGGAATGAAATTCTGCATCCAATGAGTGTTCCTACATGAAATTAGAGTAAAGACATAAGGAGATAAGTTGAAAATATGAGTTGAAAAAGTAGTTTTTTCTTTTTTCCCTCTAAAATTTGATGATGTAATGTAATCTTATTTGATTATTTCCACTATTATTTTATATTTTCCTTAGAGGCCCATTTTAGACCTAAAAATTCCCCTAATGAGTCAATTATTCTACTCATCGGATGTTGATTTCGTTTTCTGTGTGACCATAGTTGCATCTTTCACGATCTCTTTCATTCACAAATTAGTTCCTAAGAACTTCCAATCATAATTCCTTCATCTTTGTCAACCACCTCATATTTCATGTGAGGACATATTATGTTTATTTCATCTAGTTAATATGTGAATCATGCCTTCAATTCATCTTTCCAACAGTCAAGCGAACCCTTTATTTTGATCATACTCATGAAGTAGAGCATGTATCCTTACTATTTGCAACTATAAAATGACATGAATTAAACATATGCATACATACCTCTTTCCTTTTATTTTTCATCTAGTATTTATTCAACAATTTTATTTCCTTGAATGAGATAATTTCAACCATCTCGACATGTTACATTTCTTAGTAATCAAACCGTCATTTTTCCAAATCGTGAATCCCATCCAAGGTGAGACACTTGCTTCTTCTTCTAATGAATATTTCTATGGCGGATATTGAACATCCTTGTCCTACAAATTCTCCTTTATAGAGATTTATGATGAGATCTATACTAGAGGACTTCCTTCTTCCACAAGAGCTACTTATGCTTCTAAAGAGGTTACCAAGAGCTACTTTTTCCTATGATGACTGCTACAAGTATGTAGAATTTTATTTCAGCTATGACATGAGTTCTTGCTTTAATTGTATGCTTACTATGATGCCTCCTTAATAAGATTCATCCTATCATTCTTCATCCATAGCAGAGGTCTTTCATCTTCTATTTTTATTGCTATCCATTTACACCATGAATAGTGTCTGAGGGCCATTATAGTTTGCTTCTTCCATCATATTTCTCAAAGGATCAACCCATCCATTTTTACTTCTTGTACCTACACTATAACTTGAAAAGTACCCCAATCAAATAATATGATACCAAAACATGAGGGCAAGTTATTCTAGGATTTAGTGGTCATCCTAAGGCTTCTAAAGTTCAATCCATAAAGCAGATTTTATTCCCTCTTTATGTTATGACAAGGTTCATCCTTTTCCTAAATTTACAACAAACCCTAAAATCTTATTCCATAAAATATATCATACATACATGATGGTTAATTTACCTTTGTTGTGATGATTTTCAATTATGGATGCCATTTTTCATCGATCTGCTTTCATGCTTCTTCACAATGGATCCTTCTTGATTAATCTATTTTTCAAATATTGGTGACTGCATCTTTTGTTGCCACATGAACTTGGTCACCACAGGATTTGAACTTTTAAACATAGTAGAGTAGTGATTTCACAAGACATATCTTGAAGATGAGATCTATGTTATCACAGAGATTGATAGATTTTTCCTTGAAAATTTGAACTTATGATAGAGAGAAATCATATGAATGATTGGAGGGTAATATGGTCTTTGAATCTGAATTTTACTGAGATGAATATCAAATCTACTTATGCCTAGAATAGGATCATATCTTAGGATCCATAACAAATTTTTTATTGTGGCTTCCTTTTGGAGTTTCCTTTTTCAACTTTTTGTATGGAGATTTTATCTCTTGAGTGGAGACTTCAAAACTATTTTATTTAATTCAGAACCTTGGATCTAAGGTTGTGGGTTTGACTCCATGAAATGGTGTAGATAATCCAAACTTTCACTTTTCCTTGCAATAAATTTTGTCTTCAACGGATCTTGATCGTGGACTTATCTAGTCTTCAAATCAACGCTTGATATATTTATACTTATTTTGCTTCCTCTATTTTGAATGTAGCAACTAGGGATCGAGAGCGTTGAGCCAATAATTTTATCAAGACTTTTGTTCTAGGAGGAGACACTTCTTCAAATTTCTTGTAACCTCTTGAGATTTGAATCTTTCCCCTTTTTGGTCCTTCATTTAAGTTACCTTAGCTCTGATACCATTTTGAGAAATCTGAGGCACTGAGATAAGAAGATTGTGATAATTTTTTGTGATGTATTTTTATTTTACTTCATTCACTTCTTCTTTTATTGATTATTATTATGTGTTCTCTTCATCAAAAAACTACCAAAAACATAAATAAAAATGAGACAAAGGACACAAAATATAGGAAATCAGATAGGGCTAAAAGCTCTCCAATATTGAGAGGAAAACCCAAAAAATTCTTCATCTTATAGAATCTTCAATTGACGAATTCCAAAACCTAAACCCTTGAACAAGAACCTCTCCAAGAAAAAGTCACAACAAATCTTCTTATTCTATAAGTAAATGATGTTCAAACTGAATTCTATACCATTATTCTTGGCTTCTCTTGAATTTAGACCTCTTATCTCAGACCTGTAATCTCTGACCTACTAGAAATTGTCAAGGTGTCACACGAATGTGCTCGATAGGGTAAATTTATGAGTTTTTCCTCCTTAGATATATTTGCACGCTTCTACTTGTGTCTTTGGCTAGAATAATTCTTCCTTCTTGACCCTTATCTCGGCTTCCTTCAAGATCTGGTGTAACCCTACTGCAGAAACCCTAGATTACTTGTATGACCTAGAATATGGACTACTCTTCTTTCCTTCACTTGAATATAGGCTCCTAATATACTTATTCGACTTGTATTTCCAACCTTCTTGGAATTTGAAACACATTTTAAATATGACCATGATTTCATCCTTTTGTAGCTGAAATTGTTCCCTAGTAGTAGTTCACACGTGTGAGAGAGAAGACCCAAACAAACCCAAACAATTTCAGTGTTTCCTTCTTCTATGATTATCCTTTCTTCGCTAGGGTATGAGATATTTCTCGTCCCAGTTTTCTCGAACTTCTATAATGCTTGATTGATTCCTTTTCAAGTGAGGCCAAGTACTCATTTATATATTCATCTTGTCCATCTATTTGAGTTGACTTGTCATCATGTTTAGGCCAACATCTCATTCTAGATACGTCTATAGCTCCTTTTTAAGGCCAAATTGATGAGAAATTGTGACGAGGTCTTAGAAGGTCATTTTGACTCTTACAATGACTCAAATAAATTTTCTTACAATATATAACATGCCCCAAATGGGTCTTTCATACATGACAATAACCCAATGAATTTATGGCAAACCTAGAAGCACTCAATGGGTGCTTTGACCTATAAAATAAATTCTCTTGAGCATGAAACCTGTTAGCCATAAGTAAATTTTTGTCATAGCAAATGATGGCTAAAACAAGCTTTGAGCCTTCAAGAGATTATTTTCATAGAAAATTACTCATTCTTGAAGCCTTCTGATGCTTTCTAAACTCAAAATGTAATCTTCAGTGTTGTTTGATTCAAAAAATCCACCAAGTAACCCTGTTGATATCAAAAGAAACTGTTTTTTAGGCCATTTTCCATCATTTCCTAAGCCTGTTTTACTCATTTTTCCCTTCATATATCCTTCATTTTCCTCTAAAAAATACCTCCTTTCCTCTCATTTTTCCTCTATTCCCTTTGAAAAAACCCATTTCTTACCCCTCATTTCATCTTAAAATCCCTTTTAAACCATAAAAAACACTTTTTTTATGGTTTGAATTACCCTATCTTTCCTATCAGAACCTCAAAAAATACTAAAAAACCCCTCTTTTGGCCTAAAAATGCATCCTTTTATATACAGGCTCTTAAGCCCCTTTTTGGTTTAGCCCCCAGCTCCTTCTCTGCATTTGACCTACACCTGCGACCAGGTGCTAGCCCTCTAGCCCCTTTCTCCTCCGCCCTCGATCCATTTTTCTCCACAAAACCTCGCTTCTTCCTTATTCTTTAAGCCCCCTTCCCTCTATATATTTCCCCTGCCAGACTTGTTAAAACCCACACCATCCCCACCGTTGATCTTTAAATATTAACGACCACCATGATTCCCCTTTTTCCCTTTGATTTCCTGACTGATATCTACCCATCCACCCTCGCAATCAATCTACACCGTAGATCAATTAGATCTGACAGTTCCCGTTCAACCCAACTTATAACCCATTGCACATAACATTCCCGCTACGCGACAAACTGCTTACGTTAGCCGGGGCCTACCACCCACTACGCAGAGCTATCATCCAATATCTGGCTGCCACCTGGATCCCACTTAAATCCTCACCCATGCACCTTTCCCCATCACGCTCCTTCCTCACCGTTGGATCTGCACCTCCTCATCCAACGGTCCATATCACGTTTCACGCAAATTTTGATGTCGGTGTTTAACAACAAAAAGTCACGCGAAACCGATGGTTTCCTGGAGGATGTGTGTTGCGCGATGTATGGTATCGCGTTCGACCACGTCAAAACCATTTACTGTCTGGACGCCACATGAAAACCGTCGACGGTTTCGCAAAACCACCAAGCCATATTTCGCGCCAAATACAGTTTTAAACCCTGTTTTCGCGGGTTTTGTCCATAAAACCTCCCCCTACATGCATTTCCTCTACTTCACTGCTCCTTTTGCCTCTGCCTGACCTCTGTGAGCAATCAAACCCTCCCACGTAGGTTTTATTAACGCTTTTTTTGATTTTTTGCAGGGTTCGATGGCAATTTAAATGCCAAAGAGCCTTATCATGGTTCAAATAAGAAACAAGGCTAAGGGTCACTACCTATGAAGCCTAAATAATGCATATTAAAGGTTTCTAGGGTTAATTTAATGGTTTGATCGGTGCTTTATCAGCACCGGTTATACAGTCAAACCCTCAGGATGCCCCAAACACCTGTACATAGAAAAAAAGGGCAGAGGACATTTTAAGCATAAAGACAAATATTCAAAGGCTTAGAACCAAGAGAAATATGGATAAAGCGCAAGAATTAAAGACAGAAAGCCAGAAAAGAAATTTAAAAAAGGAATGAAGGCCGAAAACCAAAGGAAAAGGATGATTAAAAGTGAATAGAGTCAGCATAAAAGGTTTAAAGGCCCGAAGATGATTATAAAGCCTTAAAGCACAAATTAAAGACAAATCAGTGTTGAAAGCCACAAAAGTAGATATATCAGTAAAGGAAGCCTCCAAATGCCACATCAGTGAGGCAATTAATCCTCAAAATGCCACCTGCCAGCTGATTTCACCTAGAAAGAATACAAATTGAATGCACAGTTAGAGATATTTGCCAAAGACAGCTCAGAATTAATTACAAGCCTACCAAAGCCTCAAAATTCAACAAAAGTGACTGAAGTTGATGAAAGTTAATGTAAAATTGATTAAAACAGAGATAAACATCTAAAATTTTCTCCCTTAGGCCTCCCAAAGGCCGAGAAACAATTACTCTGTATTAATTGCACAAATAACTCTTCCCTTTCACTCAACCTCCTCAAAATCACCTATAAATATCATATGAGGAGTTCATTGTTATTGTTGGGTTTAGAATACTTATCAAGTGTAAATAGCTATTAAGGCTGCTCAAGCTATGTTTTTTAATTGAAGAAAGATAGGCTGAGATGAGAACTTTGAAGCTATAAAAGACTCACTGGACTTGAAGATTGTAACTCGTTTGAACATGAAATATAAAAGCTTTATTTATGGGATCCTGGTCTATGTCAATGGTGATGTGTTTCTTACTGTAATTGCCATTTTACTTATGTTTTCATACTGTCCACTATTCTATGATAAAGAACAACAAATATAGATTATGATTTACTATAGAGTACTCTAAATCTCACTGATAAATATTTATCTTTATGTTTTCTTCTAATTGTGTTTTTGAAGATGATTCAATAGAGTATAACCAGTGAAGTGTTGGTGAGCCAATGTTTCCTGAGTATAACTTGAGATATTGTCTTTGAAAGTTTCCCTAAGAGTATGTCAAAAGAAAGCCAGATTCAAAGTTCTTACCTGATCTTAGGCTATTGTTTATTGTTTATCTTAAGTGTTTTCCTTTGAGAATATGCTGAAAGCAGACTAGGTTAAAAGTACTTATTTGATCTTAAGATATTCTTTGTTTTTAACTGTTTTTCTTTGAGAATATCCTGAAATCAGGCTAAGTTAAAAGTCTTCACTTGATCTTAGGCTATTCTTTGTTTTCTCTTGAGATTATATTGAAAGCAGGCTAGATTCAAAGTTCTTACCTGATCTTAAGCTGCTCTTTGTTCTTTCTAATGTGTTTACTTCTTTCACTCACTTTGATGTTTCATAACATAACTCAATATAAAAATATCCTTTGATATAGATGACTTGCCCCATATACCCTACTTGAAACTTGTTGTGCAATTAAATCCTTTTGTGACTCCATAGCCCAATGGATTGACACTGTTTCATACTTATCTTATCAGCTAAATCATTCTGTCAACCTGCTCATACCTTTACCCTTCAAAAGACTTCCTTCATTTTGATGATATCCATCCCAACCAAAAACAAACAAACCCTTGTACTTCATAACTAGCCTAATATCATATCCTAAGCCTTAAAGAAATATATTTGAAAACACTCATATAGAGAGATCCCTCTCTGAATCCAGGAGGGCTAGATCCTAGGATTCCAAAGTGGTTTTGATGTAGGCTCTACAACATTTTTTCTTGCCAATCTTGCAAATTACAGAGGCCTAACATATTGGCGACTCCACTGGAGAGAAACAACATTGAATAATAGATAACTTCACAACTCAAAGAACCCCTATTTTTAAAATGAAACAAGTGTCAGCAAGACTGGTTATTATTGATTGTTGATGGTGAACAACAACCAAACCTTGAAAAGAAGTAAAAATCCTTCACCTAGCTACTCCATTGGTATTCAGTAGGCTTGCTGACCCCTTTGGTTTTTCCTAAGACTCCACTGGGAAAAACTTTATCATAACATCATAGAAACTCAGTTAAGAAGACTTTGAATATTGAGTTTTCTTTGAAAAATATTAGTTAACCTCTTAAAGACTGTCATATTTGGCTAAACTTTTATCATTATTTGGTATAAAAACACCACATAGTAGCTTCTAGAATAATTTACACTAGAGCCTATCCTGATCCAAATCCTCCTGAGATAGTTGATAATCCAGATAGCATCCTTAGGAAATATCCTAAATCTAAGACTTCAATGGTTGTCAGATCAATTCATAGAGCTAAATTTGTCCCTGAAAATCTCTCAGCTCTACAAGATGCACAAATTGACTTAAGAAATCCATTCAAAACTAGGTCACTTGAGGATATAGATCAGTTAGACTTTGAGTCTCCACACTAACCCCAACATAGTGGTGAACATATTGGTAGTAGAGAAACCACGCCACCTGACCTTCATTTCATTCATAACTTTGGTTTCTTTCATCCTAGATTTGCTCAACAGTCTCTTGCTGGTCCAAGTACTTCTGTTATCCATACACCCATTGTTCAAACTACTCCATTCCCCCCCCTCCTTTCATAAACCCTCCACTTGTAAACCCCCCATTTATCCCACAACTTCCTATCATGGCAACATGGTATGCTCCTCTAGTCCTTCCTTTACCTTTAGCCAATTTTCCTCAGGACTATCAGTCCAAAATTCCCCATTTCACCGGAAGTGAACCCATTACTGCTCAACAGCATGTAGACAAGGTAAATGATGCCTTTTATTATATGGAAATAGAAGATGAGACCATTAAGATGCAAATCTTTGCCCAAAGTCCAGTAGGGGAGGCCAAGACATGGTTTAAGGGTTTAACTCTTGATAGTATAAATGATCTCCCTTATTTACGTCAAACGTTCATAAACAAATGGGAAATGAGGAAGAACCCTCTCCAAATACTTTCAGATTACAACAACCTCAAGAGAAACCCTGGGGAAAGTGTTCAAAATTATTACACTAGGTTTAATAGTGTTTATAATGCATTTCCCCCAGAGTTAAAACCTCCACAAGGCTCATCTTTGTCCAAGTTCCCTGAAGGATTTGATCCTGAAATGGCTTATCATCTAAGAGAAAGGGACCCCTTAACTTTAGAATATATGCAAAGGGGAGCCCTAGGTGTAGGAGCAAATCTGATTGAAAAGAGAGCTAGAATGAAGGCTGAGAAGAGGGTATCTTATAAGGATGAAGCTACACCTTCCACATCTGATTCAAAATTGGAAAGAATGATGGAAAAGATGATGGAGAGGATGAGAATATATGAGAGAGCTCAATCCAAAGAAAACCAACCAGCTCCTCAAAACAAGAATCAATCCCAAAACCAAAATCAGAACTTTAGGAGAAATCAACCTCAAAATAGGCAAAGAGATGTTGATCAACATATCAAATCTCCTTCTCAAGAAAATTATGTCAATGAGGATGAATAAACAAATGAACAAACAGAGGATGAGCACATAAACATGTTGGGAGTAAGCAATGAGGATTATGATTTCATTTATGAAAGAAAACAAGGTCTATATACACCCTATGATGATAGAAGACCAGAAACTAAATACTATGAACCAGACTTTGAAAATGCCATCATAGGATCACCTAAACAATATGACCTAAGAAGTAAAAAGAATCAAGAAAATCCCAAGAAGAAAAATTCTAATAACTCAGCCAAAAATAGCCCTGTAAATACTTCCAAAAACACAACAGAAAACCATAAAACAGTGGCCAAAAGTTCTGATCCAAACAAGGGAAAAAACACACAAATCAATGAAAAGCAGAGTGGTGACCCTAGCAGCACTAGCACTTCAGCTAATGCTCCTGAAAAAACCATTTTAACTTATGGAAATAGTAGAAATCAGTAAGTTGATTTTTCTGATAAAGAAGTGACTAACAAGGCTAAATCAAACATTTTAAAAATCAGATTCCCTTTAGTCTAGAGAATGAAATTGCTAAAATCAAAATCTCTGTCCAACTCACTGAGTTAGTCACTCAAAATGTATATAGAGGTCAAGTTTTGAAAGACTTGAACATAGAATATGTTCATGACACTGTTAACTTAAATGATGATACACCAGAGCTTCTGTTTGGTCCAAAGATTGAAGGAAAATTTCAAGAAGGAACTACCCCTCCATTCTATGTCAGTTTGAATATCCATGATAAGATTTTGCACAATGCTATGCATGATTCAAGGGCTTCACACAACCTCATGCCCAATGTAATCATGGACAGATTAGGCCTTGAGATAACCAGACCATACAAAGATTTATATTCTTTTGACTCCAGTAGAGTAAAATTCTTAGGCCTGATCAAAGATCTTTGTGTAAACTTGACCCAGATCCCAACCAAATTCCTAGTGATGGATGTGGTAGTGGCTGATGTGCCCCCAAAATATGGCATGCTTCTTTCAAGATCTTGGGGTGCTAAGTTGCGAGGTACTATGCAGATGGATATGACTTATGCCACCATCCCTATCTTCAGTCAACCTAGAAGACTCTATGGGGAAACACACATGAAATATATGGTGAGTAGTCAAGAAAGACCAGAAAACTCCCCTCTCTATTCTATACATACTAATCTTGACTCATTCATTATTTATAATGATGATATTCCTGATGAGCAAGAGTTATTAAATGAAACATCAACCAATATACTGGCCACTCCATCCCCAAACATAGTAGCAGCCATAGATGAAGAGGAAAACAAGGAGAAAACTAAAGAACAGTTTGCTAATTCAGAAATCCACAACAAACAAATTACAGGTCTTAAGCATTAAAATAGTCATAAACATAGTACCAATCATGGACATCAAAGAACAAATCCTCAAAACACTGAAAATATTGAATAACAAAACAAAATTCAATATGATGTAGACCTACAAGAACAATGCAGTGATAGTTGTAATAAAAAAACAGAGAGGAAATTGATGATAATTCTGAAAACAGTCCTCTTTGGAGTATGAGTTTTGATGGGTCTTGTTCTAAAACTAGTGCAGGAGCAGGCATATGGGTGCATAACACTAAAAACAATCATGATGAGGGTCATTCCTATAGATTGAACTTCCAATGTACAAACAAAATAGCAGAGTATGAAACTCTCATTTTAGGCCTGCATTTATTGAAAAAATTAGGGGCCAAAAGAATAAAAGTTCACGGGGATTCAGAATTGATAATTAGACAAGTAAATGGGGAATACAATGCTAAACACCCTAGACTTAGAGCCTATAGAGATGATGCCATGGACTTGTTGAAAACATTTGTTGAATTCCAACTTACCTTTATCCCAAGGAACCAAAACATTCTTGCTAATGGATTAGCTTTTGCTGCTAGAACTTGTCTTACACCTTATGAAACCAAGCAATGCACCACCCAAGTCAAATATAGACCAGTTGTCCTGGATAATGAAATATACTGGAAAGTTTTTGATAGAGATAAACAAATAGAAGACTTCCTACAGTCCAAAAATGAATTTGAAATACCAAACTCAGATTCAGAGTATGAACAAGATTGTCCTACTAAAGAAAACTCACTTTTTGAAGAAGAAAAGTCTCTTGAGATTGCTGAAATAAATCTGTTAACCAATAAACTCAAACATACAACAAAAAATAGCATAGATTTAGAAAATAAAGACCTGGAAGTGTTGCAATCCAAAGATCAAAGCTTGCCAAAAGGACTGGTCCCATTAGAAGAATTGTTTGACTTGAATGATGCTGCCAAAAAGCCAAAACTGGAACCAATTGAATCTGAAGTGGAAGAATGCAACGTAGGCAGTAAGGAAAAACCCAAAATGATTAAACTGTCTAAAAAAAAATCAGCTCACATTAAACTGAAATACATTGAGCTTTTTAAAGAATTTTTTGATGTATTTGCATGGAGTTATGAAGATCTGAAATTATATGATACCGAAATAATCCAGCATAAGATACCCCTCAAAGAAAACCAGAAGCCCTTTAAACAAAAATTGTGCAGAATCAACCCTGTTCAATTACCTCTGCTAGAGAAATAAATTAGGAAAATGTATGATGCTGGAATTATAGTCATTGTTAGATACTCAAAGTGGGTATCTAATTTTGTATCTGTTAAGAAGAAAACAATAGAAATAAGGCTATGCATTTAATTTAGAAACTTAAACAAAGCCTCCTTAAAGGAGAACTACCCCTTGCCTAAAATGGATCATATTTTACAAAGGGTAGTTGGTTCTAAAATATTTTTTTTGCTAGATGACTTCTCAGGTTACAATCAAATATTGGTACATCCTGATGAACAACTTAAGACAACCTTTACTACTCCTTGGGGTACTTTCATGTATTTGAAAATGCCCTTTGGTTTAATGAATGCTGGTGCCACATTTCAGAGAGCCATGGATATAGCATTCTCAAAGGAAATAGGTCACTTCATAGTGATTTACTTAGATGACATCACCGTCTATTCTAAAACAGATGAAGAACACCTTATACATTTGAGAAAAGTATTTGAGAAATGAAGAAAATATGGGTTGTCCTTAAATCCAAAGAAAACATTGTTTGGCCTCTAAGAAGTTAAACTTCTTAGACATATCATATCTGAAGAAGGAATAAGGATAGACCCAAAGAGGATTGATGGTATATTGCAAATCAACCATCCCAGAAACATCAAGGAAATTCAATGTTTCATTGGGAAGATTAATTTCTTGAGAAGGTTCATACTCAATTTAGCTGAACTCCTTAGAAACATGACAAACATGCTTAAGAGAGAAGGAGGAGTCAATGGACCTTAGAAGCAAAGAAATCATTTGAGCTGGTAAAGCAAGCACTTACCAAAACACTGGTTCTCATTAGTCCTGATTTTACAAAAGATTTCTTCATTTTTTCATTTGCATCAGAACACACAGTAGTTGTTGTCCTATTACAGAAAAACTTGAAGGGACAAGAGCAGCCAATTGCATTTTTCAACAAGGCATTAAGAGATGCACCTATGAAGTACAATATAATGGAAAAAAAAGCCTTTGCCTTGGTCAAAGACTTAAAATACTTCAGAGTTTACATTTTATATTCCCACATTATAGTATTTGTGTCTCATTCAGTTGTAAAAGACATATTGACCCAATATCCAGATGGAAAAAGAGGAAAATGGATTGCTGTAATTTTAGAATATGACTTAGAAATAAAACCCACTAAGCTCATAAAAGGTTAAGGTCTAGAAAAAATTATGGCTGAATCCAACTTTCAAGCTCTTGATATAAACATGTTTAATGCATTAGATGAACAGGAGGTGTTGACAACTCCAATTATTGAAGATCATTTTCTGAATTCATCTTGGTATGCTGATATTTTATATGTTTTCCTCAATCTTAATGCCCCTCCTGGTTTGTCTAAAACAAAGGCAAGATTCTTAAAATTGAAAGCTGTAAATTACTGCATTTTGGATACATGTTTATATTGGAAAAATGTTAGTGGATTATTGCTTAAATTTTTGCCTGAGAATGATGCAGATAAGATCAAGCATGAATTTAATGAAGGAGAATGTGCAAGCCACCTCTACTGAAAGTCAAATGCTAACAAAATCCTTAGAGCTAGCTATTACTGGCCCACTCTCTTTCAAGATGTCCACAAAATGATTACGGTCTGTCACAAATGCCAAATTTTTGAAGGCAAAATAAATTTGTTTCCCTTACGTCTGCAACCAATCACTGTTGAAGTTCCTTTTCAGCAGTGGGGTCTAGACCTCATTGGAGAAATCCATCCTGCCTCATCTGCCCAACATAGATGGATCCTCATAGCAACAGACTATTTTACCAAATGGATAGAAGCCATCCCATATAGGAATGCCACAGACTTAGTTATAATTTCATTCCTTGAAAACCATATATTGTCTAGATTTGGTTGTCCTAGAAAGATCATAACTGACAATGCTACTGCATTTGGGTCTAAAAAGATGGTAGTTTTCTGTCATAAATATCAGATTATATTGGGTTATTCTACAGCTTATTACCCTCAAGGTAATGTTTTGGCAGAATCCTCAAATAGAATTTTGGTGAACATAATCAAGAAGTTGCTGGAAGATAACAAGAAATCATGGCACAATAAGCTAGTACATGCATTATGGGCAGACAGATTGACAGTTAAAAATTCAATTGGAATGTCTTCTTACCAACTAGTTTATGGGATAGATGCAATATTTCCAACCAGTCTAGGAGTGCCAGTCATGGAGTTGATCCAAGAAGTACAGTCTGAATATGATGATATGACAAGAAGAATAAACCAGACTATACATCTACAGCAAACCAGAGAGGAGGTATACATCAAATCACAACAACTACAAGAAAACATCAAGAAGCTATTTGACAAAATAACCAAGGCAAGTGATTTTAAGATTGGTGATAAAGTATTGAAATGGGATTCAAGAAGAGAAGATAAGGGCAAACATGGAAAGTTTGATAACTTATGGCAAGGCCCTTATCTTATTCAATCTTCTATTGGAAACAATGCATTCTTTTTGCAAGAATTGGATGGGGCTAAATATTTTGGAGGACCTGTCAATGGCAGGGTTCTCAAACATTATTTTTGTTAACTGATATTTTAAGTTTTCAATTTTTTTTTTTTTTATTGTATATAACACTTCTTTTAAATTTGAGAAAATAAAAAATACAAAAACAATAGAAAAAGAGAAAAAGAGGGTAGAAACAAAAGAAGAAAGGTACAACCCCATACCCAAAAAGAGAAATTCTGAAAGTGTGCAAGCTTAAATGCCACTACTTTAGAAGAACATTGTTATTTAGTCATACAACCTAATCATGAATAGATAGATTTCAATTTATTGCTGATAGGTTAGTGAATCAGATTTTCCAAACAATGAAATCTTGGCTTATTAGTAGACTATACTAGGATAGAAAAACAGAGGTTCAAAAAAGCTTAAATTCTGAACCTGTTAGATTAGAAAGAAATGGCCATAAACAAATCAAAACCTGAGCCAAAGAAAAATAAAAGAATGGTTCTAATACACTAAAAACTTGAACCAAGAGAAAAGAAAAAATAATGACTCTAAATAGATCAAAATCTAAGTCATAAGCAAGAATGAAGGATGTTTTAAATTTTCAGATCTTAAGCCTTCGCAGTTTTGTTTTACATTTTCTGCAAATAAAGTCTATGTGTAGCTTGTACATACATCTATAGACACCACAACAAATCAGACAGCATAATCCTGGTTTGTTTGTATTTAAATTTCCGTTTTAGAATATAGAGAATAAAAATCTGCCAAATAGTCTAATCCTGGAAAATAGTAGCTTAGGTAGAGAATTAATGAGTTCAAACTATTTAATCTGAACTCATGGAAGAAATAAGGGTAGATTTAGATTAGTTTCCTGCTTTCAATAAAAGAATAAAATGTTGATGTCAAAGGTTTGCAAGTCTAAGTGCACCTTATGAAGAAAAAAATATTAGGAAAAGTAGACTGTGTAGGTAGAATGTTTGAGAGAAATTTGTTTGTTGATACAAAATACTGATCATCTTTTCAAGTAGCATGATCAAGGAAGAAAATGTTGTCAACGGATAAGGCACAGATCTACATCCCAAAGATCAATTTCTGAAGTTCTTAACACCTCCAAGGAGCTGCCATCCCCAAGTGGAGCCACTGTTAGCCATCAGTAAAAAAAATTTCATAGCAAATGATGGCTAAAACAACTTTTGAGCCTTCAAGAGATTATTTTCATAGAAAATTACTCATTCTTGAAGCCTTTTGATGCTTTCTAAACTCAAAATGTAATCTTCACTTCTGTTTCATTCAAAAAATCCACCAAGTAACCCTGTTGATATCAAAAGAAACTGTTTTTTAGGCCATTTTCCATCATTTCCTAAGCCTGTTTTACTCATTTTTCCCTTCATATATCCTTCATTTTCCTTTGAAAAATACCTCCTTTCCTCTCATTTTTCCTCTATTCCCTTTTAAAAAACCCATTTCTTACCCCTCATTTCACCTTAAAATCCCTTTTAAACCATAAAAAACCCCTTTTATGGTTTGAATTACCCTATTTTTCCTATCATAACCTCAAAAAACACTAAAAAACCCCTCTTTCAGCCTAAAAATGCATCCTTTTATATACAGGTTCTTAAGCCCCTTTTTGGTTTAGCCCCCAGCTCCTTCTCTGCATATGACTTGCACCCGCAACCAGGTGCTAGCCCTATAGCTCCTTTTTCCTCTGCCCCCGATCCCTTTTTCTCCATAAAACCTAGCTTCTTCCTTATTATTTAAGCCCCCTTCCTCCATATATTTCCCCTGCCAGACTTGTTAAACCCACACCATCCCCACCGTTGATATTTAAAGATCAACGGCCACCATGCTTCCCCTTTTTCCATTCGATCGCTTGACCGATATCTATCCATCCACCCTTGCAATCAATCTACACCGTAGATCGATTAGATCTGACGGTTCCTGTTCAACCCAACGTATAACCCATTACAAATAACATTCCCGCGATGCGACAAATTGCTTACGTCAGCCGGGGCCTACCACCCACTACGTAGAGCTATCGTCCAATCTACGGCTGCCACCTGGCACCCACTTCAATCCTCGCCCATGCACCTTTCCCCATTGCGTTCCTTCCTCACCGTTGGATCTACACCTCCTCGTCCAACGATCCATATCACGTTTCGCGTAACTTTTGCTGTCGGTTTTTAACAACCAAAAGTCACGCAAAACTGCTGGTTTCTTGGAGGACGCGTGTTGCGCGATGTATGGAATCGCGTTCGACTGCATCAAAACAGTTTACCACCTGAATGCCGCACGAAAACCACCGACGGATTTTGCAAAACCACCAAGCCATATTTCGTGCCAAATACAGTTTTAAACCCTGTTTTCACGGGTTTTGTCCATAAAACATCCCCCTACATGCATTTCCTCTGCCTCACTGCTCCTTCCGCCTCCGCTTGACCTCTGTGAGCAATCAAACCCTCCCGCGCAGGTTTTATTAACGTTTTTTATTTTATTTTTTACAGGGTTCGATGGTAGTTTAAAGGCCAAAGAGCCTTATCATGGTTCAAATAAGAAATAGGGCTGAGGGTCACTACCTATGAAGCCTAAGTAATGCAAACTAAAGGTTTCCAGGGTTAATTTAATGGTTTGATCGGTGCTTTATCAGCACCAGTTACACAGTCAAACCCTCAGGATGCCCCAGACACCTGTACACAGCAAAAAAGGGCAGAGGACAGTTTAAGCATAAAGACAAAGGTTCCAAGGCTTAGAGGCAACTGAAATATGGATAAAGCGCAAGGATTAAAGACAGAAAGCCAGAAAAGAAATTAAAAAAAGGAATGAAGACCGAAAACCAAAGGAAAAGGATAATTAAAATAGAATACGGTCAGCAGAAAAGGTTTAAAGGCCCGAAGATGATTATAAGGACTTAAAGCACAAATTAAAGGCAAATCAGTGTTTAAAGCCACAAAAGTAGACAGATCAATAAAGGAAACCTCCAAATGCCACATCAGTGAGGCAATTAATCCTCAAAATGCCACCTGCCAGCTGATTTCACTTAGAAAGAATACAAATTGAATGCACAGTCAGAGATACTTGCCAAAGACAGCTCAGAATTAATTGCAAGCCTACCAAAGCCTCAAAAGTCAACAAAAGTGACTAAAGTTGATGAAAGTTAATGTAAAATTGATTAAAACAGAGATAAACATTTGAAATTTTCTCCCTTAGGCCTCCCAAAGGCCGAGAAACAATTACTCTGTATTAATTGCACAAATAACTCTTCCTTTCACTCGACCTCCTCAAAATCACCTATAAATATCATATGAGGAGTTCATTATTATTGTTGGGTTTTGAATACTTATCAAGTGAAAATAGCTATTGAGGCTGCTAAAGCTCTGTTTTGTAATTGAAGAAAGATAGGCTGAGATGAGAAATTTGAAGCTGTAAAAGACTCACTGGACTTGAAGATTGTAACTGGTTTAAACATCAAATATACAAGCTTGATTTATGGGATCCTGGTCTATGTCAATGGTGATGTGTTTCTTACTGTAATTTCCATTTTACTTATGTTTTCATACTATCCACTATTCTCTGATAAAGAACAACAAATATAGATTAGGATTTACTATAGAGTACCCTAAATCTCACTGATAAATCTTTATATTTATGTTTTCTTCTAATTGTGTTTTTGAAGATAATTCAATAGAGTATAACCAGTGAAGTGTAGGTGAGCCCATGTTTCCTGAGTATAACTTGAGATAATGTCTTTGAAAGTTTCCCTAAGAGTATGTAAAAAGCAGGCCAGATTCAAACCTCTTACCTGATCTTAGGCTACTATTTATTGTTTATCTTAAGTGTTTTCCTTTGAGAATATGCTGAAAGCAGACTAGGTTAAAAGTCCTTATTTGATCTTAATCTATTCTTTGTTTTTAAATGTTTTTCCTTGAGAATATGTTGAAAGAAAGCTAAGTTAAAAGTCTTCACTTGATATTAGGTTATTCTTTGTTTTCTCTTGAGAGTATGTTGAAAGCAGGCTAGATTCAAAGTTCTTACCTAATCTTAAGCTGCTCTTTGTTCTTTCTTATGTGTTTACTTCTTTCACTCACTTTTATGTTTTGTACCATAACTCAATCTAAAAATATCCTTTGATATAGATGACTTGCCCCATAGACCCTACTTGAAACTTGTTGTGCAATTAAATCCTTTTGTGACTCCATAGCCCAATGGATTGACACTGTTTCACACTTATCCTATCAGCTGAATCATTCTGTCAACCTGCTCATACCTTTACCCTTCAAAAGACTTCCTTCATTTTGATGATATCCATCCCAACCAAAAAAAAACAAACCCTTGTACTCCATAACTAGCCTAATATCATATCCTAAGCCTTAAAGAAATATCTTTGAAAACACTCATATAGAGAGATCCTGATGCAGGAGCATCAAGGCCATTTTTCATTTGTAAATATGTAATAAAGCGGGGTGTGACATTTTTATTATTTTATTAATTAATTTGTCATTTTTAATAAAATAGGAGATAAAGTGAGGATTTTGTAAATATTCTTTTATTAATTAAAAGGATATGAGAGAAATAGATTAGGAGCAAAATTAGGGAGTAGGAATTCTATGTATGGGACTTTGTTGAGTCCACACCTAAAATGTAGATTTAGTTGAGGATTAGGTGGAGAGATTTTTGGAGTGAATTAAATGCATTATTTATGTATAAATATGAGTGGTTTTTGTACACTTGAATATTAGGGGAGTGAGAGAGTGAATAGAGAGCAGGGTCTCTACTTGCAAGCCTTCGGGCATTTATAAAGGGCCATTGATTTGAATATCTGGCCATGAACAAAAAGCTCTTGTAATTGGTTGTTTTTTTTATATATGGGGATTTTGGCTTTTTGAGCATACAAGTATTGTTTGATTGATTTTGTGAGAATCTGCTTGCTTTAAATAAGTATATGAAATTTCTGAAATAAGTTCTGAGTTATTTCTGAAAGAAGTTCTGAGATATGTCTTTGCATACATTGAAGGAATCGATATCATAATTAATCGAATGAGCATTTATTGAAAAAACGCAGGAATAGGCATCGATCTTCCTGAAGGAGTACTAAATTGAATGTCAAATAAGTGGCTTTGGCATATCGACTTTGGAAAGTCGACTTTATTGAAGGCGCAATCGTTTAGTGAGCATCTGGTTGAACTGTTGTGAAAAGTGCAGAATAAATGTTTGAAATCGTGTTGAGTTATTTGTGGTGTTTAAACTGCAGGTTCAGAGATTGAAGAAAACCGGAGTTTGGGAAAATGAAAGAATTGAAGTTATACAAATCGATGTGTTAATATCGACCTGTGGTTGAATGAGCGCAGAAGTATATGGAGCGGACTTGACAAATGGTAATCGATTGAAGGGTAAATGTTGTGCGAGCTGGATCGTATGGAGTTATTTGAATCAATTTCTATGAAATTGATTCACAGTAATTAAGGTGAAAGACTTCGGCAAAGGCGTTTGGATGCAGTTGATAGTTAATGTTTGAGAAAATCCGTTAAAGGTTTAAGTCCTGAGAAATCTGTAAGTCAATTGTCAATTTGCTTAATGAAATCTGTTGTTAAGGTATAAGTTGCAACAATAATCCAGTTTCTGATTGCCAGATTCAATTGGGATCGATTTTTATTCGTGCTGGACGCTAATTAAAACAAGGAATTAATATGCTTTGGTCTTATTGGTGGAGAATAGACTGCATTTAAAGGTAGCGCAGAGAGCTAATAAGAATGCGAGGGATTTGAATGAATGCAGAATGCGTAATGGTAGCGCAGAGAACGAATAAGAAGTCGATTTAAAGTTGATGTGAGCAGAATCAATCTAACTCTGACCGAATGTTTAAGGTAAGGGCGAAATTGAATTTGCAGTAGTTATATGAAGTCAGGTACAGCGTTGGCTTGGCGGAATGAGTGATAGCTTTGAAATTTGTTTGGAGGTTGATGCCAAGACTCCACCAGCATTGCTTGAAGCCTGTCAGCGCTGGGAAAACAAAGGATTCAAGCAGTATTGCGTATCTTTGCAGAAAATTGCAGATAAAGCTTTGGATAATGCCTCTCAAAAGGCAGAGGAAGCCTTTGTACAAGTGGTAAGGAATGAAGTTGAGTTTTGGAATATGAGTTATGATGACCATAATTGGAAAGTCATTTTGGAACATTGAAAACCTTTGTTATCTTGGAATTGGTTTTGATGTGAAAGTATTTGAGTTTATGAAGTTGAGTTTGAAAAGAGCATGGAGGTTGTTGAATTGAGCGCATGACTAAATGAGAAGCCTTGGGGGGTTTAAAATTATAAAAGCCTAGAAATTAAAGTTGAATGAAACTGCTGGAATTTTTATAAGGGGTTTTAATGCTATTTGAAACCTTCTTTGAGAAGATTGTTGGGTTGTGGTTTATGAACCATATGTTTAAATGCTTCCGCTTGTAAAAGTGATAGTTGTGAAATTTCCAGCTATTGAGGTTTTTAATTTGAGAAAATGTCGAGATGAATTCTTATATGCACAACAATAGTGAAGATTCTGGGTTTTGCAGGGTAACCTGCATCAGATCCCTCTCTGAATCCAGGAGGGCTAGATCCTAGGATTCCAAAGTGGTTTTGATGTAGGCTCTGCAGCATTTGTTCTTGCCAATCTTGCAAATTACAGAGGCCTAACAAAACCCATGCCTCAAGACTCAAAATAATAAATTTATTTTCTCTTTTCATTAAATACATAAAATAATAATTACATATATCATTATGGTGACCAAACCTAGTGTAGAGCCTCATGATTTCTTCATTTTGACACTTCCTTTTCCCTATTTTTCCTTCTTTTTGATCATCGTCATCAACTCAAATAAACAATAAATAACACGTTTTTGACATGGTAAGGTATTTAAATAACCCATCTTTCATATTCGATAATGTTCCTTATTATTAAGTTAAATTCTTTATTAGCTATGGAATTGACATGATTCTGCAGTTGATCCACGTTTCTGTAGCCATCTCCATGGTTTGCCTGGTTCTAAGGTGCCAATTGATCAAAGAAGTATGTAGACAGGTGGGGATTGATATCTTCAAGGATTTCCTCCTATATATATGAGCAAAATAACAAATAAAACTGGTCGATTGCGTGGTCAAAGGAGTGGGTCAACATGTTGCTGAAAAGGCAAGTGAGAGTCCAAGTCAATCACACTTCACGATTTGCTTTTCCAAATAGAAAATTGTGAAGAAATTTATTCTGTTATTTGTTAAATGTTCAAGATAATATTTTTTTATTCTAAGTAGGCGTAAAAGCCTTGAATAGTTATACACATGATTTTATAAATACATGGCAAACAAAGACCTAAATAATGCGAAATTGTGATGTGATTGTGAAGTTTTAAAATTTGTTTTTATTCCTTTTAATGAAGAAATATCTTGAAGACTTTATGCGTAGGTAACTGTTGGAGTAGATCGTTGAAACCACCTATTTTTGGAGGGCCCCTGCAAACAGAGAAGGTTCTGCATTTCATGTTTTTAATTTAGATGCTTTCATACTTTTATTTTATCATTTGGTGTAGTTTAAGTTCATGTTTTCATTTTTTCAATTGCTGTAGTTGTTTCCAAAATTCTACGTTGTCATTTGAAGTAGATGCTTACATAGTTTTCCTTTGTCATTTGATGTAAATTCAGTTCCCTTTCAAATTTTTAAAATGCAGGGTGATTCATAGTTTTATCTTCCAAGCAGTAGCAGTTTATTGCAGAGTAGTTTTACAAATTCATGTGTGGCTTATTTCAAGAACATCGAGTGATTTATTTTCTAGTTTTTGAGTGAGTTCGTTTTAAAAGAATGAGTGATTTCTTTCCAAGCAGTAGTGATTATGTGATTTAATTTTAATATATGAGTGAGTTCTTTTCAGTTCAAGAGTGATTTCTGTTCAGAGCAATAGTGACCTATTCACTTCTTTACAAATTTCATTTCCATAGCATTTCATTTCAAAAACATAAAAATGTACAAATTATCTCTTCTACAAATTGATTTTATACATTAGACTGTTAGAATTTTCATAGAATAAAAAATAAATTAGTTAAGATTTATTCATAAGATAGAGAAAGTTTGCTTCAGTTTTTTCAAAGTAGAAAGCATGCTGATTTTTAGAACCTAGTTGTAATTTAAATTTATCAATTTCATAAAGAATAAAAACATCCTTAGAAGCAATCTCTACAAATTCAATCATCACACCAATAAAATAAGTTAAAAGAGGCTTCTAGCATATATAGTGCACTTTCACTTCACAAGTTTACCAACTTCGGTCAATAATTTATGTGAGAAATTTAAGAACATTAAATTGGCTAAACACCTAGTTATCAACATTGGAGGACAAGAGTCCACATGAGGTATGGACTGGTAAGAAACCCTCTCTTTCACATCTGAGGGTATTTGGATGTGATGCATATGTACATGTTCCAAAGGATAAAAGGACCAAGTTGGATAATAAATTTGAAAGGTGCATCTTTATTGGGTATAAGGATGGTTTAAAAGGTTACAAGCTTTGGAACCCAAAAACAAGGAAGGTAGTGTACAGTTGAGATGTGGTGTTTAGAGAGGTGAAATATACTGTTAAACATGAAGTCCTATCGAAGGAACCTGAGAAGATAGAGTTTGAGCTAAAGGAGGATGAATCAAACTCTACAACATAATAATACTCAGAAGAGGAAGAGCCACAAACTCCAGTTGTGAGAAGATCAATTCGGGAAAGAAGATAGCGAGAAAGGTATAATCCATTTGCTTTCTGTTAAATTTTTTCTTTAACTATCACTGATGATGATCCCATCACTGTCAGGGAAGCAGTGGATTCAGAGGATGGGAAACTTTGGAAGGAGGCCATGGTTGATGAAATGGCATCCTTGCACGAAAATGAGGCATGGGATCTGGTCGAGTTTCCAGCTGGAAGGAATCCCATCAGGAGAAAATGAGTGTTTAAGAAGAAGATCAATGTCGAAGGCAAGGTGGACAAAAACAAAGCTCAATTGGTAGCAAAATATTATTCCCAAGTTTTGAGAATTGATTTTGGTGATATTTTTTCTCCTGTTGCCAAGGTTTCTTCTATTATATTACTTTTATCTGTTGCTACTGCATTTGATTTTGAGGTAGAACAGATGGATGTGAAGACAAAATTTCTTCACGAGGATCTGGAAGAGGAGATCTACATGAAGCAACTTGAAGGATTTATGGTGAAGGGTAAGAAAGAACTTGTATGCAGGTTAAAAAATTCTTTGTATGGGTTAAAATAGTCACCAAGGACATGGTATCAGAAATTTGATACCTATATACGTGGACTTGGCTTCACCAGAAGAAAAGAGGATCACTGTGTTTATTTTAAATTAATTGGTGACCATGTTATTTGTTTGGTCTTGTATTTGGATTATATGTCGCTGATTGGAAATGACAAATAAATTATCCAAGATTTGAAGACCCAATTGTTCTCCAAATTCGACATGAAGGATCTTGGTGCTGCAAAATATATTTTGGGCATGGAAATTAAGAGATACCGGGAAAAGAGGAAGCTCTAGTTAAACCAGAGGAAGTATGTCGAGACAATATTGCAAAGGTTCAATATGCAGGATAGTAAACCAGTGAATGTTCCTATTCCTGTAGGTGTAAAGCTATTTGATGAACAGTGTCCCAAGACACAAGAAGAAGAGGAGGATATGTCCTGTGTTCCATATCCAAGTGCAGTGGGTAGCCTAATGTATGCAATGGTTTGTACTAGACCAGACATTACACATGCAGTGGGAGTATTGAGGAGGTTTATGTCAAAACTAGGGAAGGAGCATTGGAAAACAGTGAAGTGGGTTTTCAAATATTTGCATGGTAGTAGTGATTATGGTTTGTGCTACCAAGGAAGACCAGGATTGGACATAGTTTCGGACATCCATGTCTTTTTTTATGCATACTAGGCTGGAGATCTAGACCAAAGAAGATCTACAAGTGGGTATGTGTTTAGTCTATTTGGAGGTGCAGTTAGTTGGATGAGTAAAAGAGAGTTTGTAGTGGCCCTTTCAACTACAGAGGCAGAATACAAGGTAGCCACTCATGCAAGAAAGGAAGCATTTTGGTTGCAAAGATTGTGTTCAAGTATGGGGTTGGTGTAGCGAGCTATAAGGATAGATTGTGATATCCAAAGTGAAATTTGATTGGCTAATAACCGTGCTTATCATTCAAACACAAATCATATTAATGTTCAATATCACTTTGTGAGAGATATGGTTGAGGATAAAAGGGTGTTGCTGGTAAAGGTGGGCACTTTGAAGAATGTTGCAGATGCATTGACGAAGTCTGTGAGCACTCAAAAGTTCTCTTGGTGTAGAGAAACAATGGGTGTTGTAAAGTTGGACTAATGAATAATATCTCCTATGGCCCCTTGCAGAAAGAAAACAAAAAGTGGGAGAATGTTGGGTGTGTTATATTCTTTCCTATTCCTTTGCGCCCCGAGAAAAAAAATTTGGACCCTATTTTTCAGTGGGCGGACCCACCCATGGTTTTGTGAATGGGTTTGCACATGGTTTTGGGGCATGATGGTTTTCGGCCCCTATTATTTTGTAGATCCAGTCAAGGTAACTATGGTTATGTTCTAATCCAGGGTTAATGGATTGGGGTTTATGAATGATTCTCCATGTATATATATGTGTTGTAACACTAAAAGGAACATAATGAAAAATCAAGCTGGTAGTCCCGATTTGGGATCCAGGGGAAAATATCTGTGTATATATGTTTTATGTTTTATTCTCTTTGTATTGTTTATTTTCGGTTTTTAAGATTCGTTTGCAGATAATTTATGTATAGGGTTAAAAACTACAAGACCAACACCAATGGGATTCAAATTTGAGACCTCTGAGACAAGTGGCGAATGACTCCACCAATGTGCCACCATTGGTTACTGTTTTGGATAAGAGTATAAAATTTATTTAAATTTTTTTGTTAACTGTATTCCAAAAAGGGAGGAAGGTCACGAGCTTGACCCCACGACGTCCCAAGCGACTGGAATCTCCACATAGTTTCCAAAAACTTGACCGACAACAAACCATGTGACTGCATATTATAAGTTGATATGTGGGTCGTGATATAGTATATTTTTATACAAACTCACTGGTCATACCACATAGAGTTATAGCTTTTAAAAAATGGTTATATTTGGCCATGTATGTGATATACAATATATGGTTGTAACGGAGCGGTCACAACCTCCATGGGTTCAACCCCAGGGCTGCAAAGCCCATCTATATAAAACCAAAAGAAATGACAAGGACAATGACAAAGTTATGTTGTTAAGAAAAATGTCGAGCCCTTTGGTTTTGTTCCATGGTTATCACTATTTTTTAATAATACATAGAGTTTGTGCCATTTTTGGAGATTTTTGAAAGGAGAGATTTTATGAGGGGTTCTTAGAGGATTTTTGTAAAGCTGTATAATAGAGAGACAACTTTAGAGATTGGGGATTTTATGTAAGTTGAGTCATTTTTCATTATAATTGAAGAGACCACTCCTCTCGAACTGGACCCAGAGACATAACCCACACTAGGTGAACTCCATTATTAATCTTGTTTTGTTCTTTTATTTTATCTATAGTTGTTTATTTCTATTATTGTTTTTTTAATATATTTTCTCCAAGTTTGGTATTTTGAATTATGTTTAAATCTTGATACATCATTGGTTCACAATAAAAGCTCCCAATCAATTCTTTCAATTTAGTAAGGGAATTTTAAAATAAAATTATGGCCAATAGAAAATTGGTCACTAATAACTATAGATAAAATCATGCTCTCTCTCCTAAACCAACAAGGTCGATTCCTCAACAATTGGATGAAAGAAGACCAAATGAACTTTGTTTCAATTGTCATAGCAAGTATACTAAGGGGCATGAATACAATGAGAAGAAATGATTCTACATAGACGGTGAAGATGAAAAAGATAAAGAAGTGGAAACTTCATGAGATCTAAAGCTAGAGGAAGCTACTCATCCAATATCTAGTCATGCATTAGCCAAAATCATACTCCACAAACCCTCAAGATAGAAGGATATATCAAAAAAAAAAATGTAATAGTATTGATTGATTCAGGTGGTACCCATAATTTCAGAAATTACAAATTGGAAATACTTCTTAATTTATTTTTATATTCAACACCATAATTTTAAGTAATTATTTCATATGGAGGTACCATAAATTGTTCAGGGAAGTTCCATAATATTAAGTTGAACACGGCAGTGTATTTTTTGGTTAGTTCCATGATTTCAATCCAAATGGGCGGTGAAAATGTTGTGTTAGGGGTCCAATGGTTGCAATCAATGGGAACATTGGTCCTTAATTTCAAGAAATTTTTAAAATATTTTTCTTAGAAGGAAATTGAGCTCAGAGGTATCCCAGGAGAACCCGATAAAGTGATAAGCTCTAATAGCATGAAAAACTTGGTAAAAAAAGGACCCCAAAGTGTAATTGAACATTTGTATTCATTAGATGTTAAAACACCTATATCCTCTACTCCAGTGAATCTCCAAAAAGTTATTAACAATCATTCCAAGTTATTTGGACAGATTTTCAAGGGTCTTCTACCTTCCTAAGATCATGACTATGCTATTAATTTTCAACGTGGAAACGTACCTTGTAACATTATGTCTTATAGGTATCCACAGGAAAATAAGAGTGAGATTGAGCATATGGTTCAAGAAATGTTAGACACAAGAATCATTCAACCTCGCCATAAAACTCTTTCTTATAGTGGCGATGGTTAAAAGGATGGTTCATAACGTATCTGTCCAAATTAATAACTATTCAACAAGATGGAAATCAAAGATAAATTTTCTTATTAATTTCATTGATGAATTATTAGATTAATTGAATTGAGCAATTTTCCTAATTAAGTTGATTCTCCATTTTGTATATCATCAAATTAATGCAAGGAAAGAAGACATTCCCAAAAAAATATTTAGAACACATAATGGTCATTATGATTTTTTGGTTATACCATTTGGATTTAGAAATGCACCTTCAACAATTCAAAGCTTGATGAATTCTATTTTCAAATCCACCCTTAGAAAATTTGTGTTATTATTTTCTAATAACATACCAATCTACAACAAATCTTGGCAAGAGAATGTACAACATGTTGACAAGGTTTTAACAGTATTGGAAGAGAAACAACTATATGGAAAGCCTTCCAAGTGTGCCTTTGGGGTTCAAGAAGTGGAATATTTGGGTCATATTGTATTACGTGAGTGTTTCAAGGAGGATCCTAACAATATCAAATCTATGAGGAAAGGCCAATCCCCATTACCTTGAAGAAAATCAAAGGATTTTTATGATTGACCAGATATTACCACAAGTTTTTCAAGAATTAGGGTGAAATAGAAACACCTATAAAAAAAATTATTGAAGGAGGAAGAATTTTCTTAGACTAAAGAAGAAACCAAATATTTTGAAGAGCTTAAAGAGGCTATGTGTACAACTCTCATCTTGGAAACACCTGACTTCACAAAAACCTTCATTAAGTGTGATGCCTCATGCTATGCAATTGATGCAGTTTTGTTACAAGAAGGAAGGCCCCATGCATTTGAAAGTACCAAAGTTAAAGGAAACAACTTAATCAGCCCCATCTATCAAAAAAATATGTTAGCCATATTACTTGAAGTTAAGAAAGGAAATCCATACCTAATAGAAAAACACTTCAAAGTGAAAAAGACCATGATAGTCTGAAGTACTTAAAAAAAATACCATCTTCAACAGAGCAACAAAAATGGGTCACAAAGATGTTGGGTTATGACTTTCAAAATGTACACAAAAGGGAATTTTTTTTTATTGTAGTAGACACACTCTCAAGGAAAGGGGAAGAAACAAATGGTTTACTATTTTCTATTTCCATTCCACAATGTGAATAGGTGGAAGAAGCAAGCATAGAATGGAAGCAAGATGATAATATATTTTAAATAATTCAAAAACTATAGGAAGACCCTGACATAGTAGAAAAATTGTGGAAAAATGAAGTGGTATGGTTTCAATATTGAATATACTTATGTAATAATTATCAACTCAAACAAAAGATCCTTTTGAAATTACACACTTCTCTCATAGGATCATATTATGGGTTTTTGAAGAGATACCATAACATTAAGAAAGATTTTTTCTAGGAAGTTCTTAAAGCATATGTGAAATTTTTTATGGCGGAATACGTGGAATCCCAAAAAAATAAGGGAGAAACTATCAAGACCCCAAGGCTCCTTAATCCATTAAACATACCAATCCAACGTTGGGAATAAGTTTCAATGCATTTTATTACAAGTTTACCTAAATTTGAAGGAAAAAGTGACATTATGGTAGTGGTAGATCGAATAAAAAAATATGCCCATTTTTGCTCTCTTTCTCATCCTTTGAAAACAAGTAAAATGGAAAAATAATTCATGGAAATAGTCCAAAAGATACATGAAATACCAAAGATTATTATAAGTGAAAAAGTTCCAATTTTCATTGTAATTTTTTGGACTAAATTATTTTCTTGTATTGGTACTCAATTAGTTCCTAGTTCATCTTACCATCCTCAATATCATGGGAAAAATAATATTGTGAATAAATGTTTAGAAGTATATCTCAGTTATTTTGCATCTAATAAACAAACATAATGGATCAAATGGTTACCTTTGGTATAATGGTGGTACAAAACATCTTTCCATACCTCGTAAAAAATATCACCATTTATGGCATTTTATAAATATCATCCTCCATCCATCAAATCACCCTTGAAAGGGGCTATAAAGGCATAATTAATGAAGGACCATATACAACACCAAAAAGAGGTTCTCAAACTATTGAAGAATTACTTGGCTATGGCACAAAATATGACAAAAAAACAAGAAATCAACGTTCCAATGAAAGGGAATTTGATTGGGTATTTGTGACAAGACGCCCATATAAAAAGATGTGCCTCAAGCAAAAAAATAACAATATATTAGCATCGAGGTATTATGGCCCCCATAAGGTGTTCTAGAGGATTGGAAGTATGGATTACAAATTGTAGTTGCATCAATATTTGTTGGAAAATGTAACTAGGATCAGTCTTCATAATTATCGATATGCGTATGTTATTGTATATTTCTTGTAAAAAGAAAAAGAAGAAAAAGAAATTATTTTTCAAGCATGGAATCATGAGCTCCATGCTGAAGTAGAATTATTATTTATGTCAAGTGTGTTCAACATTATTATAGTGTTCTTTGAGTCAAAATAATATTTTTTATAAGTTAAACTATTGTATTAGAGTCGAGTCCTATTTGGAAGTTTGAAAAGAAGTGGATTTTTTTTATTTTTATTTTATTTTTATTTTTATTTTTTTTGTTCAGTCAAAAATGTCAATTTTGTCCCCACAAGACCAAGTCGGCCTTCCCTACACAAGTATTTGCTAGAAAGGACCCATTCATCCTCTTGAATGTGTATAAATAGAGGAAAGTTCAGCCTCATTTGGAGACAAGAAAGACAGTTCAATTCTTGTGCCATGAAGAGAGAGAGAAAATAGAAAAGAAATCCTAGAAGAAGAGCTAAAGTCAATAGAGACAGATCGAGGGCCAAAGGAGGATGAATTTTTGTCACAGATGTGAAGATGTTTCCTAGTTTCTGTCACACATGCAAATTTTGAGGAGTTGCAAGGGCCGAAAATTGTAGACCTAGTTGCAGGGGCCGAAATTTCGTTGCAGGGTCGAAAATCTAATATTTGACCAAATTTGGAAGGAATTTACTTGAGTTGACTTTTACTTGTTGGAATAGCTTGGAAGGCCGACTTGGGTCTTGTGGGAGATCTTGATCTTGGATTTATCACTTTGATACGATTCTATAAGAAGAAAATAATTTAATGGGTTTTCCTCTTGGAGGAGTTTTGCCTTGGCTCAGAGCCTACATCTTGTGTTCATTGTCTTTTCATGATCTTCATGGTTTATGTTTTTGGTAATTGTTTGATGAAAAAAACATAATAAAAATAATAATAAACCAACATATATTCACAACCAATTATCAAATAAATAGAAATTATCTTAGTTTCTTCCCTATTGATTTATCAACAATATTCATATGTACATCCAGTCTTCCATGTTTCTTGCTTAAAAAAGGTACTTGATGACAATATCTCAATCCAAAATATTATAACATGGATTAATGAAGAAGGGAAACAATATTAGAACTAGAAAAAATATTGTATACAAGAAATAAGCCACTTAGAAATTGAGAAATTACTAGGTACCTCATGAAATGGAAGACCTGTCAGTGAAAGAAGTGACATTGGAAATGATATGTTCATGCATAAACACCCACAGATACTCAAACGTTGATGACACCACTTATATGAAGGGGAGGGAACTTTTAAGCGCATGTTAACCCTAAAACCCCTTATTAAGCCCTAGATATTGAGTGATTACATTTCTATAGTTATATTGTTATGTAGGCTAGAACCCCCTCATGGTCCTATTTTATTATAATTGCACTCTTTGTCTCCTATATATATACTAAGGAAACCTAGTATTAGGGTCATCAAATATTTTCTTGTAAATTGTATTCATTGTAAAATGTTGTTTCCCTCTCGAAAATGATTTTAATTATTGGTTTATTATCATTTTAAGGTACAAGGGCCATAACAGGCACTCTATCCCTAAACCATTTAAACAATTTAGAGGATTGTTATAAGTTATGGTTTTTGATATTATCAATGATAGGATATGAAATCTCATATAACAACATGAAGAAATAATATTATAATGATTAATTAATAAAGGATCAAGACTATCAATTAAATATGAAAACTTTAGGGTTTGTAATGGATTTTTTACGATTGAAACATGGATAAAACAACAATGAAATGATGATGTTTCCACTAGAAATGGAGTTTTAGCAAGCAATAAATGCTAGAATTTTATTTTAGACAATTATTTAATGCAATTCCTACTTAGAGAGAAATGACACATCAAAAAAATTATATTTTAACAATATTTTATAGAAACCCTAATCCTAACCCTATATATCTAGAATTTTCTTGAGAAGAGAGAGAATTTAGAAAAATTGAGAGGGTTTGATCACCACCACCTAAACTAGTGCCTTGATATAAATGAGAAATGGAGTAATCTATGGTTAATTAAATGACGATGGCCTTGTTGAAGAGGGTGATATGGCAAGTGCATCTACTTACAAACGCTAGTTGCTTCCTTTTTTGGGAGATTTTAAATTTAAGAGATGCAGAACTCAAAATTATTTTAAAGGATTCAAGGGAACACTTTTACATATTATAGAGTAGAAATATTTATAGATAAATTTAGCAATTTTAACCATGGCACATGTAGAAACCCTACTTCAAACAATTTAACATGTAAAATATAGAAAATATGTAATAAACTTAAAAATTTCCACATGAAGTTGTTTAATCAATCCCAATATACCAACTTCAAGCAAAGCTCCACCTCCAAGAGAAATTCACACCACATAATTCACATTTTGGCCAAGTAAAATAGACAAAGAGTTAGTGTGCACTTCTACACACTTCTAAAGAGAGAGAAGTGTGATGAATGAATGATGATCATCATGAAATGATACTCCCCTTCTATTTATATGATGGAAATCAAGTCTCATTTTCATCATTTTACAATAAAATCCCCTAAAAATTTCACTTAAGAATTCAAAAATGTCAAAAGGTCACAAGTCGACCTTAAAATAGCTCTAAAAAATAGTAAAATTCCAAAAAAAACCCACACGTGTGGGAATTAAATGTCTCCACCATGATGTCATCCTATAGTAAGGCTCAAGATCCATCAAGAAAGTGATGAACGGGTTCATGAGTGCTCCTTGCTCCAATAAATCCTCAAAATGCATGGTTACATCTCCAAACAACGCCTCCTCAACCATGGAATCATCCATAAAGAGGCTTACATCACCCTTCCAATTCTTATAGTGGGTGATGTGGTAGCTGCTGAGAAATATAGGGCAGTGAGATAAGATGATTTCTCTTGCTTGATAATTGTTTGTGATGTATTTTTATTTTAATTCATTCAATTCTTCTTTTATTGATTATTTTTATGTGTTGTCCTCATAAAAAAACTACCAAAAACATAAAGAAGAATGAGACAAAGGACACAAGATATAGGCGATCAGCCAGGGCCAAAACCTCTCCAATATTGAGAGGAAAACCCACATAATTCTTCTTCTTATAGAATCTTCAATTGACAAATTCCAAGACCTAAAACGTTGACCAAGAACATCTCTAAGTCCAAGTCACAACAACTCTTCTTCTTCTATAAGTGAACGATGGTCAAACTAAATTATATACCACTGTTCTCAGCTTCTCTTGAATTTTGACCTTCTATATTAGACCTACAATCTTCAACCTACTTGAAACTGTCAAGATGCCACACGAATGTGCTCGATAGGGTAGATTTATGAGGTTTTACTCATTCACTATACTTGCACACTTTTCCTTGTGTCTTTATATAGAATAATGCTTCCTTCTTAATCCTTATCTCAACTTCCTTCAAGATCTAGTGTAACCCTACCACAGAATCCCTAGGTTACTTGTGGGACCTAGAAGATGGACAACACCTTATCTTCTTTCCTTCGCTTGAATATAGGTTCCTTATATACTAATTGAGCTTATATTTCCAAACTTATTGACCTTTGAAAGTGAGGCTGAGTCCTCCTTTATATAGTATCCTTGTCCATCTATTTGAGCCGACTTGTCATCATGTTTAGACCGACATCTCATTCTAGATAGTTCTATAGATCCTTTTGAAGGCCAACTTGATGAGCACTTGTGATGAGGTCTTGGAGGGCCTTTTTGAATCTTGACTAAAATTAATTTTCTTACAATATGTAATGTACCCCAAATGGGTTTTTACAAGACAATGACCCAATGACCCAATGACCCAATGACTTGATGACAAACCTAGAATCACTCAATGGGTGCTTTGACCTATAAAAATAAATTATCTTGAGCATAAAGCCCATGCCTCAAGACTCACAATAATATTTTTTTTTTCTCTTTTCATTAAATACATAAAATAATGATTACATATGTCAATAGAAAGACCAAAACTAGTTACATATATGTAACATACCCCAAATGGGTTTTTACAAGACAATGACCCAATGACCCAATGACTTTATGAAAAACCTAGAAGCACTCAATGGGTGCTTTGACCTATAAAAATAAATTCTCTTGAGCATGAAACCCATGCCTCAAGACTCACAATAATAATTATTTTCTCTTTTCATTAAATACATAAAATAATGATTACATATGTCAATATAAAGACCAAACCTAGGTACATATGTCAACACTCCCTCTTAGCTAGGGAGGTATTCATAATACATCCAAGGTTTTTTGACATTCTCAATATGAAGAATTCTCATAAGAAGAATCAGATTGGTAACCCAAATTTATAGCATCATATCATCTAGCATTATCACATAGAAAGGCCTTGACTACCAACTCTATCCCTCTAGAAGATTAGACCACAATTATGGCGAGACCAATGATTTATAAACACCTTCATCATTGTCTCTCCAGGAGCATACCCCACACGAGTGTTCACAAGGTATGTCCTTCTAGGACTATTCTTATCTTGGATTTCCAGTGATCAAATAATATTGTTCCTCTATGACTAATCTTATCTTGGATGCCCTACCACATCCTCAAAGAGTATTATATGTCATATGCTTACCCAATCATCCATTATTTTCTTCCCAAGTGAAGACAAGAATGATGTACCTATCTCTTCCTCATAACTAGGGAAGATATACTCATTCCAATGAAGCAATGTAATCATTCATATAAAAGTAATATACCCAAGCTACCTCTTATACAGGCAATTTTCCAAGCTCCCACTTAGCAAGGGAATTTTTTCCAAGTTTCTTCTTAATTAGAAACTTGCTTCCAAGCTCTCTCTTAATTAGGGACCTGTTTCTAGTAGCACCTCTTCATTCGTTGGTGGAGATCATGAGACCTTCCGTTGCTTGTACTGATCCTCCATTCAATGTCATGAATTTCATTTTTAACATTTTGGAGCCTTCATCTTTGGGACTTCATCATAGGGCATCGACCATCCATCACTTTCCTTCTCAAATCAGGGCAGTCATGTATTTCTTCCTTTTATCGGAGAGTGAACCATTAGACTGTATCTTGCTTTTCCTCTTACAACTACCTTTTCCACATCATGTATCTGTATTTTCCTCATACAACTACCTTTTCCACATCATGTATCCTTCAGGATCTTCTATCCCACCACATGAGTACCAGTTAGCCAATCCAGATGTTGTTCAAAAACTAGAAATTAACATCAAATCAAAAAATTACGTTTTGTGATGGCCCTTCATCATGACCTCTGCTTTTTGCAACATCAGAATCCTTCTTTCATATTAATACATCTTCGAGGTATTTATTTTTCAAGGGTCTTCTTTCTTTTCACAATTTTTCAAGGTCTTCATATGTTTCACATGAAGATATCATCATTAGAGAACTTTTTAGGTCTAAAATGGGCCTCCTAAGAAAAATGTACAACCAAAATAAACTTTATAAGAACCAATAAGATTCAAGATGATGATGTCAACCATGCGGGATGATTCACCATTTTTGGGGTAAAAAAGTAAAAAGATTAAAAAATAATAAAATTACTTTTTCAACTTGTATTTTCAACTTATCTCCTTAAGGTTTTAATCAAATTTCGAGTGAGAGTACTCATTAGATGAAAAAATTAATTCCTCATCCAAGGAGTTCCCATGTTGCATACTTTCGATGGACCCTGCTACAGGAAAAATGAAAAATGAATGAAAAAATGTGATTGCAATCACGTTTTTCATGTATTTCTCATTTTTCATGTAGCAGGGTCCATCAAAAGTAGGAAAAATGGGTACTCCTTGGATGAGGAATGAAATTCTGCATCCAATGAGTGTTCCCACTTGAAATTAGAGTAAAGCCATAGGGAGATAAGTTGAAAAAGTAGTTTTTTCCTTTTTCCCTCTAAAATTTGATGATGTAATGTAATCTTATTTGATTATTTCCACTATTTTTTATATTTTCCTTAGAGGCCCATTTTAGACCTAAAAATTGCCTTAATGAGTCAATTATTCTACTCATTGGATGTTGATTTCCTTTTTTGTGTGACCATAGTTGCATCTTTCACGATCTCTTTTATTCACAAATTTCTTCCTAGGAACTTCCAATCATAATTCCTTCGTCTTTGTCAACCACCTCATATTTCATGTGAGGACATATTATGTTTATTTCATCTAGTTAATATGTGAATCATGCCTTCAATGCATCTTTCCAAAAATCAAGAGAACCCTTTCTTTTGATTATACGCATGAGGTAGAGAATGTATCCTTACTATTTGAAACTATAAAACGACATGACTTAAACATATGCATACATACCTCTTTCCTTTTCTTTTTCATCTAGTATTTCTTCAACAACTTCCTTTCCTTGAATGAGATAATTTCAACCATCTTGACATGTTGCATTTCTTATACATCAAACCATCATTTTTCCAAATCGTGAATCGCATCCAAGGTGAGACACTTGCTTCTTCTTCTAATGAATATTTCTATGGTAGATCTTGAATATCCTTGTCTTGCAAATGCTCATTTATAGAGATGTATGATGAGATCTATACTAGAGGACTTCCTTCTTCCACAAGAGCTACTTATGCTTCTAAAGAGGTTACCAAGAGCTACTTTTTCCTATGATGATTGCTACAAGTATGTAGATCACTTTTATTTCGGCTATGAAATGAGTTCTTCCTTTAATTGTATGCTTACTATGATGCCTCCTTAATAAGATTCTTCCTATCATTCTTCATCCATAGCAGAGGTCTTTCATCTTCTATTTTTATTGCTATCCATTTACACCATGAATAGTGTCTGAGGGTCAGTATAGTTTGCTTCTTCCATCATGTTTCTCAAAGGATCAACCCATCCATTTTTACTTCTTGTACCTGCACTATAACTTGAAAAGTACCCCAATCAAAGAATATGATACCAAAACATGAGGACAAGTTATTTGAGGATTTACATGCAATCAAGTGGTCATCCTAGGGCTTCTAAAGTTCAATCCCTAGATCAGATTTTATTCCCTCTTTATGTCATGATAAGGTTCATCCTTTTCCTAAATTTATAACAAACCCTAAAATCTTATTTTCAACCATAAAATATATCATACATAAATGATGGTTACTTTACCTTTGTCATGATGACTTGCAATTATGGATGCCATTTTTTATCGATCTGCTTTCAAGCTTTTTCACAATGGATCCTTCTTGATTAATCTATTTTTCAAATATTGGTGATTGTATATTTTGTTGCCACATGAACTGGGTCACCACAGGATTTGAACTTTTAAACATAGTAGAGTAGTGATGTCACAAGCCATATCTTAAAGATGAGATCTATGCTATCACAGAGATAGATAGATTTGTGCTTTAAAATTTGAACTTATGACAGAGAGAAATCATATGAATGATTGGAGGGTAATATGGTCTTTGAATCTAAATTTTACTGAGATGAATATAAAATCTACTTATGCCTAGAATAGGATCATATCTTAGGATCCATAACAAATTTTGTATTGTGGCTTCCTTTCAGAGTTTCCTTTTTCAACTTTTTGTATGGATATTTTATCTCTTGAGTGGAGACTTCAAAACTATTGTATTTACTTTAGAATCTTGGATCTATGGTTGTAGGTTTCACTCCATGAAATGTTGCAGATAATCCAGACTTTCACTTTTCTTTGCAATAAATTTGGTCTTCAACGGATCTTGATGGTGGACTTATCTAGTCTTCAAATCAACGCTTGATACATTTATACTTATTTTTCTTCCTCTATTTTGAATGTAACAACTAGGGCTTGAGAGCGTTGAGCCAATAATTTTATCAAGACTTTTGTTCTAGGAGGAGACACTTCTTCAAATTTCTTGTAACCTCTTGAGATTTGAATCTTGCCCCTTTTTGGTCCTTCATTTAAGTTACCTTAGCTCTAATACCATTTTGAGAAATATAGGGCACTGAGATAAGATGATTGTGATAATTGTTTGTGATGTGTTTTTATTTTACTTCATTCACTTCTTTTTTTATTGATTATTATTACGTGTTCTCTTCATCAAACAACTACCAAAAACATAAATAACAATGAGACAAAGGACACAAGATATAGGAAATCAGATAGGGCCAAAACCTCTCCAATATTGAGAGGAAAACCCACAAAATTCTTCATCTTATAGAATCATCAATTGACGAATTCCAAAACCTAAACCCTTGAACAAGAACCTCTCCAAGAAAAAGTCACAACAAATCTTCTTATTCTATAAGAAAATGATGTTCAAACTGACTTTTATACCGTTATTCTCAGCTTCTCTTGAATTTAGACCTCCTATCTCACACCTGCATTCTCCGACCTACTAGAAATTGTCAAGGTGTCGCACGAATGTGCTCGATAGGGTAAATTTATGAGTTTTTCCTCCTTCGATATATTTGCACACTTATACTTGTGTCTTTGGCTGGAATAATGCTTCCTTCCTGACCCTTATCTCGGCTCCCTTCAAGATCTGGTGTAACCCTACTGCAGAAACCCTAGATTACTTTTATGACCTAGAATATGGACTGCTCCTCTTTCCTTTGCTTGAATATAGGCTCCTAATATACTTATTCGGCTTGTATTTCCAACCTTCTTGACCTTTGAAACACCTTTTAAATATTACCGTGATTTCATCCTTTTGTAGCTGAAATTTTTCCCTAGTAGTAGTTCGCATGTGTGAGAGAGAAGACCCAAACAAACCCAAACAATTTCAATTTTTCCTTCTTCTATGATTATCCTTTCTTCGCTAGGGTATGAGGATATTTCTCATCCCAGTTTTCTCGAACTTCTGTAATGCTTGATTGATTCCTTTTCAAGTGAGGCTAAGTACTCATTTATATAGTCATCTTGTCCATCTATTTGAGTTGACTTGTCATCATGTTTAGGCCGACATCTCATTCTAGATAAGTCTATAGCTCCTTTTGAAGGCCAAATTGATGAGAAATTGTGACGAGGTCTTGGAGGATCCTTTTGACTCCTACAATGACTCAAATAAATTTTCTTACAATATATAACATGCCCTAAATGGGTCTTTCATACATGACAATAACCCAATGACTTTATAGCAAACCTAGAAGCACTCAATGGGTGCTTTGACCTATAAAATAAATTCTCTTGAGCATGAAACCCATGCCTCAAGACTCAAAATAATAAATTTATTTTCTCTTTTCATTAAATACATAAAATCATAATTACATATATCATTATGATGACCAAACCTAGTGTAGAGCCTCGCGATTGCTTCATTTTGACACTTCCTTTTCCCTATTTTTCCTCCTTTTTTATCGTCATAATCAACTCAAATAAACAATAAATTACACATTTTTGACATGGTAAGGTATTTAAATAACCCATATTTCATATTCGATAATGTTACTTATTATTAAGTTAACTTTTGTATTAGCTATGGAATTGACATGATTCTGCAGTTGATCCACGTTTCTGTATCCATCTCCATGGTTTGCCTGGTTCTAAGGTGCAAGTTGAGTAAATAAGTATGTAGACAGGTGGGGATTGATCTCTTCAAGGATTTCATCCTATCTATCTGAGCAAAATCACAAATAAAACTGGTCGATTTCCTGGTCAAAGGAGCGGGTCAACATGTTGCTGAAAAGGCGAGTGAGAGTCCAAGTCAATCGCGCTTCACAATTTGCTTTTCCAAATAGCAAATCGTGAAGAAAAATTATTTTTTTATTTGTTAAAAGTTCAAGATAGGAATTTTTTAGTCTAAGTAGGCGTAAAAGCCTCGAATAGTTATACACAGGATTTTATAAATTCAGGGCAAACAAAGTCCTGAACAATGCGAAATTGTGATGTGATTGTGAAGTTTTAAACTCTGTTTTTATTCCTTTTAATGAAGAAATATCTTGAAGACTTTATGCGTAGGTAACTGTTGGAGTAGATCGTTGAAACCACCTGTTTGTGGAGGGCCCCTGCAAATAGAGAAGGTTCTGCATTTCATGTTTTTAATGTAGATGTTTTCATACTTTTATTTTATCATTTGGTGTAGTTTAAGTTCATGTTTTCATTTTTTCAATTGCTGTAGTTGTTTCCAAAATCCTACATTGTCATTTGAAGTAGATGCTTACATAGTTTTCCTTTGTCATTTGATGTAAATTCATTTCCCTTTCAAATTGTTAAATTGCAGGGTGATTCATAGTTTTATCTTCCAAATAGTAGTAGTTTATTGCAGAGTAGTTTTACAAATTCATGTGTGGCTTATTTCAAGAACATCGAGTGATTTATTTTCTAGTTTTTGAGTGAGTTCTTTTTAAAAGAACAAGTGATTTCTTTCCAAGAAGTATTGATTGAGTGATTTCATTTTAATATATGAGTGAGTTCTTTTCAGTTCAAGAGTGATTTCCGTTCAGAGCAATAGTGACCTATTCACTTCTTTACAAATTTCATTTCCATAGCATTTCAATTAAAAAACATAAAAATGTACAAATTATCTTTTCTAGAAATTGATTTTATACATTAGACTGATAGAATTTTCAAAGACTAACAAATAAATTAGTTAAGATTTATTCATAAGATAGAGAAATTTTTCTTCAGTTTTTGCAAAGTAGAAAGCATGCTGATTTTCAGAACCTAGCTGTAATTTAAATTTATCAATTTCATAAAGAATAAAAACATGCCTAGAAGCAATCTCTACAAATTCAATCATCACACCAATAAAATAAGTTAAAAGAGGCTTCTAGCATATATAGTGCACTTGCACTTCACAAGTTTACCAACTTCGGTCGATAATTTATGTGAGAAATTTAAGAACATTAAATTGGCTAAACAACTAGTTAAATAAGGTGAAGATCAGACTAAGGGTGTCATGGGTCCATCTACGCACATCATAAAGTACTCCAACACCCATGTTGTATGGCTCAACACTTCAACATCTAGAGGTACATGAGGGGATGCAGTATCATGTGGAATCATCTCAAAACCTAAGGTTCATATCTCGAGGGGCAATGTTGAAGCATCAAGGTCATACTTTCTCTCATACTATGGAAAAAAAATTGTCCATTGGAGTGGTTTTGGGGAGGGCCAAGCCGATCCCTCAAGGGATATCTACTAATGTGTGAACACCACTTGAAAAAAACCTCGCGAGGTCAAGTGAAATCAACATCATTAGGAAAAAAAACCATTAAAGCATCATAGTTTACCATATCTAATGATGGGGGTACATGAAGACTTCACACAAATCTCACTTACAAATGTCTAACTAGATCATGACCTGTAAACAATTTACCTTATGTTAGGGATGATTAGGTCAAAAACCTTATTACGTATTTCCATCCGTCAAGGGGAGTGACATGTCCCAGGTCAACCCATCAATCGGTAGGTGTGTATGATAATAATGGTCATGGAGTTGAAGAAACTCCAAGGATAGTGCCATAGCCATGAGACTAACTAATAGGTATCCAATAATATGTGTGTATTGATGTAAAGAGGGAGAAATCATGGTGGCATGAGTAACCCCTTTTCTCAGCCTACTTTTTCCACACCTCTAGTGCACCTTTTACTTTAATGAGTTTTCTTTATTTCCTGCATATCTTAGGAGCCCAAGTATGATTTTATAATTTTCCAATACCTCTTTAAGATGTAACATTTTCTCGCTCATCAAGATTAGGTCTTTCAAAAATTCCTTTTTTTAGATCAATCATTAAAGGTTTGAGGTACTCCATGATGACTAATGCGAGGGGTAGAGCTCATGTTGGGACTTTTCCCATGCACTAAATATTGTCCCATCCATCTTTTGCATTTTTCACTTTCTTTCATAGTGGCTTAATATTATTTTAAATTTATTTTAGCTGCATCAACCTCTGAGGTCAAGTTTCGAGGCCCTGAATCAATGATGTGGATAAAGGGTGTCAGTCCCAATGACCAATGACTACCAACTGAAAGAATGGAAACGAATAATCGAGAGAGATGGAAAGTGGTAAGTATGGATTGCCTTGGGCACACTATCTACATCAGTGCCTACCCAATAGAGCCCTTCCTCAACCCTAAGGCCTTAGAGAAGGTCCCACTGGACTATAGTCAAAGACTTACCTTCCAAGTGAATTGTGGGAACAATAATACAATCAAGATTAGTTAATCATCCAATTTTCCCCATGATCCATATTAATATGAACATAACATTAAATGAAAACACATGATTGCAAGAAGGTTAGAGTACTTGCCAATAGATGACCCACCTTCCTTCAAGAAAAAATTTTAAATGAAAGATATTTCTAACTAGAGCAATCATTAGAGAAATTTTGAGGTCTAAAATTGGCCTCCCAAGGAATATTATAAAATAATACTGGAAATAATAAAATAAAACTAGATTACATCATTAAATTTTAGAGGGAAAAACGAAAAATTACTTTTTCAACTCATATTTTGAACTTGTCTCCCTATGGATTTACTCAAATTTCAAGCGGGAGTACTCATTGGATGTGGAATTTAATTCCTCATCCAAGGAATACTCATGTTGCATACTTTTGTTGGACCTTGCTACACGAAAAATGAGTATTGCAGTCACGTTTTTCATGTATTTCCCATTTTTCGTGTAAGAGGGTCCATCAAAAGTATGCAACATGGGTAATCCTTGGATGAGGAATTAAATTTTGCATCTAACGAGGCTCCCACTCGAAATTTGAGTAAAAACATAAGGAGATGAGTTGAAATTTTTTTATTTATTTATTTATTTTTATTTTTTTTTAATTTTTTTACTCCAAAAATGGTGAATTATCCCCCATGGTTGACATCATCATCTTGAATCCTATTGGTTCTTATAAAATTTATTTTGGTTGTACATTTTTGTTTTGACACCTATTTTATACCTAAAAATTTCTTTACTAATTATCATGGAGTTGTTGGTTGGACGATTATCAAATGAGGAGAAAAAAATACTCCTAAAGGTTACCCACTTTTGGTAGGTAACAACACCCTAGGACCTAAGTTTTTCCAAATAAACATTCCATTGAAACACTAAACATTTTCATTTTGATTCACGTTTCATGTTTTTGGTAACATTATTATCATATTCATATGAAAATCACTCCTAACACTCAACATCATTATACATGCTTACACAACTTTCAGTACAAAAAAAATTAAATTACTATCAATTTTGATCATGAATACAAGCCTATGATTAAGGCTTGTGATAATGTGATTCAAAATAGTTATCAATAAGAAATTCTAAATATATTGCAAGTCCTATTCATTTAATCATAATACTAAACAATGTCTTCAAAAGATAATATAAGAAAGCATCGAAATCATTAAAGTAACTCTATTTTTTTTTTTGTGATTAGTGGCACTAAGAATTGGAGTGATCTCGTACTCACATGTCATGGGATTTATTCCGTCCATTAACACTATAAATTCTACGTGTACCACATCCGCCCCTAACATGGACACGTGTAAGTTGTGTTTGAACCAAAGACCTCATAATCTTTATATAACGTGCTTTGCCAAGTTGTTAACACCTTGGGGGATAAAGTAGCTCTAATCCTTATTTATTAATTCTCATATTAAAAATTTCCAATTCAATACATGGGAGATTAATGGCAAAAACAATAATAATCACATATTCTATTTTATTAATTCATATTTCAAGGTCAACTCGACATCAATTATGACTACCAACATGTATAATGCATCAAGGATAGGATATTTTTTTAATTAGTTTTAAAGAATAAAATCAATATTGTGATATAAGAACAAATTATATAAAACTTCATAGTGAAATTGGACACTAGACAATATCGTGAACACTTTGAGAATTTAAAATATGTAAATTTATGTGATATTAAGATAGTGAAAGTTGAAAATAATTTATAGAATTAAAGAAGAAAGATATTTTTTGAAAAACATTTGCAGGGTTATTATCCCTTCCACAGGCAGGTAGATAATACATTGGAGTTTTTGTTCAAACCTATATTAATATAGGGTTTGACCAAAAAACGTTGCAAATTTTCTATAGTTTAACAATGAAAATTGAAGTCATCAAGCAGGAAGTCTAGGATCTAGTGGAAGAATCACGCAACTCGCACTGGGTCCTTCCATCTCTAAATGCAACCTTTCTCACCCTTATTCCAAAGGAGGATAAGGCAACGACTCCAGGTAAATATAGACCTATCGCCCTTTGCAATGTCATATATATGATCATTTCCAAAGTTATTGCTAACCATATGAATCTGTTCCTTCCCTTTCTTATTTCTCTGGAGCAAACGAGCTATGTTGAAGGTAGAAATATTTTGGACGGCATTATCCTCACCCATGAAGTCATTCATTCCCTCAAAGCTTTTAAAAAACCTAGAATGTTGCTCAAGATTGACTTATCCAAAGCCTTTGACAAGCTTAGCTGGGCCTACATCAAACATGTTTTCCTCGCCTTTGGGTTCTATCATACTTGGGTTCACTGGATAATGAGTTTTCTCACCTCCCCCTTCTTCTCTATCCTGGTCAATGGGATCCCCTCAACCACCTTCACCCCATCCAGAGGCATCAGACAGGGAGATACACTCTCGCCTTTCCTCTTTGTTCTTATGGTTGAAGGCCTTAGCGTATCATCAAGAATGTTGTCCAAGATAAAGCTCTAAAGGGAATTCTGATCCATAACCAACCTCCCGTCTCCCATCAACAATTTGTGGATGAAAACATGATCATGGGCCATCCCTCTATGCAAGAAGCCAGAACCCTCAAATCGCTTCTGGATTGTTTCTCTAAAGCCTTTGGAACTACTGTCAATGCCGATAAATCCTAGATTTTCCTTTTTAATATGCCCATTCTCACTCAACGGAATATTGCTAGGATCCAGAAGTTCACGGTTGCCTCTCTCCCCTCAAAATATCTTGGAGCCCCTCTCACCACCTCCGCCATCAAGCACTCCTCCTGGAAATAATTGCTCAACAAGTTCGAAGCCAGACTCTCTTCTTGGACCTATCGATCCCTAAACATTGCAGGTCGTCTAGTCCTCATAAAATTCATCTTACAGTCCTTGCCCCTTTATCTTTTTTCTGTTCTTGTAGCTCCAAAATGGGTCCTCAAAAATATTCTCAACCTTCAACGAACCTTCTTATGGGGAGGAAACAAGGAAAATCGAGAATGGGCCTTGGTTAATTGGAAGGAATTTTGAGATCCAGAGCAAAGCAACACAATCATGGGCACACAAATCTAGTGGAAATGGGTTTCCAACACTCATGAGCCATGGGCTGACTTATGGCCGCTAAATATGTTGCTACTTGGTATTGAGAAGACTTAATTAGATTCAATCAAGAGTCTAAGGGCTCCTTGATTTGGAATGCAACTAGTCAACACAAATACCTCATTCAAGCTCACAGCTTCTAGGAAATAAGGTCAGGCATGCAAGCCCGCTTCTGGGAAGATTCTTGGCAGCAGATGCCATTCCTTTCCTCCATTTTCCAGTGTTCTCTTTGGAGAGCCATTCTGCAAGAAAGAGGCAGAACAAGGTTCAAAAATTCTGGACTCAAGAGGTCGCTGACGGATTCCGAAACTGGCTACCAGCGAACAATTGGCAGGAAGACTAGCAAGAGGAACAACAACTTGATATATGGGCAGAATTAGAGAAACATTAAATCAGAGTGTAAGAAGGACCAGATATTCTACGTTGGGGATGTTAGTGTCAGTATTTTCATCCTTCCATCAGTGATCAAATTAACTCTTTCATTTCATGTTAGGGGTCCCATATTGAAATTTTTGTCATTCCATTTAGATCATCATGAAAAAATTTGGTCACTAATTAGGGTATTTAGATCATTACTACTCCTTTCACCTCCATGGTCAATGAACATCATCATGGTTATGTAATTCATTTTTTAAAGAGTACCATAGTCATCATGGTCATTATTCAACTCATTCTTCCATGTTGTGTCATCATTAGGTCATAGGGTCAAAATCATGAAAATTGGTCATTTCACCATCAAATTAATCTTTTTAAGCAGTAGTAATAGTCAAAGGTTTTCAAAAAAGGTTTTAAAAGCATGTTTTTATCTTAATTATGATGTATTATATGCAACAAAGTTATAAGGCTACAATTCAGATCAGACTGTGAAAGTACATGGTGGGTCCACTACACCACCAAAGGAGAAAATTGATTTTCAAAACAAAAAAGAAACTAAAACTCAAGCTCATTTTCTCATTCCACATTCAAGAGACATCTATCTACCAAGAAAACTCACTCCTAATCTCCCATCATTCCTGTAAATTTCCCAAATCCCTTGTTTTTCTTACACTAAACCCTAATTTCCTCTCCCATTGAGCTAGGGTTTGCTATGGAATCAGAGATATATGAGTAGAGGAGGCATAAGGAAGGTCATATCAGAAATTATGAGGCCATTCCATCTCATAAACATCATGTCTCCATCATTTTCAAGAAGTCGTTCCAAGGGACAAATCATTTGCGACACATAGGGCGAGTTTTTCTTCAAAGTATGTTTTCGACCAAACAGAGATGAAGTTTACAAAAGTGAGAGAGGTTTTTTTCCATCATAGGCCAAGGAACCAAAAAATTGATGGAAAAGAACCTCCTTCAGTTTTTACACAAGTGTTATGGTTTGGGAGTAATTCTAAACATATAGTTTCTATAGGAGAGTTGTTGTACTTCTCGACTAGTCTTGGGAAAATCAAATTTTCTCCCTGATGGAGTGTCCAAATTAATTTTTTGATAGGTAAAATGATAATTATACTAGTAGATATTTCCAATGATCTATCATGAAATCAATTTGGGAAGGCCTCCAAAACTGGCCTACACAAGCACGCTGCGCTTTTTTCACCCCCATTTTTCACTTTTTGACCAGTCTTGGGAGAATTGATTTTTGAGGGGCTATATGTTAGCCTCTCTCAAATAACAATAATAAATCCAAAATAATAAATTAATTAATTAAATATTCCAAGTTAGGAATATGTGCCTAAATCTTGGGTTGTTCCTCAAATATTGGAGTTTGTTTATTAACTCCTATCTTGGTGGGTTTTTGGTGAGAAATTATCTCAACCAAAGGAGCCTAAGATAGCACAAACTATCTCAGACATTTTCTCTCATCTATTTAAATTGTAAACTAAATTCTTTTAATAAGAGGGAATGATGAGAATTCCATGAGGATGAAGTCTCTTTTCCGCCATTGTTTTGTCTGGTTTTGTATCTGTTTTTCTATAATTTGTTTGAGTTGATTTCATTTTCTGATATGTGGTATCAGAGCGAGTTAAGATCCCTATTTTGAATATATACATAGGTTGTGTGTGCAAGTGTGAATGGCACTGGTGAAACGATGAAGAACGAGATCCACGGCGTTGATCCCCTAATGACTAGATCGATACCCTAATGTTCCATCCACTGAAGTGTTATCATCTAACGAGTTCTGTTGTGAAGTATTTGCTCATGTATGCGATCATATAGGGGGAGAGATCGCTTTAAATATGGGTAGTTTATAGGTAGGATTCACACTCGGAAAGGTGAAGACCCGCTACATGCACTCAATCGAATCGGATCATGGTCATTCGTTGTTCACAGAGCAGTCCGGTCCATTGACAGAATCTGGAACATGGAAAATTCGGGGGTTTGACATTGTGTTAGTTGGTGTCGAGTGTTGAAGCTGGCTCAAGGCATTTGGAGGGATGTTGTTATGCATTAAAGATGGCTCGACACAACTCGAGTTTTACAAAGAGTTGAAGCACCACTACATTGGTATCCATCATAAACACAACAGAACCGTGATCATTCCACATGCAGAAACATAGGTTGGGAAATTCTGTATTGCGGCATTGTGATTTGGGTTGTTTTTTTAATTCATGAATCATTGTACGTATAATAGTTTATTTCAAGGGACAGAAGTAGCCTTGTACATTGACTATCAGAATCATGATGTTATGGACAGGGTCAACCGTCATCTTGCTTGAGACATGACCCTAAACACAGTTAAGGTTTTAAGATTAGAAAGGTGAAGAATAATTCACTCCAGGGTATTTGTTTCTGTGCTTTTAACTAGCATTAATTAATGAGTTCTTAACTTCTTATCCAATTCCTCTTTCGATATCTCCAACTAGACGGAAATTTTAATTGGTTTTACTGCACATACTGGATTCTATTGCTAATAGCACAAGCGGAGTTATTTGTAAACGAGTAATAATGATGTGCTTTGGTAAGGCACACTTTTGGCATTTTATGAGCTTATGGCACTACGAATAGTCGCCAATTGACCGCCTTTCCCCAGAACTCCTGGTGTTCAATGCCACTACAACATTTAGGCTGGTGAACATGCTTAATGTTAATCTAGGTCTTTGCAGATGTGGAATTGGCAGGGTGACGAGAGGCCTGAGAAGATTTGAAGACAGGGGTGAGAGTGAGAAAAACTACTGTGTAAGAGACCAACGTGATGAGCAGAATACTGACACGGGGCCTCCATGTACCCTCTTCTGAAAATGTCGCTTCCCCATTTTAAGTTCACAAACTTCGTCAACTACTTATCATAAATGCAATGATTTCATGGCATTAGCAGTTGTGGATTTTAACATCCAATGTAGGATTCTTGCTGGAAGTGAAGTTGGTTGTCTCCTTTTTCCCATAACTTTCATGGAATTGTGGTTCATATGTTGCGTCCAGCATGAAGTAAATAACTTGGTGCCCAGTTGCAGAGAATTTCCCACTAAATCTATTCATAGAAATCGCCCATTAAATCATTTGACAACCCAACACTGCAATTTCAGTTCTACAATCATTGTTGAAAGAAATTTCTTGAGACAACTGCTTCAGGAAAATCATATCATACCAAAGAGATCTCGGCCTCAAAAGCGTTTGATTTATTTGTGACACCGCCAACAAAGATCGTTGAGTTTTTTTTACAAAAGAGACCTACCTTTCTGCCATGCGGCCGAGGCTTCACATTTCAGAGATCTTAACATGGTTTAAAGCCTTCACATGGAGCACAATATGAGGAGACATCACTATGCATGGTTCCCAATGATGTGGGCTCTGTTCAAAGTATATTCGTGGAGAAGCTTTTGAAAATACGTCATATGAGAGGGTACTCATGCATAAAAGGTGAGCTTTATTTTTTAAACGACTTCATACACACTATTTTAATTTTTTAAAGTGCCATAAGTAAGTGATTATTCAACATGTTTAAAAAAACTTGAAATATATATTCAAAAGAGAGTGATCATAAAGTTAAGGTATATATCTTTTGGAGTGATAAGTGAGTGGAGTATCAAATTTACCATTGTATATATAAAAGCATAGATTTTTATGGGTTTATGTAAAAACATAAATTTTGGGAGTGCTTAATGTCCACGTTATGGAGGACAAGTAGTTTTAATTTTTCAATTATGTGGGTCAAGTGGGAGGTATAAGGGTGGATTTATAGGTGAATTTTTTACTAAGTGATTTTAAAAAAAAATTGATATTAATCTTCTTGGAGGAATAAGGAAAAAGGACTTATAAAATTGTATTAATGGGGTGTATGGAGAGATAAGATGTGAGATTTGTAAATTTGGAGTGATAAGGGAAAGTAATTGTTGTGATTCCAAGTACCATTTTTCTTTGAGAGAGATTGAGTCGGTGAATATCCAGATTTTGAAGACAAATTGTTTCCAAGGGTTGTGAGCTTGGCATATTCATTACTTGAAGGTGGAGACTTCTTATGTACTCAATATTTAATAAAGAAATCATTTTTTGGTGATTGTGTCCTAGATCCGCCCGAAATTGAATAAGGGGATCTTAGGTACACCATGTGTGTTTGTGATGGCGCATGTTTTTTTATGGCTTCATGTAGTTTCTTTTTTATTTGTGTCTAGTTGTGACACATCAATAATTTCATTTAATATCGCATACATAAAGTTCAATATCAGCAAGCACAACACATGTAACGAAATAGCTGCAAGGCAGGAAAATTAAGCTCAACACGTGCAATTGTGTCACTACAACATATAATCAAAGATTGTCTACATCAGCACTCTACATCAACAATAAAATTCACTTATTCAAGTTAATGCATTTCAAAGAAAAGTCTACATCAACGTTCTTGAAAATCCATTTCAGAACTTGTAATCAAATTCATTGTTTTAAGTGAAACATTAAAAATTCATTGTTAATGAATTTTTAAGAGAACAAGTGAATCATTAAAATCATTGTAAGCTTTCTTGGGTGCATTGTCGACAGTGTTCGACACCCTTCCTTTATGCAAAATCAAGTGAGTGCACGGATTTCTAAAGAAAACAAGCAACAATTTTACATCTCCAAGCGAGTGTGAGTATTCATTCAAGCAATTTGCATCAAGTCATTACAAAGATCAAACCATCAAGCGAACCAGCGTAGGAGTTCATTGCAGCAACTATCTAAGAAACCAAACAAGTTCAACTCTAACACCAATCAAGCACGTTGAGATCAACATCAAGCGAGCGTGGCTATTCATTCAAGTGAGCGTGAAGTCATGAAGTAAGTCAAGTGAGTGCTTAAACAAATGCGATCATCAAGTGAGCGTGAATTCCAGAGTTTAAGTGAGAAAATTCTACAATTCTAGCAAGCGCAATAAGCAACAAATCAAGCGAGCGTGCCATTCACGTCACATAGCAAGCGAGCGTGTCATTCAAGTACCAAAAGCAAGTGAAATAGTTCAAAGCACGACATCTCCGACAAGAGAGCCTGATTTCAAGTGAGCAAGTTCAGATGGCGCAACATATTCAATTGTTAAACATTCTTCAAAGTTTGATCATCTCAAGTGATGAAGACATGGTGCAAGTCAGCAAAGAAACTCTTGTTGATCTTTCACGGCATATACAACAAACAAAAGAAACCATTGTGTTTCTTCAACTAGAGTTGCAACTTCAAAGGATTGAATTGCAAGAAAAGCGTGATACTTTCAAGTTTTTGAACCATCCAGATGATAAGTCATTCATTCCAACAACTTCAAGTGTCGAATTTGTTCCAGTTCCAATTTCTTCCAATCCCATCATCAATCCATGGGAAGAAATTCAAAATAACAGGAATCCACGCGGCTTAGGATATGCCAATGATGACACCAACTTACATATTCCAGATTATTCCAAGCCAATTAAGTTCGTCAGTGCAGGATTTCTTGCACAACTCACCTTAGTAGATTCTGAGAAAGTTGAAGACAACCAGCAATGCACGCAACCCAAATTTGCAGACAAACAAAATTGCACGCAACCTGAAGTTGAAGTCCAACCGAAATGTTCTCATTGTCAAAGAACCAGTCATCTGGAAGATCAGTGTTTTGATCTCCATCCTTGTCGCCATTGTGGCAAGCCCAATCATTCCTCAGAAAAATGTCACAACCAAAAAAAATCAACCAGATTGAAGATACATTATGAATGGATTGACCCTTGGAAATTGTCATCCACAGTAAATAGATTGTCTCAATTCTACACCCGAATACAATCACACATAGTGCAGCCAACAATGAAAAGATGATGGTACTCTCATGCAGTTGAACGAGGGAGTACACCAGTGTAAAACTCCTACACCTAAAGGCGGGGAGTTTAGGAATACTTTTCAAGAGAAGTGTCTCTCCTTTCAGCTGACAAAGGGGGAAAAATGTCAATGAAATTGACAGTGGTTGTCAGATTGAAAGTCTCGACAAAACCAAAAAAAGTAGCCAATGGGAATCTTCAACAGCCAGTGGGCATCATCAACAAATTTTCTAGTGGGCAGTCGACAACAAAGAAGCAGTGAACAGTTTTCAACACAGCAAAAGCAATAGTGATTTGTTTTTGACATCATCAGCCAGTGGGCTTTGAACAAATTTTGTCAGTGGACAAAGGATGTTGATTTCATGAAAAGGACAAATGGATCCTTTTGAAATTGGCACTTGATGGAGTTGTCAAGAAAAATTCAGAGATGAATCAAACATACAGCTCACTCATGGTCTCTTCAGATTGCAGTTTTTCGGCATCCAGCTTTGGCGGTTTTTCAGGCAATGTTTTTGAGGATCAACATGAGAACTTGGAAGATAGTTCCTCGTTCTTATTTTGGATTTGTCATTGAAGGGGGGAATGTTAGCCTCTCTCACATAACAATAATAAATCCAAAATAATAAATAAATTAATTAAATATTCCAAGTTAGGAATATGTGCCTAACTCTTGGGTTGTTCCTCAAATATTGGAGTTTGTTTAGTAACTCCTATCTTGGTGGGTTTTGGTGAGAAATTATCTCAACCAAAGGAGTCTAAGATAGCATGGAATATCTTAGAAATTTTCTCTCATCTATTTAAATTGTAAACTAAATTCTTTTAATAAGAGTGAATGATGAGAATGCCATGAGGCTGAAGCCTCTTTTCCACCATTGTTTTGTCTGGTTTTGTATCTGTGTTTATATGTAATTTGTTTGAGTTGATTTCATTTTCTGATACTATAATTGATAATTTTCAGTGCTTGATAGTTTCATTGTGTAGACGACAGAATGATATTTCCAACAAGAAATCACGATCTCAATTTGGATTTTGAGAAGTCATCCAAAAGTGAGTTAGAAGATGGCGATATGCTTTTGCCAAAGGGCATTTTTCTTTTGCCTAGGGCGCTGCACTTTTTATAGGGACCTCCAATGACAAAAATGAAGGCAACATTGGATTCAGAAGGCCAAATACAGTCGCCCTAGCAACTTTGGAATGTTTTTTGGGGCCAGATAGTCAGTCAACAAGTCAAAAAACACCTCAAAAAACATATTTTTGCCCTGTTTTTTAGGATGGCGTTGTGCTTTTGACCAGTATTGGAAGAATGAATTTTTTGAGGGTAAAATCAACACCATTATGGAAAATAAGCACAGATCTAGAACTAGATAGGACAGGCTTTCTAATGAGCTATCCTGAGCTCAATTTGGACACTAGGAATGCCTTCACAAGTGGAGCTAAAGTTGGAATTGCGCTTTTTACCAATATTCTGAGTTTCCTAAAATTTGTAAATTTTCCCAGTTTTCTCAGTTTCACCTTGGAAAATGATGTTTTTACCAATGTAATTCAAGGATTTAAGTGTAATAATCATGTTTTTAAGTTACTCAGGGGTAAATATATTAGGTAAAAACTCTTGATGAGATGTAATGAGTCAGTTTCTAAAAGGTGAGGGATGAGTCAGTTTGACCTCCCTACACTCTAGGTATGCAGTTCAGTTTTTGGTGGAACAACTCCTCAACTTAGGGATTCAACCCCTGAGGTTGGGAGAAGTTGTTTGATGGATATATATTTCACTTATTGACTCATTTCACAAGTTGGACAAGGTTGGATGTTGTTGCATTGATCAGAGACTCTAGTGTAATAAGTATTTGGCAGGAATTTAATGAAAAAGTTGCAGCTATTTCCTTGGGATACCTGTGGTATGGAAATTTATAATAGTTTCTTCTTCTATTACATATGTATGAATTTTTTGTATTCATGATCCATTTCATCTCTATTATATGCTGATTTTCAAGTTGATAAGCATAATACATCTCTCATGCTCTATTTTGGGAAAATCTTAATAGTTTGTCTCATTTCTTCAATTTAGAAAGAACACATGCATTTTCTTGCTCTTTCTAGCAACTCATATGTATGATCCATCCCACTTAAAAGCCCGAAAGTGTTAGCTTTCCTACCTACCTTGGCCCATTGAATGGACTACAATCCTAATATTATTTACCCTGACCTAGCCTCTTTGACCTAATTCACCCATCCAACAAACCAATTCAAATAAAAAATCAAACCCTTGTACTCATACCTAGCCTAAAACCCTAATTTATCCAACCCTTTTGGTTGTGACTTGTTGTAATGTTCCCAAAAGGGATTGCTCGGCAAGACATGCCTAAAAAATGCATTTCTCAGGGATGTGTGCTTCAAATATCATAAAATGTGTTAAAAAACACTCAGCAACCAATCCCAAGTACTGCAAAAACCTTTATTCATCTTTTATTCTCAAAAAGGTGAGGAAAAGAAGATTTTCATGCCCTAAAATGACTGTATTCAGAAATATGCGTAAAAATAAGGGTCATGGCTCTGGGATACATTAGATTAGGTCAAGAGGGATTCACATGCATAATTTTAGCAAAAAAAAATGCGTTTTTCTATGTTAAACAAATCCTCCATTCCCGACTAGGCTTAAAATTACTGATTTCCCATGACTTGGAGTATGCAGAAATTTTTTGAAGCATAGAGGGCATATTTTCTCAAGGTTTTGGTGATTTTATGTAGAGATAAAAATATTACAAGCTTAGAATATGATTCAAATATATTACATTAGAAAATACATATCTATACTTGAAGAAAAGGCCTCAAAACCAAGCTTTATGACACAAGAAGTAGAGGTTGAACCAGACAGCGTAATATTCAGAAATATGAAGCAGTGTTTCATTAAGTTTTAGATCTATAACATATCATAGTACAAAAGGATATATCTAAATGGGATCTATATGCAAAAATGACTTTTAAGTACATTCCCCTTGGGGATCTCAACTGATAATGAAGGACATTGAATAGATCTTAGATCTACACCATGGATCTGCAGTAAACTTCAGAAATTTTTGAAGAATATATCACATAGCAGATCAGATCTGAAATAGGACATGGATTGGTTGGCCAATCCACGGATCACCTCAGTGAAGGAAAGGAGCCCTTTCACCGGAGATCTCTCCTCCAAACTGCTAGCAAATAAACACTGCCACTCTGCCTGCAAAATAACACAGTTACTGAAGATAATTGCGCAGATGAAGTGATGCACACTTTGGCCTCATGCCAAGATAATAATTTGAAGCTCAAAATAGCTATTGCACTCCTGCCAATGATTTATATTACTTCCCCACTGAGAAGATGCAATAGAACTCTTCAAATCTGAATAGATCTGATTCCACTTGCTGCAGCTCTCTAAACAGTGAAACCCTAATCAGGATTTACGCTGTCAAGGAAGATGAAGCTTGGCCAATTCCAGATAGTGGACCAATGCAACACAATCTCCTCCAAGAGACCCTCAAGGAAGGAAGAGGAATTCCTAAACAGGAAATTCCTCTCTCTTAGCTAAACAACCAAGAGATTTTGAGTTGCTCAAGCAATCTCAAAATCGAATTATCATCAACAAAAACATTTTACTTGAGCCTTCTCCTTCCTTTTATAATATGATGATGTGAAAAACCCTAAACCACCTTGAATCACTTAAACCCTTTCACATGAGGTCTTTCTAGAACCCCTTTCACATGAGGTCCTCCTTCTAGAACTGCGATGTCCCTTTAGGAGATACATTGAACCTTGACAATGTAGATTTGGTCTTGTTGACCCAGTCAAATAGCTCAAACATGTTTCACACACAAGTGGATTTTATGTAACTGGTTCAGATATAGTTTTGTTCACATTGAGCATTGATTTATTCATTGATATAAGGAGTTTTACATGTCCTCCATTAGTCATTTATTCATAAATGGAAAATAAAACAAAATTTAAATATTCCTATTAGCTTGGGCTAATTAGGAAAATTACAGTCCTCCCCTCCCAAATGTTGCTTGTCCTCAAGAAACTACAAGGATAGAACTGAAGGATGTCCCCTCCTCCTACTGTAGCATCCACATATGATGATCTCCTCCAAATAATTAGATGTTGTGTCAACAACGAATCTCCATATTGCCTCTCCCAAGCATGAAAATTAGTTGAATAGATATCATCATGAATAAGTAGAGTATTCAAGAAGGCAATAAGGTGTTGTGATAGCAGCCTGAGGCTGCAAACCCACATTCTCACTCTCAGATGCATATAAAAATGCATGACTCAGTTTCAATCAAATTAATTTCCCAAATCTGGGCAAACTTCTAATAATGCGGAAGCTTATATTTAAATCTTTGATTTAAATTTATAATAAAACCCAGTTCACAATCTTCATATGTAGAAGCTTTCTGTTTAAAACTTATGGTTGAAGCCATAGTCAAAACCCATGTTATGAATATTCGAATTAAATATTCGACTTTCAATTAAAAGAAAATCTCAAAATTTAGCTCTTACCTTATGGAAAATCTGAGTTTTTAATAAAACCCAAATGTAATATAATCCTGGCAACATATATTAAATCAAATAAAAATCTTCGCACCCACTCATTTCATACCAAAGTTAAAACCCATTTAACTTGTTAAATTCACTCACTCACCCGAATTTCCACAAAGCGTTAACATATATGCAGCCACCACTAACATTTCGTTTGATACCAAAGTTCGACTTTGGTTGGAACCTCCAAGGATGCTAATAACTTCAATTCATATCCATTTCACACTTTAGTTAAAACCCAACTATCAACATGAATAATTGGTTTGGGTCCCATATCAATTTGACTTACCTTGCCTTAACCTTCTCGCATCTCAATGATGTGAATGCCATCGATCATTTGGATCAGATCATCCAATGAAAATCGCACTCATTCGACTTGAGTGACTTATCACTCCAATTTCATGCGACACCATCGGTATTTGCTGGGATGATGTGTCACAACACGATTTGATCGCGTTGAATTCAATCATGACCGCTTATGGCCCAAAGGCTGTGCGAAACCCGTGGTTTTTCTTCTTAAAACAACCTTCCTTCCAACTCGCATCCTCCGCTTGCTATTTCACAATCCATTGGTTTCTTTCAGCTGCACCATCACTTTACAAATTCCGCCATACTCTTCACTGGTTTAACAATATGATATTCATTTTGATTCATTGTTTTCTCATAGCTCCACTCGCACAATTTCACCGCTTCTCCTTCATGCCTGCTTTTGCAGTCCCAATTCAAAATTTGTGCCTTTGCTTTCAATACAAAATTTCTGCAATTTAAATATCTATCAATTTTGTTCCACTTGTGGTTTTGAACAGCCCCTGCTGCTCCATCGATTTCATCCTACTCGTGATGAATTCACAAATTTCCTTCACCTTATGATTTGATCATTCTTCTTTGCCTTCGATTCAAGGTTTCATTATATTGTTGTTCAATTTAACAATTCGAACAGGCTAAATTCTTTCCGGCATTTATGCAATGCATGGCTTAAATACTATTGTCTGATTTCTATCACAGGAAATCCTTCTTGGACTTAAACACCAGATCTCACTATATTTTATTACACAACAAATGTGTAAACCCTCTCTTTCGAATGCTCTATATGATGAAACTCCCAATTGTGACTTCAATACCAAATTATTGTATACACACAATAGACTGTGTATTTCTCCTTATGATGTTTCATATGAAATCAAACTTATTCCAAACACATTCAAACCAATTTGTGTCTAAAATTAGACACCCAAGTCCATTATTTGATGGAATCGATCCATTCTGTGATCGATTCACACAAATTCACAGTAACAATTCAATATACAGCCTTTTAAAATCAACAATCCCATAAACATATAATTCAGGAATGAATATGAACTCATAAATGAGTTCTCTGTATTTACACACACAGTAATTACATGGAATTATTCTTTCAGGCCTAATATTCAATCAGTGACCTTCTTCCTCTAATTGCCTGAAGGCTTACAAAAAAAACCCTGTTCCTATTCTACTCTCTCAAATATTCAAATCTCTAATCTGTTTTTTAATGTCTTTGAGGCTTACATTTTATACAAATGGTCCTGAATCTATTTTTCTTTTTCAGTTCCAGTATTTTCTCAACAATTCCCTATGAATCCTATTTAATCCTTAAGGATCCTCTTTCATCCCAAAAATAATGAAACAAACTATAACTTAGGATTTATAGTTAATTCTTAAATCTCTAAATCCCTATACACTCTCAATTCACTCATGTTGTCAAACATTCGAGAGAATTTACAATTCCTCCCAATATTTAATTAAAAATCATTAAAATTCCTCAAAATATTTATAAAAATCCAACTCCTTTGAAAACTCAAAATTCCCTAATTTTAATAAAAATACATGGAATTTTCTTTTAGCCTAATGCCCCTGCATCAAACTCCCAAGGTCAAAATTAATCATGATCTCCTGATCATGTGCTTTTAAATCGTTGCCTCCTGGATCCCATACTCTGTTTTGCTGCTGTCCATAAGCTGCATTATTCCTCAATTGCACTTCTCTAGGCTTCCATATCTTGTTCTGCATCTTGCCACTTGCTATGCTTTCACAATCTGTTCTTGTCTTTCCTTTGCTGAAATTTCTCTGCTTTCTTTCTGTTGTTTGCTTCTTCTGAGACACCTTCATCATCAATCTTCTGATGCTTTCAATCTCTCTATCCAGTTTATCTTCTGTCTGGAAATTACTCTGCCTTTTGTTGCCTTCACTTTTTGTTGCTGCCAAAACTGCTGCTGTTGCCTCCCTGATTGTTGTTGCCTCCCAAACTTCCTGAATATCTCTTAAGATATCTCCCTCTACAACAATTTTCTTTTGTTCATCACCTTCCTTCTGCAACATCTTATCTTCATTCAAGACAACTCCAAGAGATGAATTGCCTTCTGTAATACCTGTAAACACAGTCAATTTTTCAGTTTCAAAATTACAAGACCCAATGGTCTCATTTGATGATCCATTCACTAAATCTTCTTTTTGCAGTTCCAAGTCTCTTTCAAGACCCAGAAAATATTCACTGTCTTTCTTCTCAACTTTCATTGTGCCAATCACCATGTTAGAATGATGATCCTCTATTATGTTTTTAGCTAACATAGTTTCCTTTTCATTCAATTCTCTGACAATTTCCAATTGTTGTCCTTCTTTGCCTGCATAATTAACATATGAATTATCAGCATTAAAATTACAAGGTCTCAATACCTCTTCCTCCTCTGGAAACATATCAATATGTTTTTCGGAGTTCTCTTCCAAATCCTTTGTCAGCATATCAGTATGCTGGCTTAATTCCACCATCAGACTATCAACTAGTCTCTCCTTCTCATCATATGTTTCATGACTGTCATTCATGAAAATTTTCCTGCCTTGTTTTTCCAGCAATTTATCCTGAGTGTAGATCCTCTGCTTCTCCAATTCTCTCCTCTGAAGATTTAATTTTCTATACAATTCAACAATTTCAATTAGAGTAGAATTTGGAAACTTTACATGACTTTCCATACCTTCATTTGCTTGTGACCAATCATCAGATGGTCTTTCTTTCTCTGGTTCAATATTCTACTGAATATTTTCATTAGATCCCTTTGTCTCTTTTTCTTCCTGAGATCTTGCTATCCCAGCATAGATCTGAACAGATTTCAGATTCAATTCTCTCTCTTTAACAAACTCTAAAGTTTTTTCATCATCCTGTGATGTACCTGCAATCATACACAACTCATTAGTTTTAAAAACATAAGACTTTTCAGTCTCATTTGCTTCTTCAAGCATTTCTCCTTGAACAGATTTGCATGTGGAATCCTCAAATTCCATCCTTGACTCAAACAATTTGAGTTCTTCCTTCAATAAGGCAATATCCTTTTCCCTCCATTTCATTTGCAATGGTTGCCAAATTACTCTCTTTCCCTTCAGTGGAAAGATCCATCCTCCTCTCTGGTTTTCCTCTTCTTGCTGCCATTCCTTTAGTACCTCCAGTTGTACTTTCATCACTGCAATCTCTCTTTCTCTATCCTTATCAGTCATGTTACCTCTGTGAAATTCCTTAGAACCTCTTCTATGATCCTCCATGATCATCTTCATGAGCTCTCACTCACCATGAGTTGCACTAAGCCTCTGCAACATTAAGCTCTCCTGCTGCCACTTACCTCACCAATCCCTTCACTGGACTTGGTCTTTTGGCAAGCACTGGTTTCTGGAACCTCTTGAGCACTCTCTTCTGCTATCTCTAGGCTATATCCTCAACTCACCTTCTGTTGAGAACACTTCAATTGTTCTCCCTATCCAACCTTTAGCTGGAATATCAGGTTCACTGCCATCACCATCAAATCTTTTTCTTCATCATATCTACAACCATAATTCTACAATCATAATTTAAAATCAAAAAATTATCTCACCTTTAAGATCCTGCATGATCTTGTTCTCTTCATTTCTGCAAATGCCTGTTCACTGCAATTTTGTGTATTTGCTGCATATCAGATTTTAAAATCTGATCTCTTTCTCCTCTCACCACACATGCCTTCAGATTTAATTAATTAAAAAAAATCTTCAATTCTCAACAGAGCCTTTCTTGCTCTAATACCACTTGATAGCAGCCTGAGGCTGCAAACCCACATTCTCACTCTCAGATGCATATAAAAATGCATGACTCAGTTCACAATCTTCATATGCAGAAGCTTTCTGTTTAAAAATTATGGTTGAAGCCATAGTCAAAACCCATCTTATGAATATTCAAATTTCAATTAAAATCAAATCTCAAACTTTGGCTCTTACCTTATGGAAAATATGAGTTTTTAATAAAACCCAAATATAATATAGTCCCGGCAACATATATTAAATCAAATAACAATCTTCGCACCCACTCATTTCATACCAAAGTTAAAACCCATTTAACTTGTTAAATTCACTCACTCACCCAAATTTCCACAAAGCATTAACATATATGCAGCCACCACTAACATTTCATTTGATACCAAATTTCGACTTTGGTTGGAACCTCCAAGGACGCTAATAACTTCAATTCATATCCATGTCACACTTTAGTTAAAACCCAACTATCAACATGAATAATTGGTTTGGGTCCCATAGCAATTCGACTTACCTTGCCTTAACCTTCTCGCATCTCAATGATGTGAATGCCATCGATCATTTGGATCAGATCATCCAACGGAAATCGCATTCATTCGACCCGAGTGACTTATTGCTCCAATTTCATGCGACACCACAGGTATTTGCTGGGATGATGTGTCACAACACGATTTGATCGCGTTGAATTCAATCATGAACGCTTATGGCCCAAAGGCTGTGCGAAACTCGTGGTTTTTCTTCTTAAAACCACCTTCCTTCCAACTCGCTTCCTCAGCTTCACCATCACTTTATAAAATCCACCATACTCTTCACTGTTTTAACAATCCGATATTCATTTCGATTCACTGTTTTCTCACATCTCCACTCGCACAATTTCACTGCTTCTCCTTCATGCCTGCCTTTGCAATCCCAATTCAAAATTTGTGCCTTTGCTTTCAATGCGGAATTTCTGCAATTTAAACATCCATCAATTTTGTTCCACTTGTGGTTTCAAACAGTCCATGATGCTCCATCAATTTCATCCTACTCGTGATGAATTCACAAATTTCCTTCACCTTATGATTTGATCATTCTTCTTTGCCTTCGATTCAAGGTTTCATTATATTGTTGTTCAATTTAACAATTCGAACAAGCTAAATTCTTTCCGGCATTTATGCAATGCAATACTATTGTCCTATTTCTACCACAGGAAATCCTTCTTAGACTTAAACACCAGATATCACTATATTGTATTACAGAAAAAATGTGTAAACCCTCTCTTTCGAATGCTCTATATGATGAAACTCCCAATTGTGACTTCAATACCAAATTACTGTATACACACAATAGACTGCGTATTTATCCTTATGATGTTTCATATTAAATCAAACTTATTCCAAACACATTCAAACCAGTTTATGTCTAAAATTAGACACCCAAGTCCATTATTTGATGGAATCAATCCATTCTGTGATCGATTCACACAAATTCACAGTCACAATTCAATACACAACCTTTTAAAATCAACAATCCCATAAACATAAAATTCAGGAATGAATATGAACTCAGAAATGAGTTCTCTGTATTTACACACACAGTAATTACATGGAATTCTTCTTTCAGGCCTGATATTCAATCAGTGGCCTTCTTCCTCTAATTGCCTGAAGGCTTACAAACAAAACCCTGTTCCTATTCTACTATCTCAAATCTTCAAATCCCTAATCTGTTTTTTAATGCCTTTGAGGCTTACATTTTATACAAATGGTCTTGAATCTATTTTTGTTTTTCAGTTCCAGTATTTTCTCAACAATTCCCTATGAATCCTATTTAATCCCTAAGGATCCTCTTTCATCCCAAAAATAATGAAACAAACTCTAACTTAGGATTTATAGTTAATTCTTAAATCTCTAAATCCCTATACACTCTCAATTCACTCATGTTCTCAAACATTCGAGAACATTTACAATTCATCCCAATATTTAATTAAAAATCATTAAAATTCCTCAAAATATTTATAAAAATCCAACTCCTTTGAAAACTCAAAAACCCCTAATTTTAATAAAAATAAGTGGAATTTTCTTTTATCCTAATGCCCCTGCATCATGCTGCCTAGAGGCTCCCTTGAGGCATGGGATCTGAAATGTATTGGGAAACAACATTCCCATGTGGATCCTCCATCCCCAAGTAATCATCCACACAAAATGAGTCACCTCCCAACATGCCAATTCCTGGAAATGTTCCTCCACCTTGAGCTCCCGCAAAATAGGTGGGCTGAAAATATGCATATGGTAGACAAGATAGCCTACCCCATGCAGTTCTCCTCTCCACTTAAGATAAGTGTAGAGTGAAAACTGATCTTGGGCTGCAAGGATATTACACTCAAGTGGCATTATGAAGATTAGATCTGCAAATATCCTCCCTCCAACGCTGTAAAACCAGTTATCCCAAAAATTTTCATATGTGATGGATAGAAGAGTATCATCATAAGGTATCCCATCACACACATGGCTCACCTCCAAGAGAAAAAAGTGTTTGGTCATGGTGGCCACAACTCTTCCCATGTTCCCATTAGAACATGCACTGTAGAAAATGTGGGAACCTACTTCCCAAAAGGACACATCCAAACCATGTGCCTCACTCAACATCATGTCTCCCATCAAGATAAAAGCAATATCAGCAATTGAGAACATGATTTTCACCATCATTAAGGAAATACTGAAGGTCCTATGTGATGCAAGAGAGTACCAACAGTTCCCCAAGTCTTGACAGTGCAGTTTTACAAACTGCTGCTTTAGAAGAATACATGGAAAATTGTTTCCTGTTACATAGTTAATCATATGAATCAAATGAACATACATGTAAGAAAAACATCTTTGCCCAAGGCCACATAAGAGATGGTTGTATCCATCATATAATTTGTCCCAATGTATATCATGGAGCCCAATGAATAGCTTGCCCTCTTGTGGAGCAATACACTGCTAAAATATGGTAAGAGGATGCAAGAAAAAGCTTTCACCATATGTTGGAAGCAAGAAGATACATGGACCCATGAATGAATTCTCAATAATAGTTTGGCATACTCCCATGAAGGGGAATGAACCAAGTGCTACATGAAAGTCCTTCTCCTCATGCTTGGAAACCCAAGTCAAGAAAATCACACCACAGTAATAGATGTCTCCATCTACCACTTCATCTTCTTCACCTCCTCTTTGCTCACCAAGTGCATCGAATGAGAAGTGATCCTGGGAATACTCCATCAATAAATCCCAGCTCCAAAGTGACAACGCTGTTGGCCTATCCAAATAGGCCCCCATCAACACATAGCTCCAATATTTGACATGCAGAATGTCAAAGGCATCTCCCATAATGCTGCTACATATGAGAATTCCTTCCCATGAAGAAAGTCCTTCTTGAACATATAAGGCCAAGGAGTAACCCCTTTGCACTTGATAGTGCCATTTTCTAATCCTGCAACATCATGAAAACTGTGAGAGAAAATCTGCCCTTGCTCTCTAAAGAACATCCCAAGCAACACAATATTTTGGTGCCTCCTCATACTTCCATCATCCAAATCATGTAGTGACAACATGGTGTTTTACATGAAGAATGTTATGCCAACACAATGTTCCCATACTCTTTGCTGCTCCATGATGCAAGTATTCCGTGACATACCCTTAGAAAGAGAGTGATGACCAAACTCTTTCAAGAGCAACCAATGCAGCCAAGCCTCCTGCTACCCGGTGTCATAGATCTGTCATAGATCTGCAAGTGGCTCTCCAGCTTCTTGCTCTCCATACACATCCACTCAACCAATTGTGGATGTCTCCTTCCACCCTTCATCCTGGTAATCCTCCCATGAGGGCTACCATCATCCCAAATTAAATTCCTGCATTTCATGGGATCTTGAAATTCAATCTTCCCAAGGATCAATTTGACCCTATGAGGACCCAAATAGGTGGTAGACGAAAACCTCCCATCATGGTGTGCATGGCTCAAGAATTTTCCAACACAGTCATGAGAGATGTTATCCATCCGAAGATGTCCTCTATCTACTATCTGCTCCTATGAGAAGGGAAGATCCTCCTCAAACTATTGAAGAAATTTTCACTCCATGATGTGCTGAAGTTCACCTCCAATGAATTCTTCCCATGAGGTCTTCTCCTCATGCATGGCCTTCCAAATCCAAAGGGGCCTTGGATTTGCTGCAAGTAGAAGTTTCTCTTTGAGTAGGGGTGTGCTCATTGAGAAAGGGTCATCTAGAAGGGAGAAAGGTTTACTCACTTCAAGATGTCTACCATCCATCATTCCACCCTCTATTGCTTCATGAATGAATCTTCCATGTGAATGCTCCAATAAGGAATGGTTCCTCTCTTATTCCTCACTACCTTTGCACAACGCAGTGCAACTCTGTTGCTCTAAATCAACAACATGCAAAGATGTAGATCCCTTCATACAATGTGCTGAAATGACAATAGATGGATTTTTAATCTGATGGCGAGCATAACCCACCAAACTCAGAATCTCTCCAAGCTGTGCATATAAAAATGCATCTCCAAAATTAGCTCTAAAATTTCCAATCCCGGCAATTTCACAAACACTTTTACATGTGGAAGCCCTTCAAGCATATGGTTCAAACTACAAACCCAAAAATCTACACGCCTTGATCAAATGCCATAGCATATTTGACCAACGCCCATATATGAATTCAAACCGTGAAAAAAAAAACCCAAATGCCAATATAAACTATGTTTTAAAGGTTCAAACTGGAAAATTAATGCCATTTTTCGAACTCAGGGTTGCAAATATATGTGCGCCTTGCCTTTTAAACCTGCCAAACTGTGTGAAGACTCACACGTTCCATGATGACATCGGTTCGCAGCAGTAGCAATGGATTTGAATGGACCTTTTTAAACTTTTCCCTCACACCTTGTTCCTATCGGAACCAACCTTTTATAAATCACAAAAAAAACTCTTTTATATGTCCAAAGCAGTTTTGAACGCCTTATCAACCAAAATAATATATGTATATCTCCGCTCCACGATCTGGTCGATCTGATGCTCACCTCCATTCACAAGTCGGCAATCTTAATATGTCCTTCCAACCATCGACAGTTCTACAATCCCGATGCGATGTGACTTGAATCAATTCACCATCGGCAATCGACACTGTGCTATGATTTTTATTGTTCAACAACTTACGCCGATGCGATATCAATTTACGATCGCAATTCGTTGGGATTTGGATGTCACTTAACTATCGGCATATCCACTGTTCCGATGCGATGTAAATCGGAGTTCGCCATTTGCAAGAATTGGATGATGCCGCTTCCTGTAGCGTTATGAAATTTCTCGGCCCCGATCTCATTAATAATAAATTTTAATACACTTCGAGTCCGCTCCCATTGCAATTGTATAGCGATATGTGAACACTTTTCCAGTCCGATGTGATAATTTTTTTATCGACCCGATGGTTATAAATCAACCCATATATATATATTAAATCCGCTCCAAAGTTCTGATAAAGGTTTTATTGCGCAATTTCATTGTGTTCATCACTTTGATGCTCGCAGACTTAACTATTTGGGTTTGTCTTAACATAGAATCTTACAGTTTGAAATAAAAACACAGACCACAACTCTTTCAAGCAATCCCAAACGCATCAAATCTTAGGGACCTGTCCCACCTCAATGGATATAACATTAAATTTATTCATAATATAGAACCGGACAGAGTCTCGGCATTTGCCAATTACACAAGAAAATAACTACTGTTGCACACAAACACAGTCCACCACCACTCTGAGCTCACGCTCCACACCAAAACCTCACTCTAACCTGCTATATATTTTTCTCTTCCACCTCTCCAACCCCCGTTCATGCCTTTTTAGGCTTACATTTATACAATGGGTTCTAAAACCACTTTCTAGTTTAGATCCCTAAATCCCTCAACAAAATCCTAAAATCTCCTTCTTGTTCCTAAAACTCCTCTCTAATCCCTAGATTCATGAACTGACTCCTAAATTAAGATTTACAATCAATTTTCAATCCCTCAATCTCTCAACTATCCTAACTTTCTCATGTTCTCCTACATTCGAGAACATTTACAATAAAGCCTTACAATATTCAATTAATTCCCGCTCTCATTAAAATCACTCAAAACATTAAATAATTTTATAAATCCAATACTTAAGAAACCAATTTCCTTGAAATACAAGACCCCCTATTTCTACTTAGAATATAATGATAATATTGAGCTGGATGCTCCTGCATCAGACTCCCCATGTAAGAAAATTTGTGACCACCTGGTCATAAGTCTGGATAATTGTTTCCTCCTGGATCCCAAACTTTATTTTGTAATCTTTCCTTGCTTGTCAACTGCTCTATTGTTTTTGTTATCTGCTGTTGTTCTTCAGGTTTCCATATTTTATGCTGTAATGCTCCACTTGCCCTGCCCTAAAGGTCTGCTACTGTCTTTCTCTGAGACATTTTCATCATCAACTCAATTTCTTTGTCCAGTATATCCTCTGTCTGCTGATTGTTTCTATCTCTTGATTGCTGAACTCTCATTATTTCTTGTTCTTCACTTGTTTTGATCACTTCCTTTCCACCCTTACTACTATTTTGCATCTTTTCTGTTGCTGCTACATTGTCTTTTAGAACAATTTCTTGCCTCTGTTTTCTGCATCTGTCAACTTCTTCTTGATTATTATTTATGAAAACTATTTTGTCATCCTTCTTCAGTAATCTATCCTGGACATTCATCTTCTGCTCTTCCAACTTCCTCTTTTGAAAGTCTAATTCTCTATATAACTCAATGATTTTACTTGGAGTGAACTTTGGAAATTTTACATAATCTTCTATTTCCTTATTTGTTATTGTCTCATTATCACATGGTCCTTCTTCCTCTGCTAAATATTCCTTAACATCCTTCAGTAGATGTTCTTCCTCTTCTTCTTCCATTTGGCTATCCACCTGTGCCAAATATGTTCCAGCGTCTACTACAACATCTTCAATTATAAGACAATCATTACAATAAAAAATATAAGGCCTCTGTACCTCTTTTCCCTTTAGCAACACTTCAGTATGTTGCGTTGATTTCTCTTCTTCTGTCAGCATATCAGTATGTTGATCCAAACTCAAAGAACTCTTGAGACTGTCAGCTAGTCTCCCCTTCTCATCATCTATTTCAATGATGTCTTCCAGCATTTGTCCATTGTAGTGAATTGATTCTTTCCCAGCCTCTTTATCATATTCTGCTTCAAAACGTTCATCTTTTGGAAGGTACTCTTTCACATATTTGACAGTTTTAAAAGACTGTCTATCTTCTTCCAAACCTGCAATCATACACAAATCATTAGTTTTAAAATCACAAGACCCTACAGTCTTATTTGATGCTTCAGTCATCAAGTCTTCTGGCTGCTTCGAATCATTCATATGATTCAACTCCTCTAGCTCTTCATCACTTTCAAAAAGTAATGGTCCACTTTCTGGTTCACATATCGAAACTTCAACATCTCCTTCAACATCTTCCTTTTGTTGTAGCTCAATTCTTTCAAGCTCCTCTATCCTCTGTTTGGCATCTATAACCTGTTCAAGTCCCCTTAGTTCCTTCATCAACTGCATATTCACCTGATGATTCCTCTTCTCTTGTAGCCTCTACCACTTCACCTTCTTTCTCATGACATAACCATGCTGCTGGTCTACTTCATTTCTTTGCAACATCTCCATTAACACCTTAAGCTGAACTACTATCTCAGCCTTCTCCCGCTCATATTCCTCTTTGCTTAACTGCCTCTGTATGCCATTTGCCTTGGCATCCTTCTCCTTTTGTACTCTGCTATGGTCTCTTTCAGAACCTCTGTTACGACTGTCACTATCCATCATCCTCTCCATCTCTATGAGCTCCTCACTCACTTTATTATAAGTTGCACTAAAGCCTCTTCAACAGCAAGTCCTGTCCTGCCGCCACTTACCTCACTAAGCTCTCCTCACTCAGTATTTTGGCAAGCAATTGGTTCTCTATCTCTGGAACCTCCTTTGAGCACTTCTCTTTGCTCTTTCTGACTTCAACTCATCTGTATCTTCTAAGAACACAACTGTCCTCCTTATCCAATCTCTATTGGAATTCCTCAAGGTTCTGCCACATCTATGTTTTCTCTTAGAAACTTTCCTTTATCTGTTACCAATTCTAACCACATCTTCTATGGAATTGCCTTTTGGGAGTTGCAATAATACTTCTGCTTCAATGCAAAGACTACAATATTTTAATCTTCAAATCCAAATAAAACCATATCATCTTACCTTCAAGATCTCGGTCTGATCTTGTCCTTCCATTCACCTGCACTTTTGAATGGACTGTCCTTCCCACTAGCTTTCAACTGTGTCTTCAAACTCTGTTACTTCCAAAACTTACAAACACCCCTCTTACCGTTTAACTACTATAATCTCACTATAAAATTTCATTCATTTCATATCTGCTAATCATTAGACAAAACTGCATACCTTCAATTACCTTCAGAATCTCACCATTTCTGCAAATCTGTTTCAGCAAATCTTTATGCTTCCATTGCACAATTTCTCGATATTCACTACTATCAATCAGATTTTAAAATCTAATCCTCTCTTCCAATCTTCCGGCTTTATCTGGGCAAAACTTTAGCTATCAGCAACAATTCCTTCTTTGATGAGTTTCTTCCACTCAGAAATCATTAACAGCTTCTTTCATTACTATCCCTTAAGGTTTGATCTCCTTTGCTGAGATACTTCATTGCTGCAACCATCAATACTCAGTCTATTTCTTGTTAGTGAAACTCAAATCAAAATTAAACAAACACAATACTTACACGATTCTCCATTCATTCTTCACATTCAAGTGAATCTCCATTCTCCAAACATCGTTGTGGATTCTTTCTGTCTCTGCAATCTCTGCTTAATTCTGCTTTACCTGCCTCTAAGAACTTAATTGTTCTTTTCCATTCTCCCAGTTGTATTATGGTTGCTTGACTGTCAGATTAGAATCTGATCTCCCTTGCCTGCATGCACATCTCTCGGTTCTGAATTCTTTCAAGAAACTTTCATACAGAATTGTTTTTTTTCTTTTCTTTTCTGCCTTATACCAAATGGTTCATTTCTAATTTAGCTCCGATACCAAAATGATGGCGAGCATAACCCACCAAACTCAGAATCTCTCCAAGCTGTGCATATAAAAATGCATCTCCAAAATTAGCTCTAAAATTTCCAATCCCGGAAATTTCACAAACAATTTTACACGCGGAAGCCCTTCAAGCATATGGTTCAAACTACAAACCCAACAACCTACATGCCTTGATCAAATGCCATAGCATATTTGACCAACGCCCATATATGAATTCAAACCGTGAAAAAAAAAACCCAAATGCCAATATAAACTATGTTTTAAAGGTTCAAACTGGCAAATTAATTCCATTGTTCGAACTCAGGGTTGCAAATATATGTGCGCCTTGCCTTTTAAACTTGCCAAACTGTGTGAAGACTCACACGTTCCATGATGACATCGGTTCGCAGCAGTAGCAGTGGATTTGAATGGACCTTTTTAAACTTTTCCCTCACACCTTGTTCCTATCGGAACCAACCTTTTATAAATCACAAAAAAACTCTTTTATATGTCCAAAGCAGTTTTGAACGCCTTATCAACCAAAATAATATATGTATATCTCCGCTCCACGATTTGGTTGATCCGATGCTCACCTCCATTCGCAAGTCGGCAATCTTAATATGTCCTTCCAACCATCGGCAGTTCTACAATCCCGATGCGATGTGACTCGAACCAATTCACCATCGGCAATTGACACTGTGCTATGATTTTTATTGTTCAACAACTTACGCCGATGCGATATCAATTTGCAATCGCAATTCGCTGGGATTTGGATGTCACTTAACTATCGGCATATCCACCGTTCCAATGCGATGTAAATCGGAGTTCGCCATTCACAAGAATTGGATGATGCCGCTTCCTGTAGCGTTATGAAATTTCTCAGACCCGATCTCATTAATAATAAATTTTAATACACTTCGAGTCCGCTCCCATTGCAATTGTATAGTGATATGTGAACGCTTTTCCAGTCCGATGTGATAATTTTTTTATTGACCCGATGGCTATAAATCAACCCATATATATATATTAAATCCGCTCCAAAGTTCTGATAAAGGTTTTATTGTGCAATTTCACTGTGTTCATCACTTTGATGCTCACAGACTTAACTATTCGGGTTTGTCTTAACATAGAATCTTACAGTTTGAAATAAAAACACAGACCAAAGCTCTTTCAAGCAATCCCAAACGCATCAAATCTTATGGACCTGTCCCACCTCAATGGATATAACATTAAATTTATTCATAATATAGAACCGGATAGAGTCTCGGCATTTGCCAATTACACAAGAAAATAACTACTGTTGCACACGAACACAGTCCACCACCACTCTGAGCTCACGCTCCACACCAAAACCTCACTCTAACCTGATATCTATTTTTCTCTTCCACCTCTCCAACCCCCGTTCATGCCTTTTTAGGCTTACATTTATACAATGGGTTCTAAAACCACTTTCTGGTTTAGATCCCTAAATCCCTCAACAAAATCCTAAAATCTCCTTCTTATTCCTAAAACTCCTCTCTAATCCCTAGATTCATGAACTGAATCCTAAATTAAGATTTACAATCAATTCTCAATCCCTCAATCTCTCAACTATCCTAACTTTCTCATGTTCTCCCACATTCGAGAACATTTACAATAAAGCCTTACAATATTCAATTAATTCCTGCTCTCATTAAAATCACTCAAAACATTAAATAATTTTATAAATCCAATACTTAAGAAACCAATTTCCTTGAAATACAAGACCCCCTATTTCTACTTAGAATATAATGATAATATTGAGCTGGATGCTCCTGCATCATAATCATACCTTGGTGAGATGTAAAAGAAAGAGCTTCCTATGAAAATATTTAGTCTTCCTCTATTACTGAAGGCTACTCCTCCAAGGTTGTGCCAGCGCTGGTACAAGTCTCCACCCTCTCAATCTCCTTGAGATCTTCTTCAATACACTTCAAGGTCTGGAAAAGGAGCAGGGAGATCTTCTCTTTTGTCATTCTTCCAAGTGGTGGAGCCATGCTCTTGTTTCTTCTATACAATGCATCTTCTTTGTGAGGGTAGGAAGTGCATGGGTCTTCCTCTCCTTCTTGAAACCTTCTGTAGGTCTCACTGCAACTTTCTTCTCCTTGAACCCTCTAGGAGTCTCGGTGCATCTTCTTTCTCTCTTCTAATTTACCTCTTTAGAGAGGCCCTTCTTAGATCTGAACACTGATGAGAGTAATATTATTCTCTCCATCATTATGATCTCTGTTTCTTCTCTTCACTTCACTGATAACTTGATCTCATAAGCTGTGCCAGAGATCATGCTCTGATACCACTGTAATGTTCCCAAAAGGGATTTCTCAGCAAGACATGCCTAAAAAATGAATTTTTTAGGGATGTGTGCTTCAAATATCATAAAATGTGTTTAAAAACACTCAACGACCAATTCCAAGTACTGCAACAACCTTTACTCAGCTTTTATTCTCAAAAAGGTGAGGAAAAGCAGCTTTTCATGCCCTAAAATGACTGTATTCAGAAATATGCGTAAAAATAAGCGTCATGGCTCTGGGATACGTTAGATTAGGTCAAGAGGGATTCACATACATAATTTCAGAAAAATAAAATAAAAAATAAAAAATAAAAAATAAAAAAATAAAAAAAGAAGAAGAAGAAGAAGGTGTTTTTCTATGTTAAAAAGATCCTCCATTCCCAAATAGGCTTAAAATTACTGATTTCCCATGACTTGGAGTATGCAGAAATTTGCTGAAAAGGGTTTGGTGAGTTTATGAAGAGATAAAAGTATGAAAAGCTGAGAATATGATTCAAATATCTTACATTAGAAAATACAGATCTATACTTGAAGAAAAGGCCTCAAAACCAAGCTTTATGACACAAGAAGTAGAGGTTGAACCAGACAGTGTAATATTCAGAAATCTGAAGAAGTGTTTCATTAAGTTTCAGATTTATAAAATATCAGAGTACAAAAGGATAGATCTAAATGGGATCTACATGCGAAAATGACTTTTAATTACATTCCCCTTGGGGATCTCAACTTATAATGAAGGACACTGAATAGATCTGAGATCTACACCATGGATCTGTAGTAAACTTCAAAAATTTATGAAGAATATATCATACAGCAGATCATATCTAAAATAGGACATGGATTGGTTGGAAAATCCACGGATCACCTCAGTGAAGGAAAGGAGCCCTTTCACTGGAGATCTCTCCTGCAAACTACTAGCAAATAAACACTGCCACTCTGCCGGCAAAATAACGCATTTCCTGAAGCTAATTGCGCAGATGAAGTGATGCACACTATGGCCTCATGCCAAGATAAGAATCTAAAGCTCAAAACAACTATTGCACTCCTGCCAATGATTTATATGACTTCCCCACTGAGAAGATGCAATAGAACTCTTCAGATCCGAATAGATCTGATTCCACTTGCTGCAGCTCTCTAAACAGTGAAACCCTAATCAGGATTTACGCTGTCAAGGAAGGTGAAGCTTGTCCAATGCCAGATAGTGGACCAATGCAGCACAATCTCCTCCAAGAGACCCTCAAGGAAGGAAGAGGAATTCCTAAATAGGAAATTCCTCTCTTAGCTAAACAACCAAGAGAGTTTGAGTTGCTCAAGCAATCTCAAAATCGAATTATCATCAACAAAAACCTTTTCCTTGAGCCTTCTCCTGCCTTTTATAAGATGAGGATGTGCAAAACCCTAAACCACCTTGAATCACATAACCCCTTTCACATGAGGTCCTCCTTCTAGAACTGCGCTGTCCTTTTAAGAGATACATTGAACCTAGACAGTGTTATAGATTTGGTCCTGTTGGCCCAGTCAAATAACTCAAACCTGTTTCACACACAAGTGGATTTTATGTAACTGGCTCAAATATAGCTTTTTTCACATTGAGCATTGATTTATTCATTGATATAAGGATTTTTACATGTCCTCCATTAGTCATTTATTCATATATGGAAAATAAAACAAAATTTAAATATTCCTATTAGCTTGGGCTAATTAGGAACATTACATTTGTGGAGAGAGCCCTCTCCAGTTTGGTAGGGCTAACTACCAAGCTAAAATATTGGTATGTGGTTACCTCTGTTTTGACTCTTTCTCAGCCTTAGAGATTTGGTGGAATGATAACATCTTGGCACCATTGTCGGGGATAGCGAAATGACAAATCTTCCCTGGGAAAGAATGACAAAGATCAGATCTGATTGTTGATGGTGGACAGTGATCAGGAGCACGAAGGTTGAAATCATCCACCTGGTGACTCCAAATTAGTTTCGAAATCAAACCCAAAGACTCCACTAGAGGATGAACCTTGCCAAGAAATATGAAAGGACAACATGGGAAGATTAGGTATTCAACTTGGAATTTTATTCAAGACTTCATGTTCTTTATCATGAAATATTTCTTCTCTTTTCCTAAGAATGTCCAATTTTTTTTTCAAAGTATATTATGTTTGAGAAAAGATCATGAAACTCCATTGGATTCCTTACCTTTGAAGGTTGTAAATAAAAATTCCCTGTACACCTTTGATCTTGGTCTAGACCATTTTTCTAAATCTTATGATGACCATCTTCAGCTTGATGAACCTCAATATATTAAGTCTAATACTACAGATTTTGTACATACTCCTACACCTTGTAAAATTCCATATAGATACAAACCACTCATATTACCTCCTATACTCCATGATTTCCATGAAAGTCATTACTTATATTTGCTGAGGTTTGATGGTGAATGTGACAACATCACTGCTGAGAGACATATGCAAAATTTTGAGACTTTCCTCGACCTTTTTGAATTTTATGAAGAGGATGTCATTATTATACTTTTTTCTCTTTCTTTGCAAGGCAAAGTCAAGAGTTGGTGCAAAACCCTGCCTCCTGCGAGTATCTCAAATTTCCCGCAGTTCATTAAAGTTTTCCTCGATAAGTGGGTGGGCAAAGAAAACCATTTCCTGATTCTAGAAGAGTATGACCAACAAAAAAGACAACTAGTGGAGACAATGCAACAATTTTCTACCAGATTCAATCAAGTCTATTGTTCGATACCTGATAATATAAGACCTCCTCCTGGCTCGTCTCTCTTACATTACCTGGATGCCTTTGATCCGTAAATGGAGTTCCAACTGAGATAAAGGAACCTTGCAACACTTGAAGAGATGCATAACAGTGCAATAGATGTAGAGGCTAATCTGTTGATTAGAAGAGCAAAGTTGAAGGAAGAAGAGAGGGAGAACATTGTAGAGCACCTGACATCTTCAGAGGTAAAACTCGACATTTTGTTAAGTACAATAGAGGAAATGATGCAAAAGATCACCATGAGAGGTGAATTTTCCGTTCCATTAGGGGAATTTTGAGGTCTAAAATGAGCCTCCTAAGAAAAATGTACAACCAAAATAAACTTTATAATTACCAATAGGATTCAAGATGATGTGGTCAACCATGGGGGATGATTCACCATTTTTTAAGTAAAAGGGTAAAAAGATTAAAAAATAATAAAATAATAAAACTACCTTTTCAACTCATATTCTAAAATTATCTCCCAAAGTTTTTACTCAAATTTTGATGGACCCTACAATGAGAAAAATGAGAAATACATGAAAAAACGTGATTGCAATCACATTTTTCAGGTATTTCTCATTTTTTGTGTAGTGAGGTCCATCAAAAGTAAGCAACATGGGTAATCCTTGGATGAGGAATTAAATTTTTCATCCAACGAGTACTCTCACTCGAAATTTGAGTAAAAACTTTGGGAGACAAGTTGAAAATACGAGATGAAAAATAGTTTTTTTCTTTTTTCCCTCTAACATTTGATGATGTCATCAAATCTTATTTTCTTATTTCCACTATTATTTTATAATTTCCTTAGGAGGTCCATTTTATACCTCAAAATTCCCCTAATGAAGATCACCATGACCCACTTATTGCAAAAAAAGAAGAGGTTGCTAACCCTAAACACTTTCCTGCTAATCCCAGCTACCATAGATCAGAAAATGGATTTGTATATCAATCCGAGGAGAAAAAATCTACTGATCCAATGTGTATGTTTGATGACATTCCTTCTTTTGATGATTTTCCTAAGTTTTATCAGTATGACGAAAATTATGTTCTCCAAACAAAAGCTAATTTTGTAGACCAATAAACAGCTAATTTGTGGGAGGAGGAAGTTCAGTTTCAACACCTCGAATACAGTGATCAACCGATGCATATCAGCTATGGCAGTGAGGAGGAAAGTGCAGAAAATTTGGAAGTAAGTGAAGGAAATTTGCCTCCTTGTTTGACTTTGTTTCAGTTCATCAGAGACAAATTTCATGCATTCAGAACTCAACAGTCATTAAGTTTTTATCTTAACAATCAAGAGGGCAATGAAATCCTTGATCAAGACTCCTCATCTCTAGATTTGCAGCCACTAAATTCCATTGAATTTCAAATTGCAGATGAAGGCTTGTAAGTTGAAACATATGATAAAATGATGCAAAATGATTATGTACCATTATGTTTTGAAGAATTTCATTTTTTAAAGTAAAATTTTCATAATGTCTCTAAAGCAAAGGATGAGCAGCCTGTAGAAAGTCATGTAGTCTCATTAGAACCAATGGAAAATAGGTTGCAACCGTCTTTTCAAGTTTTTCATGACTTTATAGCTGATGTGCTAGATGATATCTACAGTAAAATTCCTTCTCCATTAGTTAACTGTGAGCCTGAAAAGTGTTGATATAAACTTGATCCGACAACTGATTTCTTTGTCATTTTCAGTGGGAATCTCATTACAAAGCTCATCCAAACATTTGCAGCCATATCAAGAACATAAGGGTAAAGATTAAAGTTCTTATTCATGTCATGAAGACCGCCTAGAATATAGTAGTAATGTATTAGATGGGCTGGAAATCAATATGTATTCCTATGAAGATCCTTTTGCAACATTATTGAGGTCAATTGGTGGGCTTATGCTTTGCAATTTCACTAAGATTCAATCTGTTGACAAGTTTTCATGGGAGTCGCCTTTCAGTAGTTCTCTCTTCTTGCTCATAAGAAAGCACTTGCAGAGAATTCAACTAGCGACCATAATGCTTACATGGCTGCATTGGTTGTTCCATTTCACTTGATTAGGTGATGAATGGATCATTTAGAGTAGGTTTTGTCGAATAAGCTCAATTCTAAGCATCATTTTCAGTTAGTTTTCAGTCAATCTTGAGTCAATCTTGAGACAATTTATTGAGTCAAGTTTTCAGCATTTAGTTAGTCTTTAGCTTTTGACTCCATGTCCAATTGATAGGTACTTTTTCTTAGGTGTTCTTGGCACCTCCAAGGAGCTACCATCCCTAGTTGGAGCCAATGTTAGTTTCATTATTTGCACCCTTCCATAAGTGATTAGATTAAATCTTTCATGTCATGTTAAGGGTCCCATTTTGAATTTTTTGTCATTCCATTTAGATCATCATGCAAAAATTTGGTCACTGATTAGGGTAGTTCTATCATTACTACTCCTTTCACCTCCATGGTCAATGAACATCATCATGGTCAGGTCATTCATTGCTGAAAGAGTCCCATAGTCATCATGGTCATTATTCAACTCATTCTTCCATGTTGTGTCATCATTAGGTCAGAGGGTCAAAATCATGAAAATTGGTCATTTCACCATAAAATTCATCTTTTGAAGTAGTAATAGTCAAAGGTTTTCAAAAAAGGTTTTAAAAGCATGTTTTTATCTTAATTATGATGGATTATATGCAACTAAGTTCTAAGGCTCCAATTCAAATCAGAATGTGAAAGTACATAGTGGGTCCACTACACCAGCAAAGGAGAAAATCGATTTTCAAAACTAAAAAGAAACTAAAACTCAAGTTCATTTTCTCATTCCACATTCAAGAGACATCTCTCTACCAAGAAAACTTAGTCCCAATCTCCCTTCATTCCTATAAATTTCCCAAAGCCCATGTTTTTCCTACACTAAACCCTAATTTCCTCTCCCATTGAGCTAGGGTTTTCTATGGAATCAGAGACATCTGAGCAGATGAAGCATAAGGAAGGTCATATTAGCAAGTATGAGGCCATTCTAGCTCATAAACATCATGTCTCCATCATTTTTTGAAGAATTCATTCCAAGGGACAAATCATTTGCTACACATAGGATGAGTTTTGCTTCAAAGTATGTTTCTAACCAAACAAAGATGAATTTTACAAAAGTGAAAGAGGTTTTTGTCCATCATAGGCCAATGAAAAAAAACCTTGATGGACAAAAATCTCCTTCAGTTTTTACACAGGTGTTATGGTTTAGGAGGAATGCTAAACATATAGTTGCTACAGGAGAGTTGCTGCACTTCTGGAGTAGTCTTGGGAAAATCAAATTTTCTCCCTGATGGAGTGTCCAAATGACTTTCTTTATAAGTCAAATGATAATTATACAAAAAGATTATTCCAATGAGAAGTTCATGAGCTCAATGTGGAGTTCAAGGAGGCCTCCAAAAGTGACCTACACAAGCACGCTGCACTTTTTTCACCCCCATCCTTCACTTTTTTACCAGTCTTGGGAGAATTAATTTTTGAGTGGCTATACTATATCATTTTTAGTTCTTGATAGGTCCATTGGGTAGATGACATAAATATATTTCCAAAGAGCTATCATGAGCTCAATTTGGAGTTCAGGAAGTCATCCAAAAGTGAGCTAGAAGATGGTGTTGTGCTTTTTCCAAAGGGCGATGCACTTTTGCCTACGGCGCTACGCTTTTTCTAGGGACCTCCAATGAAAAAACTGAAGGCACCATTGGATTTAGAAGGAAAAATACAGTCACCCTAGAAAATTTGCAAAGTTTTTTGGGGCCAACTAGTCAGTCAAAAGGTCAAAAAACACCTCAAAAAACATGTTTCTACCCTATTTTTTAGGTTGGCGCTCTACTTTTGACCAGTCTTGGGAGAATGAAGTTTTGGAGGGTCAAATCAATAGCATTTTGGAAACTAAGAACATATTTGGAAACTAGAAAGGATAAAATTTACAATGAGCTATCCTAAGCTCAATTTGGACACAATGAACGCCTTACAAAGTGGAGCTGAAGTTGGCGCTGCAATTTTTACACTGGTGCCGCACTTTTTACCGATTTTCTAAGTTTTCTCAAATTTGTAAATTTTCTCAGTTTTCTCAGTTTCACCTTGGAAAATGGTGTTTTTACCAATGTAATTCAAGGACATAAATGAAATAATCATGTTTTTAAGCTACCTAGGGGTAAATACATTAGGTAAAAACTCTTGATGAGATGCAATGAATCAGTTTCCAAAAAGTGAGGGATGAGTCAGTTTGACCTCCCTACACTCTAGGTATGCAGTTCAGTTTTGGTGGAACAACTCCTCAACTTAGGGATTCGACCCTTGAGGTTGGGAGAAGTTGTTTGATAGCTATATAATTCACTTCTTGAGTCATTTCACAAGTTGGACAAGGTTGGAATTTGTTGCATTGATCAGAGACTCTAGTGTAATTAGTATTTGGCAAAAATTTAATGAAAGAGTTGCAGCTATTTCTTTGGGATACCTGTGGTATGGAAATTTAGCATAGTTTCTTCTTCTATTACATATGTATGAATGTTTTGTCTTCATGATCCATTTCATCTCTATTATATGTTGATAAGAAGAATGCATCTCTCATGCTATGTTTTGGGAAAATCTTCGTAGTTTGTCTCATTTCTTCAGTTTAGAAAGAATACATGCAATGTCTTGCTCTTTATAGCACCTCATTTGTCTGATCCACCCCACTCAAAAACCCTAAAGTGTTAGCCTTCCTACCTAACTTGCCCCATTGAATGGACTACAATCCTAATCTTATTTTCCCTAACCTAGCCTCTTTGAACTAATTCACCCATCCAGCAAACCAATTCAAATAAACAAACCCCTATACTCATACCTAGCCTAAAACCCTAATGCATCCAACCCTATTGGTTGTGACTTTGTGGAGATAGCCCTCTCTGTTTTGGTAGGGCTAGGTACCAAGCTAAAAGATTGGTCTGTGGTTACCTCTGCTATGACTCTTTCTCGGCCTTAGAGCTCTGGTGGAGTGATAACAAATTGGTGTCGTTGTTGGAGACAATGAAATGAAAAATCTTCCCTAGGAAAGAATGAAAAAGATCATATTTGATTGTTGATGGCGGACAGTGATTAGGCACACGAAGGCTGAAATAATCCACCTAGAGACTCTAAATCAGTTTTGAAATCAAATCCAAAGACTCTATTGTAGGATGAACCTTGCCAAGAAATATGAAAGGACAACATGGGAAGATCATGTATTCAACTTAGACTTTTATTCAAGACATCATGTTCTTTATCATGAAATATTTCTTCTCTTTTCCTGAGAATGTTTAGAAATATTTCCAAAGTATATTATGTTTGAGAAAATATCATGAAACTCCATTGGATTCCTTTTCCTTTGAAGGTTGTAAATAAAAATTCCAGGTACACCTTTGATCTTGGTCTAGACCCTTTTTCCGAATCTTATGATGACCATATTTAGCTTGATGAACCTCAAGATATCAAGACTAATCCTACATATTCTGTACATACTCCTACACCTTGTAAAATTCTAGATAGATACAAACCACTCATATTACCTCCTATACTCCATGATTTCCCTGAAAGTCATTACTTATATCTGCGGAGGTTTGATGGTGAATGTGACAACATCACTGCAGAGAGACATCTATAGAATTTTGAGACTTTCCTCGATCTTTTTGAAGTTGATGAAGAGAATTTTAGTATTAGACTGTTTTCTCTTTATTTGTAAGGATAAGTCAAGAGTTGATTCAAAACCCTGCCTGCTGCAAGCATCTCAAATTTCCCATATTTTGTCAAAGTTTTCCTGGACAAGTGGGTGGTCAAAGAAAACCCTTTCCTGATTCTAGATGAGTATGACCAGCTAAAAAGACAGTTAGGAGAGATAGTACAATAGTTTTCTGCTAGATTCAATCAATTCTATTGTTCGATACCTGCTAATATAAGACCTCCTCCTTGCTTAGCTCTCTTACGTTGCCCGGATGCCTTTAATCCAAAAATGGCGTTTCAGCTAAGAGAAAGGAACCTTGCAACACTTGAAGAGATGCAAAATAGTACAGTAGATGTAGAGGCTAATCTACTGATTAGAAGGGCAAAGTTGAAGGAAGAAGAGAGGGAGAACATTGCATAGCACCTGACATCTTCAGAGGTAAAACTCAAAATTTTGGTTAGTACAATAGAGGAAATGATGCAAAATATCACCATGAGAGATGGATTTTCCGTTCAAGATCATCATGACCCACTTATTGTAGAAAAAGAAGAGCTTGCTGGCCCTAAACACTTTCCTGCTAATCCCAACTACCATAGATCAGAAAATGGATTTGTAGGTCAATCCGAGGAGAAAAAATATGTTGATCTAATGTGTATATTTGATTACATTCCTTCTTTTGATTATTTTCCTAAGTTTGATCAGTATGACGAAAATTAGGTTCTCTAAACAGAAGCTAACCTTGCAGATCAATCAACAACTGATTTGTGGGAGGAGGAAGTTCAGTTTTAGCAGCTCGAATACAGTGATCAGCCGATGCATATCAACTATGGTAGTGAGGAGGAACATGCAAAAAAACTAGAAGTAAATCAAGGATCTTTGCCTCTTTGTTTTACTTTGTTTCAGTTAATTAGAGACAACTTTCATGCAATCATAAATCAGCATTCATTAAGTTTTGATCTTGACAATCAAGAGGGCAATGAAATCCTTGATCAAGACTCCTCAACTCTACATTTGCATCCACCAAATTCCATTGAATTTCAAATTGCAGATGAAGGCTTGAAAGTTGAAACATATGATCAAATTATGCAAGATGATTCTGTACCATTATGTTTTGAAGCATTTCATTTTTTTAAAGAAAAATTTTCATAATGTCTCTAAAGCAAAGGATGAGTAACTTGTAGAAACTCATGCAGTCTCATTAGAACCAATGGGAAATAGGTGGCAGCATTCTTTTCAAGTTTTTCATGACCCTATAGCTGATGTGTTAGATGATACCTATAGTAAAAGTCCTTCTCCATTAGCTAACTGTGAGCCTGAAAAGAGTGTTGATATAAACTTGATTTGACAACCGGTTTCTTTGTCATTTTCAGAAGGAGTCTCATTACAAAGCTCATCCGAACATTTGCAACCATATCAGGAAAGTAAGGGTAAAGATGAAAGTTCATATTCATGTCATGAAGATTGCTTAGAATATAGTAGTAATGTATTAGATGGGTTGGAAATTAATATGTATTCCTATGAAGATCCTTTTGCAGCATTCTTGAGGTCAGCTAGTGGGCTTATGCTTTTCAATTTCACTAAGATTCAATATGTTGACAAGTTTTCATGGGAGTTTCCTTTCAGTAGTTCTCTCTTCTTTCTCATAAGCAAGCACTTGCAGAGAATTCAACTAGGAGCCAGAATGCTTACATGGTTGCATTGGTTGTTCCATTTCACTTGATTAGGTGATGAATGGATCAGTTAGAGTAGGTTTTGTTGAATAAGCTCAATTCTGAGCATCTTTTTTAGTTAGTTTTCAGTCAGTCTTGAGTCAGTTTATTGATTCAAGTTTTTAGTATTTAGTTAGTCTTTAGCTCTGGAATCCATGTCCAATGGATAGGCACTTGTTCTACGGTGTTCATGGCACCTCCAAGGAGCTACCATCCCTAGTTGGAGCCAATGTTAGTGTCAGTATTTTCATCCTTCCATTAGTGATCAAATTAACTCTTTCATGCCATGTTAGGGGTCCCATTTTGAATTTTTTGTCATTCCATTTAGGTCATCATGAAAAAATTTGGTCACTGATTAGGGTATTTAGATCATTACTTCTCCTTTCACCTCCATGGTCAATGAACATCATCATGGTCAGGTCATTCATTGTTGAAAGAGTCCCATAGTCTTCATGGTCATTATTCAACTCATTCTTTCATGTTGTGTCATCATTAGGTAATAGGGTCAAAATCATGAAAATTGGCCATTTAACCATAAAATTAATCTTTTGAAGGAGTAGTAATAGTCAAAGGTTTTAAAAGCATGTTTTTATCTTAATTATGATGGATTATATGCAACAAATTTCTAAGGCTCCAGTTCAAATCAGAATGTGAAAGTACATGGTGGGTCCACTACACCACCAAAGGAGAAAATTGATTTTCAAAACTACAAATAAACTAAAACTGAAGTTCATTTTCTCATTCCACATTCAAGAGACATCTCTCTACCAAGAAAAATCACTCCCAATCTCCCTTCATTCCTATAAATTTCCCAAACCCCCTTTTTTCCTACACTAAACCCTAATTTCTTCTCCCATTGAGCTAGGGTTTGCTATGGAATCAGAGACATATAAGCAGAGGAGGCATAAGGAAGGTCATATCAACAAGTATGAGGCCATTCCAGCTCATAAAAATCATGTCTCCATCATTTTTCAAGAAGTCATTCCAAGGGACAAATCATTTGCGACACATAGGGCGAGTTTTGCTTCAAAGTATGTTTCTGACCAAATAGAGATGAATTTTACAAAAGTGAGAGAGGTTTTTGTCCATCTTAGGCTAATGAACAAAAACCTTTATGGAAAAAAACCTCCTTAATTTTTTACATAGGTGTTATGGTTTGGGAGGAATGATAAACATATAGTTGCTATAGGAGAGTTGCTGCACTTCTGGAGTAGTCTTGGGAAAATTAAATTTTCTCCTTGATGGAGTGTCCAAATGACTTTCTTGGTAAGTAAAATGATAATTAGACTAGAAGATATTTCCAATGAGCTATCACGAGCTCAATTTTGAGTTCAATAAATCCTCCAAAAGTGGCTTGCACGAGCACGCTGCGCTTTTTGTACCCCCATTCTGCACTTTTTGACCAGTCTTTGGAGAATTGATTTTTGAGGGGCTATAATTGATCATTTTCAGTGTTTGATAGGTCCATTGTATAGCTGACAGAAAGGTATTTCCAACGAGCTATCATGAGATCAATTTGGAGTTCAGGAAGTCATCCAAAAGTGAGCTAGAAAATGGCATTGCGCTTTTGTCAAAGGGCGTTGCGCTTTTGCCTAGGGTGCTACAATTTTTCTAGGGACCTCCAATGACAAAACTGAAGGCACCATTGGATTTAGAAGGCTAAATAAAGTCACCCTAGAAACTTTTCAAAGGTTTTTGGGGCCAAATGGTCAGTCAAAAGGTCAAAAAACACCTCAAAAAACATGTTTCTACCTTGTTTTTGAGGTTGCCACCGCGCTTTTGACCAGTATTGGGAGAATGAAGTTTTGGAGGGTCAAATCAACACAATTTTGGAAACTAAGCATAGATATGGAAACTATATAGGACATGATTTCCAATGAGCTATCATGAGCTCAATTTGAACACTGGGAACCCATTCAAAAGTGGAGTTGAAGTTGGCACTGCGATTTTTACACTGGCACTGCGCTTTTTACCAATTTTCTGAGTTTCCTAAAATTTGTAAATTTTCTCATTTTTCTTAGTTTCACCTTGGAAAATGATGTTTTTACCAATGTAATTCAAGGATTTAAATGTAATAATAATGTTTCTAAGTTACCTATGGGTAAATACATTAGGTAAAAAATCTTGATGATATGTAATGAATCAGTTTCCAAAAAGTGAGGGATGAGTCAGTTTGACCTCTCTGCACTCTAGGTATGCAGTTTATTTTTTGGTGGAATAGATCCTCAACTTAGGGATTCGACCCCTGAGGTTGGGAGAATTTTTTTGATGGCTATATATTTCACTTCTTGACTCATTTCACAAGTTGGAGAAGCTTGGATGTTTTTGCATTGATCAAAGACTCTAGTGTAATCGATATTTGGTAGGAACTCAATGAAAGAGTTGAAGCTATTTCTTTGGGATACCTGTGGTATGGAAATTTAGCATAATTTATTCTTCTGTTACATATGTATGAATGTTTTTTCTTCATGATCCATTTCATATCTATTATATGTTGATTTTCAAGTTGATAAGCAGAATACATCTCTCATGCTCTGTTTTGGGAAAATCTTCATAGTTTGTCTCATTTCTTCAGTTTAGAGAGAATACATGCATTGTCTTGCTCTTTCTAGTACCTCATTTGTCTGATCCATCCCACTCAAAAACCCTAAAGTGTTAGCCTCCTACCTACCTTGCCCCATTGAATGGATTGCAATCCTAATCTTATTTGCCCTGACCTAGCCTCTTTGAACTAATTCACCCATTCGACAAACCAATTCAAACAAACAAACCCCTGTACTCATACCTAGCCTAAAACCCTAATTCATCCAGCCCTCTTGGCTATGACTTTGTGAAGAGGGCCCTCTCCGATTTGGTAGGGCTAGCTACAAACATAAAATATTGGTCTATCGTTACCTATGTTTGGACTCTTCCTCAACCTTAAAAATCCAGTGGAGTGATAATAGGGGATACACATTGTTATCACTCCACCGGATCTCTAAGGTTGAGAAAGTGTCCAAACGGAGGTAACCACATACCAATGTTTTATCTTGGTATCTAGCCCTACCAAACTAGAGAGGGCTCTGTCCACAAAGTCACAACCAAGAGGGTTGGATGAATTAGGGTTTTAGGCTAGGTATGAGTACAGGGGTTTGTTTGAATTGGTTTTTTGGATGAGGATTAGGTCAAAGAGGCTAGGTCAGGGAAAATAATATTAGGGTTGCAGAGATTCAATAGGGCAAGGTAGGTAGAAAATCTAACACTTTAGGGTTTCAGGGTGAGATGGATCAGACTGATGAGGAACTAGAAAGAGCAAGGAAAGGCATGAATTCTTTCTAAACTGAAGAAAATGAACAAACTATGAAGGATTTCCCAAAGACAAAGCATGAGAGATGAATTTTTCTTATCAACTTGAAAACCAACATATCATAGAAATGAAATGGATCATGGAACAAAACATTCATACATAATTATACATAAGAAAAAAAATGCTAAATTTTCATACCACAGGTATCCCAAAAAAATAGCTGCAACCTTTTCATTAATTTCGTGCCAAATACTGATTACACTAGAGTCTCTGATCAATGCAACAACACCCAACTTGTGAAATGAGTAAAAAATTATATGATATAGACCTCAAACAACCTCTCCCAACCTAGGGGTCGAATTCCTAGGTTGAGGAGGTGTTCCACCAAAAAATGAGTTGAATACCTAGAGTGTAGGGAGGTCAAACTGACTCATCCCTCACTTTTTGCAAACTGATTCATTACATGTGATCATAAATTTTCACCTAATGTATTGACCCCTAAGTAAGTCAACCACACCATAATTACTTTTACATTCATGATTTACATTGGTAAAAATCCCATTGACCATGGTCAAACTGGAAAAACTGAGAAAATTGGAAAATATCAGAAAACTCAGAAAATGTGTCAAAAGCGCAGCACCACTGTCCTAAGTGCATCGCCATCTGCAGCTCCACTTTTGAGGGGGTTCTAGGTGTCCAAATTAAGGTCATGATAGCTCATTGGAAATTCTGTCCTGTCTAGTTTCCAGATATGTGCCCAGTTTCCAAAATAGTGAAGCTTTGAACCTCTAAAAATTCATTCTCCCAAGACTGGTCAAAAGTGCAGCGCCAACCTCCAAAATAGGGCAGAAAGGTCATTTTTTGAGTGTTTTTGACCTTTTGACTGCCTCTTTGACCCAAAAATGTTTTGTAAAGTGGTTTTCTTGACTTCGTTTTGCCTTCTGAATCCAATGGTGGCTTCATTTTCTCCATTGGAGGTCCCTAGGAAAAGCACACTGCCTAGGGCGCTGCACTTTTTCCAGTGTCACTGTGAAAAATTGGCAAAAACATAGAAATTCCCAAAAAAATCAAAATTTGCCAAAATTTCTTCAAATTTTATGTTTTACTAGGCAATGAGAGATGCCTCAACAAGAATATCAAGCTTGTCCCCTTCATTTTGATTGGTTAGGGTCTTAATTTGGCCTTTTTGAGTTTTGAGCTTACAATTTGATTTTTCTTGAAGTAGTGCTTGACCCTCTTTCTCAATATGTCATTGTCCTTGTTTGCCTTCTCCAAGAGCTTCTCAAGATGCTGGTTGGCCCTGTCAAGCCATTTCTCTCGGTTCTCATTGACAATGATAGCAAAATTTTCATTCATAGTGAGCTTATTAACAAGTTCAGCCTCCCTTTGCCTCTCTAGTTCTAGAGTTCTTTTCAGCCCTCTAGTCCTAGGTCTTCTTCTTGGCACTTGTTCTTCTGCCTAATTTATTTCACCATACCTCTCATAAGCCTCATCAAGCAAGGCCTTTGCCTTGTTTTCTTCTCTTTTTTCCTTGAGAAGCTGAATCTCCATGATGGGTTGCATGGTCTTGAGTTGTTCATTTTCTTGCTCATTGTATGCAATGACAAATTTAGATCTCTATAAGTTGGTTTGAAGCTCCTTGATTTTGGCATCCTTTTGCTTGATAATCATTTTGGAGGCCTCATCATCATGATCCTCATCTAAATCAACAAGGTAAAAATCAATCTCTGTCTCATGGAGGTCATCCTCCTCATGAATGGCTTCCCCATGTACATCTTCCTCTGCCATATTTTGTTTTCCCTTCTGTACCTTCTTTGTTGGTGAAGAAGGCAGGGACCCTCCCACAATCTGTGGGGCAAACACCTGCCTATGCCCTCTCTGATATATATTTTCCATTGTGCTCATTTCACCCTCTTTAGGCTTGCTTACCTCAACTCTGCTAGGTGACCCAATCTGACTATGAAATGGTGATGATGTTGATTAAGTATGTGAAGTGGACTAAGGTGATGAAATGGTAGGCACTGTGGGCTGAGATGGAGGCATAGATGTAGTAGGGTGAGATGAAGAATGCACATCTTCAACATGTGGAACTTATGGAGCAGTGAAGATGTCATTTTCTATGAATGTGTCCCATGAAATGTTCAATTGGTTAAGCCGATGGAGGACAATGATTTTGATCAAGGAGTGGTGGAAAACATTATTCATCTGCTAATTAAACTCTCTCTTTTTCACAATGTATGCCATTTTATCTATGCTTATGAATAAAAATTATGGGATATTGAGCAATTAAACTCTTGTGAAGTGCATGAGCAGTCTAATGTGATAAGTGTAAAGTCTAGAGAACCTCCTTTCACAAGAGAAATACTTCATGATGATCTTCATCATGGGGGAATACCTATTAAGAAGATAACTGAAAGGAAAGACCCTCTTCCTCTCATTTCTGCATATTGGTTTGATGAGTGGCTCATAGTACTGATCCTCCAAATATTTGGATTTGAACCATCTCTCACCCATGTTTGGTATCCCTGTGGCAACAACAATGATGGATGTAGACATTGTGAAAGTCACACTTGCTAGGGTTACTTGATTTTCTTTGAGGTTTGCACTGAAGAGTCTGCTCAAAACAGGGTGATGATGTGCGCTTTCAATCATGGTACAAAACTCAAGGCAACCAACATACTAAAAGCATGAAACTGTCATTGGTGAGGCTATCAGTTCTCTAGTGTTGGTGGGCTCCAGCCTTAGGATTCTGCCTCCTCTGTGTGGCCTTCTCTGTTGTCTGTCCTCCTCCTCCAATCTATTTCCCTCCTCTTGCCTATCTTCCTCCTCTTCCATATAGTCTCTATTTTCTTCCATGGTGTCTTGGTCTAGAAACCTTAGGGGAGGAAATGGGAATGGGGATAGGTCTAGGGAGTAGGGATTAGGGTAGGAAAATTTAGGGAATTGAGGGAAGGGATTAGGGAACTTTGGGGGATTATAGGAGTTCAAGATAATTAGGGAATTGAAAATGATAATTGGATTACAAGTTTGGGGTAGTGGCTGCCTAGGAATTTTAGTGGCCTAGGACTTAGGGTTTTATGGGGAAGGGGTTTAGGGATTATGAAAGACTAGTGTAGGGGTAGGGATGGGTTTAATAGTGATGTAGGAAGGTGTTGTAGGGTTTATGGGCAGTAAATTGAGAGTGAGGGAGTGATACTAGGGTTTTCTACTGGACACTTAGTTAATTTTTCTCATGAAGAAAATCACCATAAAAATGACATTTAGGAAAGCAAGGAGGTGAAGATTTTGTGTCACTTACTTGATAGAGGAGAAAAAAAGCCTTTGCTGAAAGTTTGAGAGACATTGAGGGTGTTTTGATGCTTCTAATGCTCATTGGGCATAAGTGCAACACACTGGGCAAAAGCACAGCGCCTTGCCCAGGAGCGCAACGCTTGAGGTAAAAAAGGCAGCGCCAAACGCTCCAAGTGCAGCGCCTCTTGCCTATGCGCAGCGCCAACGTCCTAAGCACAGTGCCAAGAAAAATTTCGCCTCTGACTCTGCAATTCAAATTTTTTGGGCTGAGGGAGTGCAAACTCGACCTTTGGATGTGAAAATGAGCTTGAATGGGATGTCTTAGTGGTCTTTATACTTCATGAAATTAATGATTTGGGCCTTGGGACCCAGTTTCTTCCTGTGTTATTCACTTAACCTTTTGAAACTTTACCCTTTACTTGAATCTTTCCTTTAACAAATTGATCTTTTGATGACCTTTGAGAATTCTTTAAATTTGACTTTTTAGTGCTTTGGCATCTTTGGAACACTGAGTTAGCAGCTTTGGGATGGTGAAATTATTACATTTTGAAAGACATAAAATTACATAATGAAAATATTAAAAAAATTACAGTTGAACTCAAAATTACATGGTGAAATAAGCATTTCTCTTTACAAATCATCTTCATATGGTGAAGAGATTTTATTGGATCACCCTTTACTTGCCGATCTTATGCAATGGAAATGATTTTTTATTGGACCTTGGAAACCCTAATGACCTAATGAAACCTTCACTGACCTAATTTCATGATGACATAATGACTTAGACTTCATGACTATGTACATTTAGCAAGGTATGAAAATATACCAGCAAGTAATAAAATTTAAGGAAGAGTGATGCTTTTGGACTAGGCCTACCATCAGTGAGTAAATTTTTGAATGAAAACCTAGTGGAATGATACAAATTTCTGAATGAGACCCTAATATGATATGAAAAGAGAATTTTTTATCATTGATGGCAGGATGCAAATACTGACACTAACACACACCACGTGGCATCTTTTCAACCAAGGAAGCCTATCAGATACCACAACGCCCGAATCTTGGTCAAACGAATAATCTCTGGATGAAGATCTGGAATGCAAAACTCTGGCCCAAAGTTGCAACCTTCTTATGGCTACTCAACAAAAAAAGAATTCTCACCTGGGACAATATTCTGAAACGAGGCTTTGTTGGGCCATCACGATGCTCTCTTTGTCAAAATAACAATGAGACAAATGACCACCTCTTGGACCTCTGCCCAATCTCTAACATCTTCTAGAACATGATAGATACTTTATGTAGAAGAACCGATAGAGCTCACGGAGATATAATCCAAATGCTCAGCCAATGGAATGAGCTCCCATTTGCAAGTAATATCCTCAATCGACTCTGGAAACTCATCCCAGGGCCGAATCTTCAAGGACATCAGAGCCACTCAGGAAATGATTTGGGCAAAATTTTGTGGTTATTTGAAGGAGACTCTAGCCCTCTCTTCGTGGGAAAACTCAGACCTACCGACATCCACTGCTGAACACACAATCTAGAAAAATTGGGGCCTGAATCTCACCTAATTTTCCATTTCCCCCATGCAGCTAAAGGCTCCATCCACAGCTTAGGACAGATGGTCCCCTCCCCCAGCTGGCTTTGTCAAACTCAAATTTGAAAGCGCCTCTAAAGGCAATCCTGGGGTCGCTGGATTCGGAGGCATCTTCAGAGATTGTAATGGTAACCCTCTGCACATATTATTTGGGGCTATCGGTTGGGACATCAACAACTCAATAGAGATAGAGGGTCTCAGCCAAGGCATAATTATAGCCATTGAGCTCAATCTATTCCCATTGGAGGTGGAAGGGGACTCCCAGGTCATCATTCAAGCCGCCACTCGTCTCTCATCTAGGTCATCATACACAAAAGTTACCAAGAGCTAGAGATTGGCTTTCCGCCTCAAGCAACTGGAATGGTGGCTTCAACAACACAATGATAACATTTCTCCATGTAAGAAGAAAAGCCAATGCGGTCACAAATTTCTTATCAAACAAAGGAGTTGATTACAATCTCCCACTCTTCACCTCCAACTTCTTGTCCACAATGGAGGAGACTCTACGAATGAACTACATTACACTCCTGAACAAGGATAGTGAACTCTCGGATCCAAGTGAAAATTCGTGTGGGCCCTCCAGTGATCATGACTCACGCGCGGCTCAACCTCCCATGGATGAAAATGGCGCACCTTAGTCTGAAACGACGATGCCATGCCTGGCTGCCATCTCCTCATCGCACCAATTGGTAATTCAATGCCACCTTCAAGAATTTCATTGTCTGTCCTATAGCTGGATCCAAGCCTTTGCGCCGTCACCTGAGGCAGTTAATGCCATCTAACACCTTAGCTCGGGCTCTCCATTCGACGCTTAGGCATTTAAGCTCTCTCGTCCCCTCAATCAGCCTAATCTTCTTACATTGTGCTTGCACTATGCATTCTCTCCTTGCCATCTTGGCTCTTCCTCCCAACATCGCCAACCCTCTGCGTATTCGCCCTCGCATCACTACCTTGCTCAATTGTGGCACCATGCCCCCTTGCCAGCGCCAGAAGCCACGCCGTGGCAATGTTAGAGGAGAGCTCCTTGCTCGCTTGCATCGTGAAAACACGCGCAAGAATTTTAGTAGTGCTCATGATGCCTCTTTCGCCTCCATTGCCTAGCCAGCAAGCAGCCTCTCCTTCTGGTTCCCTAGGTGTGGAAGCCTCCCTCAACTCCAGCACTAACCCCTCCTTGCCTAGTCTGCCCAAAGCCAAGCACAAATGCCACAAATCGACCATCACACGCTCTCTGTCACCTCTGCCATGGAAGCTCGAGAGCTTACCTGTAAAAACCCCTTCAATGCACATGGCGAACCTCTGGAATCTGTCATCTGTGGGAATATGGAGCAGGGACAATAATGCCGAGGTTTCGCACAAGGTTCCACACATCCTCACAACAGAAGATGAAGAGATTGCTCGCATCTATGGATGCCCAGTGACAGAAGAAGACCCTTTAGAAAGTGAAGCTATCTAGAATGAAGATGCCAACAAGACTTGAAGGTTCCACCTCAAGCTCTACAGTTCTCTTTTGGACACATCTGATAAATTTGGTTTTTCTAGTTTTCAATAGCACTTTGGAAATGCTAGCTATCTCAGAACTCTTTAGATTATTAATGGGTTGGTTTCCCTATTAAGGGCAACCCCTTTTTGTGATATTTTGGAGACAGATTTGAGCAAGAATAGGCTAAATTCCTTAGCTCTGACTATGCACTGTACTATATTTTTACTTAATTAATAGATCTTAGTCCAACTTACAAAAAAATAACATTGAAAATTGAAAATTATTATATTTTAACAATAATTTAACTTACTGATCTTCAACCTAATTGGTTGTAGTTCTATTTTGTAATGATAGCAAGAATAATGTTTCCATATCTTGTGATTGTGGTGGTGTTTATATAATTGGTTTAATTTTATGAAAACATGGTATAATAATATTAATACTAATTTGTAAAAAAAAAAAACCAAATTCCAACATTACCTAATGCATATGCGATCTTGCTTTTTCTCATTGTTTATGTTGACAATTCTAAAAAAAACAAGTTTCCAAACCTATACCAAGACTTTTTTTATATGAAAAAAATATTAAATTAAATTCCAATATCAACTATATAAATGGAGTGTTTTCTCTTTATAATTAGATTTTAGTTTTAACATTTTACATAAGATAGATATAAGTTTTTGAAGTGTAACACAATTTTTTTCTTTATAACCCAAATATTATATATTCTCATAATCAATTTCTAAATTTTATCATGTCAATATAACCAAATTCCACAATGAATAATGTACATATAAATTTGTGTCCCTGATGACAACCATTTCTAGCATTAGTCCATCGGAATCGCTAATGAAAACGCTCTCCGACAGCGAGAAGAGTCAGGGGGTAATGAGTGGCATGTGGGAGTATTGTATGGGGCAGACAAAGGCGACCCTTGGAGAGTGTGCATTGGCCTACACTTGGCCCAAAACAACATATACGTGGTGTTACATAGTTGTGAGTTACGGCGTCATATGGTTGGGGTCTATCCATATTTGTTGCGGGAAGGTGGGAGATCAGGTTCTTCAACTCACCATGGATCTTGAGCATTCCATCTGCTCATATGGATCATGCAAGGAGATGCTAACAAATGAGGGATTGGATATGTCAATGAATTTCCCTAACAAATGTTAGTGGCTCATTTATGACCTCATCATGATGCATTGTCTTGGGATGGCAGAGACTCAGGGGAAACAATCCACTGGGTAGTTGTCTTATGCACTGCAACGAACTTGGTATTTATCAGGTAAAAGATGTAGTTTGTCCTCAGTTATATATACCAATTCACATTAGGGGAATTTTGAGGTCTAAAATGGGCCTCCTAAGAAAAATGTACAACCAAAATAAACTTTATAAGAACCAATAGGATTCAAGATGATGATGTCAACGATGGCGGATGATTCACCATTTTTGAAGTAAAAAAGTTAAAATAATAAAACTACTTTTTCAACTCATATTTTCAACCTATCTCGCTAAGTCTTTATTCAAATTTCAAGGAGTACTCGTTGGATGAAAAAATAATTTCTCATCCAAGGAGTACCTATGTTGCATACTTTAGATGGACCCCCCTACATGAAAAAAGACAAATACATGAAAAAACGTGATTGCAATCACGTTTTTCACGTATTTATCATTTTTCGTGTAGTATGGTCTATCGAAAGTATGCAACATGGGTACTCCTTGGATGAGAAATGAAATTACGCATCCAACGAGTGTTTTCGCTTGAAATTTGAGTTAAAACTTAAGGAAATAAGTTGAAAATACGAATTGAAAAAATAGTTTTATTATATTATTATTATTTTATCCTTTTTTCCCTCTAAAATTTGATTATGTAATATAATATTATTTTATTATTTCCACTGTTATTTTATAATTTCCTTAGGAGGTCCATTTTAGACCTCAAAATTCCCTTAATGTGTGTTGTTTCAGGGTGGTGGAAATTAGTCGTCATTCTCTTTGGGAATTTTCTGGTGTTATGTCTTTGGTTCTATACTTGGCTTCTAGGTGTATGTTTAACTCAAATATTTCCCTCTCATGTCCTTGTGTTATTATCTTGGAGATTCAGGGAAATTTAAGCTCCATGACAGTCTGTTAACTTATTTCTTGCTTGGTCGTCTCAAGGTCATAGGTTTGTTTGTGGTCTTGAGATGTTTTTGGGTAGAGGGCAAATGTTTTTCATGTGTTTTCTATATAATATTGCATCTAGTCCAACCTTTGAACTAGTGGTTGTCCTCTCAACGAAAGAACTTCAATCCATCAAACACTCCGAGATTTCGTTCAATTGATCTGTGGAGTCTGGTATAGTGGATTGTTTTACATCTGGTTTTGACATTGTCTATTTTTACAATTTCAAAAGGTTGGTTCTGAAACACAGAGGTGACCTATTGTTCTCTCCAGTCATAGTGGCATATAAGGAAGTTTGTATGTTCTTGGTCCTAGTAGGAAGTGGTTTCAATATCTCTTATGGTCAAGGAATTCACCTTCATAGGTTCCTTGATGACATTTTCATAGAAATTGAAGTGGGTCTTTGTCAGTTACCTGTCACTTTGCATTTGGTTTATTGTGTCATGGAAGGGTTCCACTCTTCAGTTTGTTGTAATACTTGGCTCGGATGGCCTTCCCATACATTCGTTGCTTGGTCAATTTATAGGGAGCATGTTCTCATGGCACCCCGAAAACGACTGCCCAGTCGCAGGAGAGGCACTCTAGGGGCTATCTTCTTCTAGACATCGACGGTTGTTTGGCTAGGAGTCGGTTATAAATTTCTTTGATGCGATCCCAATGGAAGCGAGGAAAGAAATACACACACAGGAAGCTAAGGAGTTTGGGGATCAGATGTATCACTCAAATACTGAAATCTGCAATGGTAACACTAAATGGGTTCCAGACACAGGAAAATTGAGAAAGAGAAGACTCCATTTTCTTCATTCCATATCAACACACAAATAGATGGATACTCTTCATATGGTGCTTTGCGACAAACATGTTGACAATTTACAAATTTTTTGCAGGGCAGGAGGAGTTGAAGAGGATATTGAGGGACATACGTTATGATATGCATGATATTGTCGTCAGACTAAATAGGAAATGAGCGTTATATAGTCTCAGATATGGATATTGATTCAAACACTCCCCAACATGAGGAAGCGGTCATCAATGTCCCACCCCTCAACGTTGCCATCACAAAATCCTCTCTAGATTATCCGGTGATCATCTTGGATGGATAAGTCCATTTCCGACTTAGTTTTTTATCTCCTGGTTTGTCAACTCATGGTTGTTTCTTGGTTCCTAGTACTATCACCTACTTTTTAGTAAGGTACTTGATGTTAGTCCATGAACACTTTTATGTTAGTAACGATGGCATTTTTGCATGGGAAATCCACGACATAAAGTGATATCAATTGGGTGGTATTCCTTTGTTTTGTTTTTTGCAAATTAATCGCCGTCTTGACCAGGATGACATTGTGCTTCACAAATACACCAATGTAACCGTGTTTTTTGAATATTAACGATCAGATATTAAAAAAAATTAAAAAAATTAAAAAAAAAATGTACATATAAATTTCTACTCTATTATTACATAATAACATATTTGCGAAAATAAACATGAATAAATACATATTTAAAATAAATAAATAAATAAATAATATATATGTAAAGTTTTATTTTATATGATAATACATTTATTAATAAAATATAAGTTTAAGTAATGCATTTTCGAACCATATGCATATAAATTAGGCTTCTTCCCTTTGTTTATACATATAAAAAAATTTATGAGATAAATAAAAAAATTAAATTTTACTTCAGATGCTTATTTATATTCTCTATTACATATTAACCTTTTCTCTAACATTTTTGATAAAAAAAAATTTAAATAAATTTAAAAATTAAATATACATATAAATTTGTTTTCTATTTGCTATTAGATGCTAAAGCCACGTAAAACTGTAGGTGTCTTTGAGATATTATCATATCAAACTTGCACTACAAGGTTTTCCACTATATTAAATGTATTACCTATATTTAAACTAAGCCACAGGGACTAGCTACTATGTAGTTAGTGACCTATTAACTCAGGAAACAAAATTCAGAAGGTTTTTTTCCAATCTTTTTTATCAAGACAATATGTTACAAAAAATTAATTAATCTCCAGGTTGATTTCTTCTAGGGTCAAATAGACCAAAAGTGGCTTTTCTACAATCTTTTTATCAAGACAGTATGTTACAGAAAATTAATTAATCTCCGTGTTGATTTTTTGTAGGGTTAGACAGACCAAAAGTAATCTTAGTGGATAGTTGTCATCATCCACCAACAAGATCCTCAGGGACCTAAATTCCACCTTTCACCCTAATCCCATAGGAGACGGACCCAAACCACTTTGACAAATTCCATTCCATTTCAATGTGCCACTGCATTTATAAGTTGATAGCTCAGACCATCTCAAACAATTTGAGGCCCGTCCTCTCAGAAGTAATCTCTATGGAGCACCACGGATAGTTGGAGAGGAACATTCAAGAGGCTCTGCTCATGGGTTAATGCAGCTCAAGCAAAATGCTGATAGCTCTAACAATCTCAAACCGTTTGAATCCCATCCTCTCAGAAGTCATCTCTAAGGAAAAGCAAGGATTCTTGGAGAGTAGGAATATTCAAGATGCAATTGGCTCTGCTCAGGATTTAATGCACTCAATCAAAATGTTGAGTAAAAAGTCTTTCATAACCATAACAGACCTGTTAAAAGCCTATGATAGAGTGAACTGGCTATATTTGAGATTGATATTTGACAATATTTCTCTATTTCTTTTTGTATCTTCTTTCAAAAGACATAATTTCTTGCTAGCTTACAAGTCGGATATCCTCTAATATTACCAGAGGATGGTCACCATAAAATTTGTATAGAATTTTACAGTTTAGGTTTTATGCACTAATATGGTAATTTCATGAAAGTTTTGTTTTATATTGGGAAATACCATTTGTTTGGCATTCTTTATTTTCCTTTTTCCTTTTTGAGGAGAAGAAACGTTGCTTATATTAACAAATGATATACGACATGGTCAACGCACAATGGGGCAAGTTTACCTAAAGGATAATAAAAAAATCCTTCAGGTCAGAGTTCACCTCCATTGAACATCCTTTAGCATCTCTCGAAAGGAGAGTATTTAACTCAAATTTTGTGCATTAAGCGCATCAAGAAGTGTTCTCTAAAGCAAACAATCAAGGACGAAGAACCATTAAAACAGTGTTGTGACAAAGTTTCCACAAGATAAACAAAGATACAGTGTATACAATGCCTTGGAGATTTTAGATATATTCATCAAATAAGATGCCATTAACAGACACAAAAATCGGTGCATTGTGAAAATGACCTTACACCACAGAAACAAACTATGCTCCAAAATCCAATCCCACCATAGCTTTGAGAAAGAAACATGTTGCCTCTCAAATTGTCAAAGCTGAGAAAAGATAATTTATTCAAGGTAGCTTCATCCTTGATACAGTGATGACAACGTGAGAAACTATTGAATGGGCGAAGGAATCACGGTAGAAAGTGTTACTTCTAAACATCGATTTTGCGTATCTTTTTTTTCTTGTTATTTTTTATTTCTCAAGTCTCTATCATTAATACAATTGTTAATCTTTTTGCCTTTCAAGATAATAAGAGGTAAGTCAATTGATGCACTACCACATTTTACAAATAGAAAATATACAGAGCAAGTTGAATCTTATTTCAGCTTTGACCTTCATTATGCAACAAATGTTTACACGAGCAGTGCACTGTACATTTGCATATAAAGAGGGAACACTTTCAAAATTAATAGACAATTCTACACCTTCATCAACTGTGATGAAACCACAAAACTTGTGAGAAGAAAGACCACAATGGAACGGATATTGGTGTCATTCCTTTCTACAAATAGCACAACACTGTTTATCACAGCCTATCATTCGTAGGTGCTACAGATAAAACAGAGCTTCTGGCTCCAGAATTTGTGCACAGTTTTGGGCATGAACATGTTTCCGAAATGAAGCTGCTGAAATATCCCTCTCTTCAAAATTTTCAAGAGAATTGAAAATGATAGCCATCAAATAAAAAGCTTCTCCTGCTAACTCGTGATACTGCATGGCACCACAAGCTTCTGCACATTACTTATAAAATCCTTGACCATATTTTAAATCCAATAACATCCATAGTCATAAACATAATTAACTTCAAATCAAATGATAGTATGCTTATACTTCTGCAAAATACACATCTGATCATAAAATTGTCCTCACCTCTAATATTTCGAACTCCTCGGCAGCTTGCCGTAAAGGATCTAGAACATTGTCTGATTCCAAAGAAACTGTACAAGAATATAATGATGTTATATTACATCAATTTCTAAGAAAATACGATGAAATATTACCATTCAGATCAAACAAACCTGAAAAATCCGGGATTGCAAGATGGCACTTAGCAAGGGCAAGATTTGCTCGTGCACGCAACTCCAGGCCACCATGACCAAGAATCATAGGCAAACTTTGATACAAAAGTGCCAATGCATGTTTTGCATGGCCAGCTCCAAGATTCATCCATAATTCTGCTAATGTTAGCAAGGCTGCAGCTTGAAGGAGATCCAGGTTGAAAGATTGACATAAAGACAAACTTGCCAACACATAGGGCAAGCCTGAGATTGCATTTCCTGATTTCTTCAAGAACAAACATTAAACACAGAAATGTGTTATAGCCATATCTTTCTAAACAAGATAGAACAATAAAGACATCATATTAAAATATTACATTAACAAGGATTGCCTAAATTACCTTGTGGATCTCTGCAAGCAAATGTAGAACACTTGTACTTTCAACTTGCATGTTGAATTTGTAACACATACAGAAGAGAGACTGAGCAACTGATGCTGCCTGCAAATATAAATACGTTTGATGAGATGCTTCATTCACATCAAACATTCTAAATATATAAAGAACATGCTACAAACCTCACTGAATTGTTCTGCAGCAAGAAGAGTGCGAGCACGTCTAAGACTAGCTTCAACTTTTAGGTCCATATCTACACCGGCTACGGGAGAGGCTAGTGAACCCAACTGGTTACAGACAAGTTGGGCCAATTTTAACTCCCCGCTGTCATGAGACTTACGTATTAGAGAATGGCTAAATTTTTCCATACAACAAAGTTACCTGAATAGTATGTTAAATATCAACAACCCTATTAATCATACTACTAAGTGAAAGAGAAATCATTTAGTCTTGAGAATTAGAAAACAAGGGCAAACATCAAAGTAACAAGTCTAAGAGAATAAGTCCATTAGACAGACTCACCGATGCAAAGCACGGTCATGAATTAACTGCAGCTTTACTAGTCGGATACGAGATTTGGAAACAGATGAGAATTTTTTCTCTACCAAATCTAATGCTGCAAAAGCCTCTGCACAACATTTAAAAATTAAAATGTTAATGCACTACAAATAATTTATAGTTATTGATTTCAAATAAAAGCATGAAAACCAATGAAACAACAACAATACCAGAAAAGACATTTAATTTAGAACAATAGCCAACCTTAGAGATCCTAGTATGCAAAGTCTGCAGAGCAAGTCTCTTCACTCAAAGCTATTGATAGCATTGTTATACACAACCAATCTATTCAGTCATACAAATGCTGAGAAATCAATAGGGCTACAATTGCGGTGATTTCTCTTAGACTTGATAACTGCTTGTGATGTTCTTTTACTTTTCTTGTTTATTAGTTTTTTATTATTATGCTGTTCTTATCATCAAACAGCGACCAAAACATGAAGATCAATAGTACACAAGGACACAAGATATAGGCTGCTAGCCAGGGCCAAAACCTCTCCTCTTGAGAGGAAAACCCACAAATCTCTTCTCTTCTTATAGATTCTTCAAATGACAAATTCCAAGACCTCTAGATCAAGACCAAAACCCTTCCAAGACCAAGTCAAACCTTCTGGAGAATGTGCTGCTTCTTACCAAGTCAAACCAAGTCTAATCTCTTCCAATTGCAGAACTTCGACGTCTAGCTTCAGATTTTCGACCCTCACTGCAGGTCTGAAATTTTCGCATGTGTGGGGGAATTTAGGGCTTCTAGGGCTTTCTCCTTCCTTCGCTTGGGCTACTTCTTCTTCTAGGACTTGTAGGAGACCAAATTGACTTATCTTCTTCCAGCTTCGACCTTTTCCTTGCAACTTGAAAACTTCAGCCTTGATGCTGCAAAAACCCTAGCTTTCCTTCGAACATGGGAGAGAGAAAGTACAAAAACCCAAAAATTTATCTTCCTTCTTCCTTCTTGTCTTTCCTTTTCCTTCATCTTCTTTTCCTTCACTTGATTGATGAGTGAATGAGTGAGCGAGCTAATGAGGTCAAATGGTCTCTTATTTATAGCCCTTCCAGGAGTTTGAACTGCCCTAATTAGGCCGACTTCTCCTATGCTAGGCCGACTTGGTCTTGGAGGGGTAATTTGATTCTTTTGACTCAAAAATTATTCTTTTGATGTTACTGGTGAGTTTTTTGAGTGTTGGGGTAGCATCGGATGTGCTCTAGCTCCCAAAATTTGTGGAGGGACTAGAGTACATGAGATCTCCAAGACCGAGAAAGGTATTGGGAAATTCCATCCAGTTTGAGAGATAACTAATTAATTAATATTTTTAATTAAGGACCCTAAGTCTAACTTAGGAAAATTAAAATATTAAAGGTAATTAATTAAAACATGTGATGGAAATGACTCAAGTCACATGGATCAAGCTTTCTTTTAATGTTAGCCATCGATTCAAGATTAGATCATGGCCGTTGGTTTCCCAATGAGAAAGTATAAAGGAAAGGCTTGGGGTAAATTGGAAAATACACACACAGAGGCAGAGCACCAAGACTAAGCTGAAATTCTAGGGCAGGTTTGCTAAGAATTTTCAGAAGTGTTTCAGCTGTAGAGAGGGGTAGTATTGGCAAAGGGGATGGTCTGATCCCAATGCCAAGAATCAGCAAGAGGCAGAGAGCAGCAACCAAAGGCAGCGCAGAGAAGCAAAGGCAACAACAGCGGTTACGCAGTAGCTGTGTAGTGCAGAGAGCAGCTTCAGCTACGCAAGTGCTATGCAGGCCCTTCTAGGGTAGCACTGGGCAGTAGGGGACCCTCCAGGGTTATGAAGAGACCCTTCTAGGGCAGCATAGGGCCTGCGTTACCCATTCTGGAGTTACGCAACCCTCTCCAGGCCAGTGCAGAGGCTGATATGTAGAAATTATAAAATATGCATGTATATCTTGGATTCGTCCAATCTAACAATATGCTAAAGTTAAATACTAAATCGCTTCTACAAATATTTTGCGGAATTAAAAACAACACAATTACCAATCACATGAAGCAAAGAAGAATAGATCAAAACCACAACATCAGATAAACCTGGGGAAAGCTTGCTGCTCAAAACCTCTCTATCATATATTGTATATGCCACAAGGAATCATGAAACAATTACATACAAAACTCTTCTCACAAGAGCCCTCAGTACCTCATCTAATTGTTTCACTGTCATACAAAAATTGGCAAATCCTTTAGCCAATTTACTGTCACCAGACAACCTGCCTTGTTCACGTGGTTCCTGATGAATGCAATCCTTAATCACAAAGAATTTCAGCCTTCCTCAACTGTGCTGAGTATCATGGGCATCCTGTGGTGTTATAACTACACTTGGGTAGCCTGCTAATATCACAACCGATAGTTACACTTCCCTTTCACCTTGTCTCAACTGGGTCTCCACTGGATTTGACATGCATGCAGCTAATAATAGTAAAAATATCAGTTGCATGTGAGATCACTACATATGAATTAATTAATATTTAATTCATTTGATCTCTCACTAGTGTATCTGCAGTTACAACTAGCACAACTGACTTTAACTCACTTAACTGAGTTAAACTGATTTACAACTTGCACAACTCATGCACCACTACACTTCCAACTTTGTTACAACTAGAATCACTTTGTTACAACCCAAGTCAACCTGCATGTCCCACCAACCAACCTCTTAACTCGAAATTCCTTTAGCTAACTGATTTGCCACTTTAGTTAACTATTTTCAAGTGCTCATTGAGAATAGATTATTGTTTATTGTCCAACTAATATTAAGGGATAATAATAGTCGACATGCAATCTATAAATAGAACTTGCACATACATCTATAAATAGACATGCATCTATAAATAGAATTTGCTCATGCAACTATAAATAGACATCCACCTATAAATAGCTTGTGTGGGCCCCACCTAGTGTAGGTGCTTAATTTTCACAAGGATCAAGGATGTTGTTTCCAGATGCCAATTTCACTGTTTCTTGTTGCAAACTTCAACACTCCCTCTCAACAAGAAAGGAATGTCCTTGCATGCGCCATGCAACCTTTGCATGCAACACTTCTCTAGTGTTTCTCGCACATGCAACACTTCCGAAACTGAATAGCCTCCAAACAACTGAATCAGTATAATGCATTTGTCATCAAAGTCTTCTGACTTCTGCTTAGCTACTGTACATGTCTTCAGGAACCACTGTGATGCTGACACCTGCATCCATGCACTCTGCACTTGCTGCCAACTCTGATCTGCACTCCAGTATCCAACACTGTCACTTTGATTTCATGTCTTCACAACATCTAACTGCATCAATCCAACTGATCCTGCTACTGCTTCTTTGTGGACTCCTCGTAGCCAGGTTCGATTCATGAGATCCACACCATCTCAATGAATGCTGCCCAAAATTTCTTCTTGGGATTATTCATGCACGTCGCCCCACCTCTCACCTGGTGGTATAGCTGCATGCACTCCTTCTGCCCATCTGGCTCAAAATTTCTCTGCATGAGTGGCTGCTCCCACTCCATGATCCTCCACATGTGGCTGCTCCACATCTTGAGGTTCACTCTTACCTGCATGCAAATCCAGCTCCCTCACAAGGGTCAATTGCATGGCTTTCTCACACTTCCCAATGGTAGGAAGCTCTGTAGAAATCGCATCTACATCAAATCTATAGAGATTCTTCTGTATCTCCAGTTGTGGCTGCTCCACAACCTTCTCAGACTGCTTCTCAGGCTGCATTTTGAGAGGCTCCCTCTCAACCACCAAGTCACTAACCTCTGCTTTGCTCCTCAAAGCTTTGCATGCATCTTGTACCTCAGTGCATGTAGGGTCTTGGCTCGCGCACATTGTAATTGTCTCATTGTCGCAAAATTTTCTGACAAAAAAGAGTTGATTTTAAATCGATGATATGTCACTCATCCGAGCTCCGATTTGACCAATTTTTTTTTTCAATTTTGGTATTTTTTCACAAGGAATCCAAATATGCTATTTGTTTCTGAAAAATTTTGCATCAAAATATTCAGATATTCTCTGCAAACTCACACACCCAAGTAATTCCTGCTCTCATAACATGTAGAAAATTTATAACACAACTCCGATACCATGTAGAAAGTTATAACACAACTCTGATACCATGTAGAAATTATAAAATATGCATGTATATCTTGGATTCACCCGATCTAACAATATGCTAAAGTTAAATAATGAATCACTTCTACAAATATTTTGCGGAATTAAAAACAACACAATTACCAATCACATGAAGCAAAGAAGAATAGATCAAAACCACAACACCAGATATTCCCAGGGAAAGCTTACTGCTCAAAACACCTCTATCATTTATTGTATATTCCACAAGGAATCATGAAACAATTACATACAAAACTCTAATCACAAGAGCTCTTAGTACATCAGCTAATTGTCTCACACTGTCATACAAAAATTGGCAAGTTCCTTAGCCAATTTACAGTCTCCAGACAGCCTGCCCTACTCACGCAGTTCCTGATGAATGCAATCCTTAATCACAAAGAATGTTAGCCTTCCTCAACTGCGCTGAGTATCATGGGCATCTTGTGGTGTTATAACTACACCTGGGTAGCATGCTAATATCACAACTGATAGTTAAACTTACCTTTCACCTTGTCTCAACTGGGTCTCCACTGGATCTGACATGCATGCAGCTAATAATAGTAAAAACATTAGTTGCATGTGAGACCATTAATTGTGAATTAATTAATAATTAATTCACTTGATCTTTCACTAGTGTATCTTCAGTTACAACTAGCATAACTGACTTTAACTCACTTAACTGAGTTAAACTGATTTACAAATTACACAACTCATGCACCACTGCACTTCCAACTCCGTTACAACTAGAATCACTCAGTTACAACTAAAGTCAACCTGCATATCCCACCACCCAACCTCTTAACTCGAAATTCCTTTAGCTAACTGATTCACCACTTCAGTTAACTATTTTCAAGTCCACATTGAGAATAGATTATTATTTATTGTCCAACTAATATTAAGGGATAATAATAGTCGACATGCATCTATAAATAGAATTTGCTCATGCATCTATAAATAGACATCCACCTAAAAATAGCTTGTGTGGGCCCCACCTAGTGTAGGTGCTTAATTTTCACTAAGATTAAGGATGTTGTTTCCAGATGCCAATTTCACTGTTTCTTGTTGCAAACTTCAACATGACAGCACTGACGCAAGGGCTTCAGGGGCAGTGCTGGGGTTTCTAGGGCCAGCAATTGGCTGAGTCTTGTAAATCCCGTTTGAGGGTGTGGATCCGTTAGTCTTTTGGTCTCAGAACAACAGGTTAGCTACGGATCTATATTTTTCTATGTCGGGTTAACCAGTAGGGTGCCCAAATTTGCTGTATTCAGAAACTACTTAATAATATAAACCCTCCAGCAACCAGAAGACCGGTTTTCCCGCATTGGGTTTTTCCGAGGACAGTTGTCCAAAAATCTTGTGTGTCACTTTATCTGTGTGCATGTATTTCTGTTTTTAGATCTGAATCTGTGAAAGTCTGTTATGTGTTTACTTCAATGTTAATATGAATATTTCAGCATTAATAACTTGTTTAAGTAGGAGAAGTATAACCAGATCTAACAGTAGAATTTCTGCATAAAGTAACATTTAGAAATTTTCATAGTTACAAGATGCCCAGTGGGGTCTTTTACATATGACAATGACTGTTTGACTTCTTGACTCAATGACAAAAACCTAGAAGCACTCGATGGATGCTTTGACCTAAAATAAAATGACCTTGAGCATGAAACCCATGCCACAAAAAATAATAATAATAATTTTCTTTCTCATTTTACAATATACAAGAATCAAGACTACATATAAAGACTGAGCCTAGTTACATATTTCAACAACAGAGACCTTTACTTTTGTTTCCTATATGGAATTTGTATTTTCAAGAAATTGATTTCTTACAAAAAATCACAATTGGGAAACAAGCCTAGAGAAGAATGGGTATATATCATATATTCTGGTAGAAACTCTTTATGCAGTTAGATCAAATTAAAAATGCTATTGTTGGATCTAAGAATTTCTTTTAGAGGCTACTACATTGTCAACAATGATGCTCTTCCACCTCTAACATCTTTAATTGTGAATTGGTGTCTACAATCATTTTAATTTCAAGACACTTCTCATGAAAGAAGCAACAAGAACTTAGTCCCCTGAGTTGCATAGATGTGGATATGGATATACAAGATATGGCTAGGATGCTGAATATATAACATTTAATATTAAAGTTGAAATTTTGCACCGAGAGAAATGAGGTGCACTCTACAGCGCAGTGTGGATAAGATTTGTGACGTAACGTAACATTAATAAATGAAAATGAAAGAAAAGTCAAGGTCCATAATGTAAAAGTTAAAATGCACAAACCATAATAATACTATATTCCACCAAGTTTCCACAAGGGGGGGGGGGGGGAGCACAAGAGTGGGGAGATGCACATGGGGAACATGTGGGAGCACCCCCAAACTTTGGGCAAATTCAAGGAGGGCAGGGAGACGTCAGGGCACCTAGGATAGGGGTGCTCTTCTTTCAAATTGTAAAAGTAAAAATAACATGATAAAATCCCAACAATAACAATTCACCCCATGCAAATTCATCATTATGTAATCTAATGGAAACATTATAACCCCGCCAATCATGAAATACTGAAAAGAGTTAACTAGGCTGAATTTTCGATGGGATATGAAACTCTACTTTTTCCGCATGAAGTTCGATGAGGTTGGAACCATGCTCAAACATCTTGAAACAATTAGTGGTAATGTTAAAAATTTAAGTAAAAGTTTCATTCTCCTTTATCTTACCTTTTCTAAAGGTAAGATAAAGGAGAATGGCAATTTTACCTTCAATTACCAAGATTACCATTAATTACCGAGGTCACAAACCCTGCAAAACTCTATCCCCTATCTTTGTTCAATCTTTAAGGGTTGTTGGACAAAAAAATTAGAGTAGCAAAACTTTGCCTTGCTTTGCCTCTTCTGGTACTGGAAAACTTCCTTCCGGAATGTTGCTACCCTCCTCTTCCACCTGCTACTCACCCTCTGGCTCTATCTTCTCTGCTGAATTACTGCCACTGAGAAAATCGAACTTCTTGGCCACTTAGTATTTGCACTAGTGTGTGCTCTCCATCACCACATCGATCTCCACTTATAATCCACTGTTGGAGAACCAACGACAAGATTAACACTTAATTAATGGCTAGGATCATCTCTCGATCAATTTGTGTGAGTTTCTAGATGATTTTCACCTTATCTCAATTAATACTGATTAATTAACCATATTCCCTAAGTTTAGACTTAGAAAATATTTTAAAAACGGTTAATAATCTAATTGAGACACTTCTAAGCAGGATTTCTAGAAATGATTTCTGGGTTTTGGAGATCTCATGTATTCTAGTCTCTCCACCAAACTTCGTGGCTAGAACACATCCGATGCTACAAAAACTATCACCCCCTCTTAGCGAGGAATGTGTTCTAGTGCTGCATATTCTGCAATGACACCCTGTATCTACATCATCTCCTGTTACGCTGTTGATGTTTGGCTGCTGCTGCCCACCAACTATTGCGCAACTCTGATATACGTTGCATATGTGTTGTTGTTGACCCTGTTGTACTACTATAAACACAACATCTGCGCTGCAACTCCCTTTCATCTGCACCTGTTGCAACTCAGAATCATCCAAGGTAATCTGCGTCTGCTACTGAAACAAGTTCTCCACCATACCCATTTGTTCTCTGAAATAAATGAACTTAGCTCTTCCTAGAGCTTTCGTGAGCATATTTGCAACCTGCATTTCTGTGGGAACATATTGTAGTTGGACTGCTCCACATTGTACACAATCTTTGATGAAATGACATCGAATATCTATGTGCTTTGACCTGTCATGAAACATTGGATTCTCAGAGAGCTTTATGCAACTATGATTATCACAGTAGACATTGGTCGCCTCCATCCTCTTCCTAAACAAGCTCACTAGCACCTTCCGAAGCCATATAGCTTCACACGTAGCTGTGCTTGTTGCCATATACTCTGCTTCTACAGAGCTTAGTGCTACTGACTTCTGCTTCTTGCTACACCAAGAAACCATCCCTGATCCAACACTGAAGCAGTACCTAGAGGTGCTTTTCCTGTCCATTGAATTGCCTGCCCAATTTGCATATGTGAACCCACATAATCTGACATCATCTCCTCTGGTATATCTCAACCCATACTCGATTGTGCCACGCACATACCTTAGAATGTACCTCGTTGTTCCCAATATAACCTCTTCAGTTCTACCATGAACTGAATAAGGGTATTGACTACGAACAAGATATCTAGCCTAGTATTGACCAGATACATGAAAGATCCAATAAGTTGTCTATACAAGGTGGGGTCGACATCCTTGTCATCTCATGCATCTATCTTCTTCCAGTTGGTGATCATGGGCATAGACATGGGTCTATAAGCTTACATTCTGAACCTCTTCAGAATATCTGTAGCATATCTTCCTTGCCCGAGCAATATCTCTCCATCCTTCTGTCACACTTCCAATCCTAGGAAACACTGCAACAACCCCAAATCCTTCATGTCAAACTCTGCTAGCAGGTCCCTCTTGCAGTCCTCTATGAGCCCTGATGGTCCTGTCAAAAAACGATCATCCACATACAAAACTAAGATGAGTGGCTCACCCTCTACCATCAAATAGTAAAGGTTGGGATTTGCATCACTCTTGACGAATCCCATTTGCTACAAATCGTTATCAATCCGACCATACCATACCCTAGGAGCTTGCTTGAGTCTGCATAGAGCTTTCTTAAGTCTGCACACATTGGTGCACCTCTCATGAGTCTCGTAGCCATCTGGCTTTTCTATATACCTAAGTTGTAGGAAACGTGGGTCTAGGGCCCGTTTCCCTAAAAAGTGAAACGAAAACGTTGAAACACGTATCGTACGGCCGGGAAACACGTTTCCAGCCGTACTGGTACATTTCCCATACGGGAAACTTTGCCAATACGGCTGGAAACATGTTTCTTGGCCGTAAACCTGCGTTTCCTTTTTTTCTTTTTTTTTTGGTTTTTGAGCCTTTTAATATTATGCTAATTGTTTTTTTTGTCTCTTCGATGCTTTTAGATAGATTTCTAAACTTATAAAAAGACGATTTCACATAACATTTCTTAAATGTTCTAAATTCTAATATAAATTATATATATATATATACCACGTTTCCCCATTTCCAAAATTTGGGGAGGTCGCATTTCGTATTGCTTCCCGTTTCGAAAACTTGTTTCCGTTTCCCCATTTCATGTAACTTAGCTATATACACTTCTTCCTCTATCACCCTATTCAAGAATGTTGTCTTGATGTCCATCTGCCATCCCATTTGAGCTGTTAGGGATATAACTGACCGAATAGATGTGTATTTCGCAACTGGGACAAAGGTTTCCTCATAATCTATCCCTTCTTTCTGTGCATACCCCTTTTCCATGAACCTAGCCTTGTATTTTTACAATGCCATCTGCAACATACTTGATCTTGTAAATCCATTTAGAACCTACAATTGACCTGTCTTCAGGCCTTGGCACCACCTCCCAAGCGTCATTCATCATGATAGAACTGTACTCTTCTACCATGGTATCAACACAGACCTGACGCTGTGCAGCCTCCTAAAAACTGGAAGGTTCTACAGCCTGAGCCACCAATGCTTGGTACATGTCAGGCTGTCTGCGTTGCCTTTCGTTCGTCCTAGGAGTTCCAATAAACTCCTTTGCATCTCTCAATGTCTGACAAACTTCTCTACTGGCTTGACCACTAGTGGTGGGAGGTTCAAACAACTCCTCATCTTGTCCCTGTTACTTTGTCTATTGAGAACTTCCCATATTTCCTGCCCCTGAGCAAATAATGGTACTAGTCACTGTACTCGATCCCTGTGATTGTTCTCCTACCGATCCGACTAGCTGCCCTTGCTACTGGACCAAATGAGCGTCTGCTAGCTGATTTTGATCACCTGCAAGCATCTCATGAGATCTCTTGAAAGCTCGGTCCTCCATGAACTTAATGTCTCGTCTTACTACAATCTTCCTATTGCTAGGAATGTAGATCATGTATGTCTTTGAGGTCTCGCTATAGCCAACAAGAATCCCCTTCTCTGCAGTCTAATCTAATTTGGTACACTTTTAATCTAGCACGTGGCAATAAGCAACGCTTCCAAAGATCCTAAAGTGACTAACTTCTGGCTTCATCCCTATGAAGACTCCTAGTGTTTTCTTCCCCAATGCTCTATGAGGAGTTTTGTTCTGAAAATATAATGTCGTGTTACACGCCTCTGCCCATAAAAATTTGGGCAAATCCTGGTAATGCAACATAGCTTTTGCAGCCCCAACAATGGTTCTGTTTTCCCTCTCTGCTACCCCATTCTGTTGTGGATTATATGGAGTTGTCCATTCCCTTTTGATGCCTTCCTTCGCGCAGAAATTCGTGAAGTCTTTATTAATATATTCTCCACCATTATCTGAGCGAAGCACTTTGATCTTCTTCCCTGTCGCATTCTCCACGAGAGCCTTAAACTCTCTGAAATGATTGAAGACCTCATCTTTGGTCTTCAAGAAGTAGATCCAGGTTTTCATTGGTTGGTCATCAATAAAGGTGACGAAGTAATCGGTAGCACTGAGAGCTCTACGGGACATAGGGCACAAATATTTGAATGTATAAGTCCTAACACGCCATCTGCTCTGTTGTCACTTCTTGGAAATGTTGCCTTAGCATACTTCCCAAGTACGCATCCCCTGCACACGTCATCGGATTCCATGTTAAGTTTTGGAACCCTTGTTATTATTTCTCTGAGCATTTTGAGTGCTCCATGGTGTAGATGTTCCATTCTCCTATGCCATAACTCATTCAGCTCCTTCCCACTGCTATTGTCACTGTCTATTAGTGCCATTGGAGAGTCGATTTGCAACTGGTATAATCTCTTGCTTCAAACTCCAATATGTGTTACCTTCTTCTAGTTTGGGTGTTTGACATACATTTTCTTCGCTACAAAGTGAATAGCATACCCCTCATCCGATAACTAGGATACTAAAATCAGGTTCATACATAATATGGCACATGCAATACATCTATAGCATTGGTGCTTGCTCTCGACTCCCTCTGAAAATCTATAGTACCTCTCCCTACTGGAGTACATTTCGTTTTGTTTCCCATAGTAATCTAGAAATCCGTCTACTCCTCCTTGTAGCTAAAGAAATATTCTCTAACCCCTGTCATATGAGTTGATGCTCCATTGTCTATATACCAAACACCCTATGAAGTTGATCCTGACAAGCAAGAAAATTCATCCTCCAACCGGGAAGACAAATCTGAAGCCTCCTGAATGTCAATTTTGTCCATGGTTATGTTGAAGAATTTACAGTGTGCTACTCCTCTTTCACCCGACATTGGCTTTGCTCTAACAACTGCTGCAAAAACCCTCTGCGTCCAACTAGAGATCTGCCCAACAAAAAAACTGAGTTGCTCCCTCTGCCTTTGGAATCACTCGATTCTGGAAAATCAAATTTTTCTGCTCTAAAAAATAGAGTTTCCTCAAGTAACTCAGCCTCCTGGCAAAAGACTGTATTTCCCCCTGGGAATTTCGGTCCACTGCTCTCATTGAACATCAAAATTACTTCTTTACTCTTCTGAGCTCTCCAGCTGATCAATTTTGCTTCGATACCATGTGAAATTTTTATCTCTATTGCAGCAACTGGAAATTATTCTTCTAACTGTAAATTTAATTTACAATTTATTTGCTACTAGAAACAATGAATAAAATCAACTGATCAACTGATTGCCATGGGGTGCAACTCTGGACGAAGGGCTCTTGGTAAGGACAACCCTGAATGCAGTCACCGAGGAGTGGGAAACATTTGTCCAAAGCATATTAGGCAGGGCAACGTTACCATCCTAGGCGGACATGTGGGCAATCCTCCGTCAAGAGGAGATCAGGAGAATCACCAAGAGGCAGAACAACAACAGCAAAACTATCAAGGTGAAGAAAGAAGAGGAAGATGATGCATCCCTTGCATCGAAGGAATGAAGGCAACAAGGGAAGAAGAAGAGGGACTTGTCCAAGGTCCGGTGCTTTAACTGTGGCGAACTTGGACACTTCGCCAGCACTTGTCCCAAGAAGAAGGACAAAGGAGCTTCTGATTCCAAGGCTGCAGCAGCGAAGGATGATGGGAGTGATGATGACGTAGCCATGAGTGCTCATGAGCCATGTAAGTGGGGTGATATGGATCTGTAGAGCAACTACAGATCGAGATGGCAGGATCCTTGAGTCATCCCTACTCTTGGATCACATAAGAGCTATGGGAGCCTGAAGACAGTAGCGAGACAAGTAGATGGATGCAGGAGATCATAGTGAAGCGGAAGGTAGTGTTGAGATGCTGTAGAGGGAGCAACGCAGTGCAGAGGCAGCAACAGCGTAGAGGCAGCAGCGCAGATGCTAATGGGACTTCAGCAGCGCAGAGAGGCAATGCTCATGCAGTGCAGAGTTGTAGCAACGCAGTGGCTTTAGGAGGACAACATAAAGCAATAGCCAAGGAAGTTTCAGTGATCAGATGCAGCTTGACTTGTCTGTCAACAATTGGGAAGGAGTCTTTCAGTTGCTTATTTCTTGGCAACTGAGTTGCAGTGCAGCAGTTAGCAGTGGCAGTGCTATGGGCAGCATGATGCAACAAGTTGAGAGGGAGCAGCAGTACAAATGTGGCAGTGACATGGGCAGCAGTATAGAGAGCAGCAGCGCAGTGGATGGAGGGCAGTAAGCCAAGCATTAGCAACGCAAACACCAATGACAAGATCTTGTGATACATGGTGTGGATGTATTGCTAGAGCACACTCCATGCTAAGAGGGAGTGTTGAGTGTTTGTGTACTAGGGTAGCATCAGGTGTGCTCTAGCCCTGAAATTTTGTGGAGGGGCTAAGACACACTTGACGTCCAAAACCCAGAAAGCGTTTGGAGAAACTTCATCTAATGTGTGAGATACTAAAATAATTAATTCTTTTAATGAGGACCGTAAGTCTAACTTAGGGAATTAGAAAAATTAAAGTGAATTAATTAAGCACATGTGATGAAATGTTCTAGTGACGCGGATCAAGCAGTTTTTTAATCTTAGCCGTTAATAAGAGATTAAATCACGATCGTTGATGTCCCAATGAGAAAGTATAAGAGAAAGGCTTGAGGGTCAGTTAGAGACACACACACGAAGGCAGAGCTAAAAGACTGAGCTGGAATTCTAGGGCGAGTTTACTAAGAATTTCCAGAAGAGTTTTCTACAGCGAGTATTAGTATTGGCTGAGGGGATGATCTGATGTCGGAGCCAAGAGTCAGCAAGAGGTGGTGGAGCAGCAATCAAGAGCAGTGCAGAGGAGCAAGAGCAAGAGCAGCAGCTGCGCAGCGCAGAGGGCTTCAGCCGCTACGTAGGTGCTACGCAGGCCTAGGAGGGGTAGCGCTGCAGCTTTAGGAGGCCACCAGGGTTACGCAAAGGCCTTCCAGGGCAGCGTAAGAACTGCGTCACCCAGTCTGGGGTTACGCAGTCCCCTTCTGAGCAGCGCAAGGGCACGCAGAGCCTAGCAGGATTGGCGCTAGTGCTTCAGGGGCAGCGCTGGGGTTCCTAGGGCCAGAAATTGGCTTGGTTTTTTAAATCCCATTTGAGGGTGTGGATCAATCAAGTTTTTGGTCTTAGAACAACAGGTATTGCTGCAGATCTATTATTTTCTCTGCCGGGTATTGGTGCCTAGATTTGTTGTACTCAGATTCTACATAATAATAATAAACCCTCATATCTGTTGCACTGGTTTTCCCGCATTTGGTTTTTTCGGGGACAATTGTCTGAAAAACCTGTGTGTGACTTTGTTGAATGAGCATAATATTCAGTAAATGATCTGTATCTATGTAGCCTGTTAGTTGTGTTTACTTCGGTATTTTCTGAATATTTTCTGGAAATAACTTGTATAATTTAATCACAAGTAGAAGTAAACCAAGATACTACAGTAACGTTTCTGCATTATTGTATATAGAAATTTTCATAGGGTATCAGAGCGATTGCAGATCAAGCTGAATCTCCAGCAAATCAACTGAAGACATATTTTCTACAGGGTGGCAGTTGAAGCAGCAGATCCGAAAAGGGCAGCTCAGCAGCAGTAGGACGTAGTTCCAGAAAAGGCTACGCGCAGGGGCTACATAATCACATCTGGGTGACGCAGAGACAACACAATAGCTTCCAAAGGGACGCAAGAACAGCCTGCGCTGCATAGCTGTTGCGCAGAGGCTGTGTTGGGCTAGTCTGCTTAGGTAGAAGCCAGTCAGAGGGACACAATCCAGTTATTTTTTTCTGTTGCAGAGCAGTATTGCCAAGATCCGGAAGCAGTGCTAGCATGGTGGAGATTTTGCCGGTGCAGAATTGTGCCTAGCTAAGTCAACAAAGAGCGGGAGGAAGACAGTCCCTCAGCAAATCTGAGCCAAACAGATTTGAGATTCGATCAGGGGGATCAGAGAGAACTGCCTGATTGTTTTGGCTAAAGATTTCCTAGAAGGAAATCAGTTTTTAGAAGGATCGGTTACTAGAGGGTTTCTAGTCACCAAGAAACCCAAATCCAGTGTTTCTGTGTTGCCACAGAAAAAGGGAGAAAAGTATTGTTTCCATCAGATTTGAGCTAGATGGCTTCTCATGGGCTGAGAAATCAGGACAGGTTGGACGGTGTGTCCAACTTTGTCATCTGGAGTCCCAGGATCCTATCCGTCTTGGATGAGTACGGCATCAAGAACCATGCGGAGAATGTCCCAGCTAAGCCTGCAAATCCTAATCCTTTAAAGAAATTCAATAAAAATCAAGCGCGGGCCAAGCGTTTGATCATGGACGGAGTAAAGGATCACGTCGTGCCACACATTGCCGGAAAGAAGACGGCAATGAGATGTGGACTGCGTTGAAGACGATGTATCAAGCCAACTTCGTTCAAAGAAAGATGCTTCTAGAGAATTAGATGAGGCTATTCCAGATGCAAAAGGGTGAGGAAATAGATCCCTTCCTTTTCGGACTTCAGACTATTCAGGATCAACTGATTGCCATGGATGCAACTCCAGATGAAGGGCTCTTGGTAAGGACAACCCTTAATGCAGTCACCGAGGAGTGGGAAACGTTTGTCCAAAGAATATTGGGTAGGGCAACGTTACCATCCTGGGCGGACATGTGGGCAATCCTCCGTCAAGAGGAGATCAGGCTAGTCACCAAGAGGCAGAACAACAGCAGCGGAACTGTCAGGGTGAAGAAAGAAGAGGAAGATGATGCAGCCCATGCATCGAAGGAATGAAGGCAACAAGGGAAGAAGAAGAGGGACCTATCCAAGGTCCGGTGCTTTAACTATGGCAAACTTGGACACTTCGCCAGCACTTGTCCCAAGAAGAAGGACAAAGGAGCTTCTGATTCCAAGGCTGCAGCAGCGAGGACGATGGGAGTGATGATTACATGGCCATGAGTGCACATGAGCCACGTAAGTGTGGTGATATGGATCTGTAGAGCAGTTACAAATGGAGATGGCAGGATCCTTGAGTGAGCCCTACTCTTGGATCACATACGAGCTACGGGAGCCTGAAGACGGTAGCGGGACAAGTAGATGGATGCAGGAGATCACAGTGAAGCGGAGGGCAGTGCTGAGATGCTGTAGAGGGAGCAGCGCAGTGCAGAGGCAGCAAAAACATAGAGGCAGTAGCGCAAATGCTGATGGTACTTTAGCGGCACAGAGAGGCAATGTTCACGCAATGCAAGGTTGTAGCAGCGCAATGGCTTCAGGAGGACAGTGTAAAGCAGCAGCCAAGGAAGTTTCAGTGATCGGATGCAGCCTGACTTGTTTGTCAATGATTGGGCAGTAGTCTTTCAGTTGCTTACTTCTCGACAACTGAGTTGCAGTGCAGCAGTTAGCAGTCGAAGTGCTATGGGCAACATGATGCAACAAGTTTAGAGGGAGCAGCAGTACAGATGTGGCAGTGTCAGTGGCAGTGACATGGGCAACATCACAGAGAGCAGCAACGTAGTGGATGGAGGGTAGCAGGCCAAGCATCAACAACGCAAAGACCAATGACAAGATCTTGTGATACATGGTGTGTATGTATTGCTAGAGCACACTCTGTGCTAAGAGGGAGTGTTGAGATTTGTATATTGGGGTAGCATCGAGTGTGCTCTAGCCCTGAAATTTTGTGGAGGGGCTAAGACACACTTGACCTCCAAAACCCATAAAGCGTTCGGAGAAATTTCATCTAATGTGTGAGATATTAAAATAATTAATTTTTTTAATGAGGACCCTAAGTCTAACTTAGGGAATTAGAAAAATTAAGGTGAATTAATTAAACACAAGTGATGAAATGTTCTAAGTGACGCAGATCAAGCAGTTTTTTAATCTTAGCCATTGATAAGAGATTAAATCACGATTGTTGATGTCTCAACTTAAAAGTATAAGAGAAAGGCTTGAGGGTCAGTTGGAGACACACACATGAAGGCAGAGCTGAGAGACTGAGCTAGAATTCTAGGGCGGGTTTGCTAAGAATTTCCAGAAGAGTTTTCTGTAGCAAGGGGTAGTATTGGCTGAGGGGATGATCTGATCTCGGAGCCAAGAGTCAGCAAGAGGCAGAGGAGCAGCAATCATGAGTAGCGCAGAGGAGCAAGGGTAGCAGCAGCAGCTACGCAGCGCAGAGGGCTTCAGCCGCTACACAGGCCTAGGAGGGGAAACACTGCAGCTTTAGGAGGCCACCAGGGTTACGTAGAGGTCTTCCAGGGTAATGTAAGGACTGCATCACCCAATCTAGGGTTACACAATCTCCTTCTGAGCAACGGAGGGGCACACAGAGCCTAGCAGGGTTGACGCTGGAGCTTCAGGGGCAGCGCTGGGGTTTCTAGGGCCAGAAATTGGCTAAGTCTTGTAAATCCTGTTTGAGGGTGTGGATTAGTCAAGTTTTTGGTCTCAGAACAACAGATATTGCCGCAGATCTATTATTTTCTCTGTCGGATTAACTAGCTGGGTGCCCAGATTTGTTGTACTCAGATTCTACATAATAATAATAAACCCTCATATCTCCTATACTGATTTTCTCGCATTGGGTTTTTCCGGGGACAATTGTCTTAAAAATCTGTGTCACTTTGTTGAATGAGCGTAATATTCAGTAAATGATCTATATGTGTGTAGGTTGTTAATTGTCTTTACTTTGGTATTTTTTGAATATTTTATGGAAATAACTTGTATAATTTAATTACAAGTAGGAGAAGTAAACCAAGATACTACAATAGGGTTTCTGCATTATTGTATTCATAAATTTTAATCGTGATTACGCAGACCCTGTGGGGATTTCAGCCTTCCTTCCTTTGCCTCTTCTGGTACTGGAAAACTTCCTTTCGGAATGTTGTTACCCTCCTCTTCCACCTGCTACTCACCCTCTGGCTCTATCTTCTTTGTTGAATTACTGCGACTAAGAAAATCAAACTTCCTGGCCATTGAGTATCTGCACTGGTGTACACTCTCCATCACCACATCGATCTCCTCTTATAATCCACTGTTGAAGCACCAACGACCAAGATTAAAACTTAATCAATAGCTAGGATCATCTCTCGATTGATCTGTGTAAGTTTCTATATGATTCTCACCTTATCTCAATTAATACTGATTAATTAACCATATTCCATAAGTTTAGACTTGGAGAATATTTAAAAAGTGGTTACTAACATATTTGAGACACTCCTATGCAGAATTCCCAGAAACGATTTTTAAGTTTTGGAGATCTCATGTATTCTAGCCTCTCCACCAAATTTTGTGGCTAGAACACATCTGATGTTACAAAAACTGACAGGAAATATATTGGATGAGGTTATTCTTTATTCCATCTACCATTAGGCTCATGGAAAATATCTTTGTTTCTCTAAACTTTTCTTTTTCTACTTCACTTGATTCAATTGTAGGCTTCTTTAATTTTCCTTTGACTAGATCCAAGACTTTATTCTTCTCAAGAATGACATCTATCCTCTTTTTCCATGCCCTGTACTTGGAGGCTCCTTCTAGTTTGTTTTCTCCCTTCAATGAGTTAGACATGGTTTTTGAAGATAGTAAGCTTATCCCCTTGTATGATCCCTTTCCTTGATCACCCTTATTCAACTTCTTACGACTTCTTATTCTCTTTTCAATAGATCTTCAGGTTGCCTTTCTCTTCCTTTTTCACCTTAGCCTTGAAACCATGTGAGAAAATCAAAAAGGCACAAAGATTTTCTTATATTGATAATTACTTGTGAAATTCTTATGTTCTTATTAACTTTTCTCGTGATCTTCTTTTACCTTAGTTCATCAAGCAATTACCAAAACCATAACACGAAGATAGAAACCGGATATAGGCAAACATCCAGGGAAAAACCCCTATCTACGGGAAAACCCAATCAACAACTCTTCCTTTAGTAGTTTCACGAGATAATCCAATGATGTTACAATCTAATGAAGAAGAATCATCATAGGAGAGATTCATTCATCACCCTATATTCACTTGCGGGGATTACCACTTGCCAACACATGACAAGGATCTCGCACAACTAAGTGGGGGGGTTACCACTTGTCAAGGATCACACACAACCAAGTCTCATCTCTGCTTGGGAGGATTACCACTTATCAAGGATCGCACACAACCAAGACAATTCTTGGGGGGATTACCACTTGATAAGGATCATGCACAACCAAGTCTCTACTTGGGGGGTGTTACACAGTAATTTGTCACCGTCCCTGCAATTCCCCGTCTCGCACGTTGGAGGGCCTTTTCCGTGACCTGTGAACAGTGACATAACCTGAAACCACTTTGATGGCATCCCCCTTTACAAGAACAATCATTCCTCTAAAGAAAGTTTTCCTTGGAAAACCCTAAAAACTGATCTTTTAGCCTTGGCGCGACTAGCCAGTTCAGCGCTCGCGCCAATGGGGAAAATCCACCATAGAGGGCACGCCAACTGGCGCTCTGTCCCAGTGTCCCACTTGCGCCAAGCTTAATAAGGATTGTTTTTTAAAAATAAATGGCGGAAGTTTGATTCCAACAGACTCCTGAACGAGTCTCTAAAATGAGTTGGGAGGTTTGGTTCCGGATCTCCATGTATGGGAGGTGGTTTTCCACCTATCATGGAAGTTTCCTCAAGGATAGGGCCAATCCCATAATTGTAGGAATCCCAACTCCCCTTCCACCATCTATATAAGCTTGCCTTTTTCCCTTAGCAAGCTAGTAGCACTAGAGAACAGAAGAGCTGAACTTGTAGCAAGGAGACTATTGCCAGACAGCCTTTGAGAGCCAAGCCGAAGAGAGAGAGCTTTGTCCCATTTCCAACGAGCTTCATTGAGACGTGCTCCACTGTCAGCCCCGCCAAAGGAAGATCCAGCGTCAGAGCTTTGGGTGGTATCTTTCCTTTGTTATTTTAATGATAAGCAACTTTGATTATGGTTTCATTCATGTGTCTTTTTCTTTTGATGCAATGAATTACATCCTCTCTAATTGATGTATGGTTACAAGATTTAGATTTTACGCTATGTATCGTTGTATTCTTCGCATGTGTGCAGGTCTTCGGACATGTTAAGCAAAAAGATCATGATATGCCAAAGCGAAGGACGGGAAGCGTCATCCTTTCTTCAACGACCATTGCGTAGGACCTGAGGTAGGCAATTCGTTATGTCTTTGTCATTTTGTAACTAGAGACCTGCATCACTGCGTGACTGATTGTTGCTAGACCCGATCTGGGCTAGTAGGGATCGCCTCTGTCCACAGAGGGGATTTACCTCTCCAACAAACTGGCAACTCCACAGGGGAGTTAATTGGAGTTTGTCTTGTCTCTTTCGGTTGTTTTTGGCTTGTGTCTGCTTGATTTTCTCTTCTTTTTTGTCTCCTTCTGGTGTAAAACCTCTGTTCAGCGCCCACCATACCTGATCTACTCTCTGTTTGCTCTTTTTCATTCCTGTCCTTAGTAAACTCGATTGGCACGCTTTATAGCCTGACAGTCGTGCCAAGTGGCGCTTGTTGCTAGTTAGGCCCCCACGCCAACCCTGTTTTGGCGCAAGATACAACCAAACAGTCGTGCCAACCCTGTTTGGTGTTAGGGTTTACTTGTTTTTGAGCTCTCTGAGCCTGATTTTTTGTTCTGGTGTTATTTTTCCGACTGCCTGAGTGTCTTGAAGCCCTTGTTGACTGTGTTTGACCTCTATCCTCCAGTTGTTTTCCCTCTACCATCAGTTTTGCATTCTAGCCCTAGGGCTTCTAGGTGTTATAGTGCGCTGAGCCTCCCGTGGGAGTTTTTGGTTTTCGCTTGTTCAGTCGACTTCGTTTTTGCTTCCTTGCATTCGTTTCGTTGGATTCCATTGTATCATTGAGTTATTTGAGTGATTGCTCTCTTTTTCATTCAAGTTTCGCTTTGTCTCATTTCGAGCCTAGATCACACAGTTTGTATGAGTCTTTTGGGATTCCTCTTCGATTTGAGATATTTTTCCATCAGTTTGAGTTCTAATTGTGCGTTTTGCATTGAGTGAACTTGCTTGTTTCTACTCTTTCACTATCATTTCTCAAATTGGTCCCTTTATTAGTTTTTCATTTCGTTTGGTGCATTTTGCTCTAAAACATTGAAAAATGCAAAAACAAATCTCTTTTCTTTTGATTAGTTAGTGAAAATTGAAAGCTTTTCTGCATTATTAGTGTTATATAACTCTAAAGGAAAAGTTTTTAGTTTCATTAGCATGCATTAGAGACAGTGGTGGGTTTTTTTTGTGGTCATTTTGTTATTGTTTGAAAAGCTCTCAACCTTCCCGTAGTTAGCTCTTCATTGAACAAAGTGATGTATTGTGGCATGTAGTGTGCATTTAGAGGATTTTTGAGACATAACATTCGGTAGGGCCTGGAATTGAAACATAATTGAAGATCAACTCTAAAATTTATTCAATTTACCTTAAGGCAACATTAAAACATTAACGAAATATCTAGAGGTCTAGGCTAGTGACGTGTTTCGGCGTCGTTAAACCTAGTAGCTGCCGTTCGCCTTTGGGCTTTAAACAACACTAGTACGGACTTGTGTTCCCCGTACCGTCGCGTATATAAAGGGAGACCCCACTAGGTTGCTATCCTTTATCCGTAGGAAGCCGACTCTGTCGCCTTATACTCGTGATACACCGGACACAGCATTCGGGGAGATTACCTGCACGTACGTCAAGTCCTTGGTTGATTTCTCTTTCATTTTTTAACCAAGGTGTATATGGCAGTTCACGGATATCTGGTACGCCCATCTGCCTAGATTACCAGAGTAGTCATTTCGATCTTTTCTGACTCATTAAATTTGAAAAGATCATCAAGCGCTTGTCCTTTCACGCTTGTTTCCAAACTGAAAGAGATAAAGTCATCTTTTACTTGTTTCTAGACTCTTAAAACATGAAACAGTAAATTTTCCAGTTTCAATGTGGTAAAATTAATCACCTACGATCACACGCCCTTTTAGAGATTGTTATTCGGCCGTTTGATTGTTTGCTTTGGTTTTTGCCCATGTGCCTTTGTTTTGATCTCTTCCTCTTTTCGTTACTGTCACAGTGGCGGAACCCTCAGTTTCGTTGACTGGTAGTCCTTACACAGACGATTCATCAGACGTCTCTCAGTCCTCTGCTGAACCTCAACAGCCTATTGTATCCGCGTTTCCCGACGAGGGACCGGTCATATCTGAGCTTCCCTTTGGTGGACCAGTTGAATTCAATTGGCCCTTATCCGACACTTGGTTTGGATTTGGAGTAGGGGAATATTTCCCTCCTCTTACATCGGGATCGCCTTTCTTGGCTGCCATTATACCTCCTACTCCTCGCCGTCTTTTAGAAGATCTAGCAGTAGGGTCAGATATGGACTCACCCAGTCCTTCTCCTAGTGAGGAAATTCCTACATCTGGTGAAGATTGCTAGCTTTTTCCAGAAAACAACCCTGAATCTTCTGTCATGTCTTCACTTGGTCCTTCGCTTCCAGCAGGATATAGGTCCTTAAGTCAGGTCATGGCCGTTGTGGCCTCTATGGGAATATCGACTCCGTCCATGAGGCCAGTTATTCCTTCGTTATGGATGTCGCCATCGACACCTCTCACGTCATCTCCTCATGTCACATCAGTACCTGTTAGGCCTACCATCTGCGTAGCTGCGTCTACGCCTGCTGTCACTACTCAGTCCACAAGGACCTCGTCACTTCCTGAAGACATTTACATAGCTTTTTCTATTCCCGAGAATATCTCTCCTGAGGAGTATCGGTTGTCTTTACAACCATCAAACTCCGAGGTTGGTCAGTCCTCCCAAGCAATGTTGCGAACATTGGCATCGAGATAAAATCAGCAAGGGTCCGAAAAACCAAAAAATCGGGAAAATATCGGTAAAAATTAGTAAAACATCGACAAAATTAAGATTCCATAAAAACATTTTTAAAAATCGGCAAACATCAGCTTGGCCAAAAAATCGTGATTTTGAGATAAAATCGGGATGTTATCGAGATGTTCGCAACACTACTCCCAAGATCCCAACCCTCCTTACTTTTCCTATTATGGACCGGATGGCACCCCGATCTATGTTTTTCCATATCAATATGATGAGCAGGGTAACCCTCTTCGTTTTCTTGCTCCAGAGGCTTATCAGTATGCTCATGGTTTTCTATCTGCCCAGGCTAGGTAACCTTCCAACCCGCAAGGACAACCCTTCCAGGGTCAACCTTCGGGCCAGCCTGGTAATTTGTATGACCCGCAAGGACAACCCTTACAGGGCCAACCTTCGGGCCAGCAGGGGTTGTTGTACGGTCCGCAAGGGCAGTCCTACAACCCTCAAGGTCAACCTCTATAGCCTCACCCTGTGGTCCAACCAGGGCAACCTCAAGGACCCACAGGCCAACCGGGGTATCAACCTGGACCGTTGTACAGTCTTTGGGGGCAAATCCATCCTTCTCAACCTATGGTGCAACCTCAGCAACCTCAATTTCCCATTGGTCTAAATGTTGCACAGCCAGAGCCATCTTATGGTCCTGTTACAGGTCAACCTGGTTATCAGGCACAACCTGGCCCTCTCCCGTCATCAGGCCAACCGGCTCAGCCGGGGCAGCCTGGGGTCCTTCACCAGCCAGGCCAACTTGTTGAACCAGGACAACCTGTTCAGCCAGGCCAACTTGTTCAACTAGGGCAGCTTGCCCAGCCAGGTCAACCTGTTCAACCAGGATAGCCTGCACATCCAATTAACCCTGCTCAACAGTCGATTTATTCTATGCCACAGCCGAATCCGCCTATGCGCCCAACTTATCAAGCTTAGCAGGGCCCCACTTACCAACAGCCCGCTCGACCCCAAGGCGGTTATTACCTGCAAGGTCAGTCTCGACCGATTTACAACCCGCCCCAAGGTTTTGGTTATTACCTTCAACAACCAGGCTATACCTATACTCAGCGATCAAATCCATACACTGCTCAAACGGGGCCTACATATAATCAAGGTTAGTACCCTGGTTATCAACCCCCCCTTACACTGGTTATCAGTAGCCGTATCAACCTAATTATACGGCTTATACCCCCTATGGTCAGAATCCTCCAGGACAGAACCAATGGGTGCAAAGTTAGGCTCAACCATGTTGGAGTACAGGTACAGGTCCTTATCGGGGACCTGGCATGCCATTTAATCCTTAGTTACCTTTCCTTGCTACGTTGGAATTGCCAGATGTATCTAAATTGACCAATGATCCGATTCTTCATAATCCATATTGGCCTCCGGTTCCGACCAAAGTGCTTGTGACTGTCCTAAATTTGAGGGTAAAACTGGAGAAGACCCCCAAGCACATGTCATGACCTACCATCTGTGGTGTTCCTCGAATTCTTGGGTTGATGACTCGATTCGCCTACGTCTTTTCCAGTGCATGCTTACAGGTGCTGCTGCTAAGTGGTACATAGAACTACCCTGCGGTATTTTTCAAGACTTCAATACTCTAGCGATGGCTTTTCTGACGCATTTTCAGTTACCGGTTCGTTATGAAGCCGGGACGCATCTCCTGACATCTCTGAAGTAGGATAAAGCCACTCACATATCAGATCATATTCATGAGTGGAGATGTCGTCGTCGCCTAATCAAGTTTGATATTCCTGATCAGCTTCTAACTCACTGGTTCACTACTTCCTTTGTTAACAAGATCGCTCAAGATATTGCTATGCGGGCATGTGTAATTGAAGAACAAGCCATCGCTCGTGCCCAGTACCTCGATTTAGTGTACTCTCAGTCTGGCACGCTATATGATATCTTGACTGATGCCCCACGGCCAGGGACCTCTAAGGCACCAGCTACCCCATCGGTTGATGGTGTTATTGGTTCTGTTTCTCAGACTTCTCGTAAGTCTTCGAATGGGAAGCAGAAGTCGAATTCTTCCAATAATTTTGCTCTTCCCGCCCCTCCAGATTCTGATAAGACTGCGGAGGTCAATGCCGTTCAGGCCAATCCTGCGGAAAAGGCCTCCAAAAGGAAGAAGAAGGGCAAAGGCAAATCCAAATCTGATGCCCTGAAACTAGAGTCTTATAAACCTCGTACTAATGATGGTTCCCAACGGAAACCGAAGTACCCCTGCCTGATCTGTGACAGAGACCACTACACCAAAGATTGTCCCAGACGATCTGAGGTTAGTCAACTTCTAAAAGGCTCTAAGGGGACTCCGGCAGTTCTCAAAGAACCATTTCCATCTCAGCAGACCCAAATGGTCAAGCAGCCTTCACCATCTGCACCATTTGGGTCCCAAGTTTTTATGATGAATGGTGTTGCACCTGTTTCGATTGCCACTCGTTCGAAGGATTATGCTGGATCATGCCAGGCAGCTGGGAAGGAAGTCGTTGATGGCCCGCCTCCCCCACCTGTCTCTGGTCCTTTAGAAATTAAGAAGCCCAGCGCTGAACCCGTTGCAAGGCCACCTTCCAAAGGTGTTCTTCGAAAATCTTCCTATAATCCAAACGCCCATGCTGCTCAGCATTACAGCATTGTTGAGGATTTGGCACAGGCACCTTCCACAATGTCTGCGTTGGAAGTGGTTCAAAGTTGCCCATCGCAACAAAAAGCTCTATTGTCTGCAATCGGTGGAATTGATCCTGCCGATTCTAGTCTTCTCACCTTCGATCTGGAAAATTTTGCCCCCCGACTTCCGCATCAAATCGCTCTTGTTATACAAGTCGATATCAACAGCCTCAACATCCATAGAGCCGTTGTGGACGAAGGTGCTTCTACCTGTGTTATGTCATCTGCCTGCTGGAAGGCCATTGGCTCTCCAGCTCTTACTTCATCTCCCAATGCCCTAGAGGCATTTGATGGTAGGGACTCAAAACCCTTGGGTGTTCTCAAGAGTTTACCGATCACATTACAGGGTAAGACAATCAACGTGGAAGTAGAAGTGGTTTACGCCAAACTCAACTACAATCTTTTTCTTGGTCGCCGCTGAACTCACGCCATGTTATGCGTTCCGTCCACCCTCTTTCGGCTTCTAAAGTTTCCTCATGAGGGCAAGATTATCACTGTCGATCAATTGTCTTTCTTCACCTCATCCTCCAAGAACAACGTACCATACATGGATCAAATTCCCAATCCCCCTGACAGTGTAGGACCCGGTCTTTTCAAGGACCCCGTTCTCATGGGTATTTTTCCCGCGCCACCACCGAACACCGTTCAAGTAAACATGATCTCTAGGTTGATGACCCGTGGATCATCCCTTCTCCTGAACAGGTGACCTCTTTTGGAGAATCGATGCCTCTGACTCCTCTTGAAATCAATTATTGCGAGATCGTCGCTGCATCAGATCCTCCTCCTTCTGAACATGCTCCTTTGAGCATGGCTCTAGATGTATATTCTCAATCCCCTTGGCTTGGCGATGCAGATTTGCCCAATCCTTTAAGAGAAGTCTTCCCCTCTGACGAAGCTATTGTTGAAACGATATCTCTTGAAGATTTGCCGTGGAGCGATGCACATCATCGTTCCTCGTTCATGCCCGGCCTGGGGGCAATGTCTAATTGTCTAGAGCGCTTTGCATCTCAGGTTCCCACTTTGCCTCTCCAAACGCCCATATTGACTCACGAGGTTCTTTCGAGGGAAATCTAAGTAACATCACACAAACAATGCCTATCGACATCTCCGTTAAACTGGGGGTCGTCGAGAACATTCACGTGGGAGTTACTTGTTCTCCCGAGGAGATTCAAGTATATACGAGCCTTTTTCGTGAATTCCGAGATGTTTTCGCATGGTCCTATGAAGAGATGCCTGGGATTGATCCCAGTATAGTCGTGCATGAAATTCCCACCTATCCAGGTGCGAAGCCTGTGCACCAGCATCTGCGCCCAGTGCATCCCTGAAAAGCCGCAGCTATAAAAGCAGAAGTTGAGAAACTTCTTAATGCGGGCTTCATATATCCAATTCCCCTCACAGAATGGGTTTCTAATATTGTCCCTGTAGATAAGAAGCAGGGCACTATACGGGTCTGTGTTGACTACCGAAACATCAATTGGGCTTGTCCTAAGGACAACTATCCCACTCCCTTTATAGATCAGATCATCGATGACTGCGCAGGGAGTGAGATCTATACCCTTATGGACAACTTCTCGGGTTACAATCAAATTAATATTTTACCTGCTGATCAACATAAAACCGCCTTTATCTGTCCGTGGGGCACATTTGCCTACAAGAAGCTCCCGTTCGGCTTGAAAAACGCCGGAGACACCTTCCAGCGTCCTATTTCCTATGCTTTTCATGACATACGTCAAATTGTCCAGCTGTATCTGGATGATTTGCCGGCTCATTCAACTCGGCGCAAAGACCATCCTGAACACCTCCGCCATATTTTCCTCCACTGCAGACGTTACAATATCAGGCTTAATCTTCACAAATGCGTCTTCTGCGTGGATTCTGGTCGTCTTTTGGGATTCATCGTCTCCAAAGACGGAATTCGCCTTGACCTCCTCAAGGTCGAGGCCATCGTTAATCTCCCATCCCCATCCTCGTTACATCAACTTCAGAATCTTCAGGTGAAAGCGAATTTCTTACGTCGCTTTATCCTGAACTATGCAGAAGTGGCCAAGAGGTTTACGCAACTTCTGAAACAGGACGTTCCCTTCCATTGGGACGAGATTGCCCAGCAATCCTTTGATAAACTTAAAACTTTGCTCGTCAACGCTCCCTTAATACGTCCTCCTGACTATCATCGCAACTTTACCCTTTATTTGGTCGTTGCGTTTAGCACAATTGCCATGGTTTTGGTACAGGATGATGACAACGGAAATGAACATGTGGTTTACTATCTGTCTCGGAATCTTCTCGCAACTGAAACGCGCTATGCCCACGTCGAGAAGTTGGCGCTTGCTGCAGTCCAGGCCGTTCAGCAGTTCCGCCATTACATCATGTTGCGTACAGTAACCGTGATTTCCGAATGCAACCCCATGACATACATCTTGTCTCGACAATTGCTGGGGGCCAAGTACTCCAAATGGATTGTCATCCTTCAAGAGTTCGATTTGGAGTTCACCACTGCTAAATCGACGAAGTCACTGCTTTTTGCTGATCTTATATGCTCTCTCCCTATAGACTCTGTCCCATCCCAATCCGAGGATCATATCCCGGATGAAACGCTCTTTCTTATCAGCACTCATGATCCATGGTACGGTGACATCATCGTGTACCTTCAGACATCCACTTTCCCGTCTGGGATGACGAAGGATGCTCGACATCGCGTTCGACATCAATCTCAACCATAATGCATTGTCGGAGATACCTTATATCGTGTCGGAGTTGATTCTATGCTCCGCCGATGTTTGACCTTGGAAGAGGCTGAGGAAGTCTTGAATGACTGTCACAATGGCACCTGTGGCGGTCACATGTCTGGTTATGCTACCGCCCAGAAGATTCTGCGTGCGGGTTACTTCTGGCCGTCTATATTCAAAAACTGTATTGTCGCAGTTCGAAAATGTCATGCGTGCCAGATCTTTCAGCGCAAGATGCGTGCACCACCCCTACCTTTACATCCTGTCATTACCGGAAGCCCTTTTGCCAAATGGGGCATTGATTTTATGACATATAACCCTCACTTGGCCGGGGGGCATGCTTATATAATCGTTGTCGTGGACTACTTCACCAAGTGGGCCGAGGCGATGACTACATTAGCTGTGGACGGTACGACAGCTGCTCAATTCATTTTCAACCATGTGATTACGCGTTTCGGAGTTCCTCAAGCCATCGTCACCGATCATGGCACTCATTTTCGAGACTACATGATGGCAGAGCTGACATCAAATTTGGGCTTGTGTCATGACAGCTCAACGCCATACTACCCTCAGGCGAATGGCCAGGTTGAGGCCGTGAACAAAGTACTTGTCACGATGCTTCAACGAACAATTGGTATTCACAAATCCAACTGGTATCTCCAATTGTTCTCAGCTCTCTGGGCCTACCGAACGTCAATAAAGAGCACAACCGGATTCACACCTTTTCAGTTGGCGTATGGTCTGGAAGCGACTCTTCCGGTTGAATGTGAGATCCCTTCGCTGAAGTTGGCTGTGGAATTACTACCCGACACTTCCCTGGAGGAAGAACATCTCTTGCATCTGGAACGACTGGACGAAACCCGCCGCTTAGCTGCTTTGGTTATCGAGGCACAGAAAAAGCGGGTTAAAGCTCCTTTTGATCAAACGGTTTCTCCACGTTCTTTCATCGAAGGGGACCTCGTCCTCTTATATGATCAAGCACATGATAAACTTGGAGCGGGCAAGTTCCAGCCCATGTGGCATGGGCCCTATATCGTAAAACGTGTATTAAAAAATGGGGCCTATGAACTAATCGACTATGAAGGTATTCCTTTGGCGTAGCCTAGAAATGGGTTGTACCTGAAGAAGTACTACGCATGAGTTATTCTTGTGTGGTGTGTGTACATAAGTGAGTGATTTCATTTTTGTGCAAGTGTGGTGTGGTGTGCTTTGTAAGCGTCTTTCTGCTGATTGGGTCTTCCTGATTGTGCAGTTGTCTATTACTCCTTTTGTCGGTTTCGCGGATGGTGCCTCCTACAGTACCAAGAATTTGTCCTCGGCAGCTTGGGTAATCTACAATCCTGCTAGTGAGTTAGTTAATTTGCAAGGTGTTTGTCTAGGGCCTGCTACAAATAATGTCGCGGAATATAGTGCCATTTTGGAATTGTTAAACGACGCTGTTAACCTCGGTACGCGTGCATTACTTGTATATCTAGACTCACAACTTGTAGTGTTACAACTCAATGGTCATTATTCAATTAGGAACCCATCCATTTTACAAATGTATCTACGTATTCGTTTACTAGAAAGAAATTTTGATTACATTACATATCAACATATACCCAGAGACATGAATGTGTTAAGAGATGCAGTAGCTAACATGGTTTTAGATAGACATTTACGCAACTTGTAAAAACATCATCATATGTGAAAAAGATCCATCCAGAAATAGATATATATATGTAGAAATGTTTGCAGTTTGTGTGCATCACATAAAATCCAAAAAATATACATGTCTGTTTTAATAATATTCGGAGACAACATGTCTCTCAAAAATATGCAAATGAAAAGCCTAGATGACTAATCAACATGGTGCTCATGGTAGCATGTCACTGCCCGCACCAATCGCCTTAGTAAACGATGAAGGCGACTAGGCACCTCCACGGTGTGCCTCTGATAAGCCAAACGGACATCTGCTAAGCGAATGTAATTTGGGACCCCGTGGGTGATTCCCTCCAAGTTCTGAACTAGCTCACTCCCCTCGCCACCCTCGCCTTGAGGGTCATAGGCGAGAGGGGTCCTCCGTGCGATCGGCGACATCCCGGCGGGCCTCTCTGGGCCAACATCTGCATGCATATAGGATTGTTTGTTAGGACATGCATGTATACCAAAAAAAAAATCATAAAATACACAAAATCAAAAAGAGTCTTACCCAGCTCCTCATCCCAGTCTTCTCCCTCCGGGAGTGGAAGATCTAGGTCTCCCGTGAAGTTAGTACCGGCATAGGGCCAGTCCTCTACGACGATCAACTGTCGCCGAAGCCATACGAAGAACTCGGGCATCCATGACATTTGCTGGCCCCCTCCTACTTTGGGCATCAGTGCTACCCATCGAGCCATCTGTGGCTCTCTCAACGATGGATCGGCGACTATCGCCCCCTGGCCCTGGAAGATTGGTAACCGTTCGAGGATGAACGATACCAAGATAGTTCCGTACCCAAACTGCTTCAGTTTGGTCTTCTTACACTTTGTCAGTTGTCGTTTGATATTCATGGTTACAGCAGTAGCCCAATCAAATAGTGTCGGGTTCATGCATTCTGATGCTAAGAGGAGTTGTGTTTTAGTAGCCTCATGCGGCGCGTGTGACCACGCAGCCCGCGTAATGGTATGGAGCACCACCTTGAGTGCTAGATCGGGAACCGTGTGGATGTCAACCTTCCCGCTACATGATCCAGTTCGTGCCCCTGGGCACACTCTTTCCATTACAATTGACATTTTTTCACCAGATGGCCTAGTACCTATCAAGATCGGGACTGGACCCCTGCGAGACAATTTAGTTATGAAGTAAACATCGGATACTTCGAGCTCCAACACTTGGTCTCGAAGCCTAAACTTCTCTTTGTTCTCAACCCAGATACTGATTATGTATTGCAGCAATTCAGGTTGTGCCCTGAGACATGGTGTCAAGAAGAACTTTTTTAAGCCGCAATCCTGGAGAGCTTTCATGCATTGCTCGTTCCCCATTGCCATTTCATCTTTTTCACTATGCTCCCTTTATTTCTATTCAATCACCATTGTGGCTTTGTACCTACACCAAAATGGTCACAAACACTTTATTAGATCCCTTGAGTATTCAAAAATCCAGTTGATTGGTTCATTTTTTGTAAAAATTGAGCGAAAATTTAGGTTGCGTGGTTGGCGCGACTATTTTGCTGACAGTCGCGCCAACTGGCGCGACCCCTTCGCAAAAAGAACCCAATTGCAGGTCCGTGCCCCATATCCGCGCCAATTGGGCAAGCCCTAAATTTCCAAATATCCCCTCGGGGATTCTAAATCACAATGGAATACTATAAAAAATGGATTAAAACATAGCTAAGGCAAGCGCCTCTTACCTGGACAAAACGAGATCTGAAAAGATGCACTGGATCGTCCACAATCGTCGCCGCAAGTTCGCACATGAAAAAACTCACTATAGCTCTCCACAAGAGGTAAAAAGTAAAAGTAAATATTTTTTTACTATTTTAGTCATATTTATAACTTTTCAAAATCAAATTAGGTTTTGAAGCTTATTTTTCCAATATTTTATTATATTTTGTCGAAAAATGGGTTTTATGCTTGCTTTCTTGTGCAGCAACAGGTGTTCACATGACTAGGACGACGATATGAGTTGTATTTTATACTTTTTCGGACTCGGTAAAAACACGAAAAAGTCACCACTGGAGTCATCTTTCAGCTTTTTTTTTACTCTCTAAACATGAAAAGATTGCCGAGTCGCTTGTCGTTTTGATCTCGTTAAATTGGCTGCGAAACGACATCTACCCAGTATACGTTTACCCCTTTTTCGGGCTGGGATAGCTTATTTACAAAAAAGGAATACCCTAGCCTATCGCAACTAGGAGGTTTTCTCAGACACAGTTTTCTACCTTTTCAGATCTGAGGAACTATTTACCAAAAGGGACTGTTGGAGTTTACTTTTCCGCTGTTCTTTCAAACTCTCTAAACATGAAAAGACGTCGAGTTCTTCCTTTGTCAGACTTGTTAAAACCTGATGACATCGGATTCCGTCATAATGACGATACTCGAGTTCCTCCTTCCTAGGGCTCATTAAATGTACTAGGTTGGATTTGTCCGAAGGACAAACTTACATCGCAAGCATATGCTATCCCCTTCAAGCTTGTTTTCAAAAATAATTGGGGTACTCGCCAGAAATGGTGGGGAAAAATGAAACCAGTATCATCGTCATGTCGACAGTATGTCACTCTTGAACATGGCACTTGTCTGACTTCGTGTCGGGTTGGGAACATCTCATCATTTATTGCTTGCCTCTGTGGGTTTGGGTAATCTTTTTGACTGCTCATCTACTCTTTGCCTCGTCATCATGACCTCAGATCCTTTGATGTCGAATACTTCCAAATCCAGTGTCGTGCCGCCGATGTGTTCAAGAGAAGTTGACCTCTGCAGTTTTCAACCTTCCTCTGATTCTCATCTGATCCTAATTCACAAACATTATGTTCCTCTGTCTCGTGTCGATGATGTGGGAAACTCTATGGTCCACCTTCGATCCAGGTCACTTCCTCTCGACTTCAGCTCATTATCTAGGAAGTTGATCCAGAGACTCCCTTCCGGTACCTTGGAGCCTGCATGCCTCAGTGGCAGGTTCTTTGCATTCGACGTAAGGTTTTCATTATTGGCCTTCGATCGAATGATTCTGCGGGTGTTCGATGCCAGCTCACTGTTCACATTCCGTGGATTGTACCTATAGTACCTTGAGGGCCATCGTCATTATTGGTGGTTCCTCTCGCGTCTGTTAACGACTTTCATCATTGGCTGGTAATCAGATGATGTTCTTGCATGTTCGACTTCCGCTCACTTATTCACATGCTGGGACTTGTACTTGGTTCGGGTCAAGATGGAGCGCAGGACCTTGGATTTTGTCTGCTGGAATCCAGGCTGCAGATTTTGTGGATTATCATGATTGGTTACACGACTCATTGATTGGATGGCTGCGACCATACCTGAGTCTATTTACGGATACTTTCTGGATGGCTGCGTACATACCTTGGATCCTGATTATTGTATACTCTATTATGGATGGCTGCACCCATACCACATATCATGTATTTAAGATATCAGTTGTATTTGCCTACGTAGGTTTTCCGATGGTAGTGTTTTCAGTTGGGCACGTTCTCATAAAGCATTTCACCCCTCTCTCTCTCAGGCCTCATGCTTTAGGGGGCATCTGTTACACAGTAATTTGTCACCGTCCCTGCAATTCCCCGTCCCACACATTGGAGGGCCTTTTCTGTGACCTGTGAACAGTGACATAACCTGAAACCACTTTCATGGCATCACCCTTTACAAGGACAATCATTCCTCTGAAGAAAGTTTCCCTTGGAAAACCCTAAAAACTGATCTTTTAGCCTTGGCGCGACTAGCCAATTCAGCCCTCGTGCCAATGGGAAAAATCCACCATAGAGGGCGCGCCAACTGGCGCTCTGTCCCAGTGTCCCACTTGCGCCAAGCTTAATAAGGATTGTTTTTTAAAAATAAATGGTGGAAATTTGATTCCAACAAACTCCTGATCGATTCTCTAAAATAAGTTGGGAGGTTTGGCTCTGGATCTCCATGTATGGGAGGTGGTTTTCCACCTATCATGGAAGTTTCCTTAAGGATAGGGCCAATCCCATAATTGTAGGGATCCCAACTCCCCTTCCACCATCTATATAAGCTTGCCTTTTTCCCTTAGCAAGCTAGTAGCACTAGAGAACAGAAGAGCTGAACTTGTAGCAAGAAGACTATCGCCAGACAGCCTTTGAGAGCCAAGCCGAAGAGAGAGAGCTTTGTCCCATTTCCGACGAGCTTCATTGAGACATGCTCCGCTGTCAGCCTCGCCGAAGGAAGATCCAGCGTCAGAGCTTTGGGTTGTATCTTTCCTTTGTTATTTTAATGATAAGCGACTTTGATTATGGTTTCATTCATGTGTCTTTTTCTTTTGATGCAATGAATTACATCCTCTCTGACTGATGTATGGTTACAAGATTTAGATTTTACGCTGTGTATCGTTGTATTCTTCGCATGTGTACAGGTGTTCGGACGTGTTAAGCAGAAGGATCATGATCTGCCAAAGCGAAGGATAGGAAGCGTCATCCTTTCTTCAACGACCATTGCGTAGGACCTGAGGTAGGCAATTCGTTGTCTTTGTCGTTTTGTAACTAGAGACCTGCGTCACTGCGTGACTGATTGTTGCTAGACCCGATCTGGGCTAGTAGGGATCGCCTCTGTCCGCAGAGGGGATTTACCTCTCCAACAGGGGGATTACCACTTGACAAGGATCACACACAACCAGGTCATATCTCTGTCATCCATGACCACCCCCTCCAAGAAGGGTCACATCTGTCAGTCCAAGCTACTCTCTGAAAACCAAGAACTTCCCTTTCGACAAAGGCTTGGTAAGTATGTCAATTATTTGATCATCAATCGCAATATGATGGAGTCTCACTGCTCATCTCTGCAACATATCCTAGATATAGCGATACTTGATCTCAATGTGCCTGGACTTATCATGGAACATGGGATTTGCTGCAAGTCGAATCCCACTCTTATTGTCACAATAAATTATTGTCGTATCCAATACATGCTCAAACATCTCTCCAAAGAGCTTCCTTATCCATATTTTCTCATAGCTAGTAGTGCTAGCAGCAATGTATTCATCTTCAGTTGTGCTAAGGGCTACAGACATTTGTTTTCTACTCATCCAAGATATCATGGCAGATCCCAAGATGAAGCAACACCTAGATGTGGTATTTTTGTCAATAGAGTTACCAGTCCAATCAACATCAAAGTACCCATGTAGTCCTAGATCTCCAGCAATATATCTCAATCCAACATTGATTGTCCCAAGCGGCTATCTCAACACATGCTTTGCAGTAATCCAATGTGCATGTGATGGCTTAATCATATATTGTCTTAGGGTATTGATCAAAAAACATATGTCCAGTCTAGTGCTAATTAAGAACATCAGTGCCCCAATTAGTTGTTGATACTCAGCAGGATTACCCAAATTAGGGCCTGCAACTTCACCATATAGTGTGAAAATTCTACTGCAGTGTATTGGTTTATTCCCTCCTACTTGATTTAATTAATACAAGTTATTTCCAGAATTTAAATTCGGAAAATATCGAAAATAAACACAACTACAGCCTACACATGTAGATCATTTACTGAATAATACACTCATGCAACAAAGTGACACAGATTTTTGGACATAAATCCCCGAAAAAACGCAAAGCGGGAAAACCGATGCAGCGGATATGAGGGTTTATTATTAAGTAGTTCTGATTACAACAAATATGGGTTCCAAGTTTGGAAAACCTGACAGAGAATAAAAAATATCAAATCTGTAGCTAACCTAAAGATCTAGTGCCAAATATCTGACTGATCCACACTCTCAAACGAGATTAACAGAACTCAACTCGGATCTGACCCTAGAAACCCTCAACGGTGCTTATGAAGCCATGGCATTGCCCTAGAGGGCCTGCGCCAGCCTCTGTGTGGCCCTAGGAGGGCTTGTGTCACCCTTGGAGGGTCTACGCTGCCCCTGCGCTGCCTCTGCGAGGCCAGCGTCCACCCTGCGTGGCCCTAGCTGCCCCTGTTGGACTACGTGGCTCTAAAGCTCCTTTGCGATGTCCTTGTTGTTGCTCCTCTTGCCTCTTGCTATCTCTTGGCCCTGGAATCAGATCATTCCCTTGGCCAATATTACCCCTCACTATAGGAAATTCCTCCGGAAATTCTTAGCAAACCCGCCCTAGAATTCCAGATCTATTCCTCAATTCTACTCAAAATGTGTGTGTTGAACTAACCCTCAAGCCTTTCTCTTATACTTTTTCGTTGAACCCTTCAATGGTCGAGATTAAATCATCCATCAACGACTGAGATTAAAAGACTACTTGATCCATGTGGCTTAAGACAATTTTAGCACATGCGTTAATTAATTCACTTTAATTATTTTATTTTCCTAATTTGGACTTAGGAAATCCATTAAAAATAATTAATTATTTGAATAACTTGAACACCAACTGAAGTTTCTCAAATCCATTTTTGGGTCTTGTAGATCAAGTGTACTCTAGTCCCTCCACAAAATTTGGGAGCTAGAGCACAACTGATGCTACCCCAAATACACAAAACCTCAACACTCCCTCTTAGCATCAGGAGTGTGCTCTAGCAATACATCACACCATGCATTACAATATTTTGAGTACTCGATTTGTGTTGTTAACGCTTGACTTACTGCCCTTCATCTACTGCACTGCTGACCATGCCACTGCCACTGTAATTGCCACATTTGTACGGCAACTCCCTCTCAAATTGTTGCATCATGCTACCCATAGCACTGCCACTGCTAACTGCTGCATTGCAACTCAGTTGCTGAGAAGTAAGCAACTGAACAACTCTGCCCAACTGTTTAACATACAAGTCAAGTTGCCCTCCACCACTGAAGCTCCCTAGATGCTAAATCACGCTATCCCCGTGGAGTCACTATCATGCTGCAAAACTGCACTACATCAGCCCAGTTTCTCTGCGCTACTGAAGTCCCATCAACATCTTTGCACTGCTGTCTCCAGGCTGCTGCTTCCTCTGCATCACGCTACTCATTCTTCAGCTCCCTCTTGCTCTTCAATGTGGTCATCTGCAACCATCTCCCGACTCATCCCACTACCGTCTTAAGGCTCCCGTAACTCGTATGTGATCCAAGAGTAGGGTTGACTCAAGGATCCTGCCAATCTGTCTATGGATACTCTATATATCCATGTCACCCCACCTCTTCTCTCAAGGTGCATGAGCACTCATGGCTGCATCATCATCAGAGCCATCGTCATTTGTTGCTGCAGCTTTGGAATCAGAAGCTCCTTTGTCCTTCTTCTTAGGACAACTGCTAGCGAAATGACCAAGATCACCACAGTTAAAGCATCGAACCTTGGTGAGGTCCTTCTTCTTCTTCCCTTTCTTCTTTTCCCTTGATGCAAGGGTTGCATCCTCCTCCTCGTCTTTCTTCACTCTGGCTAATCCGCTTCCTCCACTGATAGACTGCTTCTTGGTGATACTCTTGATCTCCTCTTGGCAGAGAATAGCCCACATATCTACCCATAATGGTAACGCTGCCCTTCCTAGAATGCTTTGGAGAAACGTTTCCCATTCTTCAAAGACAACATTTAGGGTCGTCCTCACTAGGAGCCCTTCATCTGGATTAGCACCCATGCCAATCAGCTGGTCTCGGATAGCTTGAAGTATGAAGAGGAATGGATCTATCTCTTCACCCTTCATCATTTGGAACATCCGCATCTGATTCTCAAGAAGCATTCTTCTTTGCATATATCCTCCTTGGTACATCGTCTCCAAGGCTGTCCACGTGTCATTTGCTATATTCTTACCAGCAATATGAGGAATCACGTGGACCCTGACTCTGTCTATGATCAAACGCTTCGTTCGCGCTTGATTTTCTTCATACTTCTTGAGTGGATCTGCATCGGTTGGTACAACAAGCGTCTTCTTTACATGATCTTTGAGACCATACTCATCCAAAACTGAGAGGATTCTGGCCTTCCAGATAACAAAGTTGGACATGCCATCCAATTTATCTTGATCCCTGAGTCCATATCTAGCCATCTTTGCTCAGATATGAAAGAAACGATACTTCTACCTCTGGATTTGGGTTTCTTAGTGACTAGAAACCCTCTAGTAGTTGCTTCTGCTGAAAACTGACTTCCCTCCTGGAAATCTTCCACCAAAGTTCAAACAAACAGTACTCTCCAATCCTCCTGATCAAATCTTAGATCTATTCGGCTCAGATCTGTTGAGTAACCGTCTTCCTCCCGCCTTTGTTGCCTTAGCTAGGCACAATTTTGCACCTGCAAAATCTCCACCCCACCAACACTGCTGAATATCTGAAGCACTAGTTATGGATTTTGGCAGAATTCTTCTGAAGTAAGAGAAGAGACTGGACAACGTCCTCTTGGCTGAGCTTAGAAGTGGATTGCATAATGCCAAACTAGGTGTCGCAGTCCTTACGCTACCCTGGGAAGGGTCTACGTAAGCCTAGAGGCCTTTCGCGAATTCAGTGTTGTCTCCTGGATTTGCTTTCTCTTTCTGTCAAGATGCCCTTTCTGGATCTGCTGCTTCTTCTGTCACCTTGCAGAAAAATATTTCTTTAGCTGATTGCTGGAGATTCAGCTGTTATCGCTCTAATACCATGAGAAAATTCTACTGCAGTGTATTGGTTTATTTCCTCTTACTTGATTTAATTAATACAAGTTATTTCCAAAATTTAGATTCAGAAAATATCGAAAATAAATGCAACTACAACTTACACATGCAGATCCTGAGTAATACACTCATGCAACAAAGTGACACAAGGATTTTTAGACATAACTCCCCGGAAAAACCCAAAGCGGGAAAACTGGTGTAGCAGATATGAGGGTTTATTATTAAGTAGTCCTGAGTACAACAAATATGGGTTCCAAGTCTAGAAAAACTGACAGAGAATAAAAGATATCAAATCTGCAGCTAACCTGAAGATCTAGTGCCAAATATCTAACTGATCCACACCCTAAAATGGGATTTACAGGACTCAGCCTAGATCTGACCCTAGAAACCCTCAGTGCTGCTTCTGAAGCCCTAGCGTTGCCATAAAGGGTCTGCGTCAGCCTCTGCGTGGCCCTAGGAGGGCCTGCGTCACCCCTGGAGGGTCTATGATGCCCCTGCGCTAGCTTTGCCAGGCCAGCGTCAGCCCTGCGTGGCCCTAGCTACCTCTGCACTGCCCTTGTTGTACTGTGTGGCTCTGAAGCCCATCTGCATTGTCCTTGTTGTTGCTCCTCTTGCCTTTTGCTGTCTCTTGGCCTTGGAATCAGATCATTCCCTTGGCCAATACTACCCCTCACTGTAGGAAATTCCTCCGGAAATTCTTAGCAAACCCGCCTTAGAATTCCATATTTATTCCTCAGTTCTACTAAAAATGTGTGTGTTCAACTGACCCTCAAGCCTTTCTCTTATACATTTTCGTTGAACCCTTCAACGGGCGAGATTAAATCATCCATCAAAGACTGAGATTAAAAGACTGCTTGATCCATGTGACTTAAGACAATTTCAACACATGTGTTAATTAATTCACTTTAATTATTTTATTTTTCTAAGCTAGACTTAGGAAATCCATTAAAAATAGTTAATTATTTGAATAACTTGAACAACAACTAAAGTTTCTCAAATCCATTTCTGGGTCTTGTAGATCAAGTGTACTCTAGTCCCTCCACAAAATTTGGGAGCTAGAGCACCACTGATGCTACCCCAAATACACAAAATCTCAACACATAACTTCTTAAAATTCATCTCCATTGGTGTATGTGAATTCCTAGATCTGACAATGTTAGGAATCCTACTACAAATATCTGAGTGTACTTCTCCTATTATGTAAATTACATTTATAGAATTAATTTAGAATGCATCATGAATTATTGAAGTAAACTACTGAAGCAACCTACACTTAATTAAATATGATTCTGAAACAAAGAAACTGAGCAAGAAATCAATCACACATAGGACACCTTTATTTTGAACTAAGTCCTCGGAAAAACCCAATGCAGAAAAACCGGTGTAGCAGATCTGAGGGTTTGTATTATTAATCAGTAGCAATTTATGAATACATCGCTAAATACCTCAAGGGTTATTCAGTTACAGAGAGAGAAATATTGGCAGAAAGAATTGTGAGTTTTACCTCACTCAATCACTGGAAAATCTGGTTGATCTGAACACTGGAAAAGTTGTCCCTAGAGGTCTCCGCGCAATCACTGCGTAGGCCTTGCGTCACCTCCCTAAGCACTACATCACCCTAGCAAAAGATCGATCTGACTCCCAGAGTCTCAGATCTTGGCCTCCCAGTCTCACACCCTGGATCCCGACTTCTGGATCTAATCCGACAACTGAATCTCGAAAACCCTCTCAGCTACTGTGTAACCTCTGCGTAGCCCTGCGTGGCTCTGCGTCAGGTTATCTAGCTTTGTGCTGGCTATGCTCGACGTCTCTCTGTCTCTCTCTGCTGATGATTCTCCAGCTGATAAAATCTTTCTCTCGGGAAGCTACGATGCCCCTCTCTACGCTGGAATCACTTAGATCCGATCTTAGTCTGAGCACTTTCTCTGTCAGAAGAATTCGATCTCTAGATTCACTTGGTGTGTTTTTCCAAATGGCCCTCAAGCCTTCCTTTATAGTCTTCTCATTGAGAAATCGACAACCGAGATTAGATCTCTAATCAACGACTAAGAATATAACATGATTGGATCTTCGCTTTCTAGATCATTCTCACTCTGTTTTATTAATACCTTTTAATTATTTAATTTCCCTAAGTTAGACTTAGGGTCTCCATTAAAATAATTAATTTTTATAATAAAACATGAACCGAGTGGAATTTTCACAAACAATTTTGGGTTCTTTGGAATACCAGTGTCTAAGTCTTTCCACAAAATTTGGGGCTTAGAGCACTTCTGATGCTACCAAAAATCAACACTCCCTCCTAGCGACGAAAGTGCTCTAACAATATGCCTGCTGCATAATGCTCTGACCCTGAAGCATCCTTTGCGCTAATGATGTCTGACAAGCTGTCCATCAGCCACTGCGCTGCTGCTGCAACTGTACTATTGCCCATGACACTGTTGCATTTGTACTACAGATCCCTCTCAAGTGTTGCATTTGCTATGCTGCTAACACTGCCACTGCTAACACTGCAATTCAGCAACTGCTGAGAGGCAGCTGAAATCACCCAAGATTGAACAAGTGTTCAGTGGATGCACCTCGGTGCTGGAGACTTTGACTGCTGGTAACTACTGCGTTGTCCCTCTGATGCACTGAATTGTTGCTGCTTTGAATTGCGTTGAACTCCTGTGCACTGCGTTTTTGCTGCTACCCTGCTTTGCGCTGCTCCAGAATTAGGCTTTGCTACTGCCTTCACTATCGCTCCATGACTCCTCGGCTCCTACATAAAACTCGATCCATCCCGCTACTACTGATATGGGCTCTCGTAGCAAGGTACTCATCCATGAGGTGGTCTCCTCAAGGATCCTGCCCAACTGAAGTTCAAGATGAACTATAGTTCTATATCATCCCACTTCTCTCCTCGAGAAGCGTCGACACTCATAGTGAACTCATCTCGCTTGATCTTTGCGGCTACAACTTTCAGATCATGCTTCTCATCCTTGTCCTTTTTCTTCAAAGGACGTTGTGATGCAAAGTGGCCCATCTCACCACATCTAAAGCATTTCACCTTTGAGACATCTCTCTTTTGTCTTTGTTGCCCTTTGTTACCCTTTCGATGTAAGGGCTGCATTTTCTCTCTGGAAACTACTATGCCCCTCTCTGCGTTAGAATCATTTAGATCTGATCTTCGTCTAAGCACTTGCTCCGTCAGAAGAATTCGATCTCTAGATTCACTCGGTGTGTTTTTCCAAATGGCCCTCAAGCCTTCCTTTATAGTTTTCTCGTTGAGAAATCAACGACCGAGATTAGAACTCTAATCAACAGTCGAGATTAGATCTCTAATCAACAACTAAGATTATAACATGACTTGATCTTCACTTTCTAGACCATTTTCACTCTGTTTTATTAATACCTTTTAATTATTTAATTTCCCTAAGTTAGACTTAGGGTCTCTAGTAAAATAATTAATTTTTATAATAAAACATGAACCGAGTGGAATTTTCACAAACGGTTTCAGCGTTCTTTGGAATACCAGTGTCTAAGCCTCTCCACAAAATTTGGGGTTTAGAGCACTTCCGATTCTACCAAAAATCAATAAAGTATTCATGGATTTATATTCTATCATGCCAAATATTTCTAGTAGTTTGACAAGATATTTTCCTTGAGAAAGGAAAATCTAATCAAGTCTCTGCCATACTTCTAGACCCAAAAAGTAATGCATCAAATGAAGGATAAGAGGTTCACCACCGGTCAAAAGTAAATCAACATATAATACCAATATCAAGGGCATGCCTTGGATTGTTTTGAAGTAAAGATTTGTATCAACATTGCTTGTAGTGAAACCAAGCTTCATGAAGAAGTTATCAGTGTGAGCATACCAAGCTCTTGGAGCTTGCTTCAAAACATAGAGGGATTTCTTTAGTCTACATACATGAGTTTTCCAGTCATGTACTTCAAAACCTTTTGGTCGCTCCACAAATACTTCTTCCTGGAGGAAGCCATGCAGAAAAGCATTCCTCACATCCATTTGGTGAAGAGTCCATCCCTGGCTAGAAACTAGAGCCACAATAGATCGGATGGTGGTGTATCAACAACAAGTGCAAAAAACCCATCATAGTTTATTCCCTCTTTCTGAGAGAAACCTCTGGCTACAAATCTAGCTTTATATTCTTCAATACAACCATTAGCACCATGATTAATTTTATATAGCCATTTAGAAGACACAACAGACTTACCTTGGGGTCTTGGAACTACTTCCCGTACATCATTATGAATGATGGACTCATATTCTTCATCCATTACTTGATCTTTCACAGCGTCTTCAAAAGTGCATGGTTCATCTTGAATCAGGTTGCTCATGGCTACAACATATCCCTGGAATTGGCATGGTTTATTGCTTTCTCTAAAGGTTCCTCTAGGCTAGCATGTTTATCGCCATCTTGAAAAGTATCACAAAGCCATAATGGTTTTTTTCTAGCAAGAGGATCACATGGACGAGGATCCAAGGGGTCCATGGGCTCCTTGGGTTTAATAACAAGATCAGTTTTAGCCTTGGGATCTTCTTGAATGTCAAATACATCTTATTAGTTATCAACATTAGCAAGAGGACGAGGAGTGTCTCTTGCGTTTCCAAGTTGCATCTTCATCAAATGTTACATCTCTGCTAAACTCCATATTTCTTTGACCAAGTACGTATATTCTATAACCTTCAGAATTTTCACAATAACCAACAAACGTACCTTTTTTACCTGAAACTTCCAACTTGTTCCTCATTTTTTTCTTTCCAAGCTGCATCTTCATCAAATGTTACATCTCTGCTAAACTCCATATTTCTTTGACCAAGTATGTATATTTGGTAACCTTTAGAATTTTCACAATAACCAACAAACGTAGCTTTCTTACCTGAAGCTTCCAATCTGTTCCTCTTTTCTTTTGGCACATGGAAGTAAACAAGATAGCCAAAGATCCTCAAGTGCCCCACTTCGGGCTTTTCACCAGTGAAGACTTCTTCTGAAGTCTTGTCGTTTAGGGCACAGTGAGGGGATCTATTTTGGACATAGACAGTTGTGTTAGCAGCTTTTCCCCATAGGAACTTTGGTAATTTTTTTCATGCAACATAGCTTTGATTGCTTCCATGATAGTTCCATCCTTTCTTTCAACCACACCATTTTGTTCAAAGTTATATGGTACAGTGGTCTCTTTCCTGATTCCAACTTCTTTGCAAAAGTCAATGAAATCATTGGAAGTGAACTCTCCTCCATTGTCAAATATGAATATTTTCATCTGCTTCCTAGTTTGTTTTCCTACTAGAAATTTGTAGTCTTTAAACATGTTGACTTTTATTTTTCAAAAAATGAAAGTGTAACTAGGTCGGTCTTCATGTTGACTATGTAATTACGTATTTATGTAAAGAAGAAGACAAAGATAATAATATGTATTTGTGGTGTACTTGCTTCATGGGTTTCATGAGTAAGATTTTATTATGTAGATTGACTTCTTCCTGATGTCTATTAGGTTTTTGTCGTCTAGGATTAAATAAATTAAGTGTCTCCAACATGAAGGATCTAGTCTAGGAATATGTGCTCCAAGACCTTGTGGAAGAAGCTCACAATAGCCCTCAAATAATGATGGAAGTCAAGCTTTAAAAGCAGTGAAGAAATACCTCATAAACGTTGGAATAAACTCTGTGAAAGTTGGTCTAAATATTGGTTGAATGGTCGGCCTTAAAGCCAGTCTTGGAACTATATAAATAGCACATGTTCTGCGGCCATTTGGATAAGAAGATTGCAGATCTGTCTGAGTCAAAAAGTGTGGATTGCACTGAACCTACAGTGGACTTATCTCTGAACAAGAATGCGAACACCTCCAAGAAGATAGTGTGGATAAAAGACAACATATAAGTGCAGATAAGGGACAGTAAAAAGTGCGGATCTGAAACAGAGGTGCAGGACATGAATGCGGACATCACTGAAACATGAATGTGGACTTTACTGAAACATGAATGCTGATATCCCTGAAACATATTGCAGATAAAAAGAAAGTATACAGTGCGGATTTTAGGAGCTATGTATAAGGTATAAAGTGCGGTCTCATCAAAGTTATCTCAGTAACTATAAAGCAAGGAAAGGGCTGCAGACATACAATTGATATTCTACATATTGAAGTGTGATTCCAGAACTAGGAAGAAGGTCTTGAAAAAGAAAGTTAAGGGCAGTCTGTTTGAAAGAAGAGGCTAAGATAGTGAGTGCAAGAAGAAAGGCATACCTTAAGGTGGGAGAAAGTTAGGAAGGTCTCTTGTGCTGATGCAAAACTAAGCAAATTAGTGAAGAGAAGAATCAAGGTTGAAGAAGCTGAATCAAGGTCTTGGAAGCATATCTAGGTCAAGGGTCTGAGTCTTGATCATGGTACTTGTCATTTAAAGATCTATAAGAAGAATTATTTGCGGGTTTTCCTCTCCAAGAGGGAGAGGTTTTGCCTTGCCTCTAGGAGCCTAACTTTTGTGTCTTGTGCATTTTGATAATTGACTTGATGAAAGATTAACTAAGCTAAAAGAAGAGAAGACGTAAGTAACACAAGCAAGCTCACAAGTAATTATCAAGAAGAGAATTTGTATTAATCACCAGCCCTCCAAATTCTCAACACATCAAATGTTACATCTCTGCTAAACTCCATATTTCTTTGACCATGTACGTATATTCTGTAACCTTTAGAATTTTCACAATAACCAACAAACGTACCTTTCTTACTTGAAGCTTCCAACTTGTTTCTCATTTCTTTCTTTCCAAGTTGCATCTTCATCAAATGTTACATCTCTGATAAACTCCATATTTCTTTGACCAAGTACGTATATTTTGTAACCTTTAGAATTTTCACAATAACCAACAAACTTAGCTTTCTTACCTGAAGTTTCCAATATGTTCCTCTTTTCTTTTGGCACATGGAAGTAAACAAGATAGCCAAAGATCCTCAAGTGCCCCACTTCGAGCTTTTCACCAGTGAAGACTTCTTCTGAAGTCTTGTCATTTAGGGCATAGTGAGGGGATCTATTATGGGCATAGATAGTTGTGTTAGCAGCTTTTCCTCATAGAAACTTTGGTAATTTTTGTTCATGCAACATAGCTTTGATTGCTTCCATGATAGTGCCATTCTTTCTTTCGGCCACACCATTTTGTTCTGAGTTATATGGTATGGTGGTCTCTTTCCCGATTCCAACTTCTTTACAAAATTCAATGAAATCATTGGAAGTGAACTCTCCTCCATTGTCAGATCTGAATATTTTGTTTTGCTTCCTAGTTTGTTTTTCTACTACAGCTTTGTAGTCTTTAAACATGTTAAATGCTTTACTTTTATTTTTCAAAAAGTAAATTTGTGTCTTGAGATAAAAATCATCCACACAAAGTATATAATACAAGTAGCCACCAAGAGAAGTTACAAGCATAGTTCCACATAAATTAGAATGTACAAGATGAATTCCCTGACTGGTTTTGCTTTTTTTCGGGGGAAATGGTCCTTTGACTTGCTTTCCACTAGTGCATTCTTGGCAAAAACCATCATGATCTGCTCTAAGCTCCGACATTTCGAAGACCATCTTTCTTAGATGAAGTAATGCTTTATAGTGCAAATGAGTGAATCTACGGTGCCAAAGTTCACTTTGATGATTGTTGTCATGAATCAATGCATGAATTGGTCTTCCATTGACTTTGTACAGGCCTTCACATCTTGATCCAAAAGTGAAGGCATCTCTCATGGTAGATCTCATCGGGCAAGTGAGAACTTTACAATAATTTCATTCCCTTATCATCTAAAGAAAATATGAATACAAGATTCTTTTTCAGATCAAGCACATACAAAAATTCTTGAAGTGAAATAGCTTTACCTTGATCTAGATGGAAAGAAACAGAACCAGATCCCTTTATAGGGTATGTAGAGTTGTCTCCAAGAAAGATTTTCAAATCTATCTCCCTCTCAACTAGATTCGAGAGAACTTCATTATAACTAGTAAAGTGCCTTGAGGCACCACTATCAACCAACCGACAGTCACAAGAATCTGCAAGGGAGTAACTAGAAAGAGCAGAAACAAGAAAATATTATGATTGTGTTTCAGCGATATTGTTCTCATATCTTGGGTTCCTTGAAGAATGGTATCTTTCTCTACGAGCAGAAGGAGCTTCCCTTCAAATTCTATAATCAGATTTGTTGGTACGATTGTTTTTGTTGGATCTCGATGCTCTTCTGCTTTCTGGACACTCACAGGTATAGTGACCATGCTTATGGCAATTGTGGCATTGGACTTTTGATAAGCCTTTGTTCCATTTGAAGGAATTGTTGGGTCTAAGAGTAGGCTTTCTCAAACGGTGATTGCCTCTTCTTCCTTTCTGCTTCTTGCCTTGGAAAGCAAAGGCAGTTGGTTCTCCCTCCTCATGCTTGGTAATTCTTCCTTTGGAAATCATTCGAGCCTCTTCTTGACTACACTTTCCCAAGAGCTCATCAAATGTAGGAAACTTGTCATTGTTGTTGATGGTGGCAATAAAAGTTTCCCAAGATGGAGAAATACCTCCAACTGTGATCAACACAAGATCCTTATCAGATACAATTTCTCCAACCAAACCAGATTCTTCTTCTATTAGAAATCAGTTGTTCAACATAGAAACAGAACACAACGAGAGAATGAAGAAGCTCACCCAAATCTGAAGAAACTATCTAATAGCAACAATTGATGCAAACATTAAATCACTTTGGCTCACCAAGTTCTGCTCTTCCTCTCCAAATCTCTCTCTCTCACTCTCAATCCTTCGTTAGTCTCTCCAACTGTCTTTCAAAAGTTCGAACTCTCCTTTCACAATGCACAAGTGAGTAAGAGTGAAGATGAGAGACACAAATATAGGAGGAGAAAGGAGTTTGAGTCATGAAGGAGGAGTAACTCGCATGCCTTGAGGGAGAGGGTGTAATATATCCATTGAAGAGTGTGTAAGAGGAATCTCTTATGACGAGTCTTTAATGTGTGTAAGAGTATTATGACAAGTCTTTAATGTGCGTAAGAGAGTGTAAGAGAAGTGCAATGAATCCATTAAGACAGAGGGGTACGAGAGCCATCAAGGAGAGAGAGAGGTGTGAAGTGGAATGATTGAGTGCCAAGTAGGAAAGGTGACTATAATGAATAAAATAATATAAATAATGATTAATTAGTTAATTAGTAATTAGGTTGAAAGGCTTTGTCTAATGAGACATGACCTTTCGTGAAGAGGCACCTGCCTAGGTATATAAGAAGGCCTCATTTGTAACATTCAATCAATTCGTTGATCACACACTTTTAATATAATATTTGTATTCTCATGGACATTATTATATTCCAAGTCTTCTGGAGTACTTAGTTTGAGAAGGAACTTTGTTCGCTTCATTTGGTATCAGAGCAGTTCGATCTTCTGGCCGCTCATCGCTGCACAAAACTACACTCCTCGATCCAGGCCCTTGGCCATTGAAATTCGTCAATGTTGTTGCCATCGAAGAGTTTCGCTAAACCTTGGGAGTTTCTCCGCTGTTGATACTGAGTTCACTAGTAGGCCCTTGGCCAGAATTGAACATTTGAAGAAAACTCTCCAGTAGGCCCTTGGCCAGAATTAAACATTTGAAGAAATTTCTCCAGTAGGCCTTTGAACAAAATTTAAAAAAGAAAAAAGAAAAAAAAAAGACTGTAAGAAAAAGAATAAAGAAAAAAGAGAAAAGTAAAAAATCAAAAAGAAAAAAGAGGGAGATTATATATATATATATATATAATCGTTAATAAAAAACAAAAGAAAAAAAAAAACAGTACATACACGTACACAAAGACAAGTAAAAAAAAAAGATTTAAAAAAAAGAAAAAAAAAATTGTAAGAAAAAGAATAAAGAAAAAAGAGAAAAGTAAAAAATCAAAAAGAAAAAAGAGGGAGATTATCTATATATATATATATATATAATCGTTAATAAAAAACAAAAGAAAAAAAAAACAGTACATATACGTACACAAAGACAAGTAAAAAAAAAAAAGATTTAAAAAAAAAAAATTGAAGAAAATTAAATTTTTAAAAAAAATATTATTTAGAAAATAAAAATTAAAATTAAAAAGAACAAAGGAGAGGGATAAATAATATACCTGCAGTCGACCAAACAAAACAACGATTCCGTTGCATAGAGGGAGTCGCCAACCTCAATAAAATCACCTCTAGGACTGTAACTGACGAACAACTATAGGTGCATAACGCCTTGCAAACTCGGCCAGGTCTCCACGCCAAGGGCAAAGGGAAGTCAAACCAGTCTCTCCTCTACTCCCAAGCTAGTTGGTGGGAATTTTTTATTGAATTCGTGCACTCCAAAAACGTAAATTCTCTTGGACGATATCCGATCGAATTGAAAAATAAAAAATAAAAAAATAATTAGCTATTAAATTTCAAGTTGAAATCGATGTCAAATTGAAAGGTTTGAAGTAATATACAGAAGTTAACCAAGACCATTGGCATACTTCTGCAGTCGAACCCCTTGCTCTACACCTTGCACATTGGCCACTGTTTCCAAAGCTGAGTCCTTTTCAATTTTGGGGTTTCGTTGCTCTTTGTCCCGGTTACAGCCGCTTGCGATTGGACCTTTAAAATCGTTGCAACTGCAGCCCTGTTCGTAGCTGGCACGTCACCCCTCCATCTCCTTACTCGTTGTTTTCCACTCCTCATTTGGTATCGACGTCTGCAGCCTCACCCACTCACCATTACCACAGGTCCCCACATCGTCCTAATAGAGCCCCGCTGCACCCATTTCCGCCTCCGCGCAGTCATCGCCACCCCTCGGACTGTAGCCCGTTAGTTACCATTGCTTACACGCTAGACAACAACTGTGCTAAAATTTATTCCTCCATACATTACTCAGTGTTGCAAATTTGTGGACTAAGTGTTGGCCAAAATCGAATCTAAAGAGGCACAGTGACCAAAGAAACAATACGACCTTTTGATAATAAACCCTCAAATGATGATTTGGACCAAATAACTAAATTTAAAGTTTTATTAAAATTTTGATTAAGGGTTCAAGACAGACAATATATATATATATTCATAAAAGAAGACACAAGGATATTAAAAGCAATTAAAAGGGCCAATTCCCATTAAAAAAAAAAATCAAGAACAATTAAAATATATATATATATATATATATATATATATATATATATAAGCATATTAAAATAAAAAGAAAAGAAAAGAGGGGTGTCGATATTTAAAAAAAAGGTCGAAAAGAGAAGATAGAAATAAACCAAAAAGATAAAAATAAAAAAGAAAAAAAAACATAAGTTCATCTCTACAACCAAAATGGAGTCTAAATAAGGAAATGAAAGAAGGAAGATTTCCTAAAAATTATAATATGTGTGTTTATGTGCTAATTAAAATCAAAGGGTCACTTGCGGGAAAGGAAGTTCTCATATCTATTGATCTTACTCAAAAGAATAATTTTGTTAGTACTGAATGTACTAACCAATTAGTGATCCCTGAATCAAATATAACTAAAACAAATTCATTTCACACAAATGACAAACAATACGACATAGGGAATTTACACCTAAGTATTGGGGAGTATTCCTTTGTCTTGCAATTCACCGTTAAAACCTTATTTTGCAATGATGGTGATATAGTTTTGGGTTCACTCTGGATGGAATCACTAGAGTCATTCATCCTTAAAATGAAAAATAAGTTTTTAACATTTTCTTACAAAAAGAAAAAAATAATATTACAAGATGTTACAGTGAAGCCGAATTCAGTAACACCGAAAGACATATTAGATATCTCAAGAGTAGTTCTTCAAGAAAGAAAAAAAGCAATACAAAATTTGCAAAGAGACGTTGACAAAATCACCACTAACAAGAATGAAGAAGTTGCTCATCTCAAGGACCACAACAAAAAGTTACTAACACAAATTAAAAAGCTGAAAAATGACAAGAAGTCATTATAAAACAAGGTGCAACAACTTGTTGAAAAAGAATCATCGAAACTTTCAAATGTAGAAGTTCAAGTTGAAGAAAAAACGAAGATTGGTCCAGTAAATGTCACAACTCAAGCAGAAGACAAGCAAGTTGCAAAAGATACAAACTTAGATGTTGCAGTTCAGACGAGGAACATTCTAAGTGAGGGTTCTGTAACCAACACAATAACATCCTCGCTAGAAGAAAATCAAAGAAGTCAAACCAAAAAAGTTCCCTATCAACATCCAAATCATAGGAGCAGACAACTCGACCAAGCTATGTATTCAAAACAGAAACAACAAGTTGATGTTCCAAAGAATACTAATATCAGTGCAATTCGCTCAAGTGATAATTCACCACAAGTTTCAAGTCACCGCAAGATTCCACAGAAGATTGATTTAAGATGGTCTGATCCATTCTCAGTGCGACAGTTTTGTTTGTCACTTTAGAGGATCATATCAACTTGTATCGACAAGGATAACTGCCCCGAGACGAGAATATGTTCGTAGCAGAAAAATAAATCAAGTCCTTTCATCAACAAGCTTTTAAGACAAAGCTTTTTGACGAGGGAGGCAATGTAATGAATAAAATAATATAAATAATGATTAATTAGTTAATTAGTAAATAGGTTGAAAGGCCATGTCTGATGAGACATGACCTTTCATGAAGAGGCACCTGCCTAGGTATATAAGCAGGCCTCATTTGTAACATTTAATCAATTCATTGATCACACACTTTTAATATAATATTTGTATCATCATGGATATTCTTATATTCCAAGTCTTCTGGAGTATTTAGTTTGAGAAGGAACTTTGTTCACTTCAGTGACATGTAATTCCATTTTAATAATAATATTATAGTATCATATGGATAATAATAGCAATATTAATGATAGTATTGATGATTGAGTAAAAATTGAACAATTAAGATTGATTAAGGATAAGTTAAGTGATTTTCCATCATCTATACTTGATTACCAATTGAAGCAAGTTGATTTACTATTTTTGGAAAGTCATGCTTGAAATGATAGACATGACTTTCTATTGTTAGAAATTCATTCTAGAATAGTCAAAAAAGAGATTTTATTCAAGGAAATTCATCCCATAGTTGTCAATTTTCAACACTATGTTGACTAAAGGATACTACAATGTAAATTTTGTGTCGTGGCTGCAATATCATATGGCGGTAATGGTGGTATGGCAGATGACGACTATGGTATGGGAAGAAGTATGCCAGTGGTACAGGTGGTCTTTAATTAATTGGTGGTTGTATGGCCAAACAAGTACAGTAGTCAACTTGGTTATGATACCAATGTGGCAAAGTCCCTAAATATTACTTGATGACAACAGAATATTTTGCAAATATATAATGAATAATAAATGATTTATAGAATGAGAACAATGATGATTTTACAATGAGCCTCATGACAATCCACTTAAATGCAATGACTGGTCATGAGATGACGGGCTATGTGCCCTTTGAGTTTTTAATAAACTAATTGCATTATTATTATTTATTATTTTTATTAGCATAGTTTTAAAAATCGGAATTGGGTTTTGAACCGACCACCTATCGAACTGGCATTCGAATCAAAATCGGATCAAACCACATTTAATGAACCGGATTTGAAAAAATACATAAAAATTATTTTTAAAACTTCAAACCATGATTCCAAACCATTTGAGACAAAATAAGCAAAGTTTCCTCATCTACATATGTTGTAAGGGTGAATATATCAAAATGGCATAGACTGTAATACATATCAACAACAAAAATATAATCAATGAGTATCTAAGTGGTCTCTAGAGTCCAAAAACAATGTTACAAGTTATTGGGCCACTGGAAAAATAAAAATCACTCAACATGATCACTCATCAAACTCATTCCTAATTCACCACCATTAAACATGGCATCAAAAGCAAGAGCTACATAAGCATCATCTAGCTCAAAGTCTTCAAACTTGGATTTCTCAACCTTACAATATGCTAGAAATTGAAAAACCTTAATATGCCTAACCAATGATTTTGGTTTGAGTGAAGGGTTCATCTCCTTGACATCAAAATATGGTAGAAAAATCTTAGCATGCCTAACCAATTATTTTTCTTTGAGTGAAGGGTACATTTTTGTTAAGGCCATGGTAGAGGAGTTCAACAATTAATACCACCAACATCAACATAGTGTTGAGATTTTGTGTATTTGGGGTAGCATCAGTTGTGCTCTAGGTCCCAAATTTTGAGGAAGGACTAGAGTTCATCTGATCTACAAGACTCAGAAATGGATTTGGGAAATTTCATCTGGTTTAGGAGATATTAAATTAATTAATTATTTTAATGTATTTCCTAAGTTAAAACTTAGGAAATAAAATAATTAAAGTGAATTTAATTAAACATGTGATGAAATTGTCTTAAGTCACATGGATCAAGCTTTCTTTTAATCTTAGCCATTGATTCAAGATTTGATCATGGCCGTTGATTTGTCAACGAGAAAAGTATAAAGGAAAGGCATGGGGTCATTTGTAAATACACACAGAGGTAGAGCACTGAAGCTAAGTTGAGATTCGAGGGCAGGGTTTGCTAAGAATACTCAGAAGTGTTTCAATTGCAGAGAGCAGAATTTAGACCAAGGGGATGATCTAATCCCAAAGTTTAGAATACACAGAGGCAGAGCACTGAAGCTAAGATGAGATTCTAGGGCAGGGTTTGCTAAGAATACTCAGAAGTGTTTCAGCTGCAGACAAGGGAATTTAGACCAAGGGGATGATCTAATCCCAGGGTCTAGAATACACAAGACGCAGATCTGATCCCAGGGTCTAGTGTTATCACTGTCAGGTTTCCAAAATCTGGAACCCAGATTTGTGTATTCAGAAATATTCTTAATAATAGAACCCTCCAATAACCAGAGACCGGTTTTCCCACATTGGGTTTTTCCGGGGACTATTTGTCCAAAAATAACTGTGTCACTTTGTCAATGTGTGCATGTGCTTATTCTAAATCTGGAATGGTAGAGATCTATTATGTGTTTTGCTTCGATGTTAACTTGAATTTATTCAGTTGATAACTTATATAAGTAGGAGGAGGAGCTTAACCAGATTAACAGTAATAATTTCAGCATAAGATATAAGATTTAGAAATTTCTACACATAGTTCAACAATCAATACCACCAACATCAAAGTACATAAAAGGCTTAATTCTCTTGATCAAATGCCAATCCCATACCCTCACACATGACAGAATCAAATGGAAACATTGCACTTTCCTAAATCCTAAAATCCTGAAAACCATCAAGCTTGTTGGATTTTGAGTGAGATCTGAAATCCTAATTTCTCCATATGAAATCCAATGAGTTGGAACCACTCTCAAACATCCTGAAACAATTAATGGTAATGTTAAAAATTTAAGTTAAATGACGACTTTTACTTTAAGAATTGAACTTACTATTGATTACTAGCATTGCTAGGATTGAATTAGGTTTTTTTGTTTAGGTTTAGGATTTAGGAGGGAGAGGGTTGGTTTTATGACCAAATGGGGTTGTTTTGGGAGGAAAACAACCCAAGGTTTCCTCCAAAACCACCTGAAAAACTGCCATCGTGAGTCTCAGACTCCCCCATGCATGTCAGATCTAACTAGGCCAGTAAGGCTTGGAACCAGCCAGTTAGGACCAGTTTGTACTAATTAGGCACCAGATCAGTCAGTTTGGTATCTAATCGATACAAACCAGCCCTCCAACTGAATTTTTCTACCGTTTCATTACCTGGCCCTATCGAACCATCCAGTTTGACCAGTTTTTGGTTCAAACCAGCCAGTTTTTCAAACTATATTTATTAGTATGTTTAAAACAATCTAGTTAACCTAGTAGGAGAAATAATGAAGCCACTATCACTATAGAATTGATGCTCAATACAAAATGTTAGAAGACAAATACCTAAAAAGCTAAATTAGAATAGTCAACAAGAGATTGACCAAAAACTACCCTAGGTATCCGTAGAAACAACTCAAGTGGAACTGAAGAGTTACAAAAACTATTGTGCTTCCATGTGAACTGAGCAGTCTAAGAGAAAATTATAAATCTATTGAATTATCAAAGGAGAGGAGTTCCAGGCTCCAGCAATTTGCAACTGGAAAAAAAGAGGTTCGGCCCCATATCTACAACAGGGAAGATGAGAGAATATCAACGCATCCACAGGGAAGTCTAAGATTGTCTTCCATTCTGATCATTTAGCGTTGAATATTCTGAATTGTGGAGAGTCTAAGACCTCCAAATTGCAATCCACAGACCAGATTGACATATTATACAATAGAGATTTAGATATTATACATTTCCTTCTATTTCCTGTTATTTACATTGTTAATTCTATCATTATTTAGTTCAGTAGCATTTTCATAACGTGATTGCTTAAGAAGTCACTGTTGGTCAATAATTGTCATTGATGGAATATAAGCTCTCTTGATGAGCTCTCTTAATGGAAGATTGATAGATGATGCACTATGACATATGATGACATGGAAGACACACCATGATGAAGAAGCTCTAATGATCTCTTACTGTCCCAATCACCTTGGAGGCATCCTTTCACAATGAATCCCAGACCATATTAAAGAGGATTTTTCCCTCTTTCCAACAAGCTCTTACTTGCCCCGAAACTCCCATTAGTTTGTGAGAAACAAAATTTTTAAGATAAAAAAAAAATATATATATATATATATATATATACAGTAAAGCCGACCTATAAATATATATATATATATTTACAGTCAAGCCGACCTATGCAGTCATATAATGTCGGCCTTTCTTCCAATGGATGTGTCTCTTCATAGGGACAAACTACTATATATATAAATCTGCGTTCATCCATTTCAGAGTCATCAATTTTTCGGTGAAGATAATTCAGTGTAGATCACAGCAACGGTAGTTCACAACTCGTGAACTGAGGAGACTGAGGAAGTGATATTTTAAAAGGTCAAATCTATTGCATCAGCTCAAGACTTCTTTATGGCTCGGATCTGGTTATTTAAGACCTGTTGCAGCGCTAATACTCGGACCTGGTACATGAGATCTGTGTCTTTTATAAGCACGATCCTAAGGCAAGAATATAGGTAGTCCTGTAGCCAATTACGCGGTACCAAATCGGATCGTAATAATACGTACTTGCACTTAAACTCCGAATTCCAACCTTGACATAAGAGTCTCGGTACAGTACAGTGGGTCGATTGGAGTTAATCTTGGTGCAAAAATTACAATCACATACAATCTCGCATTGCAGTCTTGTGGAGGAGATAGCTACAGCGCACGAAGAAGGTGTCTCATATCATTATACCTCAAGACTTGTGACTGTTGTGATCGTGGTTGACATGTGAAGGACTCCGTTCAATATTGAACTCGATTACGTATTGTGGGCCGCTTAGAGGACTAAAAATTCACTAATAAGCAACAGCGGACTCTGAACTCGGTATGATAATGTTGGAAAAGTTCGAAAGAGGGGTGAACTCACCATTGATGGAGATCTAAGGCTACAAGGATATCACTAAGATACAGTCCAACACCTTGAAGCAACTGTGTTGGAGATCATCAAGGAATAAGTAGAAAATAGTGGAGGTTTGAAATTTGAAGAACTTTGGACAGTCAAACTCAAGTTGTTGGATTCCAGTATTCTATTGAAGAAATTCAAGTAAGTACACCATTTATTTATTATCACAATAAGACTGAAGGATTGGTGTCCTAGGGGTTGGTGCCCCTAAACACAAGCTTGGTGCCTTGAGAAGATAGGGTTGGAGCCTCATCAAAGTCCAAGTTGGTGCTTGGCAACAGGTTGATGCCTGTTTCATAAAAGGGGTTGGTGCCCTTCACTCATCTATTGTATACTATTATTAAAAAATGGGATTGAAGTTCTAATTAATCCTTAATATCATTATTATACACCTCTCTATTTTTAATTGTGAATAATATAACTAGCAATAATTAACAATTGAAAATAAATATTGATTCACCCCCCTCTCAGTATTTCCAACAATTGGTTTCAGAGCCAGCTTCTTCAATATCAACCTAACAGCTAGAAGAAGGATTCTTAGGCACAATGAAGAACATGGAAGGAACAGGGAAACTACCTATCTTTGATGGAATGAATTTTGGTTTTTGGAAAAAGAGGATGTCCTACTATCTAATGTCTCTTGGACCTGAAGTATGGCACTCTGTTTTGGATGGCTACAAAGCTCCCGCAAATCTTCCAACTGGTAAAGATGAAAGAAGAGCTTACATTGCTAATTTCAAAGCTTTAAATTCCATCACTAGTGGAATTACTGATTCCAAATTTACAAAAGTCATGAACTGTGACTCGGCCAAATAAGTATGGGATAAGTTGGTTTCTCTATATGATGGCAACTCCAAAGTCAAGAAGGCAAAGCTTCAAACCTATAGAAGACAATTCGAGAGTCTGAAAATGGATGATGAAGAAGATATTGCATCATATTTCCTCCGAGTAGCTGAAGTGGTTAACTCTCTTAGAGGACTAGGAGAAAATATTGAAGAAAGCACCATTGTTCAAAAATTCTTGAGATCGCTTCCTGACAGATTTGACTCCCAAGTAAGTGCCATAGAAGAAATGAAGGATCTAGATACTCTCAAGATGGATGAACTCCATGGAATTCTCATTGCCTATGAGATGAGGAAAGGGAGTCCAAATTTCAAAGAAGCAGCCTTCAAAGCCTCAAGATCTACAAAAGAAGGAAAAGGATGGAATTACAACATCGATGAATCTGATACTGAAAACGAATTAGCTCAATTTGTACGAAGACTAAAAAGAGGATCCAAGCTAGAAGGTAAGTACCCTCTTATTTGTTTCAATTGTGGAAGAATAGGTCATTACACTGCAAAATGTCTCCATAAACATGATAGTGGTGATGAAAAGGACTCTAAAAGGATGATGTACAAAAAGAAAGGGTTTAATAAAAAGAACTTCTTCTCCAAACAAGATGAGTCCGATGAAGATGAATTTGTAGTCATCAAAAAGAAATCAAACAGAAATATGCATCATCACAAAGAAAGAGATGATGAATCAGATGAGGAAAGTGATTATGTTGAAGCAAAGAAACGTTATTCATGGCATTTACAAATGATGATGACTCAGAACTGGAAGATGAAAGAAACATGGATAGTTTGTTGATGAATTCCATTGAAGAAAATGAGAATCTACAAAAGAAGATAATTTCTCTCAAAATAGAAAGAGAGGAAGCAAAAAGAAGGGAAGACTTCTTGAACATCAAGTTAAAAGAGAAGGATGATATCTGTGAAAAACGTGAAGCTGAAATAGTGTCCCTAAGAAAGGAATTAGAGCAAATCAAAAGGAGTTGGAAAAGCTCTCTAGCTCTTGACAACATTCTTAACACTCAAAGACCTCAACATGACAAGTCTGGAATTGGTTTCAAAGGAGAATCATCAAGTACAAAGAATAATGCTAGAAGTTATGTTGATGTACTCTCTTGCCATCCAAAAGAAGAAAAATCATCTCAGGAAAAAGGTCACATCTCAAAACCAAGATTTGACAGAGCAACTTCAAGGAAGAATGTTGATTCAAGCTATGGATACTACAACAGGTATCAAACTATTTTTCTCGGGCATTGTTACAATTGTAAAAACTTTGGGCATCATGCTAAGCATTGCAAGGCTCATAAGAATGAAGCATCAAGATTGAATAATCAACCAAACCAACTGCGTGGACCTAAAGAGAAAGAACAAATCAAAACTTACAATTCCTTTGATCCTTTGGCTAAGCTTGATCCGTCTTGCTCATTATATGATGATTATGATCATAATGAACAAAATTGCCCTCTCAAAAGGGAAAAAGCTAAAAACGTAATCTCAAAACTGATAAATGTGGCCTAGCTCTATGTGCTCATAGTGAAGAAAATCATTGGTTCGTGGATAGTGGATGCTCGAGACATATGACAGGTGACCAAAAGAAGCTTATCTCATTGAACAAGAAAAATGGAAATGTATCCTTTGGAAGTGGATCTGCTAAAATCACTAGAAAAGGGACTACTACCCTTGTCAATGGACTAGGAAAGGCTCAAAATACCTTGCTGGTAGAAGGGCTCAAACACAATCTCTTAAGTGTCAACCAGATTTGTGACCAAGGACATAATGTTGTCTTTAGTACAAAAAATTGTGAAATAAGAGACTCGTCCTCAGGAGAGCTTGTGGCGAAAGGAGTAAGAACACCAGATAATGTTTACATTCTCAGTAGAATTCAAGAAGATAAATGTTACTTAAGTCAAACAGATGAAAGTTGGTTATGGGACAAGCGATTGGGGCATACAAGTTTTGATAACCTAGTCAACATCGGCAAAATTAATGCAGTAAGGGATATTCCAAAAATGTGCAAACCAAATCAAGTTGTATGTTGCCCATGCCAACATGGAAAGCAAACCAGAACTAGCCACAAAACTAAGGAGTTCTCAACAACAAAACCTTTGGAAATTATTCATGCAGATTTGTGTGGGCCAACCAGAACTCCAGCTCTTCAGGGTGAAAGGTACTTTGCTCTATTTGTTGATGACTATACTAGAATGATGTGGATATATTTCATAAAATATAAATCCGAAGGATTTGAATGTTTTAAAAATCCTAAGGCTCTCATTGAGAATGAGAAAGATTCTAAGATTAAATGTCTTAGAACGGATAGAGGAGGAGAATTCACCTCAAAAGAGTTCGATAAATTCTGTAAAGAGCATGGAATCGAAAGAGAACTCTCTACTGCTAGGACACCCCAGCAAAATGGAGTAGTTGAAAGAAGGAACCGTACCATTCAAGAAATGGCAAGGACAATGCTATTAGCAGCCGATTTGCAACCAAAATTTTGGAGAGAAGCAGTTGGCACCGCAGTTTACACCTTAAATCGAACTCAACTAAGACCAAATAATGAGAAAACTCCTTATGAATTATGGTAAGGAAGACCTGCTTCAGTAAAATATTTCAGGGTTTTTCGAAGCAAATGTTTCATAAAAATAAATGATGACTCACCAGGTAAATTTGATTCAAGAGTTGACGAAGGAATATTTCTTAGATACTCCACTAGGAGCAAAGCTTACAAATGTTACAACTATCGTCTACGAAGAATAGTGGAAAGCATTGATGTAAAGATCGATGAAGGCCTTCCAGAAAAAGGAATTGAAGATCATGAAGTTGAGCCTTTCTTTGAACAAAGTGAAGAAGAAGAACCTGAAAAAGAAGAGGAGAATGAAGAACCTCGAAGAGAACCTGAAAATAAATCTTCACAAACTCCCTCCAAGATCAAGTTTGTTCAAAGATATCATCCAGAAGAACAAGTCATCGGAAATATAGATGAAGGAATCCAAACTCGAAGAAGGATGATAAGCACCCCTAGAAAAAATGATGTGGCTCTATTATCTTTAATAGAACCTGAAATTTTTTCTCAAGCAAGCAAAGATCCTCATTGGATAAAGGCCATGGAAGAAGAAATGTCTCAAATCGAAAAAATGAGACTTGGAAGTTGGGAACTGGTACCTCGCCCAAAAGATAAAAATATAATTGGAACAAAATGGGTATTCAAAAACAAGATGAATGACGATGGAAAAATCATCAGAAATAAAGCCAGACTTGTTTGCAAAGGATACTCGCAAATCGAAGGAACTGACTTCGAAGAAACCTTTGCACCAGTAGCTCGAATGGAAGCCATAAGAATGTTTCTAGCATTTACTTGCTCAAAAGGATTCAAGGTTTATCAAATGGATGTAAAATCAGCATTCCTAAATGGAGATCTCAAGGAGGAAGTTTACATGGAGCAACCAGATGGATTTGATCTTGCTGAAGGAAAAGACCTTGTATGCAAACTAAAAAATGCCTTGTATCGATTGAAACAAGCCCCTAGAGCATGGTATGCAAAGTTCTGCAACAAAAAGGTTTCAAAAAGGGAGTGGCAGGCAGCAATCTCTACATGAAGATGGACAAGGAAAAACTTCTGATCACTCTTGTTTACGTCGATGATCTAATCTTTGCTAGCAATGATGAAGAAATGAGCCATGAATTTGCTCTAAATATGTCCAAAAAATTCGAGATGTCAATGATTGGTGAGTTGTCTTACTTTCTTGGGCTACAAATATCTCAAACCTCTGCAGGCATGTTTATATCTCAAGCAAAATATCTTAAAGACATGCTTAAAAAATATGGGATGGAATATTGTGCACCTATGAGCACACCAATGACCACAGATTGTAAACTAAGCAAAGACGATGATACCCCCCAAATAGATGCAACTCTTTACAGGTCAATAATTAGAGCTCTCCTATACTTAACTGCTACAAGACCAAATATTATGCAAGCAATAGGAATGGTAGCAAGATTTTAGTCAAGTCCTAAACAATCCCATCTAGCAGCTGTGAAAAGAATTCTTAGATATCTGAAAGGAACGACTGATTTCGGTCTTTGGTATCCTAAGAGTTCAACTCTTATGGTGACAGTTTATTCTGATGCTGATTGAGTCAGAAGCGTGGATGATCGAAAAAGCACCAGTGGAAATGCATTCTTTATGGGAGATTGTCTTGTATCTTGGCTCAGCAAAAAACAATCATCTATATCCCTTTCTACAGCTGAAGCCGAATATATAGCTGCTGTTGATTATTGTACACAAATTCTTTGGATGAAGGAAGCCTTGAAGGATGTCAACATAGAAACTAAGCAACCAATTACTATTTTTTGTGACAATACTAGCGCCATCAGTCTTTCAAAGAATCTGGTGTTGCACTCAAGAACCAAACATATTCCAATCAAATACCACTTTCTCCGTGAACAAGTTGCTGAACACAATATCAGGCTGGAATACGTCAATACAAAAGAGAAAATTGCGGATATCCTTACAAAACCTCTTCCACAAGAAGCATTTGAGTATCTTCGCCAAAAGATGGGGGTCATTGCTCTTGCATCACATTAAATCAAGCAGCATGGAGTACTTGGGCACCCCATTTGCCATTGATGTCAAAGGGGGAGAGAATTCTATAATATTTCCATCAATGACAAAGGGGGAGATTGTTGGTCAATAATTGTCATTGATGGAATATAAGCTCTCTTGATGAGCTCTGTTAATGGAAGATTGATAGATGTTGCACTATGACATATGATGACATGGAAGACACACCATGATGAAGAAGCTCTAATGATCTCTTATTGTCCCAATCACCTTCTACACTAAAATTTTATGAAATAGTCAAAAAGAAAAATAAATTTAGACACCTTGGAGGCATCCTTTCACAATGAATCTTAGACCATATTAAAGAGGATTTTTCCCTCTTTCCAACAAGCTCTTACTTGCCCCGAAACTCCCATTAGTTTGTGAGAAATTGAATTTTTAAGATAAAAAAAAATATATATTTACAGTCAAGCCGACCTATGCAGTGATATAATGTCGGCCTTTCTTCCAATGGATGTGTCTCTTCATAGGGACAAACTACTATATATATAAATCTGCATTCATCCATTTCAGAGTCATCAATTTTTCGGTGAAGATAATTCAGTGTAGATCACAGCAAGGGTAGTTCACAACTAATGAACTGAGGAGACCAAGGAAGTGATATTTTAAAAGGTCAAATCTATTGCATCAGCTCAAGACTTCTTTATGGCTCGGATCTGGTTATTTAAGACCTGTTGCAGCACTAATACTCGGACCTGGTAGATGAAATCTGTCTTTTATAAGCACGATCCCGAGGCAAGAATATAGGTGGTCCTGTAGCCAATTATAGCTCAAATCTGTCACTGTAATAACACAGAATTTCAGCCTAAAACCTGAATTCCGACCTTGACATAAGAGTCTCAGTACAGTGGGCTGATTGGAGTTAATCTTGTTGCAGAAATTACAATCACATACAATCTCAGCATTGCAGTCTTGTGGAGGAGATAGCTACAGTGCGAAGAAGGTGTCTCATATCATTATACCTTCAGACTTGTGACTGTGGTTGACATGTGAAGGACTGTCTCCAATATTGAACTCGGTTGTGACAGTCAGTTTAGAGGACTAAAAATTCACCACAGGCAGCAGTGACTTGAACTCGGTATGACAATGTTGAAAAAGTTCAGTAGGGTGAACTCACCATTGATGGAGATCTAAGGCTACAAGGATATCACTGAGATACAGTCCAGCACCTTGAAGCAACTGTGTTGGAGATCATCAAGGCATAAGCAAAAAATAGTGGAGGTTTGAAAGTTGAAGAACTTTGGACAGTGAAACTCAAGTTGTTGTTGGAGTCCAGTATTCTATTGAAGAAATTCAAGTAAGTACACCATTTATTTATTATCAAAATAAGACTGAAGGATTAGTGTCCTAGGGGTTGGTGCCCCTAAACACAAGGTTGGTGCCTTGAGAAGATAGGGTCGAAGCCCTAGAGGTCGGAGCCTCATCAAAGTCCAAGTTGGTGCTTGGCAACAGGTTGGTGCCTGTTTCATTAAAAGGGTTGGTGCCCTTCACTCATCTATTGTATACTATTATTAAAAAAAGGGATTGAAGTTCTGATTAATCCTTAATATCATTATTATACACCTCTCTGTTTTTAATTGCGAAGAATCTAACTGGCAATAATTAACAATTGAAAAGAAACACTGATTCAGCCCCCTCTCAGTATTTCCAACAGTCACTTCCGTATTTGTTGCACTCTATAGTGTCAATCTAGTTCTGTAGCATGCTAGAAAATTACAGAACTTGTTCAATGCATAAATTGTGAAGGTTTCACTTATTAGATGGTAAATATCATCATCTTTGCATTTTCAAGGTTAACAAATATGCAATAATCATCACAAACTGAACTGAGAATATCATGTTTCCTTCAAAGACCAAAAATCATGTAAAATTGTGACTTTATGGTAATCTATAGCAATGTTGTGAACATCGGAATCGAGATATAATCAGCAAGGGTCTAGAACACCAAAAAATCGTAAAAATTGGGAAAATATTGGTAAAAAATCAGCAAATGTCACCAAAATTAAGATACCATGAAAATATCTTTAAAAATCGGCAAACATCGGCCAAGCCAAAAAATCGTGATTTCGAGATAAAATCAGGATGTTATTGAGATGTTCGCAATCCTGATCTATAGCAATTCCCTCTACTCCTTTCATTAAACATTTATGCATGTTTCAAATGACATGAAGATAGCCTCCTTATTACCATATATGCATCTTTTTTTGGAAAATACATGTTTTTTATGTATGTTTTATGCATATGTCTATCTTCTATTCTGTCACTGCTAACTAATACTAAAAGATGAATATAATTTCCGAATTCTAAGCGTTTATTTATTCTTATATTGTCTACATGATAAATGTGGCTTTGTTAAAAACTCCAATGTTAATCACAGTAATGATTGGAAACTTGCATAAGACTTCGATAAATTCATTGACAAGCAAGGGAACTCATTACAGTAGTTGTCAATATTAGCTCATGAGCATATGCAAACAAATGGGGTACCAATCAATTCATTAACATGTTAAATATACATCTATCAAACTTGATACTCATCTATTGAAGGGTGGTTCTTCTTCAACTTTCAACTTGTTTGCATACTAACATCTCTTTTAAAAATTCATATTATTGAACAAATACTAACAATTGTAAAATAAAAGCATTCATAATGAACTTAATGTACTATGAACCCAAAATCCCCCACCAAAAGTTTAATATGAAAAATGTCAAGTTGAATCACTTACCTTTATACCCTTTGAACATTGCAAGATGTTGTATAAGTTTAACATAAGCCAAAGTTAAATCATCTGCACTGAAAGATGCAATAAAATTGAATATTAAGTAAATGAATAGCTGGGTGCAAAGACATGTTACCTATCGAAACGAAAAAAAGACACCTACTATAGGGAGCTTTTCACTAACCTCGCAGCATTGGCATAACAAATAGCATGGACCAAAGCATTCAAGCGAACCAATGGACCACTGAAAAAAGCCAACATATGCATTGATTATTCTCCACACCTAAACTCTAAAATCTAGTTGCATTTCTCCATATTGACAAAATTAATGCAAGTTACATAACCAAACAATCTAAATAGTTCAACATAACGTCTCTATCAACATAATAAATAGCTTAGACCAAAGCATTAAAGTGAATCAATGTACCACTGAAAAATGCTAATAGATGCATTGATTATTATCCATACTTAACCTCTAAAATCTAATTTTGTTTATGCATATTAACAAAAATAATGCAAGTTATGTAACCAAACAATTTAATAGTTCAAGATATTGTGCCATTAATAATTGTTGAAATTATGATGTTCAATGTTGTTACAATCACTTAAATCCAGAACATCTTTATGTTGCAATATAAGTTAAGTAATTGTAGATAGAACATAAACCATATAAACCATATGCACAATAGAAGACAATCAAGAACACAAGTAGGCACAAAGAATTTAGGTCCAATAACCAGGGCAAAACCCACAAGGGGAAAACCCAACCAGATTCTTCTTTTAGAAATCAATTGTTTGTTGAGATTTTGCAGTAGCATCGGATATGCTCTAGCTTTGAAACTTTGTGGATGGGCTGGAACACATGAGATCTCCATGACCCATAAAGCATTTGGAGAAATTCCATCTGGTGTAAAAGATATTCTAATAATTAAATTTTTTAATGGGAAATTGAAAAATTAAAGTGAACTAATTTACACATGTGATGAGAGCTTTCTAAGTGATGTGGATCAAGCTTCCTCTAATATTAGCGATTGATTAGAGATTAGAACACGGTCGTTGATTTTTCATTGAGAAAAGTATAAAGGAAGGGCTTGGGGTCAGTTGGAGAACATACACAGTGGGTCTAAGAGATCGAATTCCTCTGACAGAGCAGTGCTCCGACGAAGATCAAATTTGAGTGATTCAGAGAAGCAGTGAGGAGCGGATACAATGATTGGTCGGTGGACCAAGAGTACAACACAGAGCAAGGGCAGCAGAGATGCAGTGGAGGCAACGCATCCATCAAAGGGTGTGACACAGACACTAGAGAGGGTGACGTAGGCCCATGCAGGGCTCACGCAAGGGCAGTGCAAGGCCTCAAAGGAAAAGTCCGAAATCTAGCTGGAGATCAGGTTTCTAAGCCGGCAGGGCTGAACCCAAATTCCGGGAGAAGCTAATCAGCGCAAAGTAAGGGTAACTCAGTCCCTCAGCCAGGGCCACATAGCCTTACGCAGTGGCAGCGTAGAGATTGCGCAGAGCTAGCTGGGGTTTCACCAGTGGCTCATCCGAATCAACCGAGACTTGCAGAGTGAGGTAAAACTCACATTTTCTCTGTTGCCGAGGTTTTCTTTGTTGGGTGAGCCGGATTTTGGCACCCTAGATGTACTCAGAATACTGCTACTAAATAATAATAAACCCTCAGATCTATTGCACTGGTTTTCCCGCATTGGGTTTTTCCAGGGACATTTGTCCGAAAAATCATGTGTGTCCTTTGTCATATGTACGCAATGTTCAGTAAATGATCTATACTTGTATAGGCTACTAGTTGTGTTTACTTCAATGTTTTTCTAAATATTTCAGTTAAATAACTTGTGCATAATAAAACAAGTAGGAGAAGTAAAACAATATTAAGCAGAAGGGCTTCTGTGTTCAGAAATTTTCACATAGTTCAGTAGAGATACATAATAAAATGAGAAAAATAAGAAATTCACCCAAATCTAAAGAAGATCTTTGATAATTGTAGTTGACGCAAACATTGAATTACTTTGTCTCACCAAAATCTGCTCTTATTCTTCAAGATTCTCTCTCTCTCACAACCACAATTCTTCTCTAGTCTCTCTAACTCTTTCTTTCACAAGTTTGTACTAATCTTTCAATGCACAAGTAAGTGGGTCAAGTGAAGATGAGAGGCACAAATATCTAAGAAGAACAAGGAGGTCGAATTCATGAGGGAGTAACTCCTATGCCTTGAGGAGGAGTTACTCATGCCAAAATTGGAGAGTAACTTATGTCATAAAGGAGGTACACTCTCCTTAGTAACTTATGCCATCAAGAGGAAGTATTCATGCCTTGAGTAACTTACACCATAAAGAGAGAGAGGTATGCATGCCCTGAAGAGAGTGTAACTTATGCATTGAAGAGGTGCAAGAGGAATTTTATGGCAATTCATAAATGTGTGTAAGAGATGTGTAAGAGGTGCATAAGAGCATTCAAAAGAGAGGAACGGTTTCATTTATGGAGAGAGAGTGAGAGAGGTATGAGTGCCATCAAAGAGAGAGAGAGAGAGAGAGAGAGAAATAGGGTGGATTGATTGCCAAGTAGGAGAGGTGACATGTATTTCTTTTTTAATAATATTATGGTGGATTGATTGCCAAGTAGGAGAGGTGACATGTATTTCTTTTTTAATAATATTATTATAGCATCTTAAGGATAATAATATTAATATTAATAATATTGAGATTAAATTTAAAATTAAATAATTGATATTGATTAAGGACTACGTTGCATGGGTTCCCGCACCCGGGGGTGGGGTTCCCGAACCCGCACCAGGTTCCCGCACCCAAGTACCGGATTCGGGTACGGGTTCTTCTCAGAAGAACCCAAATGAACCGAGTTCTTCTCAGAAGAACCGGGTTCTTCAAAAAAAAAATCGGGTTCTTGGGTTCTTTTGGTATGAAGAACCCATCGTTTGGGTACTTAGAACCCGAATTTCGGGTTCTTCAGGGTTCTTCATGAACAATTTTTTCAAATATATAAATTTTTTTAAGTGATCAAAAATTAAAAAATTTAATTAAATTTTAATAAATATTAAAAATAAATTATAAAAACTATTTTTATTTTTATTTTTTTTCTAAATTTTAAAACATTCGTGATTCAAAGTTCAAACGATAAATAAAAATTAAAATCGAACTATTTTGATTTTTTTAAAAGTTAAAATATATTGCTCTGCTCCATAAATAATTTATAAGTTATTATTAAAAAAATCTAATTTCAAGACCTACCTTCAAATAGAAATGATAGCACCTTTCACGAGCAGATCATTTTCTTATTGACTTATGGAGTTAATATAAAAAATTAAGTTTAAGATAGCCGAGGCATGATATGATCTGGAAGAAATAATAGTCTGAAAGAGGTTAAGTAATATATATGCGTTTAATGTTCCAGAAAACGAGATAATTAAGGGGTCCATAAAGAGAGTACAATGGTTAGAAAGAAGTGAGATTCTGGGTCCTGAGATCACTTGGGTGCAGGATGCAAAACGCCAAGTGAGGTAAGTATACTTATGGGAGGGATAGAGGTATGATTGTCAGAAAAATGTGAAATTTTGGGTCCTGAGATTAATTATGTCGAGTGCAAAACACGAAAATGAGGTGAGATAGAATACATGTGCAAGAGGGATTGGGAGAGAATAAGAGGATGCATGGCAAAAACATATTTAAATTTATATTTTTGTTTGTTTAAGTTAGAAATTGGATGCGGTGTTAGGAAAATATCTTGTAAATGTAATAGTATATAGTTTCTTTATGCTTTAGGAGTTGAGATTTTTGGAAAGACATAGAATCTTGAAAACTCTGAAACTACTGGAACGTATGTCTTTTTTAGATTTTTTACTTTTTCTAAATTATGGAGATAATGAAAATTTTCAGAACGTTTTGAATAACCTATAGAATATGGTGCTGAGTGGAGTCGGTGTAAAGGACAGAGTGAATTAATAAGTGAATACAGTCAACTTTTCTAGTGAGTATTTTTCTGCTAAGGTAAAATTTCACTCTAATTTATTTATTTTTATTTTTTTGGAAATAATGATGATTTGGGTAATTTTTAAATGGTTTATAAGTTGCAAGAACAAAACTCTGTGATCAGAGTTCATATCAACAATGAGAAACAATAAATGAAGCAAATTTTAATTTTGAAATTTCAATGGCAAATGTCACATGTGAATGTTGAAACTTGAATGTTCATTGTTGATTCTTGAATGATGTGCATGTTTAAATCTTTAAAGTTTAAACTTTAAAGTTTATAAATTATTAGTGTCATTAAATTTATAATTTATAAATTTAATTTATAAAATATAGTATTATATATGATATATAAATTATAATTTATAATTTATAATATATATTAATATAAAAATACCCGGACGAACCCACGCACCCTATTTCAAAAAATGTCGTCCTCGTCCCCGCACCCGCACCCACGTTTCCTGGCAACATAGACTAAGGATAAGTTAAGTGAATTTCCATTATCTATATATGATTATGAATTGATGGAAGGTGATTTACTAGTTTTGGAAAGTCATGGTTGCAAAGATAGACATGATTTTTATTTTTAGAAAGTCACTCTAGAAAGGTCACAAATGAAATTTTATTCAAGGTAATTCATTCCATAACTGGCAATTTTCAACACTCCCTCTCAAATAGGGAGGAATTTCGTTTTGATACAAGGATCTTTGTTATCTCTGCTTTGGAACAATGATGTTACAATTTAATGAAGAAGAATCATCATAGGGGAGATACATCCATCACCCTATACACACTTGGGGGGATCCACTTGTCAACACATGACCATTGACAAGGATCTTCACACAACCAAAAGTCTTTTCTGCTTGGGGGGATCCACTTGTCAACACATGACAACGATTCTCGCACAACCAAGAGTCCTTTCTGCTTTGGGGGATTCACTTGTCAACACATGACAAGAATATTCGCACAACCAAGAGTCTTTTCTGCATAAGGGGGTCCACTTGTCAACACATGACAAGGATCTCACACATCCAAGGCACATCATTGCTTGGGGGGTCCACTTTTCAACACATGACAAGGATCTCTCACATCCAAGGCTCATCATCCATGACCACCCTCTCTAGGAAGGGTCACCTCTATCAACCAAAGTTGCTCTCTGAAAACCAAGAACTTCCCTTTCTGTAAGGGCTTGGTAAGAATGTCAGCAATCTAATCATCAGTCATTATATGATGGAGTCTCACTTCTCCTCTTTGCACCATATCCCGGATATAGTGATATTTGATCTCAATGTGCTTGGACTTGTCATGGAGCATGGGATTTTCAGCAAGCTGAATCCCACTCTTATTGTCACGATAAATTATTGTAGTATCCAATACTTTCTCAAACAACTCCAAAGAGCTTCCTTAACCACACTGCCTCACATCTAGCCATGCTAGCAGCAATGTATTCTACTTCAGCCGTGTTAAGGGCAACAGACTTTTGCATTCCGATCATCCAAAATATCATGGCAGATCCTTAGTTGAAGCAGCACCCTGATATGCTCTTTCTGTCAATAGAGTTACCAACCCTATCATCATCAGAGTATCCCAGTAGCCTTATATTTTCGGCAGTATATCTCAATCCAAGATTGATGGTACCATGCAGGTACTGTTAGAAAATAAAAAAGGCAGAAGGATTTTCCTATGTTGATAATTATTTGTGATATTATTGTATTCTTATTATCTTTTCTTTATGTTCTTTTATCTTTGTTTCATCAAGCAATCATCAAAACAAAACATAAAGATCAACGACACCAGATGTAGGCACTCAGCGTGGGCTAAAACTCCTCTCTAGGAGAAAACCTAGTCAAACTCTTTCACTAGTAAATCAAATTGAGATACACCAAGACCTTAGACCCAAAAGACCTTCCTCCTCCACCAAGTCAGCCTTCCAAGATGAGTCAACAAACATCAGTAGTCTCATCTTATCTAGCAACTTCAGCCCAACAACAATGCAGAATTTCGACCCCCAGCAACTTCAGAATTCCAGCCCAACTACAATCTAGAATTTTGACCACCAGCAACTTCAAAATTTCGGCCCAGCTACAATCCAAAATTTTGACCCACGACAACTTCAGAATTTCGACCCAGCTACAATCCATAATTTTGCACATGTGAGAGATCGATTACCCAAGAACTTGATTTAGGTCTTCCAACTTCTTCAATCCTTCTCCAGCAACTTCACTATCTTGTCATGCTTCTCCTTCTAATAGATCAAACTTGATGAGTGAGTTTGATCCAAATGAGTCGAATTGTTGCCTTTATAGAGTGTTTATGTCAGGTCGAATTCCCTTGATGAGGCTGACTTGGTGGAGGAGACCTAAAAACCCTATTTTACTTTAAAATAAATTTATTACTTGGTAGATAAAGCCCGATAAGGGTCATTTACGTTATGACAAGGACAAGGACACTTGACATAAACCCTAAAAGCCTACAATGGAGGCTTTGACCTAAGAACCATTGACCCAAGCATGAAACCCATGCTTTAATAAGTCAATTTATTTTATAATAAAAATTATTTTCTTTCTTTCTTTTGACAAATATATTACATCATGACTCAATTACAATTATGAAGACCGACACTAGTTACATTCTTCAACACTCCCTCTTAACTAGGGAGGTATTCATAATTACACATACAAAGGTACATGGAATATCTCAAAGTGATATACTCTATGAAGAGTCACAGCACATGCAGTGCTACAGATTAGATACTTGACCAGGGTACTTTAATCGGGGGGGACTAAGGTGTGTTGCAAACTTCAGCCTCTATAGGTACCATCAGGCTTCCACTCTAACACCAACCCAGGGATCTAGGTGCATATCCAAGGTCAGAGCTCTATGACCAACGCCACCCTCCTTACTTCGGGATCTAGACATCAACACATAGGTTGGCCAGATGTCCTCCCAAGCATCATTCACTTAGCCCCAGATGCTTACATCTCTTCTTATAAACTAAATTAGATATATATCCACCAATCCAAGCATACTTCAAATGTTCAAACTTTTTACGGAGAGATCCTGCACAATCACAACCGCAACTAGTAATAAATCTTCAAATATATATACAAGTAAACACAAACCTTCGAGGTCCAAAATTACCCTGATGTTATTTATATAAAAATCAAGTTATCTAAATACAACTTGTTCAAAGCTTTCTTCTTCTTTCATTTCTTCAGTAGCACCAAATACAACCTCAATACTTCTTCAAGTCTTTAATTGAAACATCATGAATCATGAACATCCATGTGTAGTACTCCAGTTTCCTTCTTTCTTCAACGTTTTTACTTATGACTGCCATAATGTGCTCTCCCTCTCAACTGGGGAGATATACCCTTTCTTTCGTCCAAGCCCCTTCTCAACTTAGGGAGATCAACAACTTACTTCTTGAATATCAAAGTACCTTTATCCTTTCAAGGCTTCAATGGCATCAAGGTCATGTTGATCAGCTTCCTTCATCATACTTATTGTCATCTTTAATTTTGAACATCTTCAACATCTTGAAGATAGTGTACCTGCAAAACTTTAATAGCAAGTACAACCAAATATAAATATACAGAAGCATGAAGTCAACCATATCAAAATCATGTCATTATAATGGAAGCATTAAAACATTCAAACTTTAGACATCAAATACCTAAACCTAGTTAGCTTCATAATCAACAAGGCTACATCAATTTTATATTCTAGACTTTAAGAACTTGTTAGGGTTTTGACATAAACCCTAGACTCTTTTCAATAACAACACATTAAATAACAATCCAATCATACTACTATACATCTAAGGTTTCAACAATATCCTTTTAGAATTACATGTCAGACTCTACAAGGGTTTCTTGCAAACCCTATATTTTATTATCAAAACTAAATCATATCAATAATCGGAATTAATATCATCATACCATAGAATATCAATCTCAATCAAGATAGCATACTTGCATATACATATCAAGGGTTTCCTTATCATGCATTAGCATCACATATCATTATTAATAGGTAAACCCAAGATCAATACACTAAACAATTTTGACCAGGCTAGGGTTTCGATCAAACAGACGAATATACACCTAGGGTTTCATTCCTAGGATTTTACTATAACTATTGCAAGGGTGTTGTTCATAAACCCTAATTCACCAAACCTTAAAGATCTAGGGTTTCACCATATAATCTAGGAATTAACAGCAAACCCTAAAAGACAAGGGATTCTACCATAACATTATCAAATCCCTAAACTTCGAAAGAGTAGGATTTCAACCCAAGTAGACTACGGTTTTGTTATTTAACATTGACATATCCTTAGCAACAAGAGGCTAGGGTTTTACAATGAACCCTAAGGTTTAGTGTTTCACAAGAAAGATTAAATGACAAGAGACAATATAACAAGGGTAGATTCAATCTAATGATTAATCACCCTAACAAGAATCTTTAAGATTCAAAACCCTAGACATAACGACATCATAATGTAAATTAAATTTCAAAAGAGAATGATCATACCTATTGTATCAAGAGAACCTTGTAACAAAACTTGTAGTTTCAGACATACCTTGTGTTCTTCTTTGAAAAACCTTGTAGGACTTCAGTTCTTGAAGGGGTTCCTTTCGCAACAAAACTTCTTTCGCGATTCAAGTCTTTCCTTTGAAGTCTCCTTTATAGCCTTTGTATTCTACAAGCTTTCCTATCCAAGGAAAATATAAAGAAAAGGTTATTAGTATACAATACAAACAAATCTTGATGTGAGGAGGAAACCAAACATGAAAGAGGAGACAAGGAACACAATACTTACCTTTTCGTAAAATGGTGGAGGCTCCCTCTTAATCTAGTCCTTTGAGGGATACCTACACTTTAAACAATCCAAACTAGAAACCAAAACATAAAAGAAAACATTGCAAAACTTAAGATAGAAGGATATGTGAGAGATAGTATTCCCTAAGAGTTTTTGGAAAATAGATCTTTCATTTCGGATTCTTCAGTCTTGTTTCTCTTAGGTGGAGTTTCATCTGCAACATTCACATGTTCTCTTTCTCTCTTCTTATTCCTTGGATTTTCAGAACAATGACTTTTCTAATGACCCATCTTATGACAATTGTAGCATTCAATCTTGGATAGGTCAACATTCTTCCTTGGTCCTTTGAATTCTTTGAATGTTCCCTTCTTCTTGTGATGAGCAGAATAGGCATTAGAGATGTTTGTCTTCTTCATCATCCTCCTTGTTGTTTACTAAAGATATGCAGGCTTCTTCTTGACTTCATGCATTCCACATTTGTTCAAAGGTAGGTGTGCCTTTCCAACTATTAACTCCATAAGCAAATGAGCTCCATGATTTCGGTAAACCTAAAAGTGCAGCAATCACGACTTCTTTTTCTAGTACAACTTCATCTATTGCTTGGATTTCATCTCTTATTCTAGATTTCCTTGAGAAATATGATGACACAGAATCATCTTTTGTCATCTTTATTGTCAGTTCATTCTTGAGGCTAGCTATTTGACCAATGTTCTTGATGGTGAATAACATGGAGAGAGCTTCATACATTTCTTGAGCAGAGTATATGTTGGATATGTATGGGATTAGGTTTTCCTTTACTCCATCTACTATCAGATTCATGGCCAAGATTGCAGTTTCTCAGAACTTCTCCTTTCCTGCATCATCTATAGGTTTCTTGACTTTTCCTTGAACAAGATCCAAAACGTTATGCTTAGCGAGGATAAGATCTATCCTCTTCTTCTATGCCCTATAGTTGGAGGCTCCTTCTAGCTTATTTTCAGACTTGATTGTCATGTCTTCTTTTCTTGATATAGATAGACCTTCTTCTTCTTAAATGATCTTCATCCCTCTTAAATCTTCTTTCAATTGACCTTCAAGCTGCCTTTTCCTTCCTTCTTCACCTTAGCTTTGATACCATGCTAGAAAATCAAAAAGGGAGAAAGATTTTCTTATGTTGATAATTACTTGTGATATTCTTGTATTCTTATTATCTTTTCTTTATGTTCTTCTTTTATCTTTGTTTCATCAAGTAATCATCGAAACAAAACATGAAGATCAACGACACCAGATGTAGGTGTTGAGAAATCTAGGGCAACTAGATTGGGTGATTTCTCTTTCTTTGATAATTGCTTGTGATGTATTCTTAGTTTTACTTAATTAGCTTCTTCTTTCACTTGATTATATTTAGTGTTCTTTTCAACAAACAACTACCAAATAATAAAGAACAATAAGACAAGATGACACAAGATATAGGCGGTCAGCTAGGGCCAAAACCTCTCCACTTGACAGGAAAAGCCACAAGAACTCTTCTCTTCTTATATAACTTCAATTGACAAATTCCAAGACCTATGGCCCTTGACCAAGACCCATCCAAGACCAAGTCAAAACCACTCCTTGATGTGCTTTCCTTCCTTCAAGTCAATGTTGGTCAAACATGCTTCACAACCTCAAATTTCAGCCCTTCTTCAGAATTTCTACTTGCTGTAGCAGGACTACAATTTCGGCCTTTTCTGCAGTAACCCTAATTCAAACATGTGACTAGAAGATGCACAAATTTATCTCCTTTCTCCTTCACTTGTCTTGTCTTCTCTTCCTTGTTATTTCGGCTTGCAAAGGAGACCTTTCTTGACCCAAAACTTGGCCCTTGATGATGACTGCAATTCGGTACTTGCTACTACAGAAGGATGCCCTTATACTTCGCACGTGTGAAGGAATATAGCCCAAAAACAGATCCAAAAATGCTTTGCTCTTCCTTCCTTCTCTCCCCTTTCCTTTGTTAGGTGTTAGACTTCTTTTCATGCTTGATCGAACTTCTTTATGCTTGAATGGATGCCTCCTTGAATGAGGTTGAGTCCTCTTGTATATAGGCTTCCTAGGGTCCCTTAAAAGGCTAACATGTCCTTCTAGGTAGGTCGACTTGCTCTTTTTAGGTTGACTTGTTGCTTGCACCATGACAAGGTCTTCGAGGGTCTTTGACTCTAACTTTGACTCAAATATATTTTTCTTTCCAATATGTAACATGCCCAAAACGGTCTTCCATTCATGACAGTGACTCAATTAACTTGTAGACCCAATGAAAAGCCCTAGAAGCACTCAATCGGTGCTTGACCTATAAACAAATTTCCCTTGAGCATGAAACCCATCCCTTAAGAAAAACAATAATAAATTTATTTTTCTCTTTACATTGAATACATAAAATCATGATTACATATGTCATTTTGAAGACCGAACTTAGTTACATATTTCAATAGTAGGCACTCAGCCAATGCTAAAACCCCTCTCTAGGGAAAAACCCAGTCGAACTCTTTCACTGGTAAATCAAATTGAGATAAACCAAGACCTTACACCCAAAAGACGTTCCTCCTCCACCAAGTCAACCTTCCAAGATGACTCTGTTGATTTTTATAGCATCGGGAAGTGTTCCAAGTCTCATATTTGGTGGAGAGAAACCCCTCTCTAGGGGAAAACCTAGTCGAACTCTTTCACTAGTAAATCAAATTGAGATAGACCAAGACATTACACCCAAAAGACCTTCATCCTCCACAAAGTCAGCCGTCCAAGATGAGTCTGTTGATTTTTATAGCATCGGGAAGTGTTCCAAGTTTCATATTTGGTGGAGAGAAACCCCTCTCTAGGGGAAAACCCAGTCGAACTCTTTCACTGGTAAATCAAATTGAGATAGACCAAGACCTTACACCTAAAAGACCTTCCTCCTCCACCAAGTCAGCCTTCCAAGATGAGTCTGTTGATTTTTATAGCATCGAGAAGTGTTCCATGTCTCATATTTGGTGGAGAGGCTTGGAGTTATCTAGAGAACCCAAAAATCGTTTGTGGAAATTCCACTCGGATATGGCTTTATTAAAATAATTAATTATTTTAATGCAGACCCTAACTCTAAATTTAGGGAAATTAAATAATTAAAGGGTATTAATAAAGCTGAGTGTAAATCTTCTAGAAAACGAAGATCAAGTCATCTTTTAATATGAGCCATTGATTAACGATATAATCTTGGTCGTTGATTCACCAACGAGAAGACTATAAGAAGGGGCTTGAGGGTCATTTGGAAATCAAGAAGGGATATTCTCAGTACCCAAAGGAAATCAATTTTGAAGCAAGAGAATTTGATTTCAGTGGGTGAGTTTGTAGAGGCGAGTTTGCAGAAGCATAAGGAGGAGGGATGATTCAGTTATCGAAGAAGCAGAAGTCTAGAGGATGAAGGAAAGGGTGAGTTGATCAGCAACAAGAACCTCTCTACACATAGTTACACAGTCCAAGGAGAGACTGCGCAAAGCTCTCACGTTGGATGACGCAGAGGGTGTAGGAGGTCACCCCGAGGGTTTGAAATTCTTCTGAAGGTTCCAGAAAAATTCAGCCAGGTGTATGTTAATTTTACTATTCTCATCAAGACTCTTCTAAATGTACTTTCCATTAATGAACATAAATACAAAACCCTCATCTGCTGCACTATTTTCCCACATTGGGTTTTTCTGGGGACAATTGTCCAAAAATAATTGTGTTCATATGATTGTTTCCATTGTGTAATTTTTTTCTCTTATGCCTTTGATTAGAGTGAAGATCTGCAAATGTGTTTATTTCAGAATTTACTGAAGCATCTGTAAATAGCTTATCTCATAAGTAGGAGAAATAAACCAATCATTACAGTAATAATTTTCAGTCTTGAAAATTTCACATGGTATCAGAGCAAAAGGCTGAAGACAAAAAGGGAGAATCTACCATGGACCAGAATTCCGCCATCCGGAATTGTTCACGTGGTCAAAGGCACTCGCACAGTCCTCCAGAGCACGCAGAAATACAGAGGGAACACGACATGAAAGTGTTGGCATCCAGACTAGAGGAGAATCTTGCTTGTATGTCGAGCACAGCTCCTCCAAGTGTTTGGTATATTGACAGTGGAGCATCTGCTCACAGGACGGGGGTTTGAGCATGTTTTTCGAGCTACCAAGAAGAACAGATGAATTTCCAGATAACTATCGGAAACAAGGCAAAATGTACCCCCATTGGGAGAGGTACCATAACATTTCCGACATAAGATGGCAACAAGATTCGAGCCACAAATGCTCTGCATGTACCAGGGTTGGGAATAAATTTAATCTTAGTATCTCAGCTTCAGAACAAGGGCTATGAAGTATACTTTATTAGAGTTAAGGTGTATGTCAAACACCTTAGCTGGAGAAAAAAGGCACAAATTGGAGTAAGGAGTCACAAGCTATATAAACTCCAGCTTCAATCCCCGGTGACCCCGAATGGCAGTACGGACGACAGAGATCTGAATAAGTTATGGCACAGAAGGATGGGGCATCTACATCATGGAGCGTTGAGGATTCTCAAGAATACTAACATAGGGGCTCCTGAACTCAGCACGAGGAAAGATGAAGTCTGCAGGGGGTGTGTACTAGGGAAGTATGCTAAGGCAATGTTTCCAAGAAGCAGCAACACGACCAAGGGTGTATTGCAGTTAATACACTCCGATATTTGCGGTCCAATGTCCACAACCACTTTCAGTGGTGCAAAGTATTTTTCTACCTTCATTGATGATCATTCTAGGAAAACTTGGATCTATTTTCTAAAAACCAAAGATGAAGTCTTTGATCGATTCAAAGAATTCAAAGCCTTGGTAGAAAACTCTATGGGAAAGAAGATCAAGAAGTTGCAATCATAAAACGGTGGAGAACATATCAATAAGGACTTTACCAATTTTTGTGCAAGGGAAGGCATCAAGAGAGAGTGGACAACTCCATATAATCCAGAGCAAAATGGAGTTGCAGAAAGGAAGAACCGGACCATAATAGAAGCTGCTAGGGCAATGTTGTACGACCAAGATATGCCCAAATTCTTATGGGCAGAGGCCTGCAATACAACGGTATATGTACAAAACAGAGTTCCCCATAGAGCTTTGGGGAAGGTGACTCCCGAGAGTGTGTTCACAGGCAGCAAGCCAGAGGTGAGCCACATCAGGATATTTGGCAGCATGGTGTACTGCCACGTTCCAGATGAAAAGAGGAAGAAGTTGGATCAGACTGCAGAAAAGCGTTTTCTTGTGGGCTATAGTGAAAATGCAAAAGCATATCACATCTATATTCCAGAGAGCAAGAAAATCGTGGTAAGGAGGGATGTGAAATTCATGGAGGAGAGAGCCTTCAGGAAATCTCGAGAAATGGCCACAAATAGGCAGATTGAGGAGGATCCACTAGTACAGCCTCAACGGCCTATAGAGGATGGGTCAAGTGCCTCTCCAAGGCACAAGGATTCTAAGGAGAGTTCCTCTGAAGAAGAACGGGAAGGAGAGCAGGTGAGACCGCCCAACACCGATGAGAGAGCGAGCAAAGAACTTCAACAAATTCTTAAGGATGCAGAAGAATTTGTTGGAGCCCCTAGAGAAGGGAACAGGATACGGAAGCAACCTAACAGATACCAGGCACTAGTAGCTCAGGTTAGAGAACCTTCCAGCTTCAGCATGCAGCTCAGCATCAAGTGTGGGTGGATGCCATGGTGGAGGAGTATAGCTCCATTATGACAAATGATGTCTGGGAAGTAGTCCCTAGACCATAGGACATATCAGTTGTAGGATCCAGGTGGATCTACAAGATCAAGTATGTTGCAGATGGCAACATAGAGAAGTTCAAGGCAAGATTTGTAGCGAAGGGGTACGCGTAGAAGGAAGGGATTGATTATGAGGAAACCTTTGCCCCTATAGCGCACTACACTTCTATCAGATCCATCATCTCTGGCAGCACAGATGGGATGGGAGATTCACCAGATGGATGTCAAGACAGCGTTCTTGAACGGGGTGTTAGACGAGGAAGTGTAGATAGAGCAGCCAGAGGGCTTCGAGACACATGGGCAGAAGACTCATGTTTGCAAGCTTAAGGAAGCCTTATATGGTTTAAAACAAGCCCCCAGGGCATGGTATGGGCGAATTGATAGCTATTTGTAGAAGATGGGGTTCGTCAAGAGTGATGCAGACCCCAACCTCTACTACTTAAGAGTAGGGGATGAGCCGTGAATTCTGGTACTATATGTGGATGATCTGTTTCTCACTGGATCATCCAAGCTCATCAAGGACTGCAAGGAGAATCTGTCTATAGAATTCAACATGAAGGACCTGGGGCAGATGCACTATTTTATTGGATTAGAAGTCTGGCAGCAGAAAGGGGAAATCTTCCTAGGGCAAGGAAGATACACGACAGAAATCTTAAAAAGATTTCAAATGGACTGTAGACCCATGGCCACACCAACGATTATTAACTGGAAGAAGATAGACACAACGAAAGATGATGAGGCTGATCCCACCTTGTATAGGCAGCTCATCGGATCATTGATGTATCTGGTCAATCCTAGACCAAACATCTGTTATGCAGTGAATACCCTCAATGAGTTCATGGTGGAACCAAGTAGGGCTCACTGGGCAGCAGCCAAGCATGTTCTCAGATATCTAAAGGGAGTAGTCGAGTATGGGTTGAAGTACACCAGGGGCAATGAGGTCCAGTTGAGTGGGTTCACAGATGCAGATTGGGCAGGAAGCACAGTGGATCGGAAAAGTACCGGTGGGTACTGTTTCAATCTCAGATCAGGAATGAACTCCTGGTGTAGCAGGAAACAAAAGTCCGTGGCACTAAGTTCAGTCAAGGCAGAGTACATGGCAGCAAGCACAACTTCGTGCGAGGCCATATGGCTCTGCAAGTTACTCTTGAACTTGCTCAAGAAGCGGATGGAACCGACTGGGATTATGTGTGATAATCAGAGTTGCATTAAGCTCTCTGAATGGTGTGATAGAAGAAGAAGTGTCTATAGAACAACCAGGAGGCTTTGAGACACATGATCAAAAAACTCAGGTGTGCAGATTGAAGGAAGCATTATATGGACTGAAGCAAGCTCCCAAAGCCTAGTATGATCGAATTGATAGCTATCTGCAGAAGATGGGATTCGTCAAGAGTGATGCAGATCCCAATCTCTAATATCTAAGAGTAGGGAGTGAGCCATTGATACTGGTATTGTATGTGGATGATATGTTCTTGACAGGATCATCAAGGCTCATCACAGATTGCAAGAAGAGTTTAGCTGAAGAGTTTGACATGAAGGATCTGGGACAGATGCACTATTTTCTGGGGTTGGAAGTTTGGCAGCAGGATGGGGAGATCATCCTTGGTCAAGGAAGATACACTACAGAGATCCTGAAGAGATTTCAAATGGAGGATTGTAGACCCATGACCACTCCAATGATTACCAACTGGAGGAAAATCGACATGTCCGATGATGATGAAGTTGATCCCACGCTGTACAGACAACTCATAGGATCATTGATGTCTCTGGTAAATACAAGGCCAGAGATCTGTTATGTTGTCAATACCCTAAGTCAATTCATGGTGGAACCGAAGAGGGCACATTAGGTAGTAGCTAAACATGTTCCCAGATACCTTCAAGGAACAGTCGAGCTTGGATTGAAGTACACTTGTGACAATGATGTTAGGTTGAGTGGTTTTACTGATGCAAATTGGGCAAGAAGTTCAGCTGATCGGAAGAGTACCAGTGGGTACTGTTTTAGTTTGGGATCGGGAATGACTTCCTAGTGCAGTATGAAACAAAAGTCCGTGGCACTAAGCTCAGCAGAGGTAAAGTATATGGCAGCTAGCACAGCTTCGTGCGAAGCCACATGGATTAGGAAGCTATTAGTAAATCTATTCAAGGAGAAAATGGAAGAAACCAGCATTTTATGTGATAATCAAAGTTGCATAAAGCTCTCTGAAAATCTTGTGTTTCATGATAAGCCAAAACATATTGACATCCGGTGTCACTTCATCAGGGACTGGGTACAACGTGGAGTTGTTCAGTTGCAGTACACTCCAACAGGAGAACGGGTGGCAGACATCCTCACCAGGGCTCTAGGAAAGAAAAGTTTGTCTACTTCAGAGAGAAGATGGGGATGATGAAGAATCCCTTCCAGTAGCAGGAATGGAAGATTCAGAATTCAGAGGGAGTTGTAGTACAAATGCAGCAAGTGACAATGGCAGTGTCAAAGGCAGCAGCACAGGTGGCAACAGCATAGAAGGTGCTTCAGAATCGGAGCAGCGTGCAACAGGCATATTGTTGGAACACCTTCATCGCTAAGAGGGAGTGTTGATTTTTGTAGCATTCGGAAGTGTTCCAAGTCTCAAATTTTGCAGGGAGGCTTGGACAGCAGCATTCCAAAGAACCCAGAAACAATTTGTGGAAATTCCACTCAGTTCAAGAATTATGAAAATAATTAATTATTTTCATGGAGACCCTAAGTCCAAACTTAGGAAAAGGAAATAATTAAAGGGCATTAATAATTCAGAGTGTGAATCTTCTAGAAAACATGGATCAAGTCAAGATTTAAACTTATCCATTGATTAATCTTTTAATCTGGGCTGTTGGTTCTCCAACAGGAAGATTATAAAATAAGGCTTGAGGGTCACTTGGAAGATAAGCCGGGCACACACTCAGTACCCAAAGGAGAGCCATTCTGATGTAGAATTCAATTTCAGCGGGAGAGTTGCAGGGCGAGAAGTTGCAGAAGCAGGAAGAGGTCAGGCGTGATCAAGATCAAGGTCGGAGAGAAGCACCGGGTCATTGAAGGTAGCTTGAGGCTACAGTGCAGAGACCCCACAGTCTCCACGCAAATTCACGCAGTCCAGCTCTGGGACTGCGCAGAGAATCACGTAGACTGATCCAGGGGCTTGCAGGGTCTGATCTGGGTGTTAGATATTTGTCCGAGAAAGGTAGGCATTCAGTCTCAGATGGTTCAAAATTTATCTGTCGAATATTTCCCTGTAAAGATATCGTTTTCTAAAGAAATAATAAAACCCTCATCTGTTGCACCGGTTTTCCCACACTGGATTTTTCCATGGTCATTTGTCCAAAAATATTTGTGTACATGTCATTGATTCTTGTGCTTCTATTCTCTATTGTTTATTTCTCTACATATATAATTGTGAACGTTGCCGTAGTATTTATTTCAATATTTACCAGAAGATTTCTGAATAATAACTTATTGAAATAATAAGTAGGAGAAATAAATCTATCACTGCAACTGGTTGAGAATTTTCACAGAATCAAGTGATGCTGCTAGGGTGAAGTACAGAGAACTGGAATTAGTAGCTATGGCTTTAATGGTTGAAGGCATAAAGGACAATCTTGTCTACTTCATAACAAATATTGATCATGCACACGAAATGTATGAGGCTTTGTCAAGAAGAATTAAGAGTCTCCATGGTAACTGACAATGAAGAAGTATCAAATGCTTATGTTGCTCATCATAAAAGAAGATTCAAGAAGAAAGGGCCAAAGAAGAAGGTTGACAGGTCCAAGATCGAGTGTTATCATTGTCACAAGAGGGGACACGATAGGAGTGATTGCCCTGACAAACCTAGGAGCAAGAAAAGAGACAGAGACCATGCTAACATGGTTGAAGAAACATCATCCCCCAAGAAAGCAAAGCCTGAGGATGACTTAAGGGACTTGCACTACTAAGCCCCTTCTCTCTTATATTTCATTTGTATATTCTATGTAATATAGGTTTAACATCTTCTTGGAAATATATTTCTTTGCTTTATAAGTTTTAGATTTTCCCTCAAGCCGAGGAGGGAGCCCACAACATCTCCTGAAGACAAGTATCACATTCCCTCTCTATTTTGTCTTCATATAGTTATTTAAAATTTTTATTATATTAAATATTAATCACTTGTCTACCTCTATTCCTTGTCTAGGATTCAATCTGTTGGATGTTCAAGAATCATGGAGAAGGCTTCAAGGATCAAACAAGAAGGCCACACAAGTCAAAAGGTTTGTGAAAGAATCAAAGGTATGTATTGAAATGTATAGTCTTATTACTCTCTTTGAAATATCCATTTCATATGTTACTAACTGTTGATATGTCTAGCACTACTAAATCCTAAAAGGATTCTTGTTTAGCATGACTCATCACCTGATGAATCTACCCACCTTATACACCTCAAATTGCTTGTGTAGAACCTTAAGGAGGTTTTCTAGAAAAACGCTAACCTGAGGATATGTTGTTGACATGTGAAACCCTAAACCTATTTAGGGCTATTTGTGAAAATTTCTATTTTGATTGATATATTGATAATGTCATGTTTGGGATTTTGATAGGACAATGGAAGCTCTAAACTTGTTGGAGTTGAAATGATGTTGTTCGAAATCTCGAACCTTTGAAGTTTTATATAATGAGGGTTTGCTTTGACAATGAACCGAAACCCTAGGTTTTGGTTAGGTCTATAGATAAAATCCTTATTCTGGAAAGTCCTAGGAGTGGAACCCTACGTATATGTTCTTTTGATTGAATCCCTAGCCTAGTCTAGGTCGATGTGTGTCTAATGTATAAATGTTGATTATCATATGATGTGCTTATAATGGTAATCTCCTAGATATGTGTGTTGATACATTTTCTAATGCTCCTAAGTATCTAGGGTTTGGAAACAAACCTTAGTCAAAGTTTGAAAGATCTAGGATGATGGTTAAAAAGTCTAGGGTCTATAAATAAATCCTAGTAATGATTAAATTCTCTAGTATGTATGTTGATATGATGTATGTTATAAATGGTGAATCTAGGGTTTACATCGAATCCTAGTGGATATCACTTACGATTTTCTAGGATGTATATTAAACTCTAGTAGAAGCTCTTCATGATATATTTTGTTGATTGATTTCAAAATCTAGAGTCTGCAACTAACTCTCTAGTGAAAGTTGATCATGTCTAAGTTGTGATTAATCTTCATTGACTTTATTATATGAAATCTAGGATGTGTATGAAACCCTAGCGAAAGGTATATCATGTGAATTTTAAATATTGTCAGATGCCTTGAACATCTATGATGGTTCTAGGGTTTCCCATATGTTGTAGTAAGGTATGCTATACCTTTGGAATAAACATTGAAACCCTAGATAAGAATGAAAGACATTACAAAGTAGTCTATTGTTTATGATGAAAGTCCCTAGCAAAATGTTAAAGAGTATATGTCTCTTGTTTGGGTATCTAATATGTAAAAAGTTGATAATGCTTTTGTGACTCTGATATGGCTAACATTATGCTTCTATAGTTTTGGTAGTACTTGTTGTTTAAAGTTGTGCAGGTACATCATAAAGAAGAGAAGCTAATAAGTATGATGAAAAGGATGGAAGCCATGAAAGATTCTCCAACACCTAAAGAAGAAGTTAAACCTCCCTAAAAGGGAGCCTGGATAGAAGTTGATCCCCCTAGATTAAGAAGGAGCCTGGATAAAAGAAGAAATGATTATGATTCTCTACTTCATGTATCATGCACTAGACTAGGACTAGCAGTCGTAAGTCTTAGTGAAGTCCATGAGTAAGAATCATAGTCATGGTTGGAAAATATATTATGGAAAGATATGTTGCCACATGTAAAGTAGGAAGAGGAATCTTCTCTTGAAAGATTCTATTGATAGTCCTACTGGAATGGGTTGAAGGGCAACACCAAAACCCCCATAGTTTGTTTATGCATTTGAAATTATTAATGATTGGGGTTTGTGTTTGCACAGGTGAATCTCTCGAAGGACTTGATAGTTTGTTGGTTATCAATCAATTTGATTAGGAGAGATTGTTTGTTCTTGATCTACTAAATCAAGGTGTGTTGTGGCTTTGTAAGTAAAGCATTGTCAAAGGATTTGTGAGGGAAGCATTGCCTGAAAATGTAGTGGATTTGCAAATAAAGCATTGTCGGAGGCTTTGTCAGTGAATTATTGCCTGAAAATGTTGCGGCTTTGCAAGTGAGGCATTGCCAGAGGCTTTGTGAGTGAAGCATTGCCTGAAAATGTTGTGGCTTTGCGAGTGAAGCATTGCCAAATGCTTTGTGAGTGAAGCATTGCCTGAAAATGTTGTGATGAGGCTTTGTGAGTGAGGCATTGCCTGAAAAGACATTTGTTCAGCGCTTTGTATTGATGTCTGGTTGGGAGGGTGGCTTCGGGTGGATGTGCACCTAGTTCCCTAGGTTGATGGTTAGTAAGTAAGCCACATGGTTAGTAGAGGCTAGAAGCTTTAGTCCATCTTAATCCCACTTGGATCGTACAGGAAACAGTACCAGTACGGCCGGAAACGCGTTTCCCCGGCCGTACGATACAGGTTTCCCCGTTTCCGTTTCATTTTTTGCTTGAAACGAGGCTAGGGGTGACGTTTCCTGCAACTTAATGCATTTCTCGGCCGTATAGCAGCGTTTCCCCACCAAACAGTGTTAAATTTTGATTTTTTTTAACTTCTTTTCAGATTCGTGCAATGTATTATTATTTTATTCGTTTTATTTGTGTCTTAGATGCTTCACTTCTAATGATCAAGCCTATGGCCCTAGTATTTATATGTTATTCATGGGAATCCTCCTTAATCTTCATTTTCATCCTTTTACTTAAATTTTTAACATTACCATGAAGTGACTCAGGATGTTTGAGAGTGGTTCCGACCTCATTGGATTTCATACAGAGAAAGTATGAATTTTAGATCTCATTCAAAAATCCAGCAGACTTCTCAGTTTTTCAGGATTTCAGTATTGGGTGATTGTAATGTTTCCATCGGATTTTGTCATGTATTAGGATATGGAACTCGTATTTAATCAAGAGCACCAATCCCTCTATGTACCTTGATGTTAGTGACATTGGTTGTCAAACTCCTCTATCATAACCCTACTAAAAATATACCCATCACTCAAACAAAATCTTGACTTGACATGCTCATAGTCTTTATTGTACTTGTAGCCTCATATATAATAAAGGCTGATTTTGAGATTTTGATATATGATAAAGGTCGGTTTTGGATATTTGGATATTGCTATTTTTATTATGTCTCTGTCATCATTCATGAGTAAATGTCTTGTAACTTGTAATAGTTTATGCTTTGAATTTATCATGTATGTTTTATGATTTCACATAACATTTCTTAAATGTCCTAAATTCTAATATAAATTTAAATTATAATATATATATATATATCGTGTTTCCCCATTTCCAAAATTTGGGGAGGTCACGTTTTGTATCACTTCCCTTTTCGGAAACTCGTTTCCGTTTCCCCGTTTCGTGCAACTTAGACTTGGATCGATTGCCTTGGTCAAGAATATAGTCCATGGCATTGCAGTGCCTATAGTGTTGAGTGACCAATGGATAGATTGCCTTGGTCAGGAATCTAGTCCATGGCATTGTGTTGCCTAAAGTTCTTCATTGTTCATATTGAGATCTTCCATTGTATATGTATATGATGAATACCTCCCTAGTTAAGAGGGAGTGTTGGAAATTGTAACTAGGTTTGGTCTTCATTTAATGTATTTGAGTTATGATATAATGTACTTGTCAAAAGAATAAAGAAAAGAATTTGTATTATTATTATTGTGACTTATTAAAGCATGAGTTTCATGCTTAGGTCACCATGTTTTAGGTCAAAGTCTCCATTGAGGACTTCTAGGGGTTATTCTAAGTTAATAGAGTCATTGTACATTTAAAGAGACCCTTTTTGGGCTTTCGAATCATGTAAAAAGGCTTATTATTGAGTCAAATATGATTATGTGACTTCCACAGCAAGTCAGCCTAGAAGAGATCATGCTGGCTCATGTAGGCCCAAGAGACACCTATTCAACCTCACCTGGAGCCTATAAAAGGAAGCAATTCGAATTCATTTGGAGCACATTCTCTCAAGCAGTTTGATATCTCTTATAGTCGTGAAGAAGTTCGAAGTCTATTGCCAAGAAGCCGAAAGAAGTGCAAGTTTTGGGAAGTCTAAGGAGAAGAAGAAAAACAAAATTTTGGTGCCTCTATCTCTCTGTTTCAGACTCTGGATCGGGAGATCGAAGTCTTCCAAGTTTTGTTGCTGCCAAAAGCCGTATGATGTCAGAAGAAGTTCGAAGTTTGTTGCCAGGAAGCCGAAAGAAGTGCGAGTTTTGGGAAGTCTAAGGAGAAGAAGAAAAACGAAATTTTGGTGCCTCTCTCTCTCTCTCTCTCTGTTTCGGGCTCTGGATTGGGAGATCAAAGTCTTCCAAGTTTTGTTGTTGCAGGAAGCCATATGATGTTGGAACTGCTGCATAGTTGAAGTTGTCGAAAAGGGGTCGAAATTCTGGAGGCTGACTTGGTATGGAGGAAAGGTCTGGTCTTGGTCTAGGGTGAAGAGTCTCAAAGAATACTATTGAAAGGAAGAATATCTTGACTAGGTTTCCCCTCGAGGTGGGTTTTGCCCTAGCTACTGGCCTACATCTGGTGTCCTTGATCTGTGTGCACGCACTTTGATATTTGTTTGATGAACTAATAAGAAGAAAGATAGGAAGAACATAATAAGAACTAAAGAAGATCACAAGTAAATAATCAAGAACAAGAGGATATTTCTGCCTTTCTGATTCTCTAACAAATGGGTCCATAAGGCATGAGGTGGAAGAAATTTGAATTAATGGTGCAAGGAATTTGTAGAGTAATGTATTATTGTAAATTTAGCATACCATGGAGGAGCAGATCGACTACCACCAATTATGTAGCCACTTGGGGAAGATAATACAACAAATTTCATGGTTTGAATTATTGGAAGACATATTTTATGTGACCAAGTGTGCATATTTATTTTTACTATAGATTTAAAGGTCTCCCATGTATATGTCATTGATCTAGGTAGATCAACACCATTAATAACCTATTTTTGAACATATTTTGTGCAAGTTATTGTAACCCACATGACAAATTTTGTATGTAACAATTAGTTGGGAGTTAGCTTGAATCTTGGAACCAATTATGATTTGTTGTATCCACTTGAGAATATCTTATCTTCAAGTGGATTTATATTTAGACAGTTGTTGTAATCACTTAAGAATATTCACAAGTGGATCTATATTTAGACATTTGTTGTAACCAGTTGGGAATATTCTATCTTCAAGTAGATCTATATTTAGATATTAGTTTTAAACAATCTCACGTATAAAAGAGAGTGGAATTTATGTTCCAAAAGGGGGGGCTCTTATAGCACACAATCCAAATTATCATGGCATAGAATACAAATTTCATAAGATTTTGCTCCAATTTGAATTGTAGCTTTTATGGTGAAGTGTGATTTGGTTTGACTTATGCTGATGTAGCTTCAATTTGGTGCCATGCCTAGGGAGGCAGAGCTCACTTCATTAGAGCAGAGCATTGTATAGTTTTGTAATCTTTCATTTCTTGTGTGTTTATTTATATATCCATTTTGCATTCCTTTATCGTTAATTTCCTTTAATTAATTCATGATTTATGCAAGTTTGTTTCCTTTATGAAATAGCATTTAAATTCATAGACTATTTGTTAATTTTAGACAACCATGGTATATTCTATGCTTAATGCAGTTTTACTTCAATCTTTCTTATAGGCCCAATTCAATTTAGCAATCACATAAACATGAAAGTAAAATGCTAATAGAACATAATAATAGATCAACGGAAGATGAGCCAAATAATGTCTCAGAATTATTTTTGTCCAACAAATGGATAGATAAATGTTTGATACAACAGTCAATATAATGCCCCGGACAGCAAAGGCCTGAGTTGGTCAAACCAAATTCTCCAATAGCCAAATCAGCTTCCACAAGTGTCACACACACACCTCAAAGACAACTCCAAAAGTCAACGCAAGTCAACAAAAGAATCCCTCATCTAGATTTCCGACATCCAGATTTCCAGCATCCATTTCCGACATCTCCATATTTCTGGCATCCAAATTTCCGGCATCCATATTCGACATTATCCATACTTTCGGCATCCATATTTCCGGCATCCATTTCCAGCATCATCCATATTTTCGGCATCCATTTCCGGCATCATCCATATTTCCAGCATCCAGATTTCTGCCATCCATTTCCGGTATCCATATCTGGCATCATCCATATTTCCACCATCCATTCGACACGTGGGAGAGAGAGAAGCCTCTTCTAGGCTGTACGAACCAATCAGATCATAAGCAATGTATGTGATGAGATGATGATGAAATGGACATCATCTCTTTCCAATTTATATCCATCAATGAGGGTGTGTGACACATATGTAGGGCTAGTGAGCCTACATTACAAATCTAGCCGACCTTGCACATGTGTGGAAAATAAAATCAAAATATATGTTTTGCTCATCCAAACAAGATGGTATTTAGATTAATCATGCACCTTTCAGAAAGAGGAATCCAACAAAAATATAATCATCATCATATGAGCAGTGCAACATGGAGTTTGGACCTAGTTTCCCAAAATTAACACTCCCTCTCAACTAAGGAGAACTCCATCTGTTCACCTGTGCCATCTAGTGATCAGTACCATCGTGTACTATCATCATGTGTTTCTATGTCATCCTTCTGTAACATGCTTTACCGGCTCAAGGGAAACAAACGAGAGTGAGTCACAAAGACATCACGCTCCGCTGACCCGAAGTCAACCTAGAGGATAAAACCTCAATAGACTCAAAAAAAGTCATATACTAACCCGAAGTTAGTTTACTGACCTGAAGTCAGTTTAGAGGGTAAAACCTGAATAGACTCAAAAGACTCACATACTAACCTGAAGTTAGTTTACTAACCCAAAGTCAGTTTAGAGGTAGGAACCTCATCAGACTTGATCCCAGATCAAGGTATTGGACACGTGCCATCCTAGACATAGAGAGTATGGAAATCTCTGATGCATCCATCATTCTTGCTATTGGTCTCTATCCACATTTCCCACCTCATTGGCCAAATGAGAGGTACTTCCCATGAGTCTGAAACTTCATGGGTATGATGCATGCGGGGCATAGATCAAAGAGAGGTGAACCAACTCATTATCATAATGGTGGGGCATAAGCACAACAAGGTTTAGCAAGCCTAGCCCCGTGCCTGCTTATAGCTCCAAGAAGTTATCCCCAAGCCCCCTGGATCTCCCAGACCTCATAGTCCAACTCAAGCAAGACCCTCAGAATAGGGTCCTTCCACGATTTCAAGCTTCTCACGGAAAGTTAGGAACTTGACCTTCCCCAGGGGCTTCGTGAGAATATCTGCGGCCTACTCATCAGTTCCTATGTGATCGAGCCTTAAGATGCCTCACCATACCATGTCTCGAACAAAGTGGTACTTAATATCAATATGCTTGGATCGATCGTGGAACACGAGATTCTCAGAAAGACGAATCCCACTCTAGTTATCACAAAGGATAACAGTGGTATCTAGCACATGTCCGAACAGCTCACTGAAGAGCTTTCGCAACCAAACAAACTCACAACAGGCCACACTCGCTGCAATGTATTCGGCCTCAGCGGTGCTCAAAGCCACCAACTTCTGCTTCCTGCTCATCCAAGATATCAAAGCAGAACCCAAGGTGAAGCAACATTGAGATGTGCTCTTGCGATCCACCACACTGCTAGCCCAATCGGCATCAGTATATCCATGGAGTCTCAAACTCCCGACAATGTATCTCAGCCCATGGTTGATTGTGCCCCGAAGACGTCTCAATAGATTCTTGGCACCAATCTAGTGAATGTGATGCGGATCAACCATATGTTGACTCAAAGTGTTCACTGCAAAATATACGTCTAAACGGGAGTTCACTAAGAACATCAGGGCCCCTACGAGTTGTCGATACTTGGTGGGATTTCCCAACTCAGGTCAAGCAGCATTTCCACACAACTTCTTAAAGTTGAGTTCCATCGATGTCGACACAGAGTTACAGTCCACCGTACCAAATCTCTCCAGCAGCTTCACAACATATTTTCCCTAAGAAAGGAAAATCTCGCCTGGCCTTTCCCAGACCTCCAAGCCTAGGAGGTAATGCATCAGTCCTAGGTCTTTCATCTCAAACTCAGAAGCTAGCTCCCTCTTACATTGATGAAGGCGAGGGTCAGCACCTGTCAGGAAGAGATCATCCACATAGAGAACTAGAATGAGAGGCCTTTCTCTATCAACCTTAAAATAAAGGTTTGGATCAACATTACTATGAGTGAAGCCCAACTTCATCAAGTAGGCTACCTATCCTCTCATACCAAGCCCTGGGGGCTCGCTTCAAACCATAAAGGCCTTTCTTCAACCTGCATACATAGGTGTCACTATCTTGGACTTCGAACCCCAAAGGTTGCTCCACATAAACCTCTTCCTTTATTGAACCATGCAGAAAAGCAGTCTTCACATCCATCTGATGGAGACTCCATCATTGCATTGCAAAAAGGGCAATGATAGATCGGATGGTGGTATAGCGGGCCACAGGTGCAAATATGTCATCATAATCTATGCCTTCTTTTTTAGATAAACCTCGGGCAACAAATCTTGCCTTGTACTGTTCCGCACTACCATCAGATCCATGCTTGATCTTATAGAGCCATTTCGAGGTGACAACAAATTTGTCCTCCTGTCTCAAGACCACTTCCCAGACATCATTTTTCATAATGGACTCATATTGTTCGTGCATAGCATCCTTCCAAACTTGATACTTTACAGCTTCTTCTTCTTCTTTGTCTTCCTTTGAGCTAGGAAGATTTCTTACTTTCTTGAAGGCAGCATCTTCATCGAAGTTGACATCGTGGCATATCTCCACTTCTCTTTGACCAGGCACATAGATTCTATATGCCTTCGAAGTTTCACTATAGCCCACAAACATTCCCTTCTTTCCAGAAGCATCCAACTTGCTTCTCTTTTCTTTCGGCACATGAAAGTAAACAGGACCTCCAAAAACTCTAAAGTGGGAGACATCAAGCTTCTTACCAAAGAAGACTTCTTCGGGAGTTTTGGAGTCCAAAGCGAAATGCGGGCATCTATTTTGAACATACACAGCAGTGTTCGCAGCTTCTCCCCATAGAAACTTCGGAAGACCTTGGTCATATAGCATGGCACAGGCAACTTCTACAATGGTCCTGTTCTTTTCTTCAGCAACACCATTTTTCTCAAGAGTATACACAGTTATGGTCTCCCTCTTAATGCCAGCTTCCCTGCAAAAGTAATTGAATTCATTCGACTCATTCTCGGTCCCATTGTCAGTCCTCAAAATTTTGATTTTCTTCTCAGTTTGATTTTCCACCAAGGCCTTGAAGGTACAAAACAATTTGAATGCTTTGTCCTTATTCTTCAAGAAATATATCCAAGTCTTGCAGGAGAAGTCATCTATAAAAGTGATGTAATAGGAACATCCTCCCACAGATGTTACGGCCAGCATACCAAATAAATCATAATGTATTAATTGCAAGATATAAGATGTCTTTGTGACACTTGAGGGGAATGGTCCCCTTGTATGCTTCCCTTCGGCACAACCCTGACATATACCTCCATGATCATCTTTAAACTTGGGCATCCTTGTTACCACCTTCCTTGCTTCGGGAAGGGCTTTGTAATGAGGTGTGCAAACCTCCGGTGCCATAACTCGGTTTGAAGAGTTGTATCACATGACATAGCCCCCAGTGGACTTTCTCCAACCTGGTAGAGTGTATCAACTCTAAAACCAATAGTAAGAGCTTCTTTGAAGTTCTTCTTCCAGATGTGTACCTTTCCATTAATGAATGCCACCTTGAATCCTTTGTGTTCCATTGCCGAAATAGAGACAACTTTCTTTGTGTTCCATTGCTGAAATAGAGACAACTTTCTCCTTCAAATCAAGTACGTACAACACATCTTGCAAGCGGAGGAATTGACCTTGAGATAGATGAAGGGTCACAGTACCTGTCCGTTTCACGAGATAGGTGGCATTATCTCCAAGAATAATTTCTAGATTTGTATCCTTCTCAATCAAATCAGAGAGGGCTTCTTTATAACCAGTGAGGTGCCTTGAAGCACCACTATCAATCAAACAGACATCCAGGGTGTTAGGAGGAGATGCACCAGAGAGGGCAAATACAAGTATAAATTCATTTTTCTTACAATCAACAACATTAGACTTATCATACCTGGAATTTCTTGACCTCTTGAAAGGTTGCCCATTTCCACTACGATCAGAGGGAGCCTTCCTTTTTCCTTTGAACTTGTTGTTCCTTTGATTGCCATTCCCCTTGAAGTTGTTGTTGTCATCATCCCTGGGAGATTCCCTTCTTTTGGGGCACTCTCTTGCATAGTGACCAGACTTGTTACAAGTGTAACATCTTCCCTTCCTTCCTTTGGGCCCCTCTCTACCATGGTTTTGATTTCTCGGGCCACCATGGTTCTTCTTCTTTGCATGAACGGCAAAGGCAATAGGGTCACCTTTATTTCCATTAGAGGGATGATCTCTCTCCATTCTTGTCTCCTCTTGAGTGCATCTACTCAGCACTTCATCAAAATCAGGAATCATATTATTATTAAGAATCGTAGTATTAAATACATACCAGTCTCCGAGAAGTCCTCCAAGAGCAATGAGGACGAGCTCTCGATCAGCTACTTCTTCTCCTATGGCAAGGAGATCATTCCTGATTTCTGTGAGCCTCATAAAATATGATGGAGGCTCATGAATCTTCCCCTGCACATAGTCCATGACACCGTGATCTTCTAATGCCAAATCCAAGGACATCTTCCATGCATGATAATCAGTCTTGTCAGTCAACTTATCATCAAATTTGAAACCCTTGTAGATTGAGGAGGCCATTGGTCCTTGATAAGACTTCTTCTTTGCTGATTTCTTTTCACACTAGCTTGGGCTTTGTCTTCACCTCAGCTCTGATACCATGTTAATTTTAGATAACCATGGTATGTTCTATGCTTAATGCAGTTTTACTTCAATCTTTCTTATAGGCCCAATTCAATTTGGCAATCACATAAACATGAAAGTAAAATGTTGATAGAACATAATAATAGATCAACAGAAGACAAGCCAAATAATGCATCAAAATTCTTCTTGTCCAGCAAATGGATAGATAAATGTTTGTTACAGCAGTCAACAGGATGCCCCAGCCAGCACAGACTTGATTTGGTCAAACCAACTTCTTCAATAGCCAAATCAGCCTTCCACAAGTGTCACACACACACCTCAAAGACAACTCCAAAAGTCAACGTAAGTCAACAAAAGAATCCCTCATCCAGATTTCCGGCATCCATTTCCTGCATCCATTTCCGACATCATCCATATTTCCGACATCCAGATTTCCAGCATCCATTTCCGGCATCCATATCCAGCATCATCCATATTTCTGGCATCCATTTCCGACATCCATATCCAACATCATTTATATTTCCCACATCCAAATTTTCGGCATCCATATCCAGCATCATCCATATTTCTGGCATCCATTTTCGGCATCCATATCTGGCATCATCCATATTTCCGGCATCCATATCTGGCATCATCCATATTTCCGGCATCCATTTCATACGTGGGAGAGAGAGAAGCCTCTTCTAGGCCATACGAACCAATCAGATCATGAGGAATGTGTGTGATGAGATGATGATGAAATGAACATCATCTCTCTCCGATTTATATCCATCAATGAGGGTGTGTGACACATCTGTAAGGCTTGTGAGCCTACATTACAAATCTACCTTGCACATGTGTGGAAAATAAAATCAAAATATATGTTTTTCTCATCCAAACAAGATGATCTTTAGATCAATCTTGCACCTCTCCGAAAGAGGAATCCAACAAAAATATAATCATCATCATATGAGTAGTGCAACATGGAGTTTGGACCTAGTTGCCCAAAATTTACACTATTTTTATCAAAGTTGCCAACAATGGGAGTTGTGATCTATGGGAAAATAAATTACGTAACTCATGCAAGAAGATTCCCTTGTAACAGCATGGTTCCCATTAAAGTCATCAAATGTTCAAGTATATGGATCATTGACAGGAGTCACTAGGCTTTCGATTTATGGAATGTAGTGATTCAATTTCCTTTTGGTAGAACCATATTAGACAAACTAATGCAAGTTATGAATTTGTAGCCTACACATACAGTGCACAACATCTCACCAACCTAGATCCACCTTAACTCCAAATCTACCAAGCGCCGAGAGGGATCAAATATTTTTGCATCTTAAGATATTTCCATCTCAAGAGATTTGATCCCTCTCAGCGCTTGGTAGATCTGAAGTTAAGATGGATTTAGGTTGGTTTAATTCCCCACTTTAAATAAGCCATATTCCACATGAATACCATGGCCTCTCATAAACCTAGAGCTCAAAAAACCACTAGTAACTTGACCAAGTCAAGTTTACCTTAACTACTCAACAAAAATTAATAAAAAAAATTAATAACATAGAATTTTTATTTTAACATAATGTTTCTTTTTTTGACAGAGTTAAAATGTTTACATTACATTAATATTTTTATTTTATTTTATTTTAGTTTTATTTTTATGTATTTTGACCCAGTCAAAATGTATACAGGACAAGACAAGACAGGACATTACAACATCTCTTGCACACTGGGCTGGAGAGCGCCTCTCAGTGCAACAAGTACATTGGAGACCCTAGTTGATGCGATTAAATGCATAGGTGTTCCTGGTCCAGCAGAAAACATATAGAAACATTGTCCATATGATTCATAGTTTTGGGGACCAAGCCTAAATGAGTCAGATTAGGCCTGTACTGAAAGACCAAGCCTACATGAGTCAGATTAGGCCTGTATTGAGAGACTTCAAACCCTCTTCTGCCACTGCATCATTAGATGCAAGAGAGGATAGTCCCACAACCCATTATCTAGGTAAAATTTGTGGCATACCATTTCCAAATCGAGATTGTCTTCTAACTAGTAGAGCTACTGCATTTCCTTAAGATATTTACCAACTTTAAAGAAGATAGAGATTGCTAACATTACCCGGGTTATCAATCTTTGAAGGCCATCATGTAGTCAACCCCTGTCCCCACTAGGATAGAATGGTGCAGGTATTCAAAGGTTTCATGCTTCCTTTAGTCACTCGATATATTGATAAGTTTCCTTCCCTAGTTTAGGTACTCTTTTGGATGCTCCACGCCACCTCTTGCCTAATAAGAAATAGATGAATGGGATTATCATGAAGGAATTTATAGACAATATATCTAGGTCACTTGGGTTGCCCCACATGGGTTTGTGACCTAAGATGGCTTTCTATACAAAACACTTCCTAGAGCGCTTAGAGATGACCTCATAATGCAGCTCCCTTGCACACTTCACCAATGGATGCACAAGTTCAAGATCCCACTAGGCTAGTTTAGAGTAGACACATATTAGGTTCAAGTGGTTGCAAAACCCAAATACCACGAGGGAAAATTATGTTAAATCTACCATAGACAAGAGAAAAAGATAGAGGAACACTTCATATTCAAATGCCATAAATACTATGAGATACACGATCAAATCCACTACCTATTTAGAGAGTTCCATTGTGAAAATTCTATAATGGAGAATTCCACTGCAGCTACTTATTCAATCTCTTCTATTGTATTGTCAAACACAATTATTTAACATTTCCCTTGTGTTAAATAACAAAATAAAATAAGCTACAGACTTCACGATTAACAAATCACATATAAAAATAGCACAAGTAATCACACATAGACACCGTTATTTTTGGACAATTGTCCTCAGAAAAACCCAATGTGGGAAAATCGGTGCAGCAAATCTGAGGGTTTCTTTATTATGCAGAAATTCTGAGTACAAATGTGTAATTGTAAATGTCAATCAATCACCTAAAGAATTCTGATGAGAAAAGGCTGAATGAGACAATTCTCACATCACCGTCTGAGTTCCGGCACTGACATGCACCCACACTGACTGGCTCTGCGTGATTTATGCGCAATGACTGCTTCACTCATGTTGTCACTACATCACTGCTTCTGCTGCTTGTCGTGGTTGCTTCTATGCTTGTTGCCATATGAGACTAGAGTGCTCCTTCCTTCTCAAAATGTCCTCCTAACACTGGATGAACCCCCAGTTGCCCCTCCAACAAAAAACGAAACTCCCTCTGCTTCTCTTTGCTGGCCCAGCGTAACTGCCGCTGGGGTAACTCTGCGTTGATGCTTTGGCTCCTCTCTCACTTATCTTCATGCACTCTCTATGCTTCAAAATTTCTCCCTCCTGGAGATGTCACCTTCCCCTCTCTGCAAATGAGAACCACTTCGATTCTTCCTCTCTCTGAAGAAATAGAACTCTTGATTCTTTCTCCATCTGATCTCCCTTTCCATAGGCCCCTCACCCTCCTTATATTCTTTTGTTGAACCTTCAACGACCAAGATTAAAACATAATCAAGTGCTAAGATTAATTTGGAGGTGATTCGTGACTTCTTCTAGAAGATTCACACTAAGTTTAATTAATATCCTTTAATTAATCAGTTTCCCTAAGTTTACACTTAGGAAAACATTAAAAAACGATTAATTATTTTAATTAAACCATATCTAAGTGGAATCTTCAAAAATCCTTTCTGGGTATTATGCAATACATGTGGCTTAGCCCATATACAAAATTACAAGGCTAGAGCACATCTGATGCTATCATAAATCAACACCCATAACTCCCTGTCCACCTTTTTTTTGTATCCAGACTGGTAGTGTCACGCATTATACTTGGGAGAGCTTAGAGCTCACATTCTTCGTACACACCCCTCCCCCCACTAGATCAAACACTGCTCTATGGATCACCACTTTCTTCTTGGTGCTCCCAATGGATAGTGGCACCAAGAGGAAAGCAAATGGAAACACCATTCTAGCTCCTAGATCTATTAGACCCAAGAGGTAGCACAACTCTGAATAGAGAGAGACCCATGCAGTGTATTGTATGAGAGTTCAAGACAATGTATGCATGCCGAGTAGGCAGTCCCCTTCCACTAGATCCAAACAATAGTTCACTTCTTCCAGACAAAGAAGCACTCCCAAAGCCAGATCTAGCTCCTCCAACCAAATTTCTATATAGAGATTATTTTCTTTGACCTCGAATGGTAAGAGACATTCATACTCAACTTCAAAGGTTGACACCCTCTCTTCTTGGCCCAACCACAAGCTCTTGGAGCACTGAGGCTCTTTCCCATGAGGTCAACTCTAGAGCATTTTACTTCCTCTTGGCATTAGGGTAGTTGCTCTTAGATCATAGTGATTAATTTGGTTTCAAGCTTTTATAAGAGTGACCCTCACACGCCCACTTCATATTTCCACTTACATATTGCGCAGTCCCATTAATCTACCATTTTGTCAATTTTTGGACGTTAATAAACTTGTCTCATCTTATGTTATCTAAAACCACCTTTCACAAGACAAATAGAAAATCCTCTCACATGTTAGGTTTCTAAAGTTGCAGCCTTGACAGTCATCAAAAATAGATTCAATCACTACCTTTATTTTGGTCGCCAAAGATCCTTTGGAAAATCTTTTTTCAGTGTGGTGGCTTGCAAGTGTCTTCGAGAATATCTAATCCTGTAGAAGGTGACTTGTGTTGTCTGAGGTTTTGGTTGTAAGAACAAAAGATCTTGAGGTGTTCAATGGTCCAGCAGTCGTTGTAGTTTTTATAGGGGCTCAAATTTTTGCCATACTTAGCAAATTTGGCAGAAATTGGAAGCTAATTAGGGTATTTTTTACCCAAACACCTTGAATTTGGAGGTAAACCTCTATCAGTTTTTGAAGATTTTGGAGATTCAAAATTGATATATTCAAATTCTACAACGAAACATAGCACGTGTACTTCTTTAGTATTTATGTTGTTCAATTTTCTCCCAGGGGTTGTGACAAATTTAGATATTATTTTGGCTTTAGCGGCATAAACTTGCATTTATTACAGCTCAAACAACACCATTTTTGTGGAGCAGTGGCAGATGTTTGTGATAAAAATGGCCAGTTGTCCTCAAGTACCATCAACTCATCAAGAATTGAGAGGTCCCCAAACCCCTGCAGGGGACGGACAGCTCCTGAAGGATCCATTTTTTACCATGGAGTTAAACAAATCTGAATTTTTTAAAACATGAAGCTGCAACATAAATTTACAAGACATGCATCAGACCTGAAAATGCTGATTTGGGCAGTAAACAAAGATTTTACAGATTGAAGCATTTTGTCAGGATTAACCACTTATTGTTGCAATTTTAGAATACTTTTGAAATTTCAAAGAGCCATATATTTTTTATACAGAATATTATGTGCAAAAAATGTGACCTTCTAAGGCTAGAACAATGTATCTTTCTTCGCTAAACATGATCAATGTTTTCAACTATTGAACCTGTATTGAGGCAATTCTGTAATAACTTATGTTAGATACACTACAAATAGCCTTTTAAACTACAATGAAAATTCTGACCTGCACTGGATGAGCATTGACTGGTAAACAATGTCCCTAGATATTGGCGAGTATGCCTTCTGACAGGTTCCCAGTGCAGGTTCTACTAATTCTCCCTCTAAGCTAAAACACATAAGCATCAAAAGGGCTTATCCTAAGAGAAACATCTAGATTTACTTCATGGCATCACTCACTTTGACTAGCATGAAGCAGTGATCTTCCCATGTCCATTAATCACCAAATGACCTAATTAAGATCAAAAACACTCTTGTCCATTGGATATAAACTTCCCAAATTTATACGAAGGCTAACCCGTATGGCTAATCTCCATCCACTAATTGGAACTAGATTTTCTTGTTTCCGGACTTTGGAAGAATAGCTAATTTGCAGAAGCTATCATCAATTGCTGTTTTTTTGTTTTTCCATTGATCTTTTCCCTCTTTATCATTTTATTGTTGCTGGAAGAAGGACCACATATTAGAAAAGCCAAAAAAAGACCATATGTCAATAGTCCACAAGATACATTGGATCTAGTTAAAATATATATTAATCAGCAGAATCAGTAAATTGCAGTTATGAGTCAGAAACTCCAGTCCAAATGCAAGTGGCATTATTTCCTTCCATACAAGTTGACCAAGTGAATCTGCAGAATTAGAATAAGTGCCATCCACGAGACTAGAATTCAAATATCTAGTTGGCACAGGAAGGTAATCAAAAGAATAAGTCATAGTTGTTACCTCCCATACATCTCCCATGATGTAGACCGAAGCAAGTAAGAATTGCCAGCTAGTTGCACTATAGATCGAGCAATGGGACCATGATTTCTGTATGTATCACCTGCCAGTAGCAATGATCCACCAGGCCTTTCTAGGGAGCTAACAGACAGATCAGTTAAAGCACCACCAGTTACTGCAGAAGACGGGTCTATTCCAGATTCACTCAGTGCATAACAGCTTAATCTCAGATCCTGCCATGGTGGTCAAGAACACAACAGTCAGATAAATCAACAAAAGCACAATAAGAAGAAAAGAAAATATTATCATAAGACTAGTCAAGGCAAATACTAACTTTAACTTTATAAAACCAAACAAATTACCTTGCAAACATCAACAGGAAATGTTCTTAGCTTTGTTGAAACCTTTAGCCCAAATGAAAGTGGTGATCTTTGTACATGCTGCCATTCAAGAAAATGCCTGATTCTTAGTCATAATAATATATGTTCAAGGTCATAAAGCGAACTACACATTTCGACCTGAGTAATAATGATATAATCTAGTAGCTCAGAATAATAAGTATGACTCTTGAGTGAAAACAAGTTTTCCATATAACAACAGTCCAAATGTGCAATTGGCTAAAAATGACATCATAGCAGTTCCAACGCCTAAAAAAATCTCATATGCCACGTACATTATCTATCACCATCTCGTACTGAAGGAACAGAGAACAGTGATTTATTGAAGCAAGAAACAATATTAACCATTGAAAAGAAAACATATCAAGAGTAAACACACTTGATAAAAATACAAGATCAAAAGATCAACTGAAAGTCCTTCAACAGAGGCAGCTGAGTCCAAAATGTGAAAAGAAGGTAATAGGCAACTCGAATAAAAAAAATATAAATAAAGGTTGTATGAATCTGTACTCCATTAGTAATCACAATATGAAAGATTGTAGCACATTGTAGATATGCCAAAAAATTCCTTAACTTAACCAGTACCTAAACTAGAGGAGATAGTGGCATCCAATAGATATCACCAAAACACCATTGTCTGGCACATTCATTGCTCCTCTTACCAGACCCCTAGTAAAAAGTCATATTTTGCAACTAGTAAAATGTTATTTGGGTGTTTTTCGCATCAAAATAAAATGCGAAGAGTAAAAAGGGAAGCTATTTAAAGAGAACAGATGGTGGTTGTTGAAATTTTGATGTTCTATGTTGTTACAATCACTTGAATCCAAAACTTCATTATGCTGCAAAATAAGTTAAGTAATTGTAGATAGAACATAAACCATATAAACCATATGCACAATGAAAGAAAACCAAGAACTCAAAGAGACACAGAGAAGTTATGTCAATGACCACGGCAAAACCCACAAGGGGAAAACCAAACCAGATTCTTCTTCTATTAGAAATCAGATTCAATTGTTTAGCAGAGATATAAAGTACAATGAGAGGATGAAGAAGTTCACCCAAATCTGAAGAATATCTCTGATAGCAGTAGCTGATGCAAACACTGAATCACTTTGACTCTCCAAGATCTGCTCTTACTCTCCAAGTCTCTCTTTCTCACAATCTCCTTCAAGTCTCTCCAACTCTCTCTCAAGTTCGAATTCAAGAAGCACAAGTGAGGTCATCCCCCAACCAGCCCAATCAAGTAGTTATTGTCTAGGAAGGATCCCCTAGACAAAGGTGGTCCAATGCTTAGTGCCTCCTTTCAGAGCTACTTTCACAAGCTCTGAATCATTCATTACCTCCCCAACAGCTAATAACTCATCACAAGCCTATTGGATCCTAGTGAGATAACATGTTGCAGTGTTTGATCTGTTCATCCTAATGTTGTTTGATTTTTCTTACAACACCATCTTCCTATTTTCTTTCATGTTCTGATAAAGATTGGTTATAGCTACCCACATCTGTTGTGCCTTGTCCTTCCTTGTTATGTCAGAAATTATATAATCCCTCACACCATCCAAGACTACACACCTTGCTTTCACATCCTTAAGGTTGTCCTCAGCTACTTGGGTAGGATCAGAAGGAACTTGGATATTTGTGTTTGCATAATCCCACAAACCACTCATTTTCAAAACAATAGTGATCTGCTCCTTCGATGGACTAAAATTAGTGGCCCCATCATGTTGAGAAATTAGGGCTTTTATTAAAATTTCAATTTCATGATAATTACTTGTGATTTCGTTATGCTTCTTTCACTTAGATCTTATCTTTGTTAGAGTATTATGTTCTTTATCAATTCAATTATCAAATGCACAAGAGACAATGTTTAGGCTAGCAACCCAGGGTCAAACCTCTCCCTCTTGGAGAGGAAAACTGTTGAGATATTGTGTATATGGGGTAGCATCAATTATGCTCTAGCTCCCAAATTTTCTGGAGGGACTAGAGTACACTTGATCTACAAGACCCAAAAATGGATTTGGGAAATTTCATCTGGTTTAGGAGATATTAAATTAATTAATTATTTTAGTGTATTTCCTAAGTTAAAACTTGAGGAACTTAAATAATTAAAGTGAATTTAATTAAACATGTGATGAAATTGTCTTAAGTCACACAGATCAAGTTTTCTTTTAATCTTGGCCAATGATTCAAGATGTGATCATGGTCGTTGGTTTCCCAACAAGAAAAGTATAAAGGAAAGGCTTGGGGTCATTTGTAAAGACACATAGAGGCAAAGCACTGAAGCTAAGCTGAGATTCTAGGGCAAGGTTTTGCTAAGAATACTCAGAAGTGTTTCAGCTGCAGAGAGGGGAATTTAGGCCAAGGGGATGATCTGATCTCGGGGTCTAGAATACACAAGAGGCAGAGATCAGTTCAAGGACAGCGCAGAAGAGGAGAGCAGCAGCAGCAACAACAGCAAGGATAGCACAGTCCCTCCAAGGACAGCGTGATTTTCAGCCGGAAACCCTCAGAGGTTACACAGAGACCCTTCAGGGGCAGCGTAGTGACTGCGTCACCCATTCTGGGTAAACGCAGTCTCTTCCGGAGTAGTGATAAGGGTTTGAGGGTCTTAAGAGGCTGATGCAGAGGCTTTCAGGGGCAGCGCTGGGGTTTCTAGGCCCTAATGTTGGCTGAGTTCTGTAAATCTCGTTTGAGGGTGTGGATTAGTCATTATTTTGTCCCTAGATCAGCCAGTGAGCTGTAGATCTAGTATTTTCTCTGTCGAGATTTCTAGATCTCGAACCCAGATTTGTGTATTCAAAAATATTCTTACTAATAAGACCCTCCAGCAGCGACAAACCAGTTTTCCCACATTGGGTTTTCTGGGGACTATTTGTCCAGAAATAACTGTGTCACTTTGTCAATGTGTGCATGTACTTATTCCAGATCTGGATTGATAGAGATCTGTTATTTTTGCTTCGATTTTAACTTGAATTTATTTAGTTAATAACTTGTCTAAGTATGAGGAGCATTACCAAATTAACAGTAATAATTTATGCATAAAGTATAAGATTCAGAAATTTCTACAAAAACCCCAAAGTAATTATTCTTATAGATATTCAATTGATGAGTACCACAACCATGACACAGACCCTTGACATCAATATGCCTCCAAGACCCTTGTCACTTGCTCTTCTAGGCTCCTTATGTTGATCTTCCTTTTCTGCATTATGTTGCACCAACTCTAGGGAGACTTGGTCCCTAAACTAGCAGCCCAAACTGATGTGCTTCTATTCTCCCATTCTTGTCCTCCAAAAGATTATTCCTCGGCCTTCTAAATGTACCTTTGATGCCCAAGACTGAACTCCTGTACTTGTTGTAGAACCCCTTCGTTATGTTATGTATACTTTTGAGTTTATGCTAGAGGATTCACCCAAGACTGAATCTTTCCTTTACACAAATAGCAGTCTTTTCACGCACTAGATTCACCGAGACTTTGACCCTTTCTTCGCATTCCCTTGCAGCCTTCTTTTCAGTGGTATGTCCCTTCTCTTCTTGCACTGCAATCCTGAATTCTATTACAGACTTTAGCCCCAAAACGGAGACATAAGATAGCCTCTCCTTCTTCGATGATTTGCCTTCCTTGGTTTTGTTGAACATTCTCCTTCCTTGCACCAAACCACAGACCCTAACTCGCACTTCTTCACAGAACTGATCCGAACTGTTGGATATCAAATGAAGTCGCAATCCCTCCTTTATATAGGGACTGTCTCCTCTTTTCTAGGCCGACTTGACCAATTGTATGTAGGCCGACTTCTCAAGGAGTATCTTTCAACCATAATATGAGTTGACTTCAAGGAGCATATTGACAAGGTCTTGCAGCATATTATTACATCAATAAATTGTCTTTTGCAAGTGTAACATCACTTCATATACATGACTCTAAATTATATTTATAACAAGACGACAAACCCCTAAAGACATCAAGAAGAAGTCGTTGACCTATAATAAAAACTCCTTGCTCATGAAACCCATGAGGCAAGCATTACAAAATACATTTTATTATCTTTGTCTTCTTCATTACATAAATTCATAATTACAAGTCATTATGAAGACCGAACCTAGTTACAATTTTCAACACTCCCTCTTAACTAGGTAGGTATTCATAATGGTACATGGTCACTCTCAATATGAAGAATCTCATAAGAAGAATCGGATTGGTAATCCCATCTGTATAGCATCATATCAACCAACATTGTCATAGTGCAAGGCCTTGACTAACAGCTCCATCTCTCCACAAGACCTTTGAGCTACAATGCTAGCGAGGCCAATGATGAATAGACACCTACATCATTGTCTCTCTTGGATCATATCCCATCCAGGTTCACTCAAGATATGTCTAGGACAATTCTTATCTTGGATTCCCAGTCCTCAAAGAATATTTTTCCTTCCACGACTACTCTTACCTTGGATGCCCTAATACATCCTCAAGAGTATCGGATGCCAGATGATTACCCAATCCTCCGTTATGTCTTCCCAAGTGAAGACCAAAATGACGTGTCTATCTCTCCCTCTATATATACTAGGGAGGACATATTCCACAAAGGAATGTACTCATTCCTATACAAGGAATGTACCTAAGCTCCCTCTCGGCTTAGGAATTACCAAGTTTCTTCCAAGTAAGAAACTTATTACCAGACTCCCTCTTAATCAGGGACCTGCAGCAGCAATGATGAAAACACCAAGCTGCTCATGAAGAATTCCTTCCTTCAATGTCACGAATTTCTTTGTTGTTGAGGATTCTTCATCTTTGGGATCTCTTCATAGAGCACAGCTCATCCATCACTTTCATCCAAGAGTCATGTCTTCTGTTATCACCCTAGTAATTCTTAGGTCGTGGGATTTTGGTTTATAGTTAAAGAAAACCAGGGGTAACCAAGAACCTCTTTTGAAATTCAGGATCTAGCCTTCCTAAATTCCGAAGAGGGATCTCTCCTCAAGATTTAGCTTGATTTTATGTTATAAGATTTTAGGCTAGGTATGATTGGACAATGGGTTTCTTTTGAAAGTTTGGTGGGAATAAAAGGTATTTCAAGGTAAACCACAGAGGGATCTACCAGACCATTGGGCTATGGAGTCGAATTCTGGGCAAGCAGAGCTAGGAAATAAGTCTAAAGAGCAAATGTACTAAGGGCAGGGTAGATGACCTTCAAAGGGTTTTGAAATAGGCTTTTTGATGAAATGGGTGAAATCTAAACAACAGGGCAATTAACAATCCTTAGGTTACGGAAATGAAAATGAAAGGAAGGGGTCAAACGGGGACTAAGAGCATTTAAGAATTCTTAAGTCCGGTTATCAGCAGAAAACATATTAATGAATAACTAGTAAAAAACAGGGAGCTTTTTAACACTAATCATGTTTAAGCTTTCCTAGTTAATCATTAAAGACAGAAAACATTAAAATATGTGTGGAACTTTTGAAAGATAAACAGTGAAAACAGAAAAATACTTGACTTATCTGGTCAGCACAAGAATCCTGAGTTATGATGTCTTTAATCTTAATTCCAGTCTGCTGCTTTACTAATCGACTCACACAAACTTCAATATATCCAGCAAAATGTCTATAGTAGTCTTGACAAATTTTATTCCACCCTTAATACTTCAAAAAGAGAAGTATTTATACAAAAAATTATTACAAAATATCTGAGAGACATGTAGGAATATCTCTAGGCAAAAATAAAGTTTATTACATAGAAAGAGGGATAGCTGCAAAACAAACTGGAAAGCTGTCCTCTTATCAATAAAAAATAGGACTAATTATCTTAACTTGTTGCTGGGTTGTAGCTATTGGAAATGCTTGCTGGCATTTTGGAAAAAGATCTTTTTGAAGATAACTTGAAAGACACTCTTTCCATTTCACATCCATTAACCTTTGTTTTATCACTGATACTCTTTACGTTGTTTCTTTACTGCTTCACTATTGTAAAATAAATAATAATCTGCAGAAAAAAGGTGTTTTGACTGATACTCTTTGACTCTGTTTCTGACCCTGATACACTTTGACTGCAAATATTTATATTAAGTCAATGAATTCCTGACATTGTTTTGCACTGGGAATTCTCATACTCTTCAATTTCCTGTAACTTTCATCTGCTTCTGTATACTTAGCAAAATTGGGCTTAACAATGAAAATATGTTTGATCTCATTTTGTAGAAAGAACAAGTTCTCAAAATATTCTAAAATGACTTTACCAGTAGGAGACCCTTGTGGTAAAGGTTTGCTAACCTGCTCTTTGGCATAAGCCTTGATTTTGTTGTCATAATCCTTTTGTGCCATTAACTTTTCATTCAAAGCACGAATGTCTGGAAGGCCTGCTTGTGTCAGTACTATGTATTTGGCCCAAAATCTTGTAATTGCCAAGTTCATGTCCTTGCATCTGTCCTCCAAATTATTCATCATATTTCTCTTATTTAAGACTTTCTTGATTTGTAGTATGCTTTCAGTTCTATCCTGAATTTTTAGTTCTTCAAGCTCCTCTCTGTGTTTGCTATTCAGAAATGTAATAAGCTTCAAAGCTAGAGCAGGTTTCTCAACCAGTTCTTCTTTTGTCTTCTAAATTTCAATTTGTGTTGCTTTGAGTAACTCCTTCTGTTCATAAATAATTTGGATTGAAGGCCATTGTAAATGTATGCCTCGAATAATGTTGTTCCAAAGATAATTCTTGATATAAGATACCTGTTCAGTGAGATTAACCTCCTGTTGTAGAATTTTTACATGTTCTTGCAATCTGTTGGCTCTCTGCTCATGTCCTTTGGACGTAATTAATGCATCTCTGTTTGACGTTTCAAGGTTTCGGATAGTACCTTTCAAATTGATTATCTCTTTATCTTTTAAGGACATGTCTTCGATAGCCTTGATTATGGCAGTTGTTTGCCCTGTTTGATTTACCTGTGATGTAGATGATGAAGTGGCAGAGATATCTTTAGAAGTAATTGACACTGCAGTTGCCAATACTCCTTTTCGTGCCAAATGTTCTGCCAATGTAGAGGGAACAGCTGTACTTACAGTTGGAATAATTGTGGGAATGGTGACTTCATGAGCTTTCTTCAATGTTTCATTTTCTTGCATTAGAGATTCTATTTGATTTTCCATCTCTTTAATCTGAGCTGTCATTTTCAAAACTACCTGCATAGTTTCATCCTTTTCTGTCTTTTCTTGAAGAATTTCTTTTGCCTGTGGGTGCTCACTCTGTGGCAATTTGAGTTGCTTTCTCAAGGCAGCAATATCTTCATTCTTCTGCCTTATTAATTTCTTAACAACTGCAGTATTAGAGGGATCTACTCCAGTTTCTATTATCAAATCTTCTAAGGACTTGATCCTCAAATCTTTAGCATGTAGAGATGCTTTATCTAATTTCATTTGAGTTTGCAAATTAGATATAGTCTTTTGAAGCATGGTAGCACTCATGGTTTTTCTTACTACCTTTGAATACAGCATCTCTGAAGCACTTCTATGGAACTCTATCTGATCTAGTTCATGTATAGTATCAGCATTCACTTCAAACGTTGTCTTCCTATAGTCTATGGCTGACTTTGGATTTGTTACTACTAGTTGGAGAAAAGACATGATCATTTTATTTGTTGAGTAATCAAATGTTGTCACCAGTCTGTCTTTATCTCCTGGTTTTTCCTTCAGAAGTTTAGAATAAACTTCATTCTTGATTTCCTCATTCTTTTCCCTGATCTGCTTGAACCTTTTCTGAATATCAAAATCAGTTTCTTCTGTTGTTTTAGAGGAAGACAGAGCTTCTGTATTTATTTTTTATTCAACCATTTCTTTGCCTTTTCCCTGTGCTTGCACCTGTTCATTCTGAATTTCCCTGAGTGTTTCATTAACAATCATTGTGGCCTCATCATATGTTTGTTGATCATTATTATCATCTACATCTATGACTCCTTTTTCTAGAGTAGTCATTCTGGCCTTCTTGTTGTACACTGTTTTAAATTTATTTTCAATAATTGTCTCTGCCAAATAGCGTTCTTCTTTTCTAGGCCTTTTATTAGATACCTCTGCTTGTTGGTTAACTGTAACCACCTGTGTACTGTCCATCTGATTTTCCTGCAGGCTATCTGTTTGCATCTCCTGAATATCATCAATTAAAGTGTTTGCAACCCATTCCATTTGATTAGCATACTTTTCAATTAGTGGCTTTGACTCATGGAGGAATGGAGTTAACTTACATTTGACCCTGAGGTTACTCAAAATACCTTGAGGGTCATAGTTCCAGTAAAAGATTTCTTGGAACTTGAACGCTGATAATTTGCTGATTACCTCCTTCAAAGCATCTCTGTTGTTGACTATGAAGGGACCAATTTGACTTTTTAACTTGAATTGTGCTTTCTTTTTGGAGGCTATGAAATTCACTGCATCTACGTTCAAAATCTGTCTCAAGTACTCCAAAGCAAAAATCCTGACAGATAGAAACTTTGGTAATTTGTAAGGAGCCAGTAGTGCACCATACACTCTAATTTCTGTGTGATTTTTCTACAAATACCATACTCCAACTTTACAGTTTTCAAACAACTGCAAAATTCTTTTGATTTCTTCATTGATCCTTGGTGGCTCTGCTTTGTTCAACAAACTCATGGCAGGTCTGATAAACAAATCATTGAATTCCCTGTAGCTATACTCACTGGTGTTTTTCCTGAGAAGAGAAGTCCAGAATATCACTGAAAGAGGTTTACCCTCCATATCCATCTTCTGTAATGCAATTGGAAAATTATCTGCCTGAAAAAATAGGAAGAGATGTAACAGATATGATGTATATTTGAACACTCTTTCATCAGGTAATTTTATTAGCTGATAATATATATTATCAGCAATGAATTTGGCAAAGTTAAAGACCAATTCTGGCTGTTGTCCAGGAGACAAAGTAGAGAGGAACCCTAAAATGGAGGCATATGTAAATTCATCATTAACATAGCCTAGAACGAATGACAGCATGGAAATGATTTGTCTAGAGCCCTCAGGGAAATCAAAAGTATCATAAGGTGGATTTACCTTAGGAAGGTTGACATGATTGGGCATGAAGTTTTGAAGGATCTCAAACTTCCTAGGGAAATCCAGGTCTAAATACATCTAAGTCAAATCTTCAATTGACAATGATACTGCTCGTGGATCATGGCATAGTTGGAGCATATCATTGATAACCTCACTATCTTTGTTCACCATGCATCTCTAGTCAGGGATATAGTGCATCTGACATAACCTAATGAAATCTTGAACTAGATGGGTGATGGGAACCATATATTTAGGCAAGTTGGAGTCCCATACAGGTATATCATTTGCTACTTTTTTCTCAAATTTTTCCTGACACCAACTATGTACTTCAAGTAGATCAAATTCTAAGGTAGCATCAGCAATTCTGTAGTCTAAGTCAATCAAGGGATTGTTTTCTTCAAAGATGACAGGTGGCTGCAATGGTCTGACTACCTCAGTAGAGTCTGCAGTTAGGACAGGAGTAGGTTTATCAATTTTTGATGGTTTGGGGTTTGGAAGCTTGCTGGAGGCAGGCTTCTCAGGTTTGGGACATCCAGTCCTAGAGGTGACCTGCTTTTTAGTCATTTTTAATGAAACAGAACAAGATTAGATTGTTTGCTCAGCTCTTTATGGAAACAGAAGGTCAATTAAGCTGCTTTTGGGAAAAATTCGGAATCTGGGGGAGGGTTTTATGATGAAAACGCAGATTTTGAATATATAGAGGACTGGAAAGGGATTTCAATGGTTTCTTCAGTAATTCAAATGGATTTTCACCGTGGGAATAGCTTTTGGATGGTCAAAATTCTTCAGGCAGGAGTGGAAAATTCTGGGAAAATTTTGATAGGGTTTCCCCTGTTTCTTCAAGGTTTGAGTACTCTCAGATGAGTACTTTAGGCTTTTAAATTCAAATTGGTTTAATTTTTTTCTTGAAAATTAAGAATTTGCAGGTTTGGATTACTAAAAAATACCTTTGAATAGGTATGATTGCGGTCGAAGAGGGTTGCAGATGGTACCAGTCTTAAAACTAGTTGCAATTGTTTAGTAGGAGGCACTTGGAGTCTTCGGAGGCGAAATTAAGAAGGGAAATGGCTTTTAGAATTATGAATTGGGGTTAAAAACAGCTTTGAAATGGTGTCTGTGAGTGTTTTTTGAGAGGGCATAGGCGCAAATGCATGTAAACAATAAGAGCTAAGGTTGAAACCTTAAATCTTGTCAATACACATAACATTTATTATAGGTAGAAATTAATGGCGGGAGCGGTTTTTCTGTTTGAAGGCGAAACCATTAGTGGTTATCGCATTGCTTCTGGGCGGTAAATAGTTTTTAGCTTTTGCAATGTGATCCAGTAAAATTAAGACACGTAGCGGGTGGTGGTTTCTTGAAACAACTTTTATTGCAAAATTTTTTGCCAACTTCGCCCGATCACTTTTGTAATGCGATATGGGATCCGCACCATCGGATTTGGTTGAGCGATGCGAACGGCTGAGATTTTTTCGGGAAGCTACGAGGATATGGAAAGGTGGGACCCAACTTAAATATCAGCCGTCGATCTAATAGGGATAATCAACGGTTACAGGCTAATGCGATGGAAATGGTGGGGGCAGCGGTGGGGGCGGGGGAATGATTTATCGAGTTTAGTTCAGACCGTAGGATTAAAGGGATTAGGATGATCGGAGGGTCGAGGGCGAATGCGAGGATGCTTTGTTTTTTTTGTTTAAATGAAATTTATGTAAAAAAGGGTTTTATACATAGAATGGGCGAGTTATTAAGGGTCTATCAAACCAAGGTTTAGACTGTGATAAACTAATATTTATCGGGAAAATGGGATAAGGTTAAAGCTTTAACCATGGGTAAAGCTTATGAGGGGAAAGGCAAATAAACTCTTTTTCTTTGCTGTTCTATATACACAATGTGTAAATAAATTGCGCATTTTCAATATTATTTATATTATATAGTTTTAGATTTATCAAAGGTCTAAAACTATAGGGGAGAGGGGATATTTTATTATGGATAAGTTTCATGTCAAAGAGGTAATTTTGGGATGTTTTTCAACATGTGTTTAATATCTTTGACATAAAAAGTATATAATAAGAGGATTTTGGGGATATTAAATAAAAGGGAGCTATATTAATAGGACTAGGATAATTAATAGGGAGTTAATAAAATAGGTTAAGTGTTAATATGAAAAGAGACAATGAATACTCAAAATTCACAAATAAAACTAAGGAAAGTGAAAATTAAAGCAAAGCTTCATAAACATAACTTAATCACTTTTACTTAGAATATCATGTTTTTGAGGGTTTTTATGTCTTGTAAAATGGAGGAAGTTAATCAAATGGGTATTTATGTAACATTTAAGTAAGAAAAGAGTTCCCACTTATGAAGTTAAATGGTGATGAGTGTATGAAGCGGTAAATGATGAAATTTCTGGGATTAATATAGAAACTTAATATTTACAACTAATTAGTCATTGAGCCTTGGGTCTAGTCCCAACAGAAGTCAAGGAAATGCCTTGAGCCTTTTTGACTGATAGTCTAGAATATCAAATTGCTATGGGGAGGGGAAATTAATTATTTGTAGCCTGGTGAAAGATATTTACAATGATGTTTCCCGCCTTCTTCTACCTACCCAATCATTATCTTCTAACATTTTTTTCTTCTATTTTGATCAGGTGCATTTGAGCTAGCAACCTTACAATATTTTATTCTTTTTGAAAGCAGTAAACTATCTAATTCTACACTTATTGCATCCAAAAATCCAAATTAAACTGTTGGATTCTTTTATTCTCTACCTAACTAATGAATTGTCATGATTGAACTGTATGACAATTGTTTATTCTCTATCTACAACATTTGAAATTGAAAAAATGATGAGTCAAGATTATATTGTTCAACTCATCACAGATTATGGCATTTATTGACACTCTGCCATAATCAACTTCAAAAAGTAAAAGTAGTGGCATTTAGACTTGTACACTTTCATGTTTTATTCATCTTTTTTCTTTTGGGGTATATTATTTTTTCTAAGTCCTTTGATTTTTCTTTCAGGACATTTTACCCTCTTTTTGATTTTTTTATTTTTTTATTTTTTTACAAAATATGGGAATACAATTTGCAGAAGGCAAAGTATGTACATATTTACAAGATTACCATCAGTCAAGTCAAAATTATGAATCCTATATTTATAGGTTACTAACATCTTCTATCAGAAAGTGGTCCATTAATCTTCTCATCTAGTCTAGCTTCATGTCATGTTCTTTCTTTCGAACCATATTCCTTCCAAGGATCTTTCATCCTGCCATATCATTGTCAACCAGTAGAAGACATATACTTCCCTTTGGCAGCCCTGCATAAGCTCATCAGATATTATTTAAATATAAATATGAACTTTTAAATCAAAAGTTACCTTAGTGATGATATTTCACCATGACATCTTCTTGTAGGCATCAACATCCTTCGTTTACAAGTTGGCACATCTCCTACAGACATGTATTGTCAAGGGTCTCCATCTTTTCCAGACTTTTATCAGAGTCTTCATATCTTCCCAGGAGATTTTCTAGTCAAGTCTTCTTGGATTTCTTAGATGTTGACTTGCCTCTTACCATGGTTGTACTTTTCATGATCTCTTCCTTTCTTTCTCCACACAATTTGATTTCATTCCCAGAAGCTTCCAATATGCAGTTCCTCCATTGTCTACAGCCACCTCATATTCCATATGAGGACATATTATGTTGATTTCATCTGGTGTGGATCATGCCTTTTGGAAACCTATGTATCGGAGGAAATTCTATTTTCCTTTGATCATACTTCTAAAGATAGAATTATACTACCTACAACCATATGACATGACCTCATAGCATCTAGTGTAAGCATAAATATACATGTACCTCATCTCTTTTCCTTTTGAGTCATCCAGCAGCAATTTTCATTAGAATCAAAAGTTTCATTCTCTTGACTTGCTTTATCAATATGTCATGATATCCTAATCCCATAATTATGCAAGTTAGAATTCTCGATGAAACCTTTTGCTTTCTTTCTAACCATTAAATCCAAAGAGGAATTCATTAGAAAAATGTCAGCACAAGTATCCATATTGATTAATGAATGATGAACCTTAATCTAGATGATTGCCTTCTATAAATATTATTTTCAGTGAGCTTCCGAGGAGCCACTTATCTCATAGTATAGTTTTCACCTAAATGTGTTAAAGACATCCTCCTATGATGAGTGATCCTCCTTTACTACTTCCATCATGATGCCAATTCTAAAGTGATGTATCTATCTAATATACAATGCTTCCTAACATACTATTTTACAACCGACAGATACCTCTTAAAGAGGAAGATGATCTCAATCATAGTAGAGATCTTTCACTTCTTCTTTCTTAGGTTTCTTTGGATTTGGTTCTTCCATTTCTCTGGTGATATGGGCTTCTTCCTTTTTCCTCTTGTCCTGATTAGATTTGGGACAATCCTTTTTATAGTGCCCAAGTCCATTACATCCATAGCATCGTATCTTATCCATATTTCTTCTTTTCTTCTGAGGACCAAACTTACCAAATTTTTGTTTCCTTCTTGACATGGCAGTATAGGCTTGATTCTCTTCATTTGATCCTATATCAATTTTAGCTTTTAATCTAGTCTCTTCTATCTTGAAGTGAAGTTCCGCCATTCCTCTGGTAGAGCATTCAACACTGTTGTAGTCATTTCTCTATCATACATTACTTCTCCTAATTAATGCAGTTGATCTCGCATTACAGAAATCTTCATAAAGTATGAAGTGATTTCTTCCTCTCTTGAAATCCCCTTCTCCAAACGCTTTCTGGGCCTTGGAAATCTCATGTGTCTTAGCCCCTCCACAAAGTTTCGGAGCTAGAGCACACTCGATGCTACCCCAAAATATTAACACTCCCTCTTAGCAAGGAGTGTGCTCTAGCAATACTTCCACACTGAAGCATCACCTGATCTCGGCATCGGTCTCTGCGTTGTTGTTGCTTGGCCTGCTACTCTCCATCCACCTGCTGCCACTGTACTATTGCCCATGTCACTGCCACATCTGTACTATAGCTCCATCCCAATTTGTTGCATCATGCTGCGCATAACACTGCCACTGCTAACTGTTGCAAGGCAACTCAATGGTTGAGAAGTAAGCAACTAAAGGACCATCACCCAATCACTGACAAACAAGTCAGTTGGGCTGCATCTCATCACTGAAGCACCCTCTACTGCTACTCTGCATTGTCTCTCTGAAGCACTGCATTGTCTGCTGCACTGTACTGCGTAAGCACTGCCTCTGCGCTACTGAAATCCCATCAGCCTCTACGCTGTTGCTTCCACGTTGTTGTTGCCTCTCCTCTGTGTTGCTCCAGAGTTCAGCATACCAGCTCTGCCTTTGTTTCACGGTGACCTTCTGCACCCACTGCTCCAGTCATCTTGCTTCTATCTTAAGGCTCCCGTAGCTCGTATGTGATCCAAGAGTTGGGCACCTCGAGGATCTTGCGTGCCATCTGTAGCTGCTCTACAAATCAATATCGCCCCACTTCTTCTCTCAAGGCGCTTGAGCGCTCATAGCCACATCATTCTCACTACCACTGTTGCCTCAAGCTGTTGTTGCTTTGGAATCAGAAGATTCATTTTCCTTCCTCTTAGGACAAGTGTTGGCGAAGTGTCCAAGTTCGCCACATTTAAAGCATGCACCTTTGATATGTCCCTCTTCTTCTTCCCTTGTTGTTGTCATTCGTTTTATGCAAGGGTTGCGTCCTCTTCCTCCTCGTTCACTTTGCTACTTCAGGTGTTGAATTCCCTCTTGGTCATCCACCAGATCTCCTCCTGTCGAAGGATGCCCCACATGTCACCCCAATTGGGGAGTTGTGCTCTGCCCAAAATGCTTTGGACAAAGGTCTCCCACTCATCAATGACAACATTCAGGGTTATCCTTACTAAGAGTCCTTCATTCGGGGTTGCCCCCATGGCAATTAGCTGATCCCGGATAGTCTGCAACCTGGAGAGGAATGGATCGATCTCTTCCCCTTTGTGCATCTGGAACATCTTCATTTGGTTCTCGAGAAGCATCTTACGTTGGTCAGAGCTCCCCTAATAAAGCGCGGTCAGAGTTGTCCACACATCATTTGTTGTCTTCTTCTCGGCAATGTGTGGGACCACATGATCCTTCACCCCATCCATGATCAAGCGCTTTGCCCGCGCCTGATTCTCAGTAAACTTCTGCAGAGAGTTTCCATTGGTCGGCACAACTACGACATTTTCTGCGTGTTCCCTGATGTCGTACTTCTCCAGGACTAACAGGATTCTGGCCTTCCAGATCGCGAAGTTGGACATACCATCCAACCTATATTGATCACGCAATCTGTATGGGGCCACCAAGCTCAAATCTGTCGAAACAAGTACTCCTCTCGCTCTTCCTGCTACAACACTCAACAAGAGACTGGATCTCGGTTTCTTGGCGATAGAAACCCTCTAGAGTAGTTGCTCCCTCTGACAACTGATTTCCCTCCCGAAAATGCTCCACCAAATCACCAGAATCAGTCCTCTACGATCACCCTCCTGATCGAATCTCAAATTTGTTTGGCACAAATTTGTTGAGCGACTATTCTCCTCCCGCTTTTGTCACCTTCACTAGGCACTATTTTGCACCGACAGAACCTGTGCCACACTAGCAACTATTGAAGATCCAAAGCTGCACTTCCAGACTTTGGCAAACTGCACAGCAATTCTCCACACGGATGTGTCACCCTCCTAGTGCAGCATCAACCTCTGCATGAGCAGACTGGCTCAACGCAACCTCTGCGTGAGCAAACTGGCTCAACGCAGCCTCTGCGCAGCGACTGCGCAGCGCAGTACACTCTCGAAGGTTCTACGCTGCCTCTGCGTCACTCAGACAGCTTTGCGTCAACCCCTGCGTGGCCTCTACGTCAGCCTAGCTAGGCTGCATCCCTCCTGGTGCTGCACTGCCTTCTTCTGGATCTCTGCTGCTTCAGTTGCACTTCCTGCAGCAATTACCTTCAACCGCTCTTGCTGGTGGATCAGCTTGATTTGCAATGCTCTGATACCATGTGAAAGTTTCAAAACATAAACCATACAGCAGTATTCTCGATCTACTTCGCCTACTTGTTTGATTAATTAACAAGTTATTATTCTGAAGTATTCAAAAAAACATTAAAGTAAATACAAACTGCAGCCTACACGTTTACATACTGAACAACACGCACATGCGACAAAATTACACAGATTTTTCGGACAAATGTCCCCGAAAAAACCCAATGCAGGAAAACCGGTGCAACAGCTCTAGAGAATTTTATTATTATGCAAAAACTGAATATAGTTATATAGGCACCAGAAATGGTCTGCCTTACAGAGAAATTACACGGCAGATTTACCTTTCACTCAGAGACAGAAAATATGGCTGATCCAACCCTCTCTGGGGAATTACGAATTCAAGCCCTTTATGGCCCATTGGAACCCTCGACGTTACCTCTACAGCCTCTGCGCCAACCCCTACTGGCCACTGCGTCACCCTGGCTAGTGTTGCGCTGCGCTAGGCCTGCATCACCCTGACTGGGCTTACGCAGCCATTGTGCAGTCTTCTGCGTGGTGCTGGTTGGACTGCGTCCCTCTAGCCAGCCTCTATGCTGCCTGGTACAAGTCGCTTCTCTGGTGTTGTATTCTCGGCCTCGGATCAGATCATCCCTTGACGATCTCTGCCCCTCACTGCACTGCAAACTCACTTCGAATTCCTCAACAAACTCTTCCCCAAAAATTCGACTTAGCTTCAGTGCTCTACAATGTGTGTGTGTTCTCCAACTGACCCCAAGCCCTTCTTTTATACTTTTCTCGTTGGGAAACCAATGGTCGTGATCTAATCTCTTACCAATGGCTGAGATTAAAAGAAAGCTTGATCCACGTCACTTAAATCATTTAATCACATGTGTGAACTAATTCACTTTAATTTTTTAATTTCCCTAAGTTAGACTTAAGGTCCCCATTAAAAAATTTGATTATTAGAATAACTTCTACACCAAATGAAATTTCTTCAAATGCTTTCTGGTTCTTGGAGGTCTCGTGTGTCTTAGCCCCTCCACAAAGTTTTAGAGCTAGAGCACACCCGATGCTACCCCAAAATCTCAACATGATATCCCTAGGAGAAAAAAATTCTCCATGATGGACCTCAGCCAACAGCCCCTCGCAGCCTCTTATTAGCTCATTGTGCCATTTCTCTGCCACCTGAGCCAGCCATGTGGTCCCTCATCCATCTGCATTGATCGTATGCTTGAAGGTGGGCCTCCTGAATCTAAAGATATGTCTTGTCATTTGGTAATTGAGTATCGGGTTTACTTATCATGGATACTTGTGGGCATGGATTGATAGGGGGATTTGGCAGAAAGAGTGGGCTTAGTATGTACTCCTGTCCCCTTGATCTCTTTTGGGTGTTACCTTTGCATCTTAGTCTCATGGGATCTCCATTATTGAGCATTTGGTTCAAGGGTGGTACTACTTCGGAAACCCCGACTTTGGGTGTGTGATCTCGCTCCTTTATCCATATGTATTACTCCCCTTCCACACATTATACTCCCATTCATCATTTCTCCCACATGGGTCCACATTGGGCCAGCCTCCCTATCCCCTTGCCCCCACCTAGGGTTAGGCCTGGAATGATGCCCCAGAGGTTGAAGCAGCTAAAAGAAAAAGAAAAAGCATAATTGGCCACACTTAACAGGAAATTGTACCACAAAATGCAAATGATGGTTGAGACAAAAATAATTAGCACGTGGGCAAAAGCCAATGCATGAGCTCTACCCCTTACCCATGGTCATCACCCTGGTTCCATATGCCCTAGATGACCCTCCTTTGTCATATAGGAACCCATGATTGTCCCACCCTCTGGAGGGCAATGAACCACCCTACCTTAAAGGGGGTAATCACTGCTATATTCAACACATCATGCTCTCATCATTATGCCCCGAGCAGTTAATTAAAGAAAATTCATGAAAGGAAAAAGGCATATAAAGAAGGGTGGAAAAATCAAGGCCAAGACACCTCATGTACCACGATTGTTCCCTCCTACACATTATATACCCCGTGTGGGCTTCCCCTTATCTGGCTTCCCCTATGCCCCAATATGTGGCCCAGAATTGCCCCTCTCATTCCTAATATGTTTCACTTATTTGTCACTTGCCACCCCCATTCAAAGGATGTACCTTGGACCTACTATCCCCTTTAAGGGCCGAAACCATTTAATAAGGTACATGGCTAACCCCCTTTTGGAATATGGAGGCACTAGCACATGTCAAAGCCCACTACAGAAGGGCATGCCATTGTGAAGTGTCCATTTTGTTATCCACGGTTTGTAAGCTCTTTTACACGATTATTCTAATGACTGCTTGTACTGGAAACCTAGGGGGACAATTGGATTTTACACAGGATTGCAGATGGTTTCCATTGGGGTTTTCTCTCCTTATATGGGATCCCAACCCACAGAGAGCTACATTGGCACATATACAGTGTCTATAGAGAGCCATGGACCTCCACAGCAGCAGATACCACTCCACGGCTCCTCATTGATGTTCAGGGACTACTAGCTAGAGATCCCCTTCTGGGATGATGGTGATGTGCTTGGCACACTATGCATAGCAGGCCCCACACGAGCCCCACACTCTTAGCCATAGTTTTAAAAATCAGTCGGACAGGCTCCAAATCGACTAAGCCAACCAAGCCAAACACCCGGCCAAACTGACTCAGTAGAAAAACCGGTCTAGAGGCCGGTTTGTGAGAGAACTGGTCGAGCTGGTCACCGACTCGGCCGGTTCGATCACAAATCGGCCGGCTCGACCGAGCTCGAGCTAAACTGGCCGAGCCAGTCCAAGCCGGCCACAGACCCCACCTAGCCTCCAAATCAGACTTCAAAATGGATTTTTCTTTGTTGTTAGGGTTTTGTGCAGCCTTTTAACCCCTCCCTATCCTATTAAAGTTACCCAACCCCTATCATTTCCTCACATCTATCCCATTGCATTTGAGTGAGCATTTGTGAGGAATTTGTGAAGAGTTATGTAGTTGGTTTTTGGAGCAGCTTTGAGGAGTCTTTTGGGCAAGCTTTGGAGCAGCAATGAGGAGCTTATTGGGCAAGCTTTGGCGCACCATTGAGGAGTTGGTTTGTTGGAGCAGCATTGAGGAGGCTAGAGCCTAGAGGTATTTCTTTTTCACTTCTAAAATCTATCTTTGATTTTTTTTTTTTTGCAAATATGAAAATGGAAAACATATTTTTTTGTGAAAGAAATGAACATAGAATGAGTAGTTTTTTTTTTCATTTTCAGATTTAAACCTTTCCTTTCCAAGCCAAAAACTCAGTCCAAAATGACCCCTAGAATGAAAGACGCTGCTTGAGCATATGCTAAAATAGTTGATGATCAAATGCATTGCAAATTTTGTAAGAGAAAAATTAAGGGGTGTACAGAGGGCATTCATAGACTGAAACTACACTTGGTTGGTCTTAGAGGCCAAATTACTCTATGTGAAGCACCAATAGAAGAAATTGGGGAAATTAGGAAGGAGTTGAGAGATCAATTTCAAAAGTTTGAGGAAGACAAAGCTAGGCAAAAAGAAATAAAGGCTGAAATTGGGAGGAAGAGAAATATACAACACATGATGGCTACCAACCCAAATTTTGATTACGAGGGTTCTTCATCTATCCCTTGCATTGATGCATCAAACCCCTTTCGCTATGTTCTTCCCTCTTTGAACTCTATTCAAGAATAGGGTAAGGATGCAATGAGAAATAAGGGTACTATCAAAAGTTTTTTCACACCCTCTTCTCCCTCTGATAGTACACATGGTCATAGTCCTACAGGTAGAGGTCAAGTGCAGCCCATTTTAGATCAGCATTGGAAAAAAGAATTGAGAGAAACTACTTGTGATTACATTGCTAGATGATGGTATGATGTTGATATTCCCTTCAATGCTTCTCGTTCACCATATTATGAACCTATGTTTGATGCCATATATGCTGTTGGAAAGGGCTTCAAAGGCCCTACTATGCATGAGTTAAGAGGATCTCTTTTGCAAAAAGAGATTGTGTCCATTGATGAATATTTGAAAGAATTCAAAAACTCATGGGCACATATAGGATGTACCATCATGTGAGACGAATGGATTGATCAAAGGAACCGTACCATCATAAACTTTCATGTCTTTTGCCCATGGGGAACCATGTTTCTAAGATCAGTTGATGCATCTAATAGGGTGAAAGATGGTCACTTTTTGTTTCATCTTTTGGGAGAGGTTGTTCAAGAGGTGGGGGTGGCAAATATTGTTCAAATCATCACAGATAATGCCTCTAACTATGTTCTTGTTGGTAAATTGTTAGAGGAAAAACACCCAACCATCTTTTGGACCCCATGTGTTGCACATTGCATAGACCTCATGCTTGAGGATATTGGTAAAATAGATTGGATCAAGAACACTATAAAGCATGCCAAAAGCAACACAAAATATATTTACAATCACTCATGGATTCTGAACCGGATGAGGAAACACACAGGGGGCAAGGAAATTATTAAGCCTACCATCACTAGATTTGCAACAAATTTTTTGACATTGCAATCTATGCTTTCCCAACATAGAAGCTTGCAAAAGTTGTTTTCCAGTGATGGACGGAATGAATGTCAGTGGGCTTGCAAACAAGATGGCAAAGATGTGAAAAAGAAAGTTAATGAACAAATATTTTGGAAAAAGGCAACAAAGATTGTGAAGGTTGTTGAGCCACTGGTTAACGTGTTGCGGTTAGTGGATGGGGAAAGATTGGCCATGGGCTTCATTTATGAGGCTATAGATCAAGCAAAGGAGCAAATAAGGGCAACGTACAAGGACAGAGTGGGTAAGTATGGGCCCATTTGGGAAATCATTGCTCAAAGATGGAACAATCAACTCCGTTGCCCAATACATGCAGTTGGGTATTTTCTGAACCCAAGGTATCATTATAAAGCTCAAGAAGCAAGAGCTTTGACTAGGGAGGTTAAAGATGGATTGATTGACTGCATTGATGGCATGATCCCCACAGAGAGTGGCCAATTGTTGATACACAATCAGATCACTGTGTTCAGCAAAGCTACAGGTACCTTTAGCAAGAACCTTGCAAGGATTGCAAGGGAATCAGGTGAGCAACGTAAACAAAGAATTTCAATTTTCAATTCATATTTTATTATTTTGTATAATTGTTTATAATTTCAAAGTTGGATATAATTTGTTGAGCTAACTAAAACTCATTACACAACTATGTTTTTTGCAGCACAATGGTGAGAGGCATTTGGTAGCCATTGTCATGAATTGCATAGATTTGCAATCCACATTTTGAGTCAAACTTGTAGTGCTTCTAGGTGTGAGCGCAATTGGTCTGTCTTTGAGAGGATTCACACAAAGAAGAGAAATTGTTTGGAGCAAAAACGGTTAAATGATCTAGTGTATGTCCACTACAACCTCTGACTAAGACACAACAAATTGTTGAACAAAAGACCTAATTCAAATCCCATTGTGCTGGAGGATATTGATCCAACATCAGATTGGGTAGTGGAGACTTGTCCACCAAAGTTTGACTCTGATGAGGATATTGGTGTGGGGATGGACTTCGATACACAGATAGAGGCTCTACTTAATGCAAATCCACTAGTAGTAGGCCCAGTCCCAAGTCCTCCAGTTGCAACCGCAGGCACTTCCTCTTGTCAGCCACGACGGAAGTGCATAACTCGTCTATCTCAGGCTCAACGTGCTACGGTTCTAGTTGAGGATGTTGATTCAGAGGAGAAGCGAGTGGTTTCCCCCTCTGGTTTAGAGTTTGAGGCAGAGGATATTGCCTTGTCAAATGTCTAGCAGTAGTGACTATTCATGTTTTGTTGTAGAGGCCATTTAGAGCCTCCTTGGTTATGTTTTTCATTCTGATCTCTCTATCATCATCATGCATTGGATAGTGCACTGGGTGAAATTTTGATATAATGGATATATTCATGAGCCTACTTTGATCATATGTTGTCTTTTGTCTATATTGTAATGCTTTGTGTTTGGAAACATGAATGAAAATCTTTAAAATTATGTTTTTTTATAAAATAATTAATATTTAATGTATTTTTTACAAAGACTGAGTCATTGAAACCGAACCGGCTGAGTCGATACCAAGTCGGAGTCAAAGTCGACCCTCGGCTGTTTCGGAACCCGAGTCGGAGTTTTAAAACACTACGCTTAGCAGGTGTCCCAGGACGTGTACGATGTCATGGCAGCATTCATTCCATCACTCGAGCCCTTACAGAGGATCTACAGGCATCTTCAATTCATATAGAGACCCATGGGATCTTTTGTGTGGCCCCACACCCACTAGGAGCACCACAGGTCTACTACTTGGAGAACAAGGGGCCACCCCCTTGTCCATCATATTCTGAGGAATTTATTCCTCATTATAGCACTTCAGTACATTATTAGGCCTTTGGAGGGCCCCACGACATGTATATATTATTATTTGGCCCCCTATGAGGCTTGTTTTTTCCATTTTGAGCTAGTTTGGTGGGCTTGTCACCAATAGGGGTTTTATTCGCACATTGTTTTATCATTAGGGGCAAATGAAGACCCATAGGGTAATTCGAACTCCTTAGGAGGGTATATATTGATGTTAGCTACATTCATTTGTATCATCACTTGGCTTGGGATCACTTTAATCATAGAGAACTTCGCAGTTTTTCCCTTGGTGGACATTTTTGGAGATGGATGAATTTTGATGTATGGATTTGGGTTATTTTTCTTTTCTTGGAGCTTTGTCTTGCAATCGAAATGTTGGTTGAATATACTCTATAACATTGTAAGTAAATTTTAACGTTGTCTTTCTTCTTGTTGCATACTACTAAAATTAGGGCTACTTGTTGCATGATTGAAATGTGGAATTAAGCATGTTTTGGCCAATTTAATGTATGGGCCAATGTTATATGAATGAAATGTCCTAGAGATTATTTATCTCGATAAGCTTGCATCATTTGCTTTGAAGTATAAATTCTTGAAGGTCACTTTTAATTTCTCTCTCAATGAAGTTGAATTTGCGGGCATCCTTGATCAAGAAACCAAGTTCTTACTCATCATCATCCTTGACTCCATATCCCCAAGTGGATTAGGCATTGATCCCTAAAAAGGGTGGTCATCCCTTTCACCTTTTTCCACTTTTTCCTAGGTCTAGCCCTCAAAGGTCACCTAGGGCATCAATTTCCCGAGAAAAGACACAAGGAAAAATTTCATTCTCTTACAGGCTACTGCGTTGGGGGGTCCCCTCCCTCTCCTCCGAATTTGAGGCAATTCTAATAGTGAAATCTCTGAGAATCTCAAGCCCTAGCTCTAGGATCAAATTTTGCCTAGGCATCCCCAAGGCTAGACCTCAACAGGATCAATTCAACCTTTTGAAGTAAATATTCTTGTTTAGTCCTCTCCCTTCACCTTGTCCAAGATAGAAACATCATTGGTTGTTGTATTCCATCCCCAAACCTGGGTTGGGTCCACTTGCCCCTATGTGATCCCACTTCTCAATAAAGATTGTTTGTCAAGGACCATTTGGGAATCCAAGTTTCCCAAGGATTATAGGGATTGAGAACCTCATCTATAAGCCCATTCCTTCTCCCTTAAACCCTCCAATCCTCATCCCTTAACCCTAGAGGACAAAGTCCCTTGCTTGAAGAGCAAGCAAGCTCCATTCTTCACTCCATCCTAGGGAAATGGTTTCCAGCGTCACTTTCCACCTATCCATTGACATATACTTTACAAGTGATTCCTACACTACTGGGACTCCTCCCATCGGTAAAATTTTGTAAAGAGCAAGGAGTCTTAGTCGTGGTGGCAGTGAGCTAACCCTCCACCGTTGCCCTTAGTCTAGTAGTTGCCCTCTTAAGAACCCCTATAGGTCCCCTGCTAGTTTGAGTGGTAACATGCTCTCAGTCAAAGCCATGTCATTCAATACGTTGAATTTAGATCTGCAGATTTTCAATATAATAATTTGTTTGGAGGCATCTCCTTGAGTGTTACAATTTGTTATGACATAACTAAAGGATACATTATGTTATCTAGAACAAGGTTACTTGGTGTTGATTTTAATAGCATCAGAAAGTGTTCTAGGTCTCAAATTTTGAGGAGAGGCTTGGACAGCATTATTCCAGAGAACCCAGAAATCATTTGTGGAAATTCCACTCGGATTTTTCTTTATTAAAATAATTAATTATTTTAATGTGATCCCCAAGTCTAAGCTTAGGGAAATAAATAATTAAAGGGTATCAATAAAGAAGATTCTGAATCTTCTAGAAAACGAAGATCAAGCCATCTTTTAATCTGGGCCATTGATTAAAGATATAATCTAGGTCGTTGAATCATCAGCAAGAAGACTATAAGAGAAGGCTTGAGGGTCATTTGGAAATTAAGTCGGGCACATTCTCAGTACCCAAAGGAAATCGATTCTGAAGTAAGAGAATTTGATTTCAGTGGGTGAGTTTATAGAGGCAGGGTTGCAGAGACAAGAGGAGGAGGGAGAAGTCAGCAGAAACAAAGAAGAAGAAGGCAGAGGATGAAGGGGAGGCAGCGTTGAGCAGCAGAACTAGCCCCCCATGCAGACTTACGCAGTCCAAGCAAGGACTGCGTAGACAAGCTACGCAGACTGACACTGAGGGTGTAGAAGGTCATCTCGTGTGTCGGGAATTCTTTCGTAGTGTCCGGAAAATTCACATTAGGTGTATGCTATTTGATTCTGATCGTCAGGAATTCTGTAAACAATCTTTTCACTGCTGAACATAAATACAAACCCTCCTCTGCTACACTAGTTTTCCCACATTGTGTTTTTTCCGAGGACAATTGTCCAAAAATAACTGTGTTCATGTGGTTGTTTCTATTGTACTATATGTGTTATTTATGTTCTTCTACGTTTGATTAGAGTGAAGTACTGCAGCTGTGTTTCTTTCAAAATTTACTGAAGCATCTGTAAATAACTTATCAAATAAGTAGGCGAAATAAATCAATCACTGTAGTAATAGTTTTCAGATTGAAAATTTCACATGGTATCAGAGCAAAAGGCTAAAGACAGAAAGGGAGGATCTGTTATGGACCAAAGATCCAACATTCGGAAGGACCCACGCAGTCAGAAGGGCTTACGCAATCCTCTAGAGCACTAAGAAAAACAGAGGGAACATGACATGTTTGTGCTAGCATCCAGACTAGAGGAGGAGTTCGCTTATGTGTGTCAAGCACGGCACCTCCTAGCGTTTGGTATATTGACAGTGGAGCATCTGCTCATATGACGGGAGTTCGAGAATGTTTTCCAAGCTACCAAGAAGAGCAGATGAATTTTCAGATTACAATGGGAAACAAGGTCAATTGTACCCCCATTGGAAGAGGTACCATAATATTTCAGAAAGAAGTTGGCACCAAGATTCGGGCCACAAACGTTCTGCATGTACTAGGAATGGGGATGAATTTTCTCTCGATGTCTCAGCTCTAGAACAAGGGTTATGACATATACTTTATTGGAAATAAAGTTTATGTCAAACACCCTAGCTGGAAAAAGAAGCCACAAATTGGAGTAAGGAGCCATAAACTATATAAGCTCCAGCTTGAATCCCCAATGGCTCTAATCGGCAATACAGACGAAAGGGATCTGAATGCAATATGGCACAGAAGGATGGGGCATTTACATCATGGAGCCTTGAAGATTCTCAAGAAGACTATCATAGGAGCTCCAGACTCAACACAAGGAGAGATGAGGTCTGCAAGGGGTGTGTACTAGGGAAGTATACCAAGGCAGCATTTCCAAGAAGCAGCAACAGGGCCAAGAGCGTATTGGAGTTGATATACTCAGATATTTGTGGTCCAATGTCCACGACTGTTCTCAGTGGTGCAAAGTATTTTTCTACCTTCTTTAATGACCATTCCAGGAAGACTTGAATCTACTTTCTCAAAATGAAAGATGAAGCCTTTGAGCATTTCAAAGAATTCAAGGCACTGGTAGAAAATTCAATTGGAAAGAAGATCAAGAAGCTGTAGTCAGATAATGGTGGAGAGTATATCGATAAAGACTTCACCAGTTTCTGCGCAAAGGAAGACATCAAGAGAGAATGGATAGCTCCATACAATCCAGAACAGAATGGAGTTACAAAAAGGAAGAACGGGACCATTGTAGAAGTTGCAAAGGCAATGCTATATGACCAAGACATGCCCAAATTTTTGTGGGCAGAAGCCTGCAATACCGCTGTGTATGTGCAGAACAAGGTACCCCATAGAGCTTTGGGAAGGTAACTACTAAGAGTGTGTTCACAGGCAGCAACCCTGAGGTGAGCCATATTAGGATATTTGGCAATATGGTGTATTGCCACATACCAGATGAGAAGACGAAGAAGTTGGATCAGACTGTGGAAAAGGGTTATATTGTTGGCTATAGTGAAAATGCGAAGGCATATCGCATCTATATTCTGAAAAACAGGAAGATCGTAGTAAGGCGGGATGTGAAATTCATGGAGGAGAGAGCCTTCAGAAGATCCCTGGAAATGGCTACAAATATGCAGATTGAGGAGGATCCACTAGTACAGCGTCAACGGCCTACAATGAATGGGCCGAGTGCCTCTCCAAGGCACAAGGATTCTGGGGAGAGTTCCTCCGAAGAAGAGAAGGTAGGAGAGCAGGTAAGACCACCCACCACCAGTGGAAGATTGAGCACAGAACTCCAACAAATTATGAGGGATGCAGAGAAATTTGTTGGAGCCCCTAAAGACAACAAGAGTGTACGGAGGCAACCTGACAGATACCAAGCACTGGTAGCTCAGGTTGGAGAACCCTCTAGCTTTCGAGAGGCAGCTCAGCATTAGGTGTGGGTAGATGCCATGGTGGAGGAGTGTAGCTCCATCATGACAAAAGATGTATGGAAAGTAGTCCCTAGACCACAGGACAGATCAGTTGTAGGATTGAGGTGGATCTACAAGATTAAGTATTCTGCAGATGGCAGCATAAAGAAGTTCAAGGCCAGATTTGTGGCTAAGGGGTACGCACAAAAAGAAGGGATCGACTATGAGGAAACTTCGCCCCAGTAGCTCGGTACACTTCAATCAGATTCGTCATCTCTCTAGCAGCATAGATGGGATGGGAGATTCACCAGATGGATGTCAAGAATGAGGTGATAGAAGAGGAAGTGTACATCGAATAGCCAAAGGGCTTCGAAACACATGAGCAGAAGACTCATGTTTGCAAGATTAAGAAAGCCTTGTACGATCTAAAACAAGCCCCAGAGCATGGTATGGGTGAATTGATAGCTATTTGCAAAAGATGGGATTCGTCAAGAGTGACGCAGATCCAAATCTCTACTACTTGAGAGTAGGGGATGATCCGTTAATCCTGGTATTATATGTAGATGCTCTGTTTCTTACTGGATCATCTAAACTCATCAAGCACTGCAAGGAAAATCTGGCTACCGAATTCGACATGAAGGATCTGGGGCAGATGCACTATTTTCTTGGTTTAGAGGTCTGGTAGCAGAAGGGAGAAATCTTCCTTGGGCAAGGAAGACATACTACAAAGATACTAAAGAAGTTTCAGATGGAAGACTGTAGACCCATGGATACGCCAATGATTACAAACTGGAAGAAGATAGACACAACAGAGGATGATGAGGCTGATCCCACCTTGTATAGGCAACTCATTGGATCATTGATGTATCTGGTCAACGCTAGACCAGACATCTGTTATGCAGTGAATACCCTCAGTCAGTTCATGGTGGAACCAAGGAGGGCTCACTGGGCAACAACCAAACAGTTCTCAGATACTTGAAGGGGACAGTCGAGTATGGGTTGAAGTACACCAAGGGCAATGAGGTCCATTTGAGTGGGTTTACAAATGCAAATTGGGTTGGAAGCACAATGGATCGGAAAAGTACCAGCGGATACTGTTTCAGTCTCAGATCAGGAATGACTTCTTGGTGCAGTAGGAAACAGAAGTTCGTCGCATTGAGCTCAGCCGAGGTAGAGTATATGGCAGCAAGCACAACTTCATGCAAGGCCATATGGCTTCGTAAATTTCTCTTGAACTTACTCAAGAAGAGGATGGAACCAACCGAAATTATATGTGATAATGAGAGTTGCATCAAGCTCTCTGAGAATCCTGTGTTTCATGACCAGACGAAACACATTGACATTCGGTTCCACTTCATCAAAGACTATGTCCAATGGGGAGCCATGCAGTTGAGGTACACTCCTATAGGAGAACAGGGGGCAGATATCCTCACCAAGGTTCTGAGTAAGATTAAGTTTACTTACTTCAGAAAAAAGATGGGCATGGTCAACAACCCTTTCCTGTAAGGAATGGGTGGTCTACAGAGAAAGAGGGAGCTGCAATATGGATGAGGTAGTGGCAGAGACAGTGTCACAGGCAGCAGTACAGAGGGAAGTAGCGCAGAGTTGAGAGGTAGCAGCTAGGACATCAGCAGCGCAGCAAATGTTTTAGAATCAAAGCAGTACAGTTGGTACCTTGCTTGAACACTTTCCTCGCTAAGAGGAAGTGTTGATTTTTATAGCATCGGAAAGTGTTCCAGGTCTCAAATTTTGAGGAGAGGCTTCGACAGCAGTATTCTAGAGAACCCAGAAATCGTTTGTGGAAATTCCACTCGGCTTTTGCTTTATTAAAATAATTAATTATTTTAATGTGATCCCTAAGTCTACACTTAGGGAAATTAAATAATTAAAGGGTATTAATAAAGCAAATGTGAATCTTCTAGAAAACGAAGATCAATTCATCTTTTAATCTGAGCCATTGATTAAGGATATAATCTAGGGAAATTAAATAATTAAAGGGTATTAATAAAGCAAAGTGTGAATCTTCTAGAAAACGAAGATCAATTCATCTTTTAATCTGAGCCATTGATTAAAGATATAATCTAGGTCGTTGATTCATCAGCGAGAAGGCTTGAGGGTCATTTGGAAATTAAGTCGGGCACATTCTCAGTAGCCGAAGGAAATCGATTCTGAATCAAGAGAATTCGATTTCAGTGGGTGAGTTTGTAGAAGCAAGGTTGCAGAGACAGAAGGAGGAGGGAGAAGCCATCAGAGACAGAGAAGAAGAAGGCAGAGGACGAAGGGAAGGCAGCGCTGAGCAGCAGCACTAGCCCTCCATGAAGACTTACGCAGTCCAGGCAAGGTCTGCGCAGACAAGCTATGCAGACTGGCGCAGAGGGTGTAGGAGGTCATCCCGTGTGTCGGGAATTCTTCCGTAGTGTCTGGAAAATTCACATCAGGTATATGTTATTTAATTCTGATCGTCAGGAATTCTGTAAATAATCTTTTCACTGTTGAAGATAAATACAAACCCTTATACGCTGCACCAATTTTCCCACATTGGGTTTTTCCGGGGACAATTGTCCAAAAATAATTGTGTTCATGTCGTTGTTTCTATTGTGCTATATGTGTTATTTTTGTTCTTCTGCTTTTGGTTAGAGTGAAGTACTGCAGTTGTGTTTATTTCAAAATTTACTGAAGCATCTGTAAATAACTTATCAAATAAGTAGGCGAAATAAATCAATCATTGCAGTAATAATTTTCAGATTGAAAATTTCACACTGGGTAGTGGGAGTGAAAGAGGGTAGCGGGGAGCGACATTTTCAAAATCTTCCAGTTTGAGAACGAATCGGGAGCAAGTTTTTATATAATATAGAAGTTATAATCTTCATCAACCACGTCCACAAGTTAGTAACATACAACATATCGTGTCTCATGATTCATCAATCTTAAAGTTCCAAGCTTTCAAAATTCAATACATAACATTTATCATCATTGATCACCAAAATTATATAAAAATTCTAATATGAAATGAAATGTTATGAAATGAAACAACTTTCAACTTTCACGAAGCATCATATTCATAATTCATTACCCGCAAGCTATAATTGGCAAATTCAAACTTCAAACTTAAATTGTCATATATTGTTTACAAAAAATATCATAACAAATATGAAAGAGTCAACAGTTATAAAAACTACCAGAAACTAGAAAAGACAAGTAAATCTACTATCTATTCCTAATGCTTGGGCCTCTTGCCACAACGAGAAATGTCTAATTTTCGATTCTTGTTGGAAAATCATGATCTTTGTCATTAATATCACCCTCTAGGCATTATTATCCAGAGGTATCTTTGGCATTACCTCTGGATCTGTATAGGGATCTTTGCAATTAATATCATCACCCTCTAAGCATTGACATAAGATAGAGACAACAGAGCATGTCAAGTCAAGATTTTGTTTGAGTGATGGGTACATTTTTAGTAGGGTCATGTTAGAGGAGTTCGACAACCAATGTCACTAACATCAAGGTACAAAGAGGGATTGGTACTCTTGATTAAATATAGGTTTCATCCCCTAGTACATGACAAAATCCAATGGAAACATTGCAATCCCCCCAATCCTGAAATCCTGAATAATTGATAAGTCTGCTGGATTTTGAATGAGATTTAAAATTCTACTTTCTCCATATGAAATCCAATGAGGTCGAAACCACTCTTAAACATCCAGAGTCATTTCAGGTAATGTTGAAAATTTAAGTAAAAGTGAATTTCACTTTTACATTAAGAATTTAGCATTACCATGAATCGCATATCAATACTAGGGCCAGAGGCTTGATCATTAGGCTGCCCCACTCAAAAATTATTGGTTCTTTGAAAAATTATTGCATTTGGAATGTTTTTGCAAAAAAAAAATTGCAAAAAATGCTAGGGAGTGAAAAAGAAATTAGGGAGCGTGCTCCCGAAATTCGCTCCATGCGGGAGTGATTTCGAGAGCGCACTCCCGGAGTCGCTCCCGAAAGGAGCGCGCTCCGGGAGCGGGTTCGTGGGGGGCACTGCCCCGCAACCCTGATCTGGAACTCCAGGAAGAACCAATAAGTCATCAAATCAGAACTCCTGTAGAATAGAAAATGTTAAAAAATACTACACAATAAATCAGAAGATAGGATAAGTGGTTAGCACAACAAAAAACTTGAACAGAATGTTTATCTTCAGTTTGAATTTTTTGGTGCCACCCATACTACAATTTCATCATGCAATCACTGTATCATCCATTTCCAAAGAAATTATGAATGAATTAAAAATATAACTACCTTCAAGTCAAATTTTGCCAATGCAAGACGACTGAATATAACAAGATGTATCAATTTCAAGTCAACTGCCCTGTTGAGACATCTTCTAAGAAGCATTGGTAACTGCTGCTGAACTGCCAACGAAGACCTTGCTCCAATGTCAACCCCAGGAGGTATAGTTGAATCAAAGCTTCCTGAGTTGCTAGCAACACCGACCTCCGCAAAAAGATAGCATAGGGCTGCCAAGATATGAGCAAGGCAGGAATTATCACTAGCCTGCAAACCACACAACCATTCAATCATTACAACACAAATCTCAGACATGTAGTTATAGAAAATACTTGAATATAACACAACTACCAAAATGTTAAACAATACCCAGGAACAAGTACTAAAAAATCTAAGAAATTCAAAAAGCTTTGCTGCAAAAACTGATATGTAACTTGGAATGAAAAGTTATTGATTTGGATATCAATTGCCTAGCTGTACCTAATGAAGATTCATGAATAAATTATGTTTTTCAAAAAATCTGTGACTTAACAGAATTACTTGTATAATGGGAATACCAGATCAAAATCAACAAAGCTAAGTTAATCTGAACCACAAGGATGAATCAACTATCATTAGTGTTGACGGAAATATTTTGTGCACAATATTAGACTGCAAAAGTTAAAATCGTGACGACCAATCGGCTAAGACTCAAGAGTTTCCACTTGACCAAATGTGCCCAGACAAGATTCTCTCATTTTATAACCTAAATCACTTACCATACAGGAGTTTAATGCACATAGACCTCCCTTGTTCATGATAAAGAATGGAATATCAATCCAAAATGCACATTAGCCTGCCCAATGCACATGATAACATATAATGAATCATTAACTACAAATATCGATCTCAAAGTGTGTAATAACTGATGCCTATCTCCTATAGATTTAAAGTACCTTAAATGGGAACCTTTAACATATCTCTTAATCATCTGAAGAAAATGACTATTTAGAATTTCCATACACATCATAAGCCCCACGGCTCAGGAACAAATACAGCACTCTTAGTCAGACAGCTGTGCTCCCAACCAAAGGGATAATGCAAAGAAAAGATGGCACTACTCCTAATAAAGGTCTCCTTGATAAGAGCCCAATCTACACCTAAATGGAAATGTCAAACATAAATTCAATAGGATGTAATCCCAAGTCTAACCAAAAAGCTGATGCAACTAATTCAAAAACAACAAACCAAACAACAGATAAAAGGAAGACATGACAAAACTGAGTCATACCCACAATTTTTTAACATAAAATGCAAGACATATCTCATTTATGTTGAATTGGAAGATATAATCATACAAGGAAAAAGGGATTCAACCAAAAACAGGCAAACAAAATTGACTGTTCACATCTGTAATCAACCACCTGAACTGTGAGATGGAATTTGGCATGAGAACATCTACTTTGTTGTTTAAGCACAATTATATAATATATAACAAAATCCCTATTAGATAAAACCATGTTGTCCAAGCAAGAAACCTATTATTTTGATTGCCCTACAGGACAGAATGTACACGTCCTGAGGAGGCCACTCTCTCAAACCATCATTGGATCCTTTTCTATTTCTCCTTGAGGGCCGAAAAGACTAAGATTCACAAGGCCCAATTCATATTGAACATCTCATCTGAAACCCCAAGTTGTATCATGTCTATTAATAGAGTCTGGAACCTGTTACAGTTCAAATTGTACTTACTGATAAAACCCCTAAATCACAATGTACAACTAAAGTACCATTGTTAAGGCAGTCACCACTGTCACTTCAATAACCCATCTTCTTCACTTTGGGCCTGTTACCCACCAAAATGGGTAACCGCATAGGAGGAAAAATTTCTCCTATATTTAACTGCCAGCGAGCCAGCAGCCCCTGAGACACACTTCTTGATGATGATATGTGTAAAGTTTTGTAGATGTTCTATGCTAGGAGCAATTTCACTTTCTCACAGCAATCATACAAGTAGTTAAGCAAAATGTAGATAGAACATATAAGTAGATCTTACAGAAGACAAATCAGAAAAAGGAAAAATGTGTGTGTTCGTTTCGGCGGTCAACAGGATGCTTCAACCAGCAAAGTCTCCTTTGGTCAGCCAGCCCAGCATGTGTCACAACAGTCCTCCAATCAGCAAATGAGTCAACCCAAGTCAACTCTGCAAAAGTCAACGTTGTCCTGAAAAAGTCAACGCAAGGCAGCAAGCTAAAAGTCAACGCAGCAGCAAAACGGTCAACCCTTTGACCTCGATTTTTGTGCCAGGTAGTACGGCCTTCAAAAATCGAACCTTCCACAAGTTTTCAGCTTGATTGGACCATGCGTTGACCAAAGTCAACGCTGGTCAAACTTTCTGCGAAACCCTGGCAGCAGAAAATCGTACTTCAGCTCAGCCGTACGGTCTGTCCTCTCTCTCCTTCAAACGTGTGGCTGAAACTCGTCCTTTAGGTAGCTTGTACTATTTGATGAGAGAGGAAGATGTGAGTTGTGATGATGATGAAATGCTCTTCAACTTTTCCTGTGTTATATCCATCATTGGACGTCAATATACGAGCGGTAACTATAAAATGAGCCTGCACATATAATTTATTATGAATAATAAATTCAAAATAAATGTTCTGCTCATCGGATTAAGACATATTATATATGGATTTTACACCTCTCCGAAAGAGGAATCCAGCAAAAATATTAGCCTCTTAATCTGAGCATCATAACATGGAGTTTGGACCTAGTTGTCCAAATTTAACACTCCCTCTCAACTAGGGAGAACTCCATACATCAGTGCAATCAAACATCGTGCGTCATCCCGCCGTAACTTGCTTTGCTGGCCTCTTTATTTCAGAACAGAAGTGGGTCAGTCACAAAGACATCATCCCGTGACATAATCGATCCGGAAGGTGAAGACCTCACAGATGTTAGTCTTGATCCAGTGGTTCGGTAGTGCCATCCTAGATAGAGAGTACGGCAATCTCTGATGCGTCCATCAGTCTTTGCTAATAGTCTCTAGCTTTTCCCACCTCATTGGCCAAATGAGAGGTACTTCCCATGAGCCATGAACTCAATGGGTAGGATGCATACGGGGCACAGATAAATGAGAGGCGAACCAGCTCAATAATCACAAGGGTGGGGCAGAAGCATTATGAGTGCTTATAGCTCCGAGAAGCTATCCCCAAAGCCCCCCAGAGCTCCCAGAGCTCATCGTCCAACGGGACCCACATCATAGGGTCGTTCCACGATACCAAGATTCTCACGGAAGGTTAGGAACTTGACCTTCCCCAGGGGCTTTGTGAGAATATCCGCGACCTGCTCATCAGTTCCTATATGATCGAGCCTTACGGTGCCTCGCTGTACCATATCCCGGATAAAGTGGTACTTGATATCAATATGCTTGGATCGGTCGTGGAACACAGGATTCTCAGTCATGCGAATCCCACTCTGGTTATCACAGAGTATCACGGTGGTATCTAGCACATGTCCAGAAATATCTCACTAAGGCAGCATTCGCCCAGCTACAGGCCCATACAAACGGCAATGTGTTGACTCCAGAGTATAAAACCACCAGGCTTAAGCAGCTGCTCATCATGAATCAGAAACCAAATAGGAGTAGAGACGACATCCAGTGTGCTCTTACGATCCACCACAGCACATGACCCAGTGACATCGATTATATCCCATGGAGTATCACCTCCCGGCGGTGTATCTCGGCCCACCAGGACATAGTGCAGAGGATATCTCAAAAGATTCTTGGCACCAACCAAGTGAAAATGATGAGGCTCAACCATCTGTTGACTCAAAGTGTTCACTGCAAAACATATGTCCGGACGGGTGTTCACTAAGAACATCAAAGCTCCTATGAGTTGACGATACTCGGTAGGATTGGCCAAGATAGGCCCAGCAGCGCTGCCACTCAACTTCTTAAAGTTGAGTTCCATCGGTGTCGACACGGACTTACAGTCCACCATCCCAAATCTTTCCAGAAGCTTCACAATATATTTTCCTTGAGAAAGAAAAATCTCTCCAGGTCTCTGCCAGACCTCCAGGCCTAGGAAATAGTGCATCAGTCCTAGGTCTTTCATCTCGAACTCAGCAGCAAGCTCCCTCTTACATTGATGAATGAGAGGGTCATCACATGTCAGGAAAAGGTCGTCCACATACAGCACCAGAATGAGAGGTTTCCCTTCCACAACCTTGAAGTAAAGGTTTGGATCAGCATTGCTTCGAGTGAAGCCCAGCTTCATCAAGTAACTATCCATCCTCTCGTACCAAGCTCTGGGTGCTTGCTTTAACCCATAGAGGGCTTTCTTCAACCTGCGGACATAAGTGTCTCGATCTTGAACTTCAAATCCCAGAGGTTGTTCCACATACACCTCTTCCTTTATTGCACCATGCAGAAAAGCGGTCTTGACATCCATCTGATGAAGACTCCATCCTTGTGTAGCAGCGAGGGCTATGATTGATCGGATGGTGGTATATCGTGCCACAGGTGCAAATATATCGTCATAGTCAATTCCTTCCTTTTGAGAGAAGCCACGGGCAACAAACCTTGCCTTAAACTTTTCAGCACTCCCATCAGATCCATGTTTAATCTTGTAGAGCCATTTAGCGGTGACAACAGATTTGTCCTTCGGTCTCGGGACCACATCCCAGACATCATTCTTCATAATAGACTCATATTCTTCATGCATAGCATCCTTCCGGACTTGATGCTTGATGGCTTCCTCAAAAGATCCAGGTTCAGATTGTACAATAGTACTCATGGCAGCTAGATACCCTTGGTATCTACACGGCTTCTTGCTTTCTCGGAATGTCCCCCTTGGGGCAGCATGACCCTCAGCATCTTCGAGGGTGTCCCTGAGCCATGATGGTCTCTTTCCTAGTGAAGGGGGTGGATCAATAGGGTCCATAGGCCCTTCAATATCAGGCATAGTCTCATCCTGGGGTTCTTCCAGATTTCCAGGTCTTTCTTCATGATTTTCTTCAGATCTAGGAAGATCTACTACTTTCTTCAGGGAAGCATCTTCGTCAAAAGTGACATCATGGCTTATCTCTACTTCCCTTTGACCAGGTACATAGACTCTATATGCCTTAGAAGTCTCACTGTAGCCCACAAACATTCCTTTCTTCCCAGTAGCATCCAGCTTACTTCTTCTTTCGGCACATGAAAAATAGACGGGACATCCAAAAATTCTAAAATGTGAGACCAGAGAAAACCTCTTCGGGAGTTTTGGAGTCCAAAGCGGAATGAGGGCATCGGTTTTGAATGTACACAGCAGTATTTGCAGCTTCTCCCCACAGAAACTTCGGTAGACCCTAGTCACATAGCATGGCACGGGCAGCTTCCACAATAGTCCTATTCTTGCGTTCAGCAACACCATTCTGCTCAGGAGTATATGCAGTGGTAGTCTCCCTCTTAATGCCGGCTTCTCTGCAAAAGTCTTTGAACTCATTTGACTCATATTCAGTGCCATTGTCGGTCCTCAAAATCTTGATCTTCTTTCCGGTCATATTTTCCACCAAGGCTTTGAAGGTACGGAACCACATGAAAGCCTCATCCTTCATCTTCAAGAAGTATATCCAGGTTTTGCGAGAGAAGTCATCAGTAAATGTCATATAGTAAGAACATCCCCCCAGGGATGTTACGGGTAACATACCAGAACGATCAGAATGGACCAGTTGCAATATATCAGATGTCTTTGTGACACTTGAGGGGAAAGGTCCCCTTGTATGTTTCCCTTCAGCACAGCCCTTACATACACCTTCATGATTATTTCCAAAATCAGGCATCCCTGTCACCACCTTCCTTGCTTCGGGAAGAGCCTTGTAATGAAGGTGTCCAAATCTCCGGTGCCATAGTTCGGTTTGACGGATAGTATCACAAGTCATAGCTCCCAACGGACTCCCTCCAACCTGGTAGAGTGTACCAATTCTAAAACCAATTGAGATAGCTTCCTTGAAGCTCTTCTTCCACATGAGTACCTTTCCATCAGAGAAAGTTACATTGAATCCTTTGTCTTCCATGGCAGATACAGACACAAGGTTCTTTTTCAATTTAGGTACATAGAGTACATCTTGCAGACGGAGGACTTGTCCTTGAGACAAGTGGAGGGTCACAGTGCCGGTCCCTTTCACAGGATAAGTGGCATTATCCCCAAGGACAATTTCTAGATTAGTATCCCTTTCAACCATGTCAGAAAGTGCTTCCTTGAATCCGGTGATGTGTCTTGAGGCACCACTATCGATTTGCCAGACATCCATAGTGTCGGGCGGAGATGCAGCTGAGAGAGCAGATACTAGAATATACTCATTTCTTTTATCAACAACATTAGACTCCTCATACCTGGTATTTCGGGTCCTTTTAGAAGGTTGATTGTTTCCTCCAAAGTGAGCCTTCCTCTTTCCTTTGGATTTGTCATTTCTTCGATTCCCATTCCTTCGGTTGTTGTTGTTATCGTCACCATCGGGAGAATCCTTCTTGAAGGGGCATTCTCTAGCATAGTGTCCAGGCCTATGGCATGTGAAACATTTACCCTTCTTCTCTTGAGTCTTAGTCCTTCCTTTGTCCTTAGAACCACCAGAGTTCTTCTTTCGGGAATGAGCACCATAGGCAACATTTCTTTCATTATCAAATTCCTTCATCCTTGTTTCTTCTTGCATACATCTTGACAGAAGCTCATCAAAGTTAGGAATGGTATTATTGTTGAGAATGGTAGTTGTGAATACTTGCCATTCATATGGAAGTCCTCAAAGTGCGGTGAGAACCATCTCACGATCAGCTATTGTCTCCCCAATAGCTAGCAGATTGTTCCTGGTTTCGGTCAACTTCATAAAGAAAGTTTGAATAGACTCGTCTCGGCCCTTCTTCATATTCTTCAACTTGTTCTTGAGGAATAACACTTGGTTCACATTGTTTACTTGGAACATAAGTATCAATTTGTCATACATCTCCTTGGATGTACCTAGTTCAGATATGTAGGCAACCAGACTCTTATTTATGGATTCCCTGATCAGCAGCTTTGCTCTGATTTCACCCTTCTTATACTTGTTTCTAACAGCAGCAGAGGCATTTGATGGAGGTTCTTGAATCTTCCTTGTCACATGATCCAGGAGATCATGATCTTCCAATTTGAGATCTAATATCATCTTCCAGGCATGGAAGTCATCACTTCCAGTCAGCTTGTCATTCTCCTTGAATTCAAGACTAGTGGAACCCATTTCTTCGGTGATGATTGCTAAAGATAGAGTTTGTCTTCACCTCAGCTCCGATACCATGTTAAGTTTTGTAGATGTTCTATGCTAGGAGAAATTTTACTTTTCTCACAGCAATCATACAAATAGTTAAGCAAAATGTAGATAGAACATATAAGTAGATCTTACAGAAGACAAATCAGAAACAGGAAAAATGTGTGTGTTCGTTTCGGCGGTCAACAGGATGCTTCAACCAGCAAAGTCTCCTTTGGTCAGCCAGCCCAGCATGTGTCACAACAGTCCTCCAATCAGCAAATGAGTCAGCCCAAGTCAACTCTGCAAAAGTCAACGCTGTCCTGAAAAAGTCAACGCAGGGCAGCAAGCTAAAAGTCAACGCAGCAGCAAAACGGTCAACCCTTTGACCTCGATTTTTGTGCCAGGTAGTACGGCCTTCAAAAATCGAACCTTCCACAAGTTTTCCGCTTGATTGGACCATGCGTTGACCAAAGTCAACGCTGGTCAAACTTTCTGCGAAACCCTAGCAGCAGAAAATCGTACTTCAGCTCAGCCGTACGGTCTGTCCTCTCTCTCCTTCACACGTGTGGCTGAAACTCGTCCTTTAGGTAGCTCGTACTATTTGATGAGAGAGGAAGATGTGAGTTGTGATGATGATGAAATGCTCTTCAACTTTTCTTGTATTTATATCCATCATTGGGGCGTGTGACACATCTGCTGGGGGCGTGCAACCTTAAGGCCGACCTGCACATATAATTTATTAAGAATAATAAATTCAAAATAAATGTTCTACTCATCGGATTAAGACATATTATATATGGATTTTACACCTCTCCGAAAGAGGATTCCAACAAAAATATTAGCCTCTTAATCTGAGCATCATAACATGGAGTTTGGACCTAGTTGTCCAAATTTAACAATATTCCATATGCCTCATGCATATGCATCAGATACATACCTCTCACCATCCGGCATTTCCACTTGGATAAAGATGAAATTTTGCCACTCAAAAGTTACTTTGATCATTTTGCAATTGTTGCTATCTTGGTTTGTTTTGGGCATTTTAGTATGGATAAAGGCGTGATTTGGAAAAGGTGTATAGATCTTGGTATAAATATGTTCTCTCACCTTACCGGGGGGGGTTAATCGTTAGCCCAAGTCCAATAGGAATACCCTTAAAGTCGAGGTTATAGGAGGGCACTAGTGGGAAGCCAGTTGAGATAGCAAGTTCATTTTCCCCTACACCATATTTGACAATGTCATATCACAAATGCCTTATATCACCTCCATTCTTCGGGTCTAACTTGTCATTGGTTCATTGGGATTTGTCACGCTCTTATCCACATCCTTGAGTAGGGTCAGAAAACATTGTTTTGGAGGTTGATGTTGCTAAAAGAAAGAAAAAACATAATATGGCCACAATAAAAGAAAAATAAGAAAATCAAAATGTAAAGGATGGTCGGGACATAAGTTAGCGCATGGGAAAAAGCCTAGCATGAGCTCTACCCTCCTTAATAGCCATCAGCCAATTCCTGAGCACTTGATGCTCTATCTTATCAAATGGAACCCTTGCATATCCTAACCTTAATCCACGATAGACTACCTCATCTTAAGGAGTAAAATTAAATGCTACATCATAAAGAGCAAGCTTCTAACCCTTGAGTTATGCACCATAATATAAAAAATTATAAAAAAGAAGTAAAAGACACAATAGAGGGGTGGAAAAAGCAGGCTGAGCAGGCTAACTCATGCCTCTACGATTGCTCTCTCCATTTACATCTAAACACTCAGGATGTGGACTCCCCAATTAATTGGTCCCATTGACCATTGCACTTGGCCATGAAGCCTTTTCCCCTTCATTGCTACTCATTTACACTAACACATATTGATTGAGGGGTTGACCTTGGAAATGCCACTTCCCCTTAGTGGATGGAAGTACCTAATAGGGTTGACCATTAGCCACCTCTATCAAGGTAGGAAACACTTTTAAGAGACTTGGTCTAGTTGAATATCGGAAGTGATCCAAGTTTGAAGTATTAATATGTGCTTAACATGCAAGTTTGGTCCACTTAGATGCTTATATGATCTTAGTCTCTAATGAACGGTTGCTTTCACTAGAGTTTAAGTTGGTCTTGTCAAGTGGTCCACAACAGCCCAGTCCCTGAGGGCACCCACTCCACATGTGCCCGGGCCCCGGAGGGTTGATGATTTAGCGAGATGCGGCGTGACCCACTTGCATCGGAAATTTAGACCTTATGATGACTTGAGTAATTGATGCACATTCTAGAGTACCCACAGGACCTCAGAAGGTGATCTTATTTTTCCTAGCATGAGGATTTTTTACGGTTGCACCACCGGACATAGCATGCCCCTAAGCTAGCCTTGCCACTACCTGATCGGAAAGCCATGATTCAGAGCCCAGATGAGAATGGTCTTCCATGAGATGACTAGGGAGGGCTTACTACACCTTATGGAACCGTAACGCTAGAGAAAGAAGGAGCTACATTGACCAATGGAGACCCATGGAGATGACGTGGAGGAACCGCAGCTTGATTTGGTACCTTTGGAGCTACTTTGAGGTTGGATTTGACGGCTATTCCTCAAATAATGGATGATCATGATGCTTGGAGACACCTTCAGCCTTCTATTCACCATCGCATAGCATCTGGAGCCCAAAAAGGGCATGACGTCAACATTTATGATGTAATATTCCTAATTAGCATTGCTAATTGGAATATTTCATTTTTGTTTAATTTTGTCGCTTTAGCTAAAAATAATAAATAAGGTGAGAAATAAGAGGGGTCATCTCACTTTATAAAATAAAGTGCTTTCCTAGTTGATTGACGTTGTAACTTAAAGGGGTGGCCTTGGGGGTCCACACGTATATGAGGGGAGGCCTCACGCTGACCCTAAGGTAACTGCGCAGGCCAAGGAGGGTGAAGGACGCAGTTAGGGTTTTGGAGGGAGTTTAGCACTATAAAAGGTGGGGTTTCCACTCCATTTGGGATTGTTGATATGATATTGATATTGAGAGCTAGACTTCTGTCTACTTTAGCACGCCGGTTGTTTAGTCGGTCTGCAGCATTGTTTAGTGCAAACTGAGTGTCTCCGGTCGGAGATCTCACCCTTGGCTCCGGGGGACTTCGAGTGCCTGCTCGAGCAAGGTTTTCCCTTCAGTTTCAGTGGTGATTTGCAGTAGTTTTCTGGTGGACGTTTTGCAGAGGAGTTGCCCCTTTTTGTGACTGCGCAGTCTAGGAGAGAGGACGCAGTCCCAGCTAGGGAGGACACAGCTATTGTGAGCAGGTTTGTTGCGAGGGGATTTTGCAGAGATTTCAGTGTTTTCCAGCCCTGAGGAGTTTTGCTATTTCATCCGGAGGGTTTGCAGGTGGATTCAGCCCTTCTTGCCAGCGTTTTCTTGGGCTTCTGCGCTGTCACTAGGAGAGACAGCGTTTTCTCTGGAGAGGGTTTATTTGGAGCAGATTCGGGGGTGGAGCATTTGCTTCACAATTTCTGGGTTTTGTCCGGAGGGTTGAGATCAGCTAGCCTTCCAGTTTTCAGCTCATTCCAGTGAGGGGATCAGCCCCTAGTTCCAGTACATTGCAGCAGCAGTTTTCTCCGGCAGTTTCTCCAGCCAGCTAGGACGCAGTCTCTATTGCAGCCATTTCTTATTCTGAGAGGGTCTCCACTTGCCTAGGGCAAGGATAGGTGCACTCATTCTGATTATCTTTGTACCCATATGCATGTATTCTCAGATTAATAAAATGGCTTAGTGTTCTGGCATTCTATGTGTATTTGTTCCATATTCTGGTTCCGGCATTTTGTTTTATATATCTGTTTGTAGCATTTCTGTGTATTACTGTTTATTTCTCGTTGGGGATATTACAGTGGTATCAGAGCATAGTTCTGGCTCAGCCTGTGGTGCTAGCAGTCTATGATGCCCGGGGATAATCCCTACATCCATCGGAGGAGACGCAGAGAAGCTGAGGGTAGGTGGAATTTTCCCTTCGGGGGGAGGGATTCTGATCAGGAGCCACCTGAGACAGATTCAGAGGAGGAGCAGCCTGTTAGGGACACAGAGCAGCGGGACCCGATGGCAGACACAGATAGGAAACTAGATGCACTCCTCCATCACGTGCAGGATATGTCACAGAGGCTCGCGGCCGTAGAGGTAGCACAGAGAGAACCCCCTAGGGTTTTCCAGGTCGGAGAGGGATCGGGTATGTCTCACCACATACCAGTGCACGATGCTATCCCCATTGTGACGACTCAGGCACCCACGCGATCTACTATGCCCACATTCTTGCCAGAGGACCCAGGGGCAGGAGTACGGGGAGGTGCACAGAGGGATAGTCCAGCACCCACACGACCTACCATGCCTACCTTCCTGGCAGAGGACGAGGGGCCGGCAGCACAGCGAGAGATGGATCCGGCTCAGATGGCGGGTGTTTTTGCAGAGTATCAGGCTTACGGACAGGCATTCATGGATTCTCTCACCTTCGAGAGCTATCTCCAGGTCCAGTATGGCATTAGACTCCGTGATCATCACCGGGGGCACAAGCACCACCGTGATGACCACCGCGCGGCTAGTAGATTCCATTTGCCCACGTTTGATGGCTCATCAAACAGTTCGGCAAAGTCCTGGGTGGAGAAGCTGGACATCTATTTTCAGCTTAACCAGATGTCGCAGTCAGAGGCCATTAAGGTGGCTACATTGCATCTGGAGGGTGAGGGCCAGGATTGGTGGTTTCATGGGATGGCGACACTCGGGCATTCCACAGTGACGACATATGCCGAGTTTACCCGGAGGGTGGTAGAGCGCTTTGACAGGAGGGATCCGGAGCAGCATTTTGTTGAGTTGACCAAGCTCAAACAGACTGGGAGTGCAGAGACATACATTTCAGACTTCTTGAGGATTTCGGTGATGGTACCTGATTTATCTGCAGCTCGGATGGGTTGCATGTTTGTGGAGGGGCTGTCAGAGCCACTTCGTGGCCTAGTCCGGTCGAACAGGCCGACTACCCTTCAGGATGCCATCAGCAGGACTCGGGACTTACAGGATGTCTTACCCAGGACTCGGACACCTTATCCCCAGAGACAGGCCTTCCAGCCTAAGGGTAAGGACACGAGGGCTCCGCCTCCCAAGGCGAATCCTGGACGAGGGCAGTTTGATGATGAGGCCAAGAGAGAGCTGAGGAGGAAGCGGTTGTGCTTCACTTGCCAGGAGCCATGGGCACCGGGACACAGGTGTGCGGCAGGGAAGGCACATTTCATTGAGGTCTTCTCCGAGAGCAGTGGAGAAGAGGATGAGGAGGATGACGTGGAGGCAGGAGACAGCTATGCAGCGCAGGGTACCTTACCACCTCCACCACCCGCCGCAGGTGGGGCATCGTTTGCACCCACTGGGGCGCTCTAGCCGCATTGCGGGGAGTCCCCAAGTATTTGACGCTGCGCATACGAGGGACGGTGCGCGGGCAGCGGGTTTCAGTCTTAGTTGATAGTGGGGCCACCCACAATTTTATTGATGCCCAGATGGTTGAGCGGAGAGGCATACAGACAGAGGGCTTTGATGGGTTTTCCGTCTTGGTCCCAGGAGATCAGACCATGGCATGTGCTCGATATGTTCCGGAGTTATCAGTGACGATGGGCACTTATACATTGACAGATCACTTCTTTGTGGTGAACATTCCGGACACCAACCTGATATTGGGTGTTCAGTGGCTTATTACTCTAGGGAAGGTCACGACGGATTGGAAGGCCCTAGAGATGGAGTGGGATGATCCCAAGACGGGGAGGCATGAGAAGATACGGGGGCAGCACACATACCCACCTCAGACGGTGTCAGCACACAGTATGGAGGCGACCTTCCGCAAGGGAGATATAGAGTGGGCGGTAGAGTTGCGGGCTTCAGAGGCAGTGGATACAGGGCAGACAGTGCATCTTGATCTACAGTCTATTCTCGACAGATACGCAGTGGTTTTCGGGGATATTCCACTAGCGCAGCCACCAGATCGGGGGTTTGAGCACACGATCGAGCTTGAGCAGGGGATACAGGCCGTGATTACCACACCGTATAGGCATCCCAAGGCCTATCGGGACGAGATAGAGCGGGCTATCCAGGAGTTGCTGGCCCTTGGTCACATTCGGCCCAGCACGAGTCCTTTCGCTTCTTCTGTAGTGTTGGTGAAGAAAAAGGACGGCACATTGCGCATGTGCATTGACTACAGGGCTCTGAATAAGAAGACCCTGAAGAACAGGTACCCCATCCCCAGGATCGATGAGCTGATGGATGAGTTGAGAGGAGCACGGTTCTTCTCAAAGATTGACTTGAGATCCGGGTACCATCGGATACGCGTGAGGGAACAGGACATTCCCAAGACCGCTTTCAGGTGTCACTATGGGCACTTTGAGTTTTTGGTCATGCCATTCGGACTGACCAATGCACCTACTACCTTCCAGTCATGCATGAACCACATCTTCAGGGGTCATCTGAGGAAGTTTGTGCTGGTTTTCTTTGATGACATACTTATATACAGCAGGACTTGGGAGGAGCACCTCCAGCATATTGAGACAGTCTTGCACATCTTGGAGGAGCAGCAGTTCTATGCCAAGCTCTCCAAGTGCGAGTTCGGGTTAACTGAGATGCTGTATCTGGGACACATTATAGGAGTGGACGGGGTGAGAGTCCACGAGGAGAAGATCAGGGCTATCAGGGATTGGCCAGAGCCGCGGAATGTGACGGAGCTTCGGGGATTTATTGGTATTTGCACATACTACAGGAAGTTCGTCAAGGGCTTCTCTCAGCTTGCTGCACCTCTCACAGATTTGACGAGGAAGGGGGCATTCAGTTGGTCGGACACGGCACAGCGAGCTTTTGACAAGCTCAAGGAGGTAATGAGCAGTTGTCCTGTATTAGCGTTGCCAGATTTTACGCAGCCCTTTGTCCTAGAGTGTGATGCATCCGGAGAGGGGATTGGTGCAGTTTTGATGCAGGACGGTCATCCGATTGCTTTTGAGAGCCGGAAGCTCCTTCCACACGAGAGGTTGTATCCCATATACGACAAGGAGATGCTAGCCATCATGCATGCATTGGCCAAATTCCGGCAGTACCTGGTGGGTGGCAGATTCAGGGTGAGGACAGATCATAACAGCCTGAGGTACTTTCTGGAGCAGAAGCAGTTGCAGGAGAGACAGCAGAAGTGGATCAGCAAGATCCGGGCCTACGACTTTGACATAGAGTATGTCAAAGGGAAGAATAATGTGGTAGCTGATGCCCTTTCTCGTAGACCGGCCACGTTATCACTCATGAGCTTGGACGCTGATTGGAGGGCTCGACTGTTGGTTGAGTACTCCAAGGATAGGTTTGCATGCGAGGTTCTGGATGGGCAGGTAGCAGATGACAGGTACAGGGTGGTCGATGAGATCATCTATTACAGGGACAGGATCTTCTTGACTGAGGGGTCTCAGCTCAAGAAGAAGATACTCATGCTTCACATGATTCACCATTGGCGGGCCACCAGGGGTTCACCAAGACATACAGGGCTATTCGGGAGAGGTTCTCATGGAAGGGCCTCAAGGAGGACGTACTCCAGCATGTCAGGGAGTGAGATGTTTGCCAGCGAAACAAGGGAGAGATGAGCCATCCTGCAGGGTTGTTGCAGCCTCTTCCCATTCCGGAGGGTAAATGGGAGAGCATATCGATGGACTTCATCACAGGGTTGCCCACCGTGCAGGGCAAGGATTGCATCTTCGTAGTCGTTGACCGGCTGACGAAGTATGCTCATTTTTTCGCCATATCCGCACATCACACAGCAGCACAGGTGGCTGAGCTGTTCTTCAGGGAGGTTTTCAGGTTACATGGTCTACCCAAGACCATTGTCAGCGATAGGGACAGCCGCTTTATGGGCGGATTCTGGCAGGAGCTCTTCCGACTAGTGGGGACCGAGTTGACACCGAGCACTAGTTATCATCCCCAGACGGACGGGCAGACAGAGATAGTTAACAAGTGGCTGGAAGGCTACTTGCGTAACTACGTCAGTGGGCAGCAGAGGGCATGGCTAAAGTGGCTGCATTTGGGCGAGTACTGCTACAACACAACGCACCATATGTCTATTGGTATGACACCTTTCTATGCTTTATATGGATATCATTCCTTATCTTTTGTGGACATGATGTTTGGTGTTAGCAGGGCTCCGAGAGCCAAGTTATGGATCCAAGAGAGCCAAGATATCCTCCGAGCTCTCAAGGACAACATAGCCACAGCACAGAATCATCAGAAGTTGTATGCTGATAAGGGTCGGGTGTAGAGACACTTTGAGGTAGGAGACCTGGTCTACCTATGGCTACAGCCATACCGACAGTCTTCGCTCAAGCAGAAGGGGGCGGAGAAGCTGAAGCACCGTTTTTATGGGCCATACAGGGTGATACGCAGGATCGGGCAGGTTGCGTATGAGTTGGAGCTGCCCCAAGGCAGCAAGATTCATAACATCTTTCATGTATCATGCCTGAAAAAGGCACTGGGCCAGCATGTGACAGTCACCGAGGAGCTACCACCTACAGATGATGAGGGGCATCTGGTGTTACAGCCGGAGGCTATTATTGACACTAGGGAGAGGCAGCTGCGGAGCAGGAAGATCAGTGAGTTCTTGGTGAGATGGAAGAACTTGTCGGATGAGGATGCCACTTGGGAGGATGAGAGGATCTTGCAGCATCCATCACTTCAGTTAGTTGCTTGAGGACAAGCAACGTTCTGCCGGGGGAGACTGTAATATTCCTAATTAGCATTGCTAATTGGAATATTTCATTTTTGTATAGTTTTGCCACCTTTAGTTAAATTAATAAATAAAGTGAGAATTAAGGGGTCAACTCACTTAATAAAATAAAGTGCTTTCCTAGTTGATGAACGTTGTGACTTAAAGGAGTGGCCTTGGGGTTCCACACACACGAGGGAAGGCCTCACGCTGACCCTAAGGTAACTGCGTAGGTCAAGGAGGAGAGCAAGGACGCAGTTAGGGTTTTGAGGGAGCTAGCACTATAAAAGGTGGGGTTTTCACTCCATTTGGCATTGTTGATATGATATTGATATTGAGAGCTAGACTTCTGTCTACTTCAGCACGATGGTTGTTTAGTCGGTCTGCAGCATTGTTTAGTGTGAACTGAGTGTCTCCTGTCGGAGATCTCGCCCTTGGCTCCGGGGGACTTCGAGTGCCTGCTCGAGCAAGGTTTTTCCTTCAGTTTCAGTTGGTGATTTGCAGTGGATTTCTGGTGGACGTTTTGCAGAGGAGCTGCCCCTTGAGTGACTGCGCAGTCTAGGAGAGAGGACGCAGTTTCAGTTAGGGAGGACGCAGTCATTGTTGAGCAGCGTTGTTGTGTGGTGATTTGGCAGTGGTTTCAGCGTCTTCCAGCCTTGAGGAGATTGCTATTTCATCTGGAGGTTTTGCAGGAGGATTCAGCCCCTTTTCCCAGCGTTTTCTTGGGCTTCTGCGCTATTCCTGGGAGAGACAGCGTTTTCTCTGGAGGGGGTTTATTTGGTGGATTTTCGGAGGTGGAGCATTTGCTTCACGATTTCTGGGTTTTGTCCGGGGGATTGAGTTCAGCTAGCCTTCCAGTTTTCAGCTCATTCCAGTGAGGGGATCAGCCCCTAGTTCCAGTACATTGCAGCAGCAGTTTTCTACGGCAGTTTCTCCAGCCAGCTAGGACGCTGTCTCTATTGCAGCCATTTCTTATTCTGAGAGGGTCTCCACTTGCCTAGGGCAAGGATAGGTGCACTCATTCTGATTATCTTTGTACCCATATGCATGTATTCTCAGATTAATAAAATGGCTTAGTGTTTTGGCATTCTATGTGTATTTGTTCCATATTCTGGTTCCGGCATTTTGTTTTATATATCTGTTTGTAGCATTTCTGTGTATTACTGTTTATTTCCCGTTGGGGATATTACATATGAGGCTTGCAAATCACATGCGTGGGCATTTATGGCATGTTTTAGCATTGATCTAATCGGTTGGCTTGTAACCCAAGGTTTACTTGTTGTCAAACTTGTTTTAGGGGATAAAATTAATTCAGGGAGACCTCATATAAAAAGAGGCCACCTCACATTTGTTTCTCATCATCACTTGCAGACTATTTTGGCCTTGTTGTTGTGACTTGTATTTTTGTGGAGATGTGATCTATTGTGGATAACTTTGCTTTTGGAAACTAGTTCTTGTTGTGGACATATCACTTTAGGATAATAAAGGACTTGTTCATGCATATCTTGTGAGAATTTTTGTTATTGATTAAATGTTTAATGGTTATTGTATGGAATAATTGTTGCTAGGATTTCTACGCACTTGTTAAATTGAATATGATTCTATGGAATCTTGGTAAAGTCTTGCATGTTTTAACTATATAATATATGACATCCCTTGAGGATCTTCATGTAAGCTCTCTTCATGATTTTATCCCTTCATAAAATGGTAGCTAGGGTTTTCCTTGCCCTTACTCCATTCTAGGGTTTCATATCTTTGTAAGTAGGTTTCCCTTAGACTCCATCATCAAAGGAACAAGCATTGCCATCCACATAGGTGATAATAAATCATTGGAAACCTTTTTAAACCTATTTTTCTCCCTCTTATACATCTTCAGCCCTTCAAGGCAAGTCGTTAGGCTAGGCTAGGGCATAGGGTCGAATTCAACTAGGAGTGTGTTGTCTTGTTGCGAGGTCATACATGTGGACTGAGTCTCATTGCATCAAAATGTAGCCCTTACCACAGTTAATTTTTCCTCCTCAATGTTAATGTTACAAGCCCTAGGTAATTCTTCCTTAGGAAATCCCTAACATAACACTAGGCTTCAACTTAGGGATTTTTGAAGCCTTGTGGCTCCTTTAGTTTATCATATCAATCTTTCACAAGCCCTTTCTTGGCCTTATGCACTTAGTAAGCCATTACCATTGATTATTACTTAAACCTTAGGTCATAAGTGCCTTTAATAGGCCTCTTGAAGTGCACACTTGTCCTCGTCTTTGTTGGATTGAGTCATGTCCTTAGTTTGAGTCTCTTTCTTGACCTTATACATTTGTCACCTCTGAACCATAGACTTAGAAATACCTATTAGGCGACAAATACAAGGAAGCCTCCCTTCTGGTGAAAGTCCACTAAAAAGCAAGAGGTGGGGTGTTGTGGTGAGAGTGGGCCTCCACCTCGTTGTTGTCTCCTGGTCTAGCTCTCAACTTGCGAGCCCCCTCACAAGACTTGCTAGATTTTGAGGCAACAGGGTCGACACTCCTCTGGATCAAGGGGCATGTCACTAGTAAGATTACTAAATACCAGAAACTGAGGCACCAGGTGAAGTTGAGAGTAGCCTTGATAAAATGGAGTTTGGCACCTTTCAAAGTTTTAAAATGAGTGATAGAAGGAAGTAGATATCAATGCCAAATCCAACCAAGGTAATGGAGTCGGGGGAAATCAAATGCCTTATGAGATCAAGAAGAAACCCTCCAAAGAATTGGCCAACTTCTTTCACAAATTAGGGCTTGAGGATTAGAAACAAAGGAAAATAATCCTTCGCCCAATCAACATCAAGAATGAATATCAAGGTCTACAACAAGGGAACCTTCATGGAAAACCTTAAGGAACAAGATCAACTTCGGCTTAACAAATTTACTTGATCCTTTTGCTAAGGAACCACAAGGGACAAGAAAGCATGGCACCAAATAATCAACAAATCAACAGAGGAAAAGGGGAAAAAAAGTAAAACATCTTCTTTCCAAGTGGTAGACATACCCCTCAGACAGATTGATTATGAAGGCATGTAGCCTCCATAAAATGGAGTTTGCCACCTTTTAAAGTTTTAAAACTAAGTTTGGAAAAAAAACTAGAACATCTTCTTTCCAAGTGGTAGACATACCACTCAGAAAGATTGATTATGAAGGCTTGTAGCCTTGATAAAATGGAGTTTAGCACATTTTAAAGTTTTAAAATGAGTGATAGAAGGAAGTAGAAATCAATGCCAAATCCAACCAAGGTAATGGAGTCGAGGGAAATCAAATGCCTTATGAGATCAAGAAGAAACCGTCCAAAGAATTGGCTTACTTCTTTCACAAATTAGGGCCTCAAGATTAGAACCAAAGGAAAAATAATCCTTCACACAATCAACATCTACAATGAATATCAAGGTCTACAACAAGGGAACCTTCATGGAAAACATTAAGGAACAAGATCAACTTCGGCTTAACAAATTTGCTTGATCCTTTTGCTAGGGATCCACAAGGAAGAAGAAAGCATGGCACCAAATAATCAACAAATCAACAGAGGAAAAGGGGAAAAAAACTAGAACATCTTCTTTCCAAGTGGTGGACATACCTCTCAGACAGATTGATTATGAAGGACTCAAGCATTTCACCATTAATCCTTATGCACTAAGTAAAATCCGATAGAGAAGTTTCAAGAATTCACAACAGCCATCTAGAAAGGGGAAAAAACCTTTACACCATCATATGCTCCAAGAAAGATAGGTCAATTAGGCTCCAAGGAGTGAGAGCTCTAAAAATCCAACCATCTGTGATAATGAGGAAGTGCATCTCTTTATATAGAATCATATACAATTTCCATTACGATAAAATAATATTATCTCAAGTGAGAGATTTAGATATAACCTAAGAAAAGTAAAATAGTAAATACAATTCTTCTACAACTAATTTATCTAAATAACAATAAAATAAAGTGGTCAAGCCACATGTACAATGATCAAAATGGAAAATCCCCCCAAGAGAGGGATGAAAATGTCCAAGGTGCAATGTTAAACTCCAAAGGCCCCCAAAGTGTGTTGATGCTCAACCACCTATTCCAAATGTGCAAGGCAACCCCTTTCAATTGCCTCCAAAGCAAGAATGTCCCCAAAATCAAGAAATAAGACCCTCCAAAAGGGGTGGCTCCTTCCAAACAGCCCCATAAGTTATGCATGGAATCTTCAAGGGAGAGTTTTCCTCCTCAAGTGCATGGTATAAGCCTCAAATCATGGTGAAATAGCCCTCCAAATGAAGATTCCAACCAATGTGTAGCCCTTAAGGGTGGAACGACCTCATGGGTGTAATAAACAAAGGCCCAAGAAGTGGACAACTTAAAAGTGTGCAGCGACCTCCAACGAAGTATCCAAGGTAGAAGCACTCCCATATCTCAAGCAGGGAACACCCCCAAATGATGCTAAGTGGCCCTCCAAGTTAAATGATGTCTACACGTGCTAAAGTGGCTAGAAGATAAGTCCTCCAAAAGGGTCATCCCTCACAAATAAAGTATAACTCCAAAAAGTGACGAAGGTAAAGGGTTTTCAAGAATCTTGAAGGTGGCGTCTCAGGACATGACCCACAATAGTGAAACAACCCAAAATGCCTCGAATGATGTGATTAACACCTTGGGAACCCTAACCTACAATTATAAGTCTGAACTTATTTTCATGGCTAATCTGGTCTATATGTTCATGGCACTTTGTTTTATGCTCTCTTCTTCTCTAGAACTATCTCTTTCTTCCAATTTTTTAAGTCTCCCTTCCCTTATTCGAATTTTCCATGCGTAAATTTCCTAACAAGTAGTTCCTCCCGCCACTTCTTCTTAATCCAAGAATGTAGGGGAAACACCATGCTAAAGTATAAGAGTGGTTGCTTAACTCTAGGAATTTGTTTTCTCCACTACTCATAGCTTTAATAGGGTAAAGATGACAAGATAGGACAGATAATGGAATAATAAAGAAGTCCCTTACAACACTTTATCTGTTGAGATTTTGGGTAGCATCAGATGTTCTCTAGCTCCGAAACTATGTGGAGGGGCTAGAACACATGAGATCTCCAAGACCTAGAAATCATTTGGAGAAATTCCACCCAGTGTGAAGGTTATTCCATAAATCAATTATTTTAATGGAGACCCTAAGTCTAACTTAGGGAAATAAAATAATTAAAGGGAATTAATTTAAACATGTGGGCGAAAACATTTAAGTAACATGGATAAAGTCCTTTCTAATCTTAGTCGTTGATTGGAGATTAGATCACGATTGTTGAATGTTCAACGAGAAAAGTAATAAAGGAAGGCTTGGGGTCAGTTGGAGGTCACACGCAAAGCGGTAGCATTAGAGCCAAGACGAAATTCTGGGGTGCGGTTTGCTGAGAATTTTTGAGTGACCTTGCAGTGCTTGAGAGGGGCAGATCGGTGAGGGATTATTCTGATCTGAGGCTAAGAATACTAAGGCAAAGAGGAATATTCGTACCAGGCAGCGCAGAGACTGGCAGGAGGGACGAAGCCCAACTAGGCTCACGCAGAGGCTGACGCAGGGCTTTTAGGGTGACGCATAGGCAGCACTGAGCCCAGAAGGATGACGCAGGGACAGCCTGTGTTGCGCAGTGGCCACGCTGGGCAGGAAAAGCTAACGCAGAGGCTGGAGGAGCAGAGTTGTTCTAGTGGGCCAGAAAGGGCTCGTATTCAGTGTTTTCAGAGTGCTTCCTTGGCTAAATCAGCCATATTTTCCGTCTCTGAGTGTTAGATACATCTGTCGTGAATTCTTTGTTGGGCAAACCATTACTAGTGCCCTTGATTGTATTTAGATATTCTGCTTAATAAACAAAACCTCTAAGAGTTGTTGCATCGGTTTTCCCACATTAGGTTATATTTTACTGAATATTCAGAAAATAACTTGTTAATTAACACAAACAAGTAGGAGAAGTAAATCAAGATACTGCAGTAGCGTTTCTATATTCAAAAAATTTCACATTATCTTTTCCCTTTTGTGGTATCATAGCCTCTATAGGTGCTTGTAGTCTGCTAGTCTTGGTCATCATTATTTTATTAATTGCAAAAATAAAATATTTGTTATGCTTATAATACAATGGTATATCTAATCCATGGTAATCAGTGTATTAGAAAATAAAAATATGCATGTATAGCTTTAAACCAATTTAGTTACAAATCGTCCAACGAGATAAATTGGGAATCGGTATAATTGAAAAAGGTTGCCAAATAGGCATCCCCAACTCCCATGCTCCATGCGTCGAGGAAGCACACTCTCACCTTGAAAATCACACTACCTACCAAACCAAAATTATTCACATCTGTCAAAACCATGTTTCTTTGGACACTCCCACCACGCTTCCTCAAACAACTATATGCTCCCATGCAAACCTCAAAAAATATTTCTTTTCTAATTTTTGAGTGGAGGTGGAACCTAGCGTGGGTTTAGGGTTGAGGGGAAAGTGATGATAATAATAAAACACCTCTTCCCCATCTCTTTTCCTAATTCTTTCGTCTTGTTTGCTTGTACTTAGAAGATAGAGTAGATTTTAAAGGCAGATTTGTGAGAGTTTAGAGGAGAGAGCAAAGGGGAGCTTGGAGGAGATAACAAAGGATGCCATCTATCTCAAGTTTCTCAAGTGCTAAACGTAGAAATTTCTGAATCTTAATTCTTATGCAGAAATTATTACTGTTAATCTGGTTAAGCTTCTCCTACTTATACAAGTTATTAACTGAATAAATTCAAGTTAACATCAAAGCAAAACACATAACCGATCTCTACCAATTCAGATCTAGAATAAGCATATGCACACATAGACACAATGACACATCTGGACAAACTGTCCCCAGAAAAACCCAATGTGGAAAAACCGGTCTCTGGCTGCTGGAGGGTTCTATTAATAAGAATATTTCTAAATACACAACTCTGGTTTCCAAATCTGGAAAAACTATAGAGAAAACTCTAGATATACAGCTCCTGGCAAATCTAAGACCAAAAATACTGACTGATCCACACCCTCAAACGGAATTTACAGAACTCAGCCAGATCTAGGCCTAGAAACCCCAGCGCTGCCCCTGAAAGACACTGTTGCTGCTGCTGTTGTTGTCGGTTGCTACTGCTGCTATTGTTGCTGTCGTCCGCTATTGCTGCTGTTGTCGTCTGTTGCTGCTGCTGCTATCGTCTGTTGTTGTTGCTGTTGCCTTTCTCTGAGTTGTCCTTGTTGATCTCTTTTCTACTTCTTGTGTATTCTAGACCCGAGGATCAATTCATCCCCTTGGTCTAAATTACCCTCTCTGCAACTGAAACACTTCTGAGAATTCTTAGCAACCCCGCCCTAGAATCTCAGTTTAGCTTCAGTGCTCTGCCTCCATGTGTGTTTTACAAATGACCCCAAGCCTTTCCTTTATACCTTTCTTGTTGACAAATCAACAGCCAAGATTAAATCTTTAATCAATGGCTAAGATTAAAAGAAAGCTTGATCTGTGTGACTTAAGACAATTTCATCACATGTTTAATTAAATTCACTTTAATTATTTTATTTTCCTAAGTTTTAACTTGAGAAATACATTAAAATAATTAATTAATTTAATATCTCCTAAACCAGATGAAATTTCCCAAATCCATTTACGGATCTTGTAGATCCAGTGTACTCTAGAACCCTCCACAAAGTTTGGTAGTTAGAGCACAACTGATGCTACCCCAAATACACAAAATCTCAACACTCCCTCTTAGCATCAAGGGTGTGCTCTAGCAATACATCACTCATGCATTACATGATTTTGGGCACAGGTTCTGTGTTGGTGAAGCTTCGCCTCCTGCCACTCAACTCTGCACTGCTGCCATTCTGTACTGCTACCCATGACTCTGCCACTACCACTGCAACCACTGTATTGCAGCTCCCTCTTCTTCAGAAGACCACCCTTTCCTCTAGTGGAAGGGGTTCTTGATCATTCCCATCTTCTCTCTGAAGTAAGTGAACGTAACCTTATTTAGAGCCTTTGTGAGAATGTCTACTACCTGTTCACCTGTAGGAGTGTATCATAATTGTACTGCTCCCTTCTGAACATAGTCTCGGATAAAGTGACACCAAATGTCAATGTGCTTCGACAGGTCATGAAACACAGGATTCTCAGAGAGCTTGATGCATCTTTGATTATCACACATGATCTTGGTTGGCTCTATTTGTTTCTTAAGTAGGTTTTGTTGTCGCACAGAATGTCTAGGCACCGTGACAACGGCTCAGATCGGGGGTTGTCACCTTGATCCCCAATCTCTCTATCTAAGCCATCTCCTTGCAGGCTAAGGAAGGTAGACCCTGACTAAAATGAAGGAGGAGAACTAGTTGGAGACCAACCAATTCAGGAGACACAGCTAGATAACCAAATACTTGTTAAGATTTACGAGATTTTACAGATCCAATTTAGATTCAGAACTTTAAAACCAGTGCCTTATGGAGCCAAAATATCCCGTTATGAAATTAAATTCAAGTTTCTGATATGTAACTGCTGCTATGAAAAGTAGATTGACCACAATGATATTCAATGAAACACCCTCAGAATTATGCATTAACGATGTTCGATAAAGATATGCGATTTATCATTACTTGAAATATTTCTAAAGTGAACTTTAAACAATTATATACCAATTTCCAGCAACTTAAAACCACAATTAAAGATAACTCAAAAATCATCAACCACAGCTAAGCATTAAACTTTGAACCAATGATTTAAATTCGAGATATAAATATTATCATGAGGGTATCATCGAAATTAAATGTCAGATATTATCAATATTTCCGAATTTATAATGTTTTAAATAATGCCAATTCGAAAATCAAAATCTTTCATATAGTCAAACTTTAGATAAAAATTTAAAAGCTCACTTGACTAGGAAGATCTTTTAGAAATTTTTTATCTTTTTGTATTTTCTATTTTTTTTTTTTTTTTTTTCAAAACCAAATATATCTTACACAAATGAAACTAAGATTAAAATCTAAATTTAAATCTAAAACAAAAAGAAATCTAAAAAATTAAAACTAAATCTAAAACAAACTAAATTAAAATCTAAACTAAACTAAAGTTACACGTTAAAATCTAAAAAATAAAAACTTAAAAATAAAAAATGAAACCTAGAGTTAATAAACAAAATTTGAATCAGATCTAATTTAATTAAATCTAGAACTAAACTAACGCTCTCCGAATTAAATCAAACTAAAAAAATTTTAAAACCTAAACCTAAACAACTAACATTCATTAAAATCTAAAACATTAAAACTAAAGTCTACGACTAACTAACGTGAATGAATTAAAATCTAACAAAATTTAAAACTGAAACTGAAAATCAAAAAATTAAACTAAGGCCTAACTTAAAAAAAAAAAAAATGAATCCGCACTTAAAAATTGAAACACGGGATTTGAGTTTCGATGTATGCATTTGTTGGTATGTTTTGCAGGTCGATTTGGATGGCGGACAGAGGCAGTGATAAAAAAAAAAACAAACCTAGTACACGCTAAAACGCCCAACAAACTTAAAATTTTTTCGTTAACCTCAGATCTTAGATGCTCCTTAAATCAAATAATATTCAGATTTGCCCACAGAAGTGATTCTGAGGCTAGATCTTGCCCTCGAGGGTTAGATCTAGCTCAGATCTTAAAAAAAAATTCTGAGAAAACCCTGTAACCTGCAAAACCAAACAGATCCCAAAAACTATATGCACAAAAAAAAAAAAATTTAAACCCTTACAGCCTAGAGAAAATATACAGATTTACAATGTTAATCTACAGATCAAAGGCCCTCATGGCCAGATTTAAACTCATTTCAGCACAGTTTTTAAAAATTTGAAATTTTAAAGAGAGGCACAAGTCTAAAAAGACTCTACAAAACCACTAATTTCGTAAGATAGCTTTGAGAAATTAGGAACAATGGGCTTTTTCAGATTTACGAAATCTGAGAGTCGGCTGGTCCAACTGAAAACTTCCCCAGATGCTCAAACCTTTTAAAAAAAAAAAATCCTGCACACTTAGATCTGAACTTTAGATTGATAGAGATTTAAGAAAATAAACATGAGATCCTTCAGAAAAATAGATAACTAGTCTTTCTGTTAAATCAAAAATGTCATTTTATGAACTCAGAAAACTGCACAAGATACCTGTATGCAGATTAATCCATAAAGGCCATCAACCATAAAAATGTCAAACAAAGTAGCAGAGTTTAGAAATAAATCACCACATAGATCTGGAAAAGGAACACCAAAGTTTGTAACCCCAAAGTCTTTATGCTTTATTCATCAAAAGGAATCACAAGAGCTTCCAAGAACAAGTGCACGATCCAAAGATCTGATCACTCAAGACTAACAAAGACATCTAATTTATAAGACAAAAATCTTCAACGGCTAATTCGGTTGATCCATGTCAAAATAATCTCGACCGTCGAAAAGATTTAATCATCTTTTAATCTGGACTGTCGAAATTATAAATTTGGGGAAAAAACGAATTTATCATTTAAATCCATTTTAATTAACTCATCAAAATTTTGACTTTGACTTAACCACCTAGACCCAAGGGTCCAAAATTTCTTAAAATTCTCAATATTCCCTTGGCCTGGGGCCTTTAAAAATTCATTTTTTAAGGACCAACGAATTTTACCTTTGAAGAATTTTATACTCACCTAGGACCTAAAATTAATTAAATTTTTGGCTTAGGATTTTTTAATTAATTTGGCCAGAAAATTTAATTAATTGACTGAGAGGGGATTTTAATTATTCTTTCCAACCCTCTTTACATAAGATAATACATTTAGACACATGAAGGGGGAATACCCATTCGTATAGACCCTCAAATAGATACCCAATTCTGCGACTCAAAACATGATCTAGTAGACCAAGTAGCTTGTAATAAAATAATCTAGCCAAATAGCTAGGATTATTCCCAAACTACTTTTACAAGGACTCAATAGAAAACACTAGGACTCACTTAGCATGCTGATGACAAGTCCACCCTAGCTTTGGGGTGAGGCTGGAGGGGAAAACTCTGCCGATAACTTGTGTCGAAAAACACAAGTAAATCAGTGAGACAAAAAACCTCCTAGGATAGAAATCGTCACCAACATATTAAGCTTACCTAGGTTGTTACGAACATGACGGTCTTACTTAGATCATTTACATCATAAACATGCAGAATGGGTTTACATCATTCATAAAACTGTCGACTAATGATGGAATCTGAATGGGGCGACCACGTCGAACATGATGAATCCCATTTGAAAAAATGGGGGCGTACTGCTATGGGGTCGTTGACAAAGTGTGGTCAACAGGTTCAAAATTAATTTGCGGAGCCATATGGCCTCACACGAAGCCGTGCTTGCTACCATGTACTCTGCCTCGTCTGAGCTCAATGCTACGGACTTTTGTTTCCTACTACACCAGGAGGTCATTCCTGATCCGAGACTGAAACAGTACCAGCTGGTACTTTTCCAATCTACTGTGCTTCCAGCCCAGTCAGCATCTGTGAACCCACTTAACTGAATTTCATTTTCCTTCATGTAATTTAGCCCATACTCGACTATCCCTCTCAAGTATCTGAGAATATGTTTAGCTGTTGCCCAGTGACCCCTCCATGGTTCCACCATGAACTGACTGAGGGTATTCACTACATAGAAGATGTCTGGTCTTGTATTGACCAGATACATCAATGACCTGATGAGCTGTCCGTACAAGGTGGGATCAGCCTCATCATCCTCTGATGTGTCTATCTTCTTCCAGTTAGTGATCATTGGCGTAGCCATGGGTCTACAGTCTTCCATCTAGAATCTTTTCAGAATCTTTGTCGTGTATCTTCCTTGCCCTAGGAAGATTTCTCCTTCATGCTGCCAAACTTCTAATCCAAGAAAATAGTGCATCCATCCCAGGTCCCTCATGTCAAATTCTGTTGCCAGATTCTCCTTGCAGTCCATGATGAGCTTGGATGACCAAGTCAAAAACAAGTCATCCACATACAAAACAAGAATAAGTGGCTCATCTCCTACTCTCAAGTAGTATAAGTTGGATCTATGACACTCTTGACGAACCCCATCTTCTGCAAGTAGCCATCAATCCGACCATACCATGCCCTAGGGGCTTGTTTCAAGCCACACAAGGCTTTCTTAAGTCTGCAAACATGAGTCTTCTGTTGATGTGTCTCAAAGCCCTCTAGCTGCTCTATGTACACTTCCTCCTCTATCACACCATTCAAGAACGCAGTCTTGACATCCATCTGGTGAATCTCCCATTGCATCTGTGTTGCCAAAGAGATGATGGATCTAATAGAAGTGTATCGTGCTACAGGAGCAAAGGTTTCTTCCTAGTCAATGCTTTCTTTCTGGGCATACCCCTTTGCTACAAATCTTGCTTTGATTTTCTCTATGCTACCATCTGCAACATATTTGATCTTGTAGATCCACCTGGATCTTACAACAAATCTGTCATGTGGTCTAGGGACTACTTCCCAGACATCATTTGTCATGATGGAGCTATACTCCTCCACCATGGCATCTACCCATACCTGATGCTGAGCTGCTTCCCGAAAGGTAGAGGGCTCTCCAACCTGAGCTACCAGTGCCTGATATATGTCAGGTTGTTTCCTTATCCGTTTCCCTTCTCTAGGTGTTCCAAAAAATCCTTCTGCATCTCTAAGAATCTATTGAAGTTCTCCGCTCGGTCTCCCATCAGTGGTGGGTGGTCTCACTTGTTCTTCCTCCTGTTCTTCGTCGGAGGAGCTTCCTTCAGAACAATTGTGCCTAGGAGAGGCACTGGACCTCTCCTCCAGAGGTCGTTGAGGCTATACCAGTGGATCTTCCTCAATCTGCGTATCTGTGGCCATCTCTCGAGATTTCCTAAAGGCTCTTTCTTCAAGGAATTTGATATCCCTTCTTACCACGACTTTCCTGCTCTTTGGAATATAGATGCGGTATGCCTTTGCATTCACACTGTAGCCCATCAGAAAACCCTTTTTTGCAGTTTGATCTAGTTTCTTCCTCTTTTCCTCTGGAACATGGCAGTATGCTACGCTGCCAAATATCCTGATGTGGCTCACTTTAGGCTTGCTGCCTGTGAACACACTTTTGGGAGTCACCTTCCCCAAAGCCCTATTTGGAACTCTGTTCTGAATATAGATTGTTGTGTTGCAGGCCTCTGCCCATAAGAATTTGGGAATTTCCTCGTCGTACAACATTGCCCTTGGAGCTTCTATTATGGTCTGATTCTTCCATTCTGCAACTCCATTTTGTTATGGATTATAGAGAGTTGTCCATTCTCTCTTGATGCCTTCTTGCGCATAGAAATTTGTGAAGTCTTTATCGATATATTCTCCACTGTTATCTTACCTTAACTTCTTGATCTTCTTTCCTATATAGTTCTCCACCAATGCTTTGAAATCTTTAAACCGATTAAAGACTTCATCTTTGGTCTTCAGAAAATAGATCCAAGTTTTCCTGAAATAATCATCAATGAAGGTGGCAAAATATTTTGCCCCGCTGAGAGTTGTTGTAGACATCGAACCACAAATGTCAGAGTCTATTAACTCTAATACACCTTTGGCTCTGTTGCTTCTTCTTGGAAACACTGCCTTAACGTACTTCCCTAGTATGCATCCTCTGCAAACATCGTGTTTCTTTGTGCTGAGTTCAGGAGCCCCTATGATAGTATTTTTGAGAATCCCCAAGGCTCCATGATGTAGATGCCCCATCCTTCTATGCCATAACTCATTCAGATCTTTGTCGTCTGTACTGTCGTTCAGGGCCACCGGAGATTCAAGCTGAAGCTTATACAGCTTGTGACTCCTTACTCCAATTTGTGCCTTTTTATTCCAGTTAGGATGTTTGACATATATTTTTTCTTGAATAAAGTATACATCATAGCCCTTGTTCTAAAGTTGAGACACCGAGAGTAAGTTCATCCCCAACCCTTGTACATGTAGAACATTCGTGGCTCAAATCTTGTGGCCATCTTATGTCTGAAAGGTTACAGTACCTCTCCCGATGGGGGTACATTTTCCTTTGTTTCCCATAGTTATTTGGAAATTCATCTGCTCCCCTTGATAGCTCGAAAAACATTCTAGAACACTCGTCATGTGAGCAGATGCTCGACTGTCAATATACCAAACTTCAGGAGGAGTTGTGCTTAACACACATGCAAGATCCTCCTCTAGTATGGATGCCAGCACTTTCATGTCATGTTCCCTTTGCATTTCTGCATGCTCTGGAGGACTGCGTGAGTCCTTTTGGTTGCATGAACCCTTCCCTTAGTTCATGTTAGATTTTCCCTTCCTATCAATTGTGTTGCCCCTTCAAGTCTGCAATTGCTCTGATACCATGTAGAAATTTCTGAATCTTAATTCTTATGCAAAAATTATTACTGTTAATCTGGTTAAGCTTCTCCTACTTATACAAGTTATTAACTGAATAAATTCAAGTTAACATCAAAGAAAAACACATAATAGATCTCTACCAATTCAGATCTAGAATAAGCATATGCACACATAGACACAGTGACACAGTTATTTCTGGACAAACTGTCCCCGGAAAAACCCAATGTGGGAAAATCGGTCTCTGGCTGTTGGAGGGTTCTATTATTCAGAATATTTCTGAATACACAACTCTGGTTTCTAGATCTGGAAAACCCTATAGAGAAAACTCTAGATCTGTAGCTCCTGGTTGATCCAAGACCAAAAATATTGACTAATCCACACCCTTAAACGGGATCTACAAAACTCAACCAGATCTGCTACTGCCGTCTATTGTTGCTACTGTTGCCGTCGCTGCTGCCTTTTTTTGCGCTGTCCTTGTTGATCTCTTCTCTGATTCTTGTGTATTCTAGTCCCTAGGATCAGATCATCCCCATGGTCTAAATTCCCCTCTCTGCAACTGAAACACTTTTGAGAATTCTTAGCAACCCTGCCCTAGAATCTCAATTTAGCTTCAGTGCTCTGCCTCCATGTGTGTTTTACAAATAAAACCAAGCCTTTCCTTTATACTTTTCTCGTTGACAAATCAACGGCCAAAATTAAATCTTTAATCAATGGCTAAGATTAAAAGAAAGCTTGATCCATGTGACTTAAGATAATTTCATCACATGTTTAATTAAATTCACTTTAATTATTTTATTTCCTAAGTTTTAACTTAGAAAGTACATTAAAATAATTAATTAACTTAATATCTCCTAAACCAGATGAAATTTTCCAAAACCATTTCTGGGTTTTGTAGATCCAGTGTACTCTAGTCCCTCCACAAAGTTTGGGAACTAGAACGCAACTGATGCCACCCCAAATACACAAAATATCAACACTAAAGAGGCAAGTGCAACCTTCAACATTCTCCTTTCCGTGTATTCTTTGTTTGTGGCTTTTTTCTTTTCTCCTACTCTTTCCCATTCCTTCTTCTCCTTCATTTAATTGCAAGTTGTTCATACAAGATTTGGGGAAAATGATGTTCTTGTGGTTTATCGTTCCATTTTTGCTTCTCATGGTGTTGGTGAGAAATTAGCATCAAAGGGAAGAAATGGAAGAAGGGGATGGAGGTCACACCCATACTAATCCAATGTATGACGATAAGGAAGCGTTTGAAAGGGAATAAGATAAAGAGGGCAATGAATGTGGAAAAGGTTTACCGGCATCCTTGTTGAGATATGTCACAAAAATTGAGGGGGCAGAGGTAGTGCAACCACAATCAAGAGGGCATAGAAATTTAGTGGTTGCACCACCTCTAACAACATGGGTGCTCTCATAGGTGGTGAACACTTCTTCCACAAAGAGGTCATTGGAGAACCTACAGTTTAATCCACAAAGTCAGAAGAAAGAGGCTAAATTTAAACTAGTCAAAGAGCTCGGTTTATATTCATTACAAATTGCAATTGTTGTCACATTACTAGGAGGAGGCAAAGACAAATAAAGACTTGATGGTTTGGGACAAAAATCTAGAGAATATTGGAGGATTGAGTGTTGCATTTATAGCAAGTGGAAGACGCACTTATGGATGATTATGATAGTGTTGAGATACCACCCCATCCAATGCAATGGTTCCCATGCCCATGACTCAAACTACAACATCCCAACACTCGAACTATAACAACAACAACTTCATCTTTAGTTCTAAAACTTCCACTTCCACCTACTTCACTACCACCATGCGGAGGATGCACTTATGGATGATTATGATAGTGTTGAGATACCACCCCATCCAATGCAACGGTTCCCATGCCCATCACTCAAACTATAACATCCCAACACTCGAATTATAACAACAACAACTTCATCTTTAGTTCCACAACTTCCACTTCCACCTACTTCACTACCACCATGTGGAGGCCCACAAAAAAGTGGTGGGGATGTAAAGAGGAAAGAATAGTAGATAGAATCATAGAGATTAGAAAATTATTTCTCCTTTTTCACAACTTTATTTGGTATAAATGATATATTAGCGTTTTGGACATTTCAACCACCATACTTTAATGTCTAAATGGCCTATTTTGTAAACATTACCAATGTTGATAACATCATCGATTTTTCAATGATGTGCCAAAAAATCACAATATTTTTGGCCAACTAATTTTTCAGCCCAAAAAAATCGCAATTTTTTCCTTCAGCGAATTTTTGCGACTATTTTCCGATTCTTGCCAATTTTTTCGATTTTTTCCTGATTTTACAAAAAATGAATATATTTTGTATTTTTTAATGTTTGTCGAAGTTTGCCGATTTTTGCCAACTTTTGCCGATGGTTTCAAGAAGACGTTTTACGGACCCTCACTGATTTTTTGTTGATGCCAATGTTATCAACACTGAACATTACTATTTGGTCATGATGATAGTTATTAGATAACCTATCCAAAAGATAAGTTAATGGTCTACATTTTATCATATGGCTTAAGAATTTGTATGTTTGTTTGCAATTGCTAGAATATAGACAATTGATGCTCGAATGGTTAAACATGAATGTACTATGAATGCAATTTCTATCATCATCGATGTACAAATATGCATATTTTATTATTTTAAAGTTCTTTGACCTCCCAAGTCTCTCCTCAGGAGCTTTAGGGCATGGTGGTGCAAAGAGTAGTGAGGCTGATTGAGAATTGGATTACTAAACCTTGGGCATTAGTGACCAGGTTCCATAACTTCAACAAAGTACTTATGACCATTAATGTTTATTATTTCTTCTATTAGGTACCTCATATGACTACATAATAAGAATTTAAAAGAGCCTCGAGAAATTTAGGCCAACAACTTTTCGCACAAAGGTTTTCATAGAGTAAACCAAGAGCTATATTGCTCCATGAGAAACTAGGAGGAATAAGAATCACCAAAACTCACTCAAAATGCCAAGATTTGTGTGCTAAGATGATTACCGAAGCCATGGAATGCAAAGAACTATGGAAGGTGATACTAAGAAGTCACATTTCACTAGGATCTTCTCATGGAAAAAAAAAATTGGCAAGGATTTAACCTTAAAACTCTAATCATCAAACCAAATTGTGGTTAAAATCAAAGGCTCTTTTGTTCCTTAGGTATTCTGCAATCCATTGAAAACAGTCAAACCATTCTTTAGTGGAAGGAACAATTCCTTTTATTAAGGGTCTCTTCTACTGACCAGTCCAATTGGTGGATTCCAATTTTGGCTCATGAAGGGAAACTCCTAGCCAAGATTCCCTAGTTCTCGATCCTTAGATTTTTCAAAAAGGTATTAACTCGATTAGGGTTTTGCTTGATAGCTAGGAAATTTCATGGGTGCCATGGCCTAATATGAAGGCTCAATTTAAGTGGTCAAGCCTGACAATATTATGTTGGATAGGGTCAAAAAACTAATTCTAAGTACACTCTTTCTAGGCCCTGTGAAAATTCCTTGATTGCAATTACTCCTAACTGTTTTGCAGTTTATTTGTTAGATATCATTTTTTGGGATTCAACTGCGTTAAGTAAGTCATTCAACTATGACCATTTCCATGAGAGGTAGTCATAACTGACTAATTTCTCATGATTTTTGAAACATCGATAAACTCACAATTGCAATCTTCACCAAAAATAAAATATGCTACAGAAAATAAACTGGAACCTAAGAAAATTATGCATACACTCAATAAAATAGACACAAATATTTTTGGACTAATAGTCCCCAGAAAAACCCCGAAGGGAAAACCAGTGCAGCAAATGAAGATTTATTTTATTATTATATAGCAGTAAAAATATGAGTACAATAATTTGGATACCTAACTAGCAATCCTCTAGCAAATAATATAGCCAAAGTAATTTGGAGAAAAAATTCTCCCTCTGCAAAATACTTTGCCTCCCTCATGTTGTCTCCTCGCTACTCGCATTGTTGGTCTGTGCAGTTCGTACTATTGAGATTTTGGGGTAGCATCGGATGTGCTCTAGCTCCGAAACTTTGTGGAGGGGATGGAACCCATGAGAATCCAAGACCCAGAAATAGTTTGGAGAAATTCCATCTGGTGTAAAAGTTATTCAAATAATTAAATTTTGTAATGGGGACCCTAAGTCTAACTTATGGAAATTGAAAAATTAAAGTGAATTAATTTACACATGTGATGAGAACTTTTTAAGTGACGTTGATCAAGCTTCTTTTAATCTTAGTTGTTGATTAGTGATTAGATCACAGTCGTTGATTTGTCAACGAGAAATGTATAAAGGAAGGGCTTGGGGTTAGTTGGAGAACGCACACAGAATCTAAGAGATCGAATTCTTCTAACAGAGCAGTGCTCGGATGAAGATCAGATCTGAGTGATTCAGAGAAGCAGTGAGGGGCAGATGCAGTGATTGGTCAAGAGGACCAAGAGCACGACGCAGAGCAAGGGCAGCAGAGACACAGTGGAGGCAGTGCAACCATCAAAGGGTGTGATGTAGTCCCTAGAGAGGGTGACACAGGCCCACACAGGGGAAGTGCATCTCCTCCAAGGAAAACTCTAAAATTCACTGGAAGTTGGGGTTTCTAAGCTACTGGCAAAGCTGAAACCAGATCTGAGAGAAGCTAATCAGTGCAGAGCTAGGGTGACGCAGTCCCTCAACCATGGCCACGCAACCTTACGCAATGGCAGCGTAGAGACTGCGCAAAGCTAGATGGGGTTTCACCAGTGGCTCATTCGGATCAGCCGAGACTTGCAGGTGTGAGGTATCTCTCACATTTTTCCAGTGTTACACGGGGACTCGCCCCCTCGCCTAGGAGTCTAGAATCCTCGCCCCCCTCACGCTCCGGGGTCTTGGGGACTTCTAGGGGACGTTTCCTCAGATTGAGGGGTCAAGGGTGCTCTAGGGGGCATGAAGGGGGCAAGAGGGGGCGTGAGGGGATGGGAGGGGCATGAGGGGACGGGAGGGGGCATGTGGGCCACACAATTAAATAATAATAATTTTTAAATGAAAAAAATAAAAAAATATTATAATAATCGATTGTTTAATTAAATTAATTTTTAGATTTCATTTGTTTTCAGTGTATCATTGTATCATCCGCACTTAGCACTTTCCGCCCAACCCTTAGCACTTGCCGCAGCCGCGGGAAGAAACCCGCAACAGCGCGCAGTCGGAAGAAGGTATGTTTTATGTTTTATGTTTCACTGTTTCAAACATAACTTTAAACTTATTTGCTTTTAAGTTTTAATATTTATGTTTCAGACTTGAGTTGTAAACTTCAGTTTAAAGTTTATTTTGAATCTTGATATAATATTATATATGTCATGACTCATATGATATCTTAAATTTTATTTCCATTGTGGATTGTTAATAGTTACATTAATGATTATACAGTTACAAAGTTACATGCGAATCTATGATGCATGTTTTAACTTTTAACTTTTAAATTTGTTTCAGTTAGATGATTCATCATTCATCGATTTATAATTTTTAGATTTTATCATTTATGATTTATCTTTCATGATGTAAGTGTATGATGACTGTATATACATTACTTGCAAAAATGAAAAATACAGTTGCATTATAAATATTTATTACTAAATTTTCAATGATATATCATATATAATATTATAATATTATATATATTTTTATATTTTATAATTTTTATGAGCCCGACGTCCCCCCATGTTTCCTGAAAATTGGTAGGGAACTTTTACCTCGACGCTCCCTCGCCCCCTCGCTCCCACCTCCAGGGGACTTGGTGAAACATTGCATTTTTCTCTGTAGCCAAGGTTTTCTCTGTTGGGTGAGCCAGTTTATGGCAACCTAGATGTACTTAGATTATTGCTTCTTAATAGTAATAAACCCTCAAATCTGCTGCATCGGTTTTCCCGCTTTGGGTTTTTCCGAGGACATTTATCCAAAAAAATTGTGTGTCCTTTGTCATATGTGTGTGATGTTCAGTAAATGATTTGTATTTGTGTAGGTTGCTAGTTGTGTTTACTTTGAAGTTTTTTCTAAATATTTCAGTTACACAACTTAGTGTATAATAAAACAAGTAGGAGAAGTAAATCAATATTTAGCAGAAGGATTTTTGTGCTTAGAAATCTTCACACGTACAAACTCTGGAACTGCTACAAACTGAGTCATCTAGCCTTTGTGAAAAATCCTATATCTAGATTCCTACTACAACAAATTTGAATTACTTCTCCTATTATGTTTCATAATTATTTCATTACAGTGAGATAATAAGTAATTTCTGAAGCAGTCTACAAAAATAATGTTGCGGAATAAATCTAAGTGCTGAAACAATCTGAACAAAATGCAATGAAAAACATCCACATTTGACACAATTATTTTTGGATTAAGTCCCCGGAAAAACCCAACTCGGGAAAACCGGTGCAGTAGATCTGAGGGTTTTATATTATTAAGTAGCAATATCTTGAGTACAACTAGGGTGCCAATATCCGGCAAACCCTTCAGATAAATCTAGATAGCGAATGTAAATGTGAGATATCCCTCACTCTAAAAGTCTTCGGTTGATCTAAACAGCGCTGGTGAAACCCCTCTCTACCTCTGCGTGAGTGCCTACGCTGGAACTGCGTAAGCCTGCGTGGGCAAGCCTGAGAAACTGCGTCACTTCTCTCTACAACTGATCAAGCTTATCTGAGACTAGAATTTGGCCCTCCTGGCTCATAAACCCCAACCTCTAGCTATCTTCGGACTGACTCTAGAAGACACTGCGCTGCTTCTACGTGATTCCCTTCAGGGACTGCGTCATCCCTTCAGAAAACTGTGTTGCCTCTCTTTGCGTCACTACTGCCTCTCTTTGCGTCACTACTGCCTCTCTCTGAAATGTACTCCTAGTCCTCCTAACCAGTTACTGCTTCTGCCCCTCTCTGAATCTAATCACTGAATTAAAATCACTTAGCAAACCCTGCCCTAGTGATTTGATTCTGACCAAAAGTTGTCTCCTCACACAAACTCAAAAATGCCAAATGCTCAATGTGTTTTCCATAGGCCCCTCACCCTCCTCCTTATATTCTTCCGTTGACCCTTCAATGGCCAAGATTAAAACATGATCAAGGGCTAATTTTAACTTAGAGGTGATCCATGACTCTATCTAGAAGATTCACACTTAATTTAATTAATACCCTTTAATTAATCAGCTTCCCTAAGTTTAGACTTAGGAAAACATTAAAAAAAGATTAATTATTTTAATTAAACCATCTCTAAGTGGAATTTTCCAAAACCATTTCTAGGTTTTATGGAATACATGTGTCCTAGCCTATATACAAAGTTACAAGGCTAGAGCACATCTGATGCTACCATAAATCAACAGCCTTCCCTTGCCACTGGAAAAATTCGCTTTGCCTTCTGAAATGTCTTTTTGGCCTCCAACAACTAATCCAAACCTTTTATTACAAATCACTTGGTCTACTAGATCATATTGTGTCACAGATGAGTTGTGTGTATTAAGGTCTATCCAAATGTGTATTCCCCTTTGAGGGTTGTGTTGTGGCTCATTTGCATTTACCTTTGCAATATTTTTCAAAACACCAAAAACGCATATATGATAGAAAATGTAAAATTTTGTGTCGTAGAAGAATTTTGATTTATATGTCAGTACATTAACATTACGTGATGAGATGTCAAGGTGGGTCGAGTCGGGCTCATTCATGTGCAGAAAAGTTCAAGAGTCGGACCGATGTGCACGTTCAAAACATTACACACTAGACAGGGTCGAGTCGGGCTCATTCGCAAGCTCAAGGGGGACTAGCACAGCAAAACACCGGATAAGCTCAAGAGGGACTAGCGCGGCAGAACACCAGATAAGCTCAGGAGGGACTAGTGCGGCAGAACACCGAATAAGCTCAGGAGGGTTACACCGTGGAGAAAACAAACTAGTTTCCCGAAGACGAAGAAATGGCGCATTTCCCTTAAAAACTTAGGAGTTTCGGAGGAGGCGCGAAGGGAGAAACAAATGGTCAAGATCAAAGCACAGAACTAGATCGGAGATATGGACAGCGGAGATCATATCGCATATCGCATTCGGTAAAGGATACACATTTGTAATATGGTTAAACTTGCGATATTGCGATGCGATGCGATCGCATATCGCACATCGCAAGGTTTGGAGGAAAGGCACTAAAGGAATGTTATGATCGCCGAAGTGCAAGGAGCGTTAAATTTCCATTTCGCCGATTGCAATTTGCGATTGGCCCCACCTCTACTTTCCACATCACCTTCTGCCCATCGCACTTCGCACATCGCACATTTTAACACTTACCTTCCATGTCTCATAACAAATCTGTCGATTTGCGATTGCGATTGGCCCCACCTCTGCTTGCCACGTCACCTTGCGCCCGTCGCACATCGCACAGTTTAACACTTACCTTCCATGTCTCATAACAAATCTGTCGATTTGTGATTGCGATTAGCCCCACCTATGCTTGCCACGTCACCTTCCGCCCGTCGCACTTCGCACATCACACATTTTAACACTTACCTTCCATGTCTCATAACAAAATCCCCGATCTGCGATTTGTGGGTGGATGCGATGCAGTTTCAAAGGTGAACTCCGAAGGTTTTCAAATCCAAAGGTAAGGCATTTTTGGTGTTAAATCGCATCAGAGGAAGAAAGGAGGATTATAATGTAAAGTCAGTGAAACGCCAGAATGCAATAGAAAGCGGACGCGATGCGTTATCCAAAGGTGAGAAGAATATGGTTCAAGTCCAAGTCTTGCGGCGGTTGACGAAGAGAACACGGAACGCTACAAGCACACACAGAGGCATAGGCAGAGTCAAGCAGAAGAGCATATAGTGGCACTGTGGGAAGCTCAACAACTGGGTCAAGTCGGGCACTGAGGCGTTGTTATAGAATTGTGCAACTACCGCGTAATAACCAGAAAGGACACCTCAGCACTTCGAGGGGACGCATCAACAACATCAGATTTAGCAAAACGAACGATATTTCTAGTTTCAATTTGTTTTCTTGGTATGATTGCATAAGTAATCTTAACAGTTTAGGTAGTCGAGTAGTTTCCTACACCTGTTGATGTTGATATGTCTTCCTAGTTTCGCTCTGTGTTTATTCCTCTTCGAATGTAGTGAAGTAATGTAGATGCGGATCTCTTTTTACATCTGTAAATAAGAGTTAAACAATCCTTAATGTGCGCTCCTTCACTCCATCTCTTCTCCCTTCACAAATTCTCTCTAAAATTTAAAAGTAATAGATTATGTGTTTACAGCATATTATTTTCAGTTTCCCCTCTCTTCAAAAAGCTCCTGATGAAACTTTAAAGTAATAGATTCTGTGTTTACAACATATTATTTCGAGTTTCCTCTCTCTCCATGAATTTCCTCTGAAACTTAAAAGTGGTAGATTCTGTGTTTTTAGCATATCATTTTGAGTTTTCCTTACAGTTCTTCTTTTCATTTCATTCAAATATCAGCAGTTTATGGCATTGTGAAGGCTTTCATTATATCAGATTATTGAGGGTATTAAGTAATTAAATTCCAAAGGGGTTAAACAAAGGGCATTTGATATTGTAATTTCAACATACATTTATAAAATGTCTTAAGCACGGATTCCTTACCACAACCAAGGGATTGTTTCTTGAGATACAACATTTTATGGCGCCGTTGTCGGGGACGAAGAAACGAAATTTATTTTCCCTGGGTTTTTCACATTATTTCCTCTGGTTGTTCAGTGAGGATGAAATATTTGGCTTTGTTTGTCATTTTCAAAATTCTGGCTTTCAAAAGGCCTCACACGAGGTCAGATACCTCATAGCAGATAGTCCCTACTTTGACAGATCCAAAAAGATTAGTTTCTAAAAAGGCTCAAAAACCTGAAACTCCTTCAACACCTGATCCTACATTGTTTGCTCCTGACAGTGGTTCTCATAACCCTTTGTTTGAAGATATTTCAAAGGAACTCTCTTTCTTGGAACAAGATTCTCCTTCCACACCCATTCATTTTCAAGAACCTAAGTTAGAAGAACATTATTTCGAGTCTGTTTCTTTTACCTTCACTCAAGCTCAACCAAATATAGTTGTTGGTTCTTCTGCCATTGTTCATCAACCCACTCCCATATCAATCTTCTCACCACCTTCATTCACTTTCATAGCAGGTTCATCAACCTCAACTACCCAAGGAATAGTTAACCAAGGTGTAAATATGGCAGCACCAGCTTTCTCAATGAATAGATATGCACCACTAAATCTTGCGCAACCAATGAATGCCATGCCTCAAGAATACCTCAAATCACTTCCTCGTTTCACTGGAGAAGATGAAGTAACTGCAAAACAACATTTACCCTTGTTTTGCACTTTTGCTGAGAATTTAAATGTGGAACATCTTGATGTTGTGATGAGACTATTTGTGCAGTCTCTAAATGGAGAGGCTAGAAAATGGTTCAAAGGTTTACCAAATGGTTCAATAAATAACTGAGAAGAGTTAGAAACTCAATTTACTCAAAGATGGGGAGAAAAGAGAGATTATGGTTACTCATTGACAAAGTTTAATGCAATTAAAAGGAAGCATAATGAAAACATTTCTGAGTTTGTAAAAAGATTCAACAAATTGTACAATAGTTTACCTATAGAGATGAAGCCCCTCTCCCCCCCCCCCCTTTGTAGGGGCAAAGATAGCTTTTGTTGGGGCTTTTGAAGCTAATTTTAGCTTTACATTGAGAGAGAGAAGAGCCCCTACTCTTGAGCAGATACAAACAGATGCTTTAGAGATTGAAGCTAATATGACTGCTGTTGGAAAGGCGAAAGGGAAACAGCCAATCCAAGAGAAGGGAAAAGAAAAAGAAGAATCATCACAAGATTTAAAAATTGAAGATATGACACAGGTGATAAAAAAATCTGACAAATAAACTAACTAAGATGGAATTGGAAAATAAAAACTCCCGAAAGCAAGTACAACAAAACCGAGGGGGGTTTAACCTTCAATTCAGAAGACATCCCCTGCAAATCTTGCAGAGGGAAAGAAGAGATCAAGATCAGGTTCAAGCACCATTGTATATAGAAGCAACACCTGGAGAACCAGCAAAAGATGACCAAAGGGAGGCCGAGGATCAGGTATCTGCTATGTATACAATAGAAGAGGATGAAGAGGAAGATTGTGAGGGAGAATCTGTTGAAGCTAAAGTATCTTTTGATCAAGATTATGGATGAATATTGTAGGCAATTCACAGATTTCATACAAGCTGAGTTACATAAAAAGTATGATTTAAGGTCTAAAAAGAGATCTAGAGTGCAGGATAATTGAGGTGAACAACAAAGTTCCATTCCTCCTCCAATGGCGACTCCACAACAAAAGGACCCTGCAAAATAGGTCAGTAATGGGAAACAACCCCGTAAATTCACTTAATAGAAAAAATGTGCAACAGGGTGAATCTTCCCAGAACAAATCAGTTGACACTAATATTTTGGAGAGCGTCGTTCCTGTACCCGAACAAGCGGCAAATTCTAGAAAGAGTGAAGAAGAACCTGAAAAGAATGTTAAGCAAACTCATGCTTTAAGTTTGGCAAAAGAGTTGGAGAAGGTTAAAATTCAAGTACCTCTTCTAGAATTAGCTAAAATACCAGCTTACAAGAAAGAATTGGACAAGGCACATCAGAGAAAGAGCCTATGGATTTTCTTGTGAGTAGGCAGGTTCTTAAGATGGATTTCACCGAAGACATTTGACGCCATGCAGCATCCTGTGTATCATATCCCTAACCCTATCCCTTGTAAATTTTGTTTAAGTAGTTTTATTTCATGAATAAATTGTTATTTATGTTTCCTAGAATAAATGTCCATTTCTGTACTTGATTTTATTTGATATTATTTTGAATGGATATTGCTAATATATATCTTTGGTCGGTGAATGCAGATTCCAGGTTCTTGCACACTATAACTTTATATCTAGCACGCAACCCCATATGGAGCCAAATATTGACCACTGGAGTGGCACCTGATGATAATGAGAAGACTCCATGCCCAAGGATGAACCAAAAGACATTTGTACCACGGGATATCATCAAATATCATCAATTCAAAAAGGTTTTTAAACTCTACTTCTACTTCTTGTCATTTTCTCTTGTACCCAGTTTCCACGCCCTACGGGGAATTGTAATAAGTGATGCTAGTAATGATGAGTTTTGAGTCAATATTGAGTCTATAATAGGCCTAGGTAGCCTAGGACCTTGCCAACAAGTGAGTATTACTTTGGGAGGTTTTTTTTACTTGGTTAATTATCATCTCCCTACCAGGAGTTAATAATTAATTGAGTTTTTTCCTCCAATTTCACCCCAAAGCCGGAGTACAGCTTAATGGTGAAGCCTTGGGTGAATCCTAGTGTCTAGAGTCAATGTATATTACCATATTAGATCACACAAAAAAATTCGTAGAATTTGGTTAGGTCTAGGTAGTGATTTTTTAATTTTTTAGATTTCCCGCAAGTCGAAAATTGTAATAAAAATTGTAATTGAATTGTAATAAGTGTTGTTTAGAGAAGTTATATGGGGTATGAGTAATCAAAATTACACCTCACGCTCAACTTTCTACTATGACACACTTTGACGGGTTAAAAATGTGTTTTGAACCCTCAAAACCCACTTTTCCTAAGTTTAGTGGGAAATCTGGCAATTAATTAAGCCAGAAATTAAATAAATGCAGAAAAATAAATATCCACACATGCTAAATGAGGTGGAAAATTATGGAGGAGTTAAAGTGAAGTCCCAAGATGATGTGGAGTCCTAAAATCAAGGAAAAAACATGTGCTCAAATAAAATTGAATTTCCGGCATTAAATGAGAGTTGCTTACTTGGAAATTCGAATTTGTGAAGTTAGTGCATATTTGGGAGGATTTGGGAGAATATTTAGTGGAGATTTTTGTGGGAAATTGTCCCCACATGGGTTACCAACCATATACACATGTCATTCCATCATAAAATTCGAATTTGACACATAAGGGGAGAAGAAAACGATGTCCAGTTGCCAAAATTCGAATTTTACACTTGGCATTGGAGCTCCACTTACCAAAATCGAATTTGCCTTGACATCTCCTCCCTCTCACCACTTGGCATATGGTTCTTCATTGGGATTTGCTCCCAACTTTCTATATAATGGAGCCATGGGCTCTCATATAGATATTGGTTTACTAGCTATTGTACTTGCGGAAGCGCTGCTGCCTTGTACACTTTCAAAAATATCAATAAATATTTTGGGGTTTCATTCATGAGGTGTTCCTCCTTTTGGAGTGTGATGAATTGTTGATCATTGGTATAATTCCTTTTACTCATGCTTTGATCTAATTTGTTTCCATATGCTCTTATAGATTTGTTAATGTAGAGTTATCTTACATTGACATTTGATTAAGGAGTATGCTCTAGGTATAGAATGCTCTAGTTGGTTTCAAATAAATCTCTAGAGTTTCTTATCATTGTTTATTGCTAGATCTATATGGAACTAATTATTGATTGAAGTTTTGTAGGGGGAACATCTTGTTAGGATCAAAGAATCAAGTGTTGGGGGAAGTCTTTGGAAAGACCAACCCACTCTTGATACATTCTCAAAGAAACTCTCATTTGTTCTTTGAACCTTCATAGTCTTATCTTACAAAGTGGTTTTGCAGGGATTTTGGGACATAGCTTGTATACAAGCCGAATACTTCTAAATTTGAATATATTTTAAAACATTATATTTCATTGCTTTCATTTGCTATCTAAGAGCTTGAAGATGACTAAACAAAGACGAGAGTTTACTCGAACTCTTCGGCTTAGCCCTTTGTAAATTGTTGTGCAATATTTTGAAATTTTATCTATCTAATAATTGATTGGTTTTGTAGCCCTTTTTCTGAACCTTTTCTTGTGACAACTTGAGTGGACAACTACAGGAAATTACTAACAAGTTGTTGCAGGACCTTTGGACTACGAATCACCCTGTCCAACCTGTCCAACCCTGCGTATCACCCTGTATGGCCCATAAAAACGAGGCTTGAGCTTCTCAACTCCCTTCTGCTTTAGTGACGACTGTCGGTATGGCTGAAAACATAGGTAGACGAGGTCTCCTACCTCAAACTGTCTCTCCATTCGATCCTTGTTGGCATACAGCTTCTGCTGGTTCTGCGCTGTAGCCATGTTATCCTTGAGAGCTCGGAGAATGCCCTAACTCTCTTGGATCCAATCTTTGGCTCTCGGAGCCTTGCTAGCACCAAATATCACATCAGTAAAAGATAAAGAATGGTATCCATACAAAGCATAGAACGGAGACATATCGATGGACATGTGATGTGTGTTGTTGTAGCAGTACTCCCCTAGATGCAGCCACTTCAGCCACGCTCTCTGCTGCCCACTAACATAGTTACGCAAGTAGCCCTCCAGCCACTTGTTAACTATCTCTGTCTGCCCTTCTGTCTGTGGGTGGTAGCTGGTGCTCGGTGTCAACTCTGTCCCTACCAACAGGAAAAGCTCCTGCCAGAGTTCGCCCATAAAGCGGTTGTCCCTGTCATTGATGATGGTCTTGGGAAGAACATGTAATTTGAAGATCTCTCTGAAGAACAGCTCCGCCACCTGTGCTGCTGAATAGTGTGCGGATATGGCAAAAAAGTGTTTGTACTTCGTCAGCCGATCAATGACGACGTATATACAGTCCTTGCCCTGCACTATGGGCAAACCTGTGATGAAATCCATCGAAATGCTCTCCCATTTCCCCTTTGGAATGGGAAGAGGCTGCAACAACCCTGCAGGATGGTTCATCTCTCCCTTGTTTCTCTGGAAAACCTCGCACTCCTTGATATGCTGGAGCACGTCCTCCTTGAGGCCCTTCCATGAGAACCTCTCTTTGATGGCCTGGTAGGTTTTGGTAAACCCTTGATGGCCGGACAATGGTGAGTCATGTCACACCTGAAGTATCTTCGTCTTGAGTTGGGAGCCCTCAGTTAAGAAGATCCTATCTCTGTAGTAGATGATCTCATCTATCACCCTGTATCTGTCATCTGTCACCTGACCATCCAGAACCTCACAGGGAAATCTATCCTTGGAGTACTCCACCAAGAGTCGAGCCCTCCAATCTGTATCCAAACTCATCAGAGACAACGGGGCTGGTCTACGTGAAAGTGCAACGGCTACCACGTTGTTCTTCCCCTTGACATACTCAATGTCAAAGTCATAAGCCTGGATCTGGCAGATCCACTTCTGCTGCCTCTCCTGTAGCTGTTTTTGCTCCAAAAATAACCTGAGGCTGTTGTGATCAGTCCTCACCCTGAACCTGTTACCCACCAAGTATTGTCGGAATTTGGCCAATGCGTGCATAATGGCCAGCATCTCCTTGTCGTATATAGGATACAACCGCTCATGAGGAAGGAGCTTCCGGCTCTCATAGGCTATAGGGTGGCTTCCCTGCATCAAAACTGCGCCGATCCCCTCTCCTGACGCATCACACTCCGAAACAAAAGGCTGCATAAAATCTGGCAATGCAAGCACTGGGCAACTCCTCATAACCTCCTTGAGCCTGTCAAAGGCCTGCTGCGATGTATCTGACCAACGCAATGCCCCCTTCTTCGTCAAATCTGTAAGGGGTGCAACAAGCTAAGAGAAAATCTTGACGAACTTCCTGTAATATGTGCAGATGCCAACAAATCCTCGAATTTCCGTCACGTTTCTCGACTCCGGCCAATCTCTGATGGCCCTGATCTTCTCCTCGTGGACCCTCACTCCATCCACTCCTATGATGTGCCCAAATACAACATCTCCGTCAACCCAAACTCACACTTGGAGAGCTTAGCATAAAACTGTTGCTCCTCCAAGATATGCAGCACTGCCTCTATGTGCTGGAGCTCCCAAGTCCTGCTGTATATCAGTATATCATCGAAAAAGACCAACACAAACTTCCTCAGATGACTGCGGAAGATATGGTTCATGCAAGACTGGAAAGTAGTTGGGGCGTTGGTTAGCCCAAAAGGCATAACCAAGAACTCAAAGTGGCCGTAATGGCACCTGAAAGCGGTCTTGAGAATGTCCTGTTCCCTCACACGCAATGTTTTAAAAAACGGAATCGGTCAGCTACCAGGCCGAGGTAATGACTCGGTAATGACTCCGAATCGGTAATGACTCGGTCGACTCGGTTTCAATGACTCGGTTTTTGTAAAAAATACATTAAATATTAATTTTTTTATACAAAAACATAAATTTAATGATTTTTATTCATGTTTCCAAACACAAAGCATTACAATATAGATAAGTCACAAAAGACAACATATGATCAAAGTAGGCTCATGAATATATCCATTATATCAAAATTGCACCTAGTGCACTGTCCAATACAGGATGATGATATAGAGATCAAAACAAAAAAACATAACCAATGTCACAGGTGACTCCTTTCGACAAGACATCAACCCTCTAGAAGGCCTATGGTAATTCAAAGCATATAAAGAACCGTGGATTAAACCTATAGTGTTAAGTTCTGTGACCTGATTGAAGAGGGTTTCATTGTGTTTTTCTTCAAATAAGAAAGCATTTGCAATTGAGCCACAATAGCCTTCAAACCGAGTTATTAAGTTCCCTATCTACGTTGAGAATTTAACGTGGATCAATTCATGGCATCTTTGTACATTACTTTGAAGGCTTGATTCTAAGTATAAACAAGGTATTTCTGCCCCTCGTTTGAAGCAATTATGGAGGACTTCTTTGCTCAAGTAGAATTGAAGGGTATTTTTCTTCTGTTTCTCTTGACAATGCATCCTTGTTATGAATTTGTTATTCTCATTGTTCCAAAGAAAGTTAAATCCCCTAATCTAAAGAAAAATTCGGCATTTGACATTGTGGTCACTGGACTATGAGGACTTAAAAGGTGACTTCATTTACAACTAGAAGGGTGGTATCCTATCAATGATCGTGAGGAGGACTTGTCCTAGAATTAGAGGCACATCATTATAAAGGATAGTTCTAAGGCCCTCCATAATTTAAGGAAGCCAAGATCTTGTATACATACGTTTGCAAGGTATGAATTGTAGCCTTAAAAAGACAATTAGCGGGCATCCTTTGTGATCTATATCAGTAAAATCAAGGAACCCTATTTTGTGTATAGAAGAAGAGGCCGAGTCCTTATCACTGTTACAATCTCTCTCACACACACACACACAAGTATTATAAGCTAGTTCCATCGAAGCCGACTTGTAAATCAATAATTAATATATATTCATGTCTTTGAAGCATTCATAAAAGGTGCCTTGAAGTCAATGAAAATACAAAATGCAGTTATGAGAAAGGATGGTCTCTTTAGACATCAATTTGAAAATGATTTTTGAAGAATAGTAAAAGCCCTCCATGATGTCATATTGTTGACTAAGCTGCTCATTATCTAGCAGCTGATGTGATTTTAAGAAGGTTTAGTGGCAACCCTTCATGTGATTCTATTTTTGTCTAGCAGCTGAAGCAAAGGAAGTTCATCTAAGAAAAGTATGTAGCTCCTCTATGTTAGCACCTTTGGATAAAGATGATAGTGCCCTTGAAAGTCTGACAAACAGAAGAAGTGCAAGGCACTTTGAAGCAAATCCCTGTAGCAACTTGTATGAACGTAAAATGAGAGGTATGGTCTCTCTCATAGTATGTGTAATGCATTTATTTATTTTTATTTGTTTTAAGGCTCTTTTGATGGAGGGTTTAATTTGAATAAGAACCCTAGATGGCTCATGGAAAACCCTAGCTCACATATGGAACCCTAATTTTTAGGGTTTGTGGATTCTAGGGTATTTAGATGAGGATGATGTTTTGAATTCCATCCTCCATTAGTGTATTAAAACCCTATATTGTATCTCATGCTTTTATGATCACATATTGTTCTTGGTCATTGTCACTAACATCATGTCATCAAGGTACATAGAGGGATTGGTGCTCTTGATTAAATACGAGTTCCATACCCTAATACATGACAAAATTCGATGGAAATATTGCAATAACCCAATCCTGAAATCCTGAAAAACTGATAAGTCTGCTGGATTTTGAATGAGATATAAAATTCTACTTTCTCCATATGAAATCCAATGAGGTTGGAACCACTCTCAAACATCCTGAGTCATTTCATGGTAATGTTAAAAATTTAAGTAAAAGGATGAGGAGAATGTCACTTTTACTTTAAGAATTTAACATTACCATGAAGCTGCTCCAAAAACCAACTCCACAACTCTTCAGAAAACCTCAAACAAACCTAACAGCGGAATAAAATCCAGTTTCAAGTCCACAAAATCCGATTTTTTGGGCCCACCGGCCGGCAGATTTGGCTCGGCCGAGTTAACTCGGGCCAGGCCTGGTCGGCCGGTTTGTTACTGAGCCGGCCGAGCCGGTACAAAAACCGGCCGGCTCAGTAACAAACCGGCCAACCTGGTTGTTTTTGTACCTGGTCGGACCGGCCAGCCTAATGGCTCGGTCGACCAGGCCTGGTCAAAGTCGAAACGGCCGATTTTTAAAACAGAGGCAGGGACTGATCTGGGTATCAGAAATTTGTCCAAGTGAGCAGAGTATTCAGTCTAAGGTGGTTCAATATTTATCTGCCGAATATTTTCTCTGTAAGATATCATTCGCTGAAGAATTAACAAAACCCTTATCTGCTGCACCGGTTTTCCGACATTAGGTTTTTCCAGGGGCAGTTGTCCAAAAATAACTATGGGCATGTCATTGATTAGTGTGCCTATGTTCTCTACTGTTTCTTTCTTTGCATATATAGTTGTGAATGTTACAGTAGTATTTATTTCGATATTTGCTGGATAATTTCTAAATAATAACTTATTGAAATAATAAGTAGGAGAAATAAATCTATCACTGCAACTAGTTGTAAATTTTCACACTCTACCGCACCATGCAGAAATGCAGTCTTCACATCCATCTGATGAAGATTCCATCCTTGCGTAGCAACAAGGGCTATGATAGATCAGATGGTGGTATATCGGGCCACAGGTGAAAATATATCATCATAGTCTACGCCTTCCTTTTGAGAGAAGCCATGGGCAACGAATCTTGCCTTGAACTTTTCAGCACTACCTTCAGATCCATGCTTGATCTTATAGAGCCTTTTCGAGGTGACAACTGCTTTGTCCTCCGGTCTCGGAACCACATCTCAGACATCAATCTTCATAATGGACTCATATTCTTCGTGCATAGCATCCTTCCAGACTTGATGCTTTGCGGCTTCTTCAAGAGATCCAAGCTCAGATTGTACGATTGTACTCATGGCTACTAGATACCATTGGTACCTATTCGGCTTCTTGCTTTCACGGAATGTTCCCCTTGGGGCCATATGATTCTCGGCATCCTCGAGAGTGTCCCTGAGCCATGTAGTATTTTCCTCATTGAAGGAGGTGGATCGATAGGGTCCATCGGTACTTCAACATCGGGCATCGTCTCATCCTTTGGTTCTTCTTGAGTCTCATGATCTTCCTCAGATCTCAGAAGATTGATTACTTTCCTCAAGGAAGCATCTTCGTCAAGGTAACATCGTGGCATATCTCCACTTCCCTTTGACCAGGCACATAAACTCTATAAGCCTTCAAATTTTCGTTGTAGCCCACAAACATTCCCTTCTTCCCAGAAGCATGCAGCTTGCTCCTATTCTCCTTTGGTACATGAAAATAAACAAGGCATCCAAAAACTCTAAAATGTCAGACGTCAGGTTTCTTACCAGCGAAAACCTCTTCAAGAGTTTTGGAGCCCAGAGAGGAATGCGGGCATCGGTTTTGTATGTACACAGCAGTGTTCGCCGCTTCTCCCCACATAAACGTCGAAAGACCTTGGTCACATAGCATGGCACGGGCAGCTTCCACAATGGTCATGTTCTTTCTTTCAGCGACGCCATTTTACTCAGGAGTATATACAGTTGTGGTCCCCCTCTTGATGCCAGCTTCCCTGCAAAGGTTCTTGAACTCGTTCATCTCAAATTCAGTGCCATTATTGGTCCTCAATATCTTGATCTTCTTCCCTGTCAGATTTTCCACAAGGCTTTGAAAGTACAGAACCACATGAAAGCCTCATCCTTCTTCTTCAAGAAGTCTATCCAGGTTTTGCGAGAGAAGTCATCTATGAATGTCATATAATAAGAACATCCTCCCAAGGATGTCACGGGTAGCATACCAGACAGATTAGAATGTACCAATTGCAAGACATCAAATGTCATTGTGACACTTGAGGGGAACGGTCCCCTTGTATGCTTTCCTTCAACACAACCCTAACATACACCTTCATGATCATTTGAGAACTCGAGCATCCCCGTCACCACCTTCCTTGCTTCGAGAAGGGCTTTGTAGTGAAGGTGTCCAAACCTCTGGTGCCATAGTTCAGTCTGTCAGATAGTATCACATGTCATCACTCCCAGTGGACTTCCTCCAGCCTGGTAGTGCATCAACTCTAAATCCAATCGTGATAGCTTCCTTGAAACTCTTCTTCCAGATGCGCACCTTCCCATCAACGAATGCCACATTGAAAACTTTGTCTTCCATGGCCGAAATAGACACAAGGTTCTTCTTCAAATCAGGTACATATAGCACATCTTACAAGCGGAGGACTTGACCTTGAGACAAGTGGAGGGTCACAATCCCTGTCCCTTTCACTGGATATGTGGCATTATCTCCAAGGATAATTTTCAGATTAACATCCTTCTCAACCATATCGAAAAGTGCTTCCTCGAACCCAGTGATGTGCCTTGACGCACCACTATCTATCAACTAGACATCCATATTCTCTGGTGGAGATGCAGCAGAGAGGGCAAATACAAGAATGAATTCATTTCTTTTATCATCAGCAACATTAGATTCCTCATACCTGGAATTTCTCGACCTTTTGAAAGGTTGCCCATTTCCACCAAAGGGAGCCTTCCTATTTCCTTTGAACCTATTGTTCTTTTGATTTCCATTCCTTCGATTGTTGTTGTTATCATCATCATTAGGAGAATCCTTCTTGAAAGGGCATTCTCTAGCATAGTGGTCGGTCTTGTGACATGTCTAACATTTGCCTTTCTTTCCTTGGGCCCCTGCTCTTCCTTTGTTCCTCGGACCACCATTGTTCTTCTTCTTAGCACAAGCAGTGAAGGCAGCATTTCCTTCATTTTCATATTCCCTCATCCTTGTCTCTTCTTGTACGCATCTCGATAGAACTTCGTCAAAATCAGGTATCACATTGTTATTGAGAATGGTTGTATTGAATACATGCCATTCGAAGGAGAGACCTCCAAGTGCGATGAGAACCATTTCTCGGTCAACTATTGTCTCCCCAATGGCCAGAAGATTATCTCTGATTTCAATCTATTTTAGAAAATATGGTTGAACGGATTCATCCCTGCCTTTCTTCAAATCTTCAATTGGTTCTTGAAGAAAAGGACTTGATTTGCATTGTTGGCCTTGAACATGTTGACCAACTTATCATACATCTCCTTCGATGTGCCCAGCTCAGAGATGTAGGCAACTAGACTCTTATGAATTTAGTGTCTAATCATCAACTTTGCTTTGATTTCCCCCTTCTTATATTTTGACTTGGTGGCAGCAGGTGAAATGGATGGAGGATCTTGGATTTTACCCTGCACATAGTCCATGACATCTTGGTCTTCTAACATAAGTTCCAAAGTCATCTTCCAGGCATGGAAGTCTTCCTTCCCAGTCAATTTGTCATCAGCTTTAAAGCCATTATAGTTTGAGGTACCCATGCTCTTCTTCAGTGATTGCTACAAACTTGGGCTTTGTCTTAACCTCACTCTGAAACCATGTAAATTTTTGTAGATGTTCTATGCTTGATGCAACTTTACTTTTATCCCCAATATCAAACAGCAATCACATAAACAAGAAAGTAAAATGCTGATAGAACATATCAATAGATCGACAGAAGACAAGCCAAAAATTACACTTAACTTGATTAGTAAAATATATGTGGTGTGGTGCGTTACGACGGTCAACAGGATGCTTCAACCAGCAAAGTCTCAATACGGTCATCCAACCAGAAGTGTCACACAACCCTCTCGGATAGCTATACCAATCAACCCAAAGTCAACGAAAGTCAACGTTGCCCCAATCAACAATCAACACAAAATAGCAATAGCAAAAAGTCAATGCAGCCTAGTCAAATTCAATGGTTAACCTCGATTTCTGTGCCAATAAATGCGCACTGCAAAAATCGAAATTTTGAGAGAAATTAGGGTCAATTTGACCATGCGTTGACCAAAGTCAATGTTGGTCAAATTTGCGTTGAAACCCTAGGTCAAAACAGAAATTTTCCTTCGCTGAAATTTCCCATGTGAGAGATAAGAAGAGCCTCCAAGGTGATCAAACCAATCAGATGATGAGAGAGAATATGTGATGTTGTGATGAGTGAAAATGACCTCCAACGTTGACCTATATATATCCATCAGTGAGGGTGTGTGACACATCTACTGGGGCTTCAAGCCAACATTTCAATTCTGGCCGACGTTGCACATAAGTGGATTTAATTCAGAATAAATGTTCTGCTCATCGGATCAAGATGATATTTAGATCAATCTTGCACCTCTCCGAAAGAGGAATCCAAAAAAATATTAGCATCTTCATCTGAGCATCACAACATGGAGTTTGGACCTAGTTGTCCAAAATTAACAGGAATATTGGAATCTTGTGAATCTAGTTTAATATTTGTGTGGGATTTAGAAATAAGATCACGTGTAATCTTGTTTTACATCTTTGGTAATTGTGATTGACATATTGATTGATAAGTGATAATTGGTTAAGCGTCTTGTGGAAATTTGTTGAAGCTTGCACTTGTGTCTCTAAGAAATTTATCTTGTTTAAGATTGTCATCTCATCATTGTAAGTATTCTTGCTATATAATTTAAAATTACTACTTAAGTAACATAAACAATCTTAGGGCCCACGTGGTGTAGAACAGTCGGTGATGGGGTGCACTATTAAGACACTCTGTTCCGTAAGGTCACCGGTTCGAAACCCGTGGGTGGCTTGGGGAGGAGAAAAAGTGGGAAAAATTAGGATTAGTCTAAAAAAAAAAAAAAAAAAAAAAAACATAAACAATCTTAGCTCAAGATAATCTCACTCATAATCTCTTGCACAAACATACTAGTTCTAGATTTCATTAAAATTCACTTCCTAGCATAAGCTAGGTTGATAGAGATTTAAGGCAACCCTTTTCAAACTAGCTTGAGAGATTCAACTTCTCATAGCAGTTAACACAGTGACCTTGCAGTCGTTAGAGCCACAATCTCTGCAGTGCCGGAGGCACTGGGTGAGTGGAACACAGGGGGAGGTATTGTTAATCATGTCGTTGTATGCTTCCCGTTAGCTTCCATTTCACAACTAACTTTGATGATGTTTCTCAAAATAGTTAGGGGAAAGATTCCACTTAGACTAGGCATCTAATTAAAATTTACCAAGATCATTGCATCTCATGTAGATTCTAGAACTTGCATATCATATAAGTTAGTCAATCATTTCAAGTAGCAGGTGTCCATCTGATCATTTGGTTCCAATTTACTATAAGCAAGAAATTGTGACTCCACTGAGGCACTGGTCTCATCCTTTGAAATCCAATCCAATTAATAATCTTGCTTAAATTCAACCTAGGTCACTCATCCGTGTCTCCCAAACAAGTTGGTTTCCAACTTGTTTTCCTTCACCTCATTCCATAAGGACTACCCCCCATAGCCTGTTGATGGGAGAGAGCTAGAACGGAGTGGGCAGGGATCAGAGTGATAGCCCCCATCTTAAGCGTTGTCGGTGTGCTTGTACAATCCGGGCAACAACAGGACCCTACCTATTTATCAACTGTGAAGCCTAATGTTCCTCCTCCTTATGGAGGTATAGTCGATATCAATACAAACTCCTCCAACCTGGAGGTCAACTCATCTATCTTTGTCGAAGTTGCGGTATGTTGCTCCCCCTTCTTGTCCTTCTGTTTCTTGGGACACCTACTGTTGTAGTGACCAAACTCACCGCATCTGAAGCATTTCATCTTCGACAAATCCTACTTCCTTTCGCCTCCCTTTGAGCTTTGTCGTAGAATTCTATGACATTCATTGGGCATTTATTCCTAGGAAGTCTCCTAGTGCATCTAGGGCAAAAAATAGCTAAGGCTCTCTCTGCTTCCTCTTGTTTCCTCCTGATCTGCATGGTATCCATTTGCAATGCAAAGGTATGCAGCATTTCACTCTTGAAATCCTCCAACATGTTCCCTGTCTCATTTTTTATAGATGAGGTGGAGGAAGAGGTACTAGCCAAGCCTTGAATAGCCCCTACCCTTCTTCATGCTTGCCCTAGAGTGGTTTTTTAACACAGTTTTGTTGTCATCAAAGGATAACTGATAGATATCTCCTCCAGATAGCATATTGACGATCTCCAACACTTCCTCCCTGATCCCTTGAAGAAGAACTAACTTGAGTGATTTAGGATCAAGGGTGCAGTTGGCCCTCCTATAGTTAAGTTGAAACCTTTCCTCATAGTCTTCTAAAGACTCATCAAGTCCCAGGGTCATCTTAAAGATTTCTTCATTGGTTTCTTTGGACCTACAATAATCCCTTTACTTGATATTGAAGGATTGTTGCATTTGGGCCCAAGTAGTGATGCTGCCCCCAAGCAGACCCAGGAAACAACGCAAGGCTGCACCCTTAAAGGTAGAGGGGAAAAACTTCAACTTTTGCTCATCTGAGGCATAGTCATAGGTCCTACAAACAACAACAAATTCAAACATGAAGGTATCAATATCCTCAGAGGTTAGGCCATGGAAGTGTGGAAGGGAAGCAGGGCTGATGTTTTTCATCCTAGCCTCTCCATTGGTTTCTCTGATGGGAAAGATCTCATTGTTCCTATTCTCGGCCATAACTTGGATAGGTGAAGTAGGTTTTTCTTCTTCCCCAATAGGTTCTTTGAAAATTTTGAGTTGTTCGCCTAGAGGATCTTCTAACTACCCTACAATCAGAGAGGGAAGCTCACAGTCACTGAAAAAGAGTGAAGGTTGACTGTGCGAGGGTGTGGGGGTTTTTGGTAGAAATTTTCCTTGATTATCCCCAATCATATAAGGCGGGAAAGAAATTTTTTGTTGCTTTCTCACTTTTTCAAAACTAAATGCAAAACAAAAATCAGAAAACAATGTTTAAGCAGAAACAATCATCTACTTAGACACCTCCCTGGCAAAGACGCCAAAAAGTGGTGGGCCCTAGTATTGCCCCAAGAGTGTTGAAACTCCCAAGGGCTACTCAACTCTATTTATCAACCCGGGGTTTGTACAAACTTAGAGGTGACAGTGTTATATGCACAGTAGATGGGATTCTACTTGTTATCCATGATAACCATAAGGTTTGTCATGAGCTAATTAGGGTAAGTTACTTAGGGTTTAATAGGATTTTTAAATTTGTGATTTTCAAAAATTTCACATGTATGAAGGTCCCTTAGCGATTTTGAAAGGTCATCAATTAGTGTTTATAGGAGTCATTATCAAAGAAAAATCCAAAATTTTGTTGTGCATGAACTGATCTTGTCATTATGGTGAATTTGACACTTTTACACACTTCCACAACAACTTTAGTTTAAATAGGTCAGAATTTGCTACGGAACTTCTTGACACTTTCGTAGCAAATTCACCCTCCCAAACACAGGATTTGCTACGAAATTCAGTTTTTTTGCTAACAGTAGGGAAAAGAGTACAAAGTGTAAAAAAGGTTTGATCAGAATTTGTCAACATATTGGCTCATGATTGCTCCCTATTGTCATTTCCCATCATTTGTGAAACGCATGCATCATATAGCTGCTCGGTCATCATATTCCCTTTTCACTTTTTCATTATGATTTCTTGTCTCAAATACGCTCTTATCTCATCCTTGTGAGCTGCTTTGGTTGTTCTAGTATCGGTCTGGTAGCCTTCGAATCTGTTTAGCTGTCTCAGGGTAAATTCTATTAGCGTCAAAAATCAATGTTTTGACCCTAAGATTTTTTGCAGGTGTCAAGGAAGGGGTTGATCAATACATCTTAGAGCCATGGCATCAGAAAAGAAGAAGTATAAAGGTGGATCTGTTGTTAGGAATGAGCCCATGGACATGAGGTTGCTAGAAGAAGACCCCACCTTCTCCCAAGCACTTGCTGGTGTGGGTTGCCTTTGATTCTGTCAAAAATTGTAGGGATATCATGGACAATTCTCAAAGGACTTTGCCATTAATTTTACAAGCACAGGGTCAAAAGTGGGCATGTTAAATTTTGTTGTCTCCTGACAACATTGCGCAAGCCACTGAGATCCCAAGATCAGGAGAGTCATGCTTCAAGGTAAAGAAGTTTAAATTGCATAATTGTGATGAACTCTTGAAGAAAGAAAATAAGGGTATTGATATAACTTCAGGCATCTCGAAAACAAGCCTTAAGGAGTATTTTTCCAAGTTTCTGATGGCGATTCATAAATATTTCACCTATGAGGGTAGATTCCATATGGTATATCAATACCACTTCAAATTATTCATACACTTTACAGGTAAGCAACCCTTGGATATGCCTTTTTATTTGATTAGGAGCTTCGATAAAATGGCAAATAAGGTTCAGGCCAAACCTGAAAGCAGTGATACCCCAACCTTTCATCATGCTCTTATCAAGTTGCTGGTAGCTGAAGAATTAAATAAATTGAAAAGAGATTGGCCCACATTTATATTTTTAAGTGGCTATGAAGTTGATGTTGTCACTTGAAAATTTTCGTCGATGTTCTATGCTTGATGCAACTTTATTTTTATACCCAATATCAGACAACAATCACATAAACAAGAAAGTAAAATGCTGATAGAACATACCAATAGATCGACAGAAGACAAGCCAAAAAATACACTTAACTTGATCAACAAAATATATGTGTTGTGGTGCGTTACGGCGGTCAACAAGATACTTCAACCAACAAAGTCTCTACACGGTCAGCCAACCAGAATGTGTTACACAACCCTCTCGGACAGCTTTACAACAGTGAACCCAAAGTCAACAAAAGTCAACAATCAACGCAAAACAGCAGCAGCAAAAAGTCAACACATCCAAGTCAAAGTCAACGTCTAACCTCGATTTTTGAGCCAGAAAATGCAGACTGCAGAAATCGAAATTTATGGAGAGTTTGAGGTCAAGTTGACCATGAGTTGACTAAAGTCAACGCTAGTCAAAACTACTATAAAACCCTAGGTCAGAACAGAAAAACCTTTGTTGTGTTTTGCCACGTGTGAGAGAAGAAGAGCCTTCAAGATGATGATCGAACCAATCAGATGCAGAGAGAGAATGTGTGATGAGTGATGGTGAAAATGACCTCCAACATTGACCTATATATATCCATCAGTGAGTGTGTGTGACACATCTGTTGGGGCTTCAAGCTTACATTACAATTATAGCCAACCTTGCACAAAAGTGGAATTAATTCAAAATAAATGTTCTGCTCATCGAATCAATATGATCTTTAGATCGACCTTGCACCTCTCCGAAAGAGGAATCCAATAAAAAAAATTGGCATCTTCATCTGAGCATCACAACATGGAGTTTGGACCTAGTTGTCCTAATTAACACTCCCTCTCAAATAGGGAGAACTCCATCCACCTATGCCATCCAAACATCGTGCATCATCCCGCCATAACTTGCTTTGTTGGCTTCTTTATTTCAGAAAAAAAAGTTGAGTCACAAAGACATCACTCCTGACTGACAAATTCAGCTCAGAGGTCCGAAACCTCTAGAGGATTCAAGGGAGTCGCATACCAACCCGAAGTTGGTTTAAATGACCCGAAGTCAGTTGGAGGTCCGAAACCTCACTAGACTTGATCCCAGATCAAGTGGTTGGACACGTGCCATCCTAGACATAGAGAGTACGGCAATCTTTGTTGCGTCCATCAGTCTTTGCTACTAGTCTCTAGCTTTTCCCACCTCATTGGCCAAATGAGAGGTACTTCCCATGAGTCTGAGACTCCATGGGTAGGATGCATACGGGGCACAGATCAAGGAGAGGTGAACCAACTCAATATCATAACGGTGGGGCAGAAGCACACCAACAAGGTTCGGCAAGCCTAGCCCTGTGGTTGCTTATAGCTCCAAGAAGCTATCCCCAAAGCCCCCTGGAGCTCCCAGAGCTCATCGTCCAACAGGACCCTCAGAATAGGGTTGTTCCACGATTCCAAGATTCTCATGGATGGTTAGGAACTTGACCTTCCCCAGGGGCTTTGTGAGAATATCCGCGACCTGCTCATCAATTCCTATATGATCAAGCCTTACGACGCCTCACTGTACCATATCCCGGATAAAGTGGTACCTGATATAAATATGCTTCGATCAATCGTGGAACATGGGATTCTCTGACAAATGAATCCCACTCTGGTTATCACAAAGGATAACGGTGGTATCTAGCACATGCCCGAACAGCTCACTGAAGAGCTTTCGCAACCAAACTAATTCACAACAGGCCATACTCGCTGCAATGTATTCGGCCTCAGTGGTGCTCAAAGCCATCGACTTCTGCTTCCTCCTCATCCAAGATATCGAAGCAGACCCAAGTGTGAAGCAGCATCTAGATGTGCACTTGCGATCCACCACACTGCCAGCCCAATCGGCATCAGTATATCCATGGAGTGTCACACTCCCGGCAGTGTATCTAACCCCATGGTTTATCGTGCCCCAAAGATATCTCAACAGATTCTTGGCACCAACCCAATGAATGTGATGAGGATCAACCATGTGTTGACCCAACGTGTTCACTGCAAAACATACGTCCGGACGGTTGTTCACTAAGAACATGAGGGCTCCTACGAGATGACGATACTCAGTAGGATTTGCTACCACGGACCCAGCAACGTTGCCACTCAACTTCTTAAAGTTGAGCTCCATCAGTGTCGACACGGACTTACAGTCCACCATTCCAAATCTTTCCAGCAGCTTCACAATATATTTTCCTTGAGAAAGGAAAATCTCGCCAAGTCTCTGCCAGACCTCCAGACCTAGGAAGTAACGCATCAGTCCTAGGTCCTTCATCTCAAACTCAAAAGCGAGCTCCCTCTTACACTGATGAATGAAAGGGTCAGCACCTGTCAGGAAGAGGTCATCCACATACAGCACCAGAATTAGAGGCTTTTCTCTATCAACCCTGAAGTAAAGGTTTGGATTAGCATTACTACGAGTGAAGCCTAGCTTCATCAAGTAGCTATCTATCCTCTCGTACTAAGCATTGGGGGCTTGCTTCAACCCATAGAGGGCTTTCTTCAACCTGCAAACATGGGTGTCTCTATCCTGGACTTCGAACCCCAGAGGTTGCTCCACATACACCCCTTCCTTTATCGCACCATGCAGAAAGGCAATCTTCACATCCATCTAATGAAGATTCCATCCTTGCATAGCAGCAAGGGCTATGATAGATCGAATGGTGGTATATCGGGCCACAGGTGCAAATATATCATCATAGTCTACACCTTCCTTTTGAGAGAAGCCTAGGGTAATGAATCTTGCCTTGAATTTTTCAGCACTACCATCAGATCCACACTTGATCTTATAGAGCCATTTCGAGGTGATAATAGCTTTGTCCTCCGCTCTCGGAACCACATCCCAGACATCATTCTTCATAATGGCCTCGTACTCTTCGTGCATTGCATCCTTCCAGACTTGATGTTTAGCGACTTCCTCAAAAGATCCAGGCTCAAATTGTACAATCGTACTCATGGCTGCTAGATACCCTTGGTATCTATTCGGCTTCTTGCTTTCACAGATGTCCCCCTTGGGGCCATATGTCTCTCGACATCCTCGAGAGTATCCTGGAGCCATGATGGTCTTCTCTTCATTGAAGGAGGTGGATCAATGGGGTCCATTGGTCCTTCAACATCGAGCATCGTCTCATCCTTCGGTTCTTCGGTTCTTCTTGATTTCCAAACCTTACTTCATGATCTTCCTCAGAGCTCAAAAGATTGATTACTTTCCTGAAGGAAGCATCTTCATCAAAGGTAACATCGTGGCATATCTCCACTTCTCCTTGACCAGCCACATAGACTCTATAAGCCTTCAAAGTTTCACTGTAGCCCACAAACATTCCCTTCTTCCCAAAAGCATCCAGCTTGCTCCTCTTCTCTTTCGGCACATGAAAATAAACGGGACAACCAAAAACTCTAAAATGTGAGACGTCAGGTTTCTTACCGAAGAAAACCTCTTCGGGAGTTTTGGAGTCCAGAGCAGAATGCGGGCATCGATGTTGTATGTACACAACAGCGTTCCCAACTTCTCCCCACAAAAACTTCGGAAGACCTTGGTCACATAGCATGGCACGGGCAGCTTCCACAATGGTCCTGTTCTTTCTTTCAGCAACGCCATTTTGCTCAGGAGTATATACGGTGATGGTCTCCCTCTTGATGCCAGCTTATTTGCAAAAGTTATTAAACTCGTTCGTCTCATATTCAGTGCCATTATCAATCCTCAAAATCTTGATCTTCTTCCCTGTTTGATTTTCCACCAAGGCTTTGAAAGTACGAAACCACATGAAAGCCTCATCCTTCTTCTTCAAGAAGTATGTCCAGGTTTTGCGAGAGAAGACATCTATGAACGTCATATAATAAGAACATCCTCCCAAGGATGTCACGGGCAGCATACCAGACAAATCCAAATGTATCAATTGCAAGACATCAGATGTCTTTGTGACACTTGAGGGGAAAGGTCCCCTTGTATGCTTTCCTTCGGCACAACCCTGACATACACCTTCATGATCATTTTTGAATTCAGGCATCCCTATCACCACCTTCCTAGCTTCGGGAAGGGCTTTGTAGTGAAGGTGTCCAAACCTCTGGTACCATAGTTCAATTTGACGGATAGTATCTCATGTCATAGCTTCCAGTGGACTTCCTCCAACCTAGTAGTGTATATCAACTCTAAACCCAATCGTGATAGCTTCCTTGAAACTCTTCTTCCAGATGTGTACCTTCCCATCAATGAATGCCACACTGAAACCTTTGTCTTCCGTCACTGAAATAGACACAAGGTTCTTCTTCAAATCAGGTACATATAGTACATCTTGCAAGCAGAGAACTTGACCTTGAGATAAGTGGAGGGTCACAGTCCCTATCCTTTTCACATGATATGTGGCATTATCTCCAAGGATAATTTTCAGATTAGTATCCTTCTCAACCAAATCAGAAAGTCCTTCCTTAAACCCAGTGAGGTGCCTTGAGGCACCACTATCAATCAACCAGACATCCATAGTGTTGGATGGAGATGTAGCAGAGAGCGCAAATACAAGAATCAATTCATTTCTTTTATCATCAACAACATTAGATTCCTCATACCTGGAATTTCTCGACCTTTTGAAACGTTGCCCATTTCCATTGCGTCCAGAGGGAGCCTTCCTCTTTCCTTTGAACATGTTGTTCCTTTGATTTCCATTCTTCATGTTGTTGTTGTTGTCATCATCCCCAGGAGAATCCTTCTTATAAGGGCATTCTCTAGCATAATGGTTAGTCTTGTTACATGTGTAACATCGTCCTTTATTTCCTTGGGCCCCTGCTTTTCCACGGTTTCTCGGACCACCATTGTTCTTCTTACCACAAACAGTGAAGGCAGCATTACCTTCATTTTCATATTCCATCATTCTTGTTTCCTCTTGAGTGCATCTCGACAATACTTCATCAAAATCAGGTATCACATTGTTATTGAGAATGGTAGTATTAAATACATGCCATTCGGAGGAGAGACCTCCAAGTGCGGTGAGAACCATTTCTCGATCAGCTATTGTCTCCCCAATGGCTAGAAGATTATTCCTGATTTCGGTCAACTTTAGAAAATAAGACTGAACAGATTCATCCCTGCCTTTCTTAAGATTCTTCAACTTGGTTCTTAAAGAAAAGGACTTGATTTGCATTGTTGGCCCTAAACATATTGACCAACTTATCATACATCTCCTTAGATGTGCGTAGCACAGAGATGTAAGGCAACCAAACTCTTGTGGATGGAATCCCAGATGATCAACTTTGCTTTGATTTCCCCCTTCTTATACTTTGATTTGGTGGCAACAGGTGCAGATGATGGAGGCTCATTGATTTTACCCTGCACATAGTCCATGACATCTTGGTCTTCCAACATTAAATCCAAAAACATCTTCCAGGCATGGAAGTCAGCCTTCCCAGTCAACTTGTCATCAACTTTGAAGCCATTATAGTTTGAGGTACCCATGGGTCCTTGACCAATGCTCCTTCTTCGGTGATTTCTCTTAATACAAGCTTGGGCTTTGTCTTCACGTTAGCTCTGATACAATGTAAATTTTTGTAGATGTTCTATGCTTGATGCAACTTTACTTTTATAAACAAGAAAGTAAAACGTTGATAGAACATACCAATAGATCGACAGAAGACAAGCCAAAAAATACACTTAACTTGATCAGCAAAATATGTGTTGTGGTGCTTTACGGCAGTCAACATGATGCTTCAACCAGCAAAGTCTCTACATGGTCAGCCAACCAGAATGTGTCACACAACCCTCTCGGACAGCTCTACAACAGTCAACCCAAAGTCAACAAAAGTCAACGTTGTCCAATCAACGGTCAACGCAAAACAGTAGTAGCAAAAAGTCAATGCAGCCAAGTCAAACTCAATGTCCAGCCTCGATTTTTGTGCCAAAAAATGCAAACTACAAAAATTGGAATTTATGGAGAGTTTGAGGTCAGGATGCGTTGACCAAATTCAACACTGGTCAACGCTGCAGTGAAACCCTAGGTCAAGACAGAAAAACCCTTGCTGCGTTTTCCCACGTGTGAGAGAAGAAGAGCCTCCAAGATGATGATCAAACCAATCAAATGCAGAGAGAGAATGTGTAATGAGTGATGGTGAAAATAACCTCTAACGTTGACCTATATATATCCATCAGTGAGGGTCTGTGACACATCTGTTGGGGCTTCAATCCTACATTACAATTTTGGCTGACCTTGCACAAAATTGGAATTAATTCAAAATAAATGTTCTGCTCATCGGATCAAGATGATCTTTAGATCGATCTTGCACCTCTCCGAAAGCGGAATCCAATAAAAATATTGGCATCTTCATCTAAGCATCACAACATGGAGTTTGGACCTAGTTGCCTTTGATTTTGTCAAAAATTGTAGGGATATCATGGACAAGTCTCAAAGGACTTTTCCATTAATTTTACAGGAACAGGGTCAGAAGAGGACATGTTAAATTTTGTTGGGTCTCCTGACACCCTTGCGCAAGCCACTGAGATCCGAAGATCAGGAGAGTCATGGTTCAAGGTAAAGAAGTTTAAATTGCAGAATTGTGATGAACTCTTGAAGGAAAAACATAAGGGCATTGATATGACTTCAGGCATCCCTAGAACATGCCTTAAGGAGTATTTTTCCAAGTTTTTGATGGCGATTCAGAAATATTTCACCGGTGAGGGTAGATTCCATATGGTATATAAATACCACTTCAAATTATTGATACACTTTACAAGTAAGCAACCCTTGGATATGCCTTTTTATTTGATTAGCAGCTTCGGTAAAATGGCAGATAAGGTTCAGGCCAAACTTGAAACTAGTGATACCTCAACCTTTCATCATGCTCTTATCAAGTTGCTGGTAGTTGAAGAATTAAATAAATTGAAAAGAGATTGGCCCACATTTATGTTTTTAAGTGGCTATGAAGTTGATGTTGTCACTCTTAGGAAAACACCAAGACCCAAATCTGTTACTCCAGGGAAACACAAGGAATTTGAAACAGAACCTGTAGTTGACCATGAGGCAGAGATGCAGCCTATGGAGTTGGAGGTTGAACAAGTGCAAAAGATTGTGGTGCCAGAGAAGACTTCTACAAGCAGTCAAATAAAAACATATACAAGGACACACAGGAGGGTTACTAGAAGTCAAACTAAGGGAAGAGGCAAGTTAGCGGATATCTTGGAGGCTATTGAAACTGAAGATAGCCCTAGTGTACATCCTATTGAAATCAAGGAGACAGAGACACAAAAGAAAAACAAAAGAGCCAAGATATTAGACTTTGCTCAAGATGATTCGGGGTTTATCTTAAAGCCTAGAAAACCATTCACAAGATCACAACACTCAAAGGGAAAAATGCCTGAGAAACCATTAATGGAGAAGTTGCCATCAGAAAGGGAGATACTAGAATTACCTCCTGCCCAAGTGGAACCTATGAAAAAGAGGAAAGGTAAAGAGCATGTTCAAGAGAAAGGTGAAGTGGAGATGTTGCAAGAACAGTTGAGAGATGCTCGAAAGGAGGTAATTGAATCAAAATTGCTTTTTGAGGAATTGAAGAAAGACATTTCTAAGCATCTGGATTATTACAATGAAGTGGTAGATAGATCAAGAAAGATGTTAAAGAGGACATTGCCTCTACAAGCTGAACTTTTGAAAAGGGGCCTTAAATTCATTATTGTTACTAATGCTGCTGCATAAATATGGTAATATGGCACATTGTTTACTATATTATAGCTCATGCTATTATGCAGGCATATATAGGCTTCTATAAATGTTTTGGAGGTGATAGAAGGAAGAAGGTGCAAAATCTCAGGAAATTAGGTACTTTCGTAGCAACTTCGAGGCTTAAAGACGGAAATTTACTACGAAAGTGTTGTAGCTTTCCATGAAGGTAAACATCTGCCAAAATTTCAGAAACAAGAAGACTCAAGGCATGTGTTCGACTCATTAACCTCAAGGAAGACCCTGGAACAGTCAAAAAAGTTAAAGATTATTGAAAGGGTTGGTTTTGGCATTTGCTACTGAAGTTCACTACCAAAGTGCCTGTACTCTAATTTTTTCCAACGTTAGGAGTTTTTAATGATTTTGGGGCAGTCAATACAGTGAAGAAGGGGATAAATCATGGGATAAGAGCATGCATATTATTATGTCACTTGTTCAAAAGGACAACTCAGTAGTCAACCTCCATGTGGCTAACAATTAATCAAGTCAATAAATGATGCCAGCTCATCAATACAGCTCACCATATCAACTCAAGCTCAAGAGGTCTTTACTCCAGTGCATCAAATAGCCAACACCTCAACAGTCAGTTTGGTTCAATAAAGATGACAAGCATAGTTTGTAAGATTTTTGTTGGAGTTATTCAATGGTCATAGATTCCTGTTTGAATAGAAATTCTATCAAAACAGACAAATATCCCTATTAATTCTCCATGTGATGTAATCCTACTAGAATTAGGTCTCTAGGTCAAGGCATCAAAGTCTAGCCCAGGTGGCAGACTGCTGTAAAGGGACCTGACTCTATAAATGAGGGAATTTTTCAATTTGATGACATTGATAAATGTTATGAGGAAGCTATTATGTAATTTTTCTTTATCAAGGTAATACACAGTTTACAACAGTTGTCTTCAAAACCTGAGATTCTTCTTGGCTTATGTATTTTTGTCTCTTCAATTTGTATATTGTCATCAGTTTCATGGTACTATGATTACTTGGAATTCATAATTTTATGCCCCAATTTCCTTCATATGCTATGTTTGTTGTAAAAAGTTATGTTTTAAGCCAATTTGCCTCAGCTTCCATGGATGCGATTTGCTAGTAATTGAATTCCTTTAGCTGACTCCATGCCCAATGGTAGCCATCATACACTCTTCCACCAACAAAAATCACATAAAAGTGAAAAAGATTTAGCCATCTGCAATATAGATCTTGTCTTGAGTATTCCATTGTTTTTCTTTGAGAGAGCCCTCTCTGATTGGAAGGGCTAACTTCCAGTCCAAAGTGGTTTGAAATAGTTGTGCTAGGTTGATAGTTGAACAACCCAACTTACTCTAGCCTGGTGATAACATTTTGGTGCGTCTAAGTGTTTGAAAGCCACATCATCCTAGGTGATTATTGTCAAAGGAATTGAGCTCTTGAATGTAGCAGGAGGTCAGACAATTCGAAGGTTGTATTTCTACCTTGGCGACTCCATTCTTGAAGAATTCATAAATTCATAGCTTCATGGTAACACTACTGGGGAAATGAGAGACTTAGATGCAGCTACAATTTCTTCAAGGTATGCATGTGTGGACTTTCCAAAAATTTATGGATTTCCAAATCTTTTGCTTAGCGATACATATCTTTTAAGTATTGGCCCTAAATTTGATGGAGAAGATTTAAGCTTGACTTTAGAGCATGTACCAAAGTTTTGTCACTTTACTGAGTTCCTTAGAGTCAAACAAGAAGATGTATTCATTAGGCTTTTATATGATTCATTTCAAGGAAAGTGTAAAAGCTGGGTGAAAAGGTTGCCTGCTAGATCTATTAAATCATTTTCATCTTTCTCGCTTATTTTATTGGAAACATGGATGGAGAAGACAGAGTTTGTCGCAGGCTCTCTTTCCATTCAAGAGTTCACACGATGGAACGATATGTGCTCTAATGTAAAAGTTGGTGAGAACTTTTCTTCATCACTGTCTTTTTATTTAAAGTCATATAAAGGAAATCCTGAAAATAAGATCAGATTTTTAGATGAATTGGCTCGTGAACTTGAAAAAGATATTGAAGTTGTTAAAGCTCAATTCAGTCTTATCATTTTCAAGATCATATGCAGAGGAGGTATTGTCTTTTGACATCAAGATGGAGAAATGTTTTGTTTTAAAAAATAGATCTGATGACACACAGATGAACATATGATGACATGAAAAATAAGTGTGAAGTGTTCAGCTAGGAGGATTGCTTTGCTCAATATTTTGAAAATATTCATAACAAAGATCATATCTTTATTGATCCTGTAGTAGACCATATGGAGGGTTCTTTTGGTCTGAGTTTTCAGCCATATCTTCACTGTGAGAAACAGATCCATTGTCAGTTGTCATTATATTTTCCAGCTTCGATTTTGTTGGTGCATAGTCAAGCAGTCCTTTTATTTCAGCAACTACTTGACTGGCTTCACTGGTATTTTTGTGTCAATTGATTCAGCAGCTTCTCAGAAGTATAGGGTAGGTAGGTGTGTGTGTGAACAAGCTCAGTATTCCGAGCATCTTTTCAGCATGTACAGATTTAGTTTTCAGCTTGGATTGCAGTTTGGTTTGGTTGCAAACAATTCAAAGTTGCAAGAGTAGATGACCTCTTCAACAGGTTTGAGCCCGGAGTGAAGGCCATAAGAACTTGGAGGTGATATCATCAAGTTTCAGTTTTCAATTTTCAATAAGGCACTAGAGCTGCTGGTTCTTTGTTGCACCACAGGGGTGCAGCGTCCCCATTGGAGCCATTGTTATCCAGGATAACTATTAGGTTTGTCTTGAGTTACTTAGGGTTTAATAGGTTTTTTAAATTTTTTATTTTGAGAAATTTCACATGTATGGAGGTCCCTTAGTGATCTTGAAAGGTCATCATTAATGTTTCTAGGAGTCATTCTCAACACTTGTCTGATCCTACAAAATCTAATAGGCCCCCTAGACTTGGTCACTATATTGGAAATGGAATAAATCTAAGGCCTTTCCCAAATATAAGTTTGTGAATGGATCCAAGTGGTTCTATCCAAGGCCCATTCTCAATTACCTATAAAACAAGTTCTAGAGACTAAATTCAAAATGAATGACACGGTTTTTCAAGCTTCAGAATTTGTTGAAGGCAATATCAAAACATAAAGAAACTTTCTTTGCTTGATTACTTGTACCAGGTGACCTATCTATTGGTAATAGATTTACTCACTTGCATCCTAGATGACCTTTAGGCAGTCAAGTTGACATGCACAACCACCTCTTCTAGTTATATTCACTTGCTAAATTCACATAGGGATGGGTCGAATTGTTCTATGGTTTATTCATACCTGCTTCCATATCATCGAAAGCAAATGTATTCGGTTATATACTTCCATGGGTTCTGGAATTTTGATGCTCATGGCAATTCATAAGATTGGAAATTCCCTATTTTTCACTCAAAAGAAAAAAAAATGATGCCTTATTTAATACACAAAGCATGCTAGAACTTTCTCTCAGTATGACAAACTCACTAATCCATGCAAGTGTGTACATGCAAATTCTTCTACATGAACGAAAGGTGGAGATGGATGTTGCACACCTTTGTAGCTTCTCGATTTAGAGGGAGATGACCCATGCACTTTGAGCAGACAACCACCTAGAGCCTCTCCAATGTCACAATACCGAGTAGGCTAAACAGTGAGAGAGAGGAGGGAGTGTCAGCATAGCTGGCCACTCCTACCTGTGCAGAAGAATGATAAGTTCCATACATTTATGCTTCCCATTTCTAAGGTTGAGAGTCTACTTAAACCTAACAATGATGGTGGAGAATCAATTATTACCAATCTATTGGCCAAAGTTGGGTTCCTTACTGTTGTTGCTCAATGTACTTCTCGTTATTTCAGGGCCTTGGACAAGTCTATGATATTGTTGGTCCGATGCTTTATGAATAATTGATATAGTTTTTCTATGCCCTAAGGGCCAATATTGTCATAATAGGTGTTTTGTGTGAAAATTTATGAATCTAAACCAGAAACCCTACTGCAGTAAATCTGATTTACTTCTCCTACTTGTTTTCTTTAATTAACAAGTTATTTTTTGAATAATTCAGGAAAACATCAAAGTAAATACACTGCAGCCTACACAATTACACAAATCAAGCGCTGAAAAATAAGTAAAGCACACAGACAAAGGACACAGATTTTTTGGACAAAAGTCCACGAAAAAGCCCAATGCGGGAAACCGGTGCAGCAGTTCTGAGGGTTTATATTATTAAGCAGATTTCTGAATACAAACTAGGGTGCCAAATCGGGCTCACCCAATAGAGAAAATCCTCAGCAGAGGTACCTCTATCCGAAGAAAGATTTTATGACCGATCCAACAACTAGATGAAGAAACCCCAAAGGTGACTGCGCAGTCCCCAGTGATGTTGAGCGATGACTACAGCAAGCTAGACTGCGTCACCTCTCCTAGTGGATGCGTCACCCTCTCCGTGAGCCTTCCCAGCTCAGAAATCGATCTGTTGGATAGTTGCCCGATCTGCCCACAAAAACCTCAACACAACTCTATGAATGAATGTCACCCTTTCTGGCTTTGCATCCCCTCTATGTGAGCCTTGTTGGCTCTATGTCACCCCTCCTAGGCCGGCGTTGCCTCTCTGGTGCTGATATGTCTCTCTGTTATTGTATTCTCGGGCTTGGATGCAAATACCGCTGCCAAACTGCCCCTCACTACACTGAATTACCCAGATCTGATCTTCGTCCAAGCATTGCTCCGTCAGAAGAATCGATCACCAAATTCAGTCTTTGTTTGTGTTCTCCAACTGAGCCCAAGCCTTCTTTTAATACATTTCTAGTTGACGAATCAAAGGTCATGATCCAATCTCTAATTGACGGCTAAGATTAGAAAAGACTTGATCCTCGTCACTTAGAATATTCTCACCCAAATGTTTAAATTAATTCTCTTTAATTATTTAATTTCCCTAAGTTAGACTTAGGGTCTCCATTAAAATAATTAATTATTTGAATAACTTAAGCTCCTGGTGGAATTTCTCCAAACGATTTTTGGGTCTTGGAGATCTCATGTGTTCTAGCCCCTCCACAAACTTTAGGAGAGAGAGCATATCCGATGTTACCCCAAAAATCAACATTTTGGAATCATATAAGCTTAGTTTTTCACTTGGCTAGTGTGGCAACGGCAATGGCAGCCCACTGTTCTTTTTGTATATACTATAAAGTGCCTATGTACATCTCTGGTTTATATTGATAGTTACAGCAAGAATTTTTTCAAAATAAAAGAACATCCCAGCATTGATAAAATTGAAGAACACGCAATGTTGTGTAAAAACCAAAGGCTAGTTACATTTATGCATTTCTTAATACCAATGTGGAAAAAGTCGAAGTCGGGATTAAATTGGCAAGGATCAAAAAGTTGAAAAACTCAATAAAGTCGGGAGTTTTTTTAAAAAGCCGACAAAATTTAAAAAAATACAAATTTATTCAATTTTTTTTAATTTTTTTAGCATTTAAAGTATCAACAACATCAAATAAATGTGTTTCCACATAAACATGTAAAGAAAGCTAATATATAATATGTATTTGAACTTTGAAGTCTAATGCTACATCACATATTAAAATAGTGAATCAAGTCCTGTCTCAATCTCAAATCTCAAGAGTCAAAATATCAACAAAAAATATAATAAATGTATATCATGAGTCATCTCCATGTCATAAAGTAATCAGTCACTCCAATCCCCTACCCCTTTTACGGGAATAGGGAATGGCTTTGCCTTTTCCTCTAGAGGAAGAAGGCCTTACCCCTGGGGATACAAATGGACTCAGTCGTCCTCTAGAAGCAAATAAAAGAGGTGGCCTATGTCCTCTGCCGCTGCTGCTGCCCATCCTAGATGGTGTCACCTCCTCCTCCACATCCTCCTCCTGCTCTACCTCCTGACCCTGCTCCTCCTCCCCTGCAACAGCTACCTCCTATGGAACTAGTGCCTCTGGATCCACATCTAACCAATCAGGGATCGAGTCCATGGCCAGCCTCTCAGTCTTGACCCTCCATGCAGGAGTGGTATCAATATTGTCCAATGAGATGGCATCCATATTAGGATTTTTCTAAATTTGTCTCATCCGCAATCGAAGATTGTAGTAGACGTACACCATGCCATTGAAGCGTTGGGATTCCAATCTGTAAAAGGGTCATAGATTGTAAATTAGTACATAGAAAATTTAAATAGTAAAAATAATCAAATGAATTCAAAATTTTAATTTGAATTTTTTTTACCTGTTGCACTTTTTGCTATGTATATTGTCAAATACACTGCAGTTGCGCTCACACCCAAAGGAACTGCATGTTTTCCTGAGCACTCGAATGGCAAGCTTTTGGAGATGGTGTTCTCTGCCACCATAGCTTTTCCACCAAGCATCTACAAGTTAAAATAAAAATGAGAAGCAAAAATTATGAAGAGACAATGAATTATGAAATTTGAAAGTTGAAAGTTGAAACAAACTGAAGCTTACCTGGCATTTTGGTCATCCTATTCTTAATAGCCATGGTAAAACCAAATGTGCCACCTGTCATCCTATATATTTCCATTTCTTTAGAAATATCTTCACGTTCTTGCTCAGATGCCACCATCCTCTCAACACGTGAAGAATCCATCCATCACCTTGACATCAAATTTGAAACCACAGGACTAAGCAAATGTGGGGTTGAGGTAGATACCTGCAGCGTGAATGGGGCGATGGAGGGTATTATTCCATCGGTCATCAATCACTCTCCATATGACCTATTGTTTCTCTAACCCCTCGTCTCCCTTATCTTCATAATAAGCACAAATGGCTTCATTGGCCCTATCCATGGCCTCATATAAGTAGTCCATTGCGGACTTCTTTCCATCAACCAACCGAAGAACCCTTACCAAAGGTTCTGAAATTCCACACAGATCCTCTACTCCTGCCCAAAAGTTCTCATCATATGAAACTAGTCTGCATATGCCCTCTCCCTCTGGTTTGCCGGCTAATAGCTAAATCACGCCAATCTTGTGAAAGAAATATGCTCTTCACATACCACATAATTCAACAAAGACTGAAGAGATATGAAAGTAGTGGAAAAACATGTTATCACAGGACGCACCAACTCTATTGTTGGTGAATCTTCTCATCAAGCTAAGTACAGATGCATGATTATAAATAAATTTTGTTATGCTCTTGGATGATTCAACAATATGCCTCACAATAGAAATCTTACCTATATCCTCCAACATCAAGTCAATACAATGAAAAGTACAAGGTGTCCAAAACAGGGTAGGATACCTCTCCATAAGCAACCTGCTAGCTGCAACATAATTTGTAGCGTTGTCAGTTATGACTTGGACAACATTTTGTGGGCCTATTTCCTAAATGAAGATGTCCAACAACTCACATAATAAACGTGCATTTTTAATATGTCCATATGCATCAACAAATTTCATAAACATTGTCCCCTTGGGACAACTAACCAAGAAGTTAAGAAGGGTCCTATCCTTCTGGTCAGTCCAACCATCTGACATGACTATGCATCCAGTGTGTTCCCATGATGCCCTAAACTCCTCCAATCTAGCAGTGCAACCATTCTTTTCATCTTGAAGAAGAGGCCCTCTCAACTCTGCAAAGGTAGGGGATTTGTACCCCTGGCCAACGACAGCAACAACATCAAACATAGGTTGGTAGAATGGATTTGTCTTGCCAATGTTGAAAGGAACATAACTCCATAGAAGACATTTACTCACCAACCTGTCAGCTTTTGCCTTTTCTTTTTTTTTTAATTGTTGATTTGATGTCAAGTTGTGCACTAGGTGTGGTTCTAGGGACAAAAAAGGATGAGAAAGCTAACAGGTTGGGAGTGGACGGTGATGTTGAAGAACCATTCTCACTTACCCCCGCCCTTGAGGTCCCTACAAGTTGGCTTTTTATTGTTGCCTTGGTGTCTTTCCCGTCCTCTTTATCCATCAATGCTTTAATGGCCTGTCGGATGATTTTTGCAGATGCATTGGGGCAAAGTTCTATATTTTGCCCCGGAATTTTCCCCAAAATGGAATTTTAATCTGTTGACACCCCCTCACATATGCTTGCCACAAAACTTGAAGACAAATACATTCTATTGACACCACCAGTTTCGGGTACACAAGATCAGGTTCACCATATTCCCACATAGGGTCCAAAATCATTGGCATTTTGTTTGAAACTTTGAACTTGAATAATTGAATTTGAACCTGGACACAAAAAAATTGAAAAAAATTAAAAATTTCCCATCACATAAGAAGCAAACACAAATGTAATTGTTGATTTTATATTTTAAATGACTCTTCTCACTCACTTGAACACACAAAATCACTAAACAAGGGTTTGAATTTTTTTTATTTGATTCTTGAAAGTTGAAGTTTTAAATTTTAATTCAATCTAGACTCTAGACTCTAGATTCTAAGCAAAAATAAGTTAGAAAACAAGCTAATTGAAATATAAAATGATTTAAGAAGACATTTATGTAACAATTTACAAATAATAAGAGAGAAAATACATACCTGGCAGCAGCAAACCGGCACCTTCAATTTCCAATGTTGAGCGGGGCACAAATCTCCAAATCCACACCACAAATTTTGGACAATGGCAAATCTCAAGCCCCAATCACCCCCTGTCTCTCCACAGCCCTCAAATGCAGCAAACCGATTGAAAAATAAGTGAGAAAAAACGATTTTCGGCCTCTTAACAACGTCGTTTGAGAGAAAGCAGACTTTTTCCATCGAATCGCGATAAAGTCAGGACTTTCACGATAAAATCGAGACTTTTTTCAAGTAGGCAAAAAATCGGCCGATATAATCGGCTCAGTGAAAAATTCAAGATTTTTTCAAAGAGTTGGGACTTTTTGCCGAATTTTTCCACAAATGAACCACTGATATGATGAGGAGAGCAGATTCTTGCATAAACACTTTTGTTTCGCCCTTTCGTACAACCCCCTTTCGTTCCTTACCTTTGGAAAGCTTATAAGTGCCTCGGGTGGCTGGCTCTTGTGGTGGTTCGGGTGGCTGGCTCTTGTGGTCTTGGGTTCGGTAGTTGGTAGAAAACGCAATGCATATATTGAATACCATGTTGAATTCTTAGTTAAACTGAGAGGAGGGGGGGGGGAGTGAATCAGTTTAACACATACATGAGCTTTTTAAATTTTTCATCAGCTTATTTACAGCTTATTTTTATAATCAACCTTAGTACATGAACAGTCTTAATATGTTGCAGCAAGTATTAAATTAATGTGTCATCAAACTTATTATGAGAGCAGCAAACATTATCCAGATTTGGTAAATCATCTCAGTACACAGGAAACATAGATAGAGACAGCAGATATAAGTGGAAACCCATAAAGGGAGAAAACCACATTTTATTATTGTTGTGATGCAAAGGCAAGCTCCAACTCCCTCTCACCACTGTTTTTCTGCAGGCACCAACCCACAGGAGGCTCCAACCTCAATTCTGCAAGCTACAACTTGCAAGGAAGCTCCAACTCCCTTCAATTTTCTGCAAGCACCAACCTACAGGAGGCTTCAACCTCAGTCAGCTACAACTGACAGCTATCAAGCTTCAACTTGATAGGGAAGCTCCAACTTTCTCACTTTATCACAAGAAATGTTTGCTGATTTACCTCAGATATCAGCTCTGTTCTGTAGCATCTCTTTCTGCTCCTCTCTTCCTAATCTTCTCTACCTCAATCTTCTATACTTTTCATTCTCTATCCTTACTCTCTCTCACTTCTTATGCATATCAAGTTGATATTATATATAGAGTTCATTACATGACTGTTTGTATTCCACAAGGAATTTGGAGTGAACAACCATGACTCTTTGACTTCTGTGTTCTCATTCCTCTGTCCAACTCATTTAAAATTATAACAATATGTACAAATTTCCATGTTACAGTGGGATTTTTCTTTTCCTTAGGATACTTGCCTTTGCATCACAAACAATATAAAACAAATAAAACATTTACATTTTCAGTTACAGTATATAAACTTCACTCAGCCCTTGGCTTGTTGGTTTTGTCCTTTCTGTAGCATTCATGCAGCTGTCCTGCATACTTTGTTCACTGTCTTTTGCATATTTTCCCGTTTTCTGTGCTTTATTCACCTGTCCAATTCATTCCTGTACATATTCCTGTTCACCGAACTTTCATCTCTGCACGCTCTCCTCTTCTTTTTCCTTTTCCATACACATTCATCCCACTCCACTCTCTTTTTCATTTTCTCTTTGATTCAGTTCCCTATTCATTGCAGTTATATAACTGTTGTATGTACAACTTCCTTTTAATCAAACATAAAATAACTCTCGGCATTTTTATAAAACCTTTTTAACAACACGGATATATCAGTACTCACAATCTTTATCATGAACCATCAACAATTTAACCTTTGGTTTCGTGTTTACAAGAAACGCTCATATAATATCTTCGGGCCCCATAGCATTTCGCACTGTATAATTGAACCCTCTATTCAATTTTAACTGAATACATTCGAATGTCAAAACACTGTAATGTTAACTCCTGTTCTCCTTTCGGCATAACCACTTAACCCACACTGGCCCACACATTTATATTTCGATTATTTCATAAACAACAAACAAACGCTGGCCCATACCTTGGAATATAAACTTCGACTTTGATTAAACCCGACTTCCGGCGATAATAACCTCGGCCTTTTCATTAGGCGTAATGTATCCACATATATTATACATCCTTCCTAACTCAAATGTTAAAACCCATAAATAAACCTTGGCGTAGATTAAGTCCCAGCACTAATCTTTATAATGTTCAGGCCCCAGCATTTAACATACCTCTGTGTAACTTCGATCACAATCCAACGATTATAAGCCCGTCGCGCTGCTTCAATTGATCCAACGGATATCGCTTGGTTAACTTGCACGCAAGTTAACATTCAATAGTTGTGTATTGGACTGGACCCCAGTGCTTAAACAGCCCTTCATATCCGACGGCAAAGAACACGTCGCCTTGCTCCACACGATCCGACGGATATCGCTTGGCATAGATGCACGAACGATAATGTGCGATATGAGTGGTTTTTGGGACCCCGCCGTATGCCACGTGTCAGCCGCTCTATGGAATCGCTCTGATTTCTTGAATACCGCTTGCCCGTCGAAAGCGGTGCGATGAAAACCGGAATCCTGCCTTTACTGTTCACTCCGCTCGTGGTTCCTCTCCTTCGCTCAAGGTTCCATCCGCCTTTATTATTTATGAGTTCCGCTCTTCTTTCTCAAGGTTCCATTCCTTTGTTCCGTCATCGCTACGTTTCTCTTAGAGTAATTGTCAAATTCCAGTTTGTAGCTATTCGAAAACATTGATACAAGCCATGTCAAATGTCCAACTAAAACAACCCCCACAGGGTTGGGTTCACGGCAACCAACCTTGGCATTTCATAGTTTCAACAATGCGTGCAGGGCCATCATTTACAACGTATTCTATATACAGGCATTCAACAGAAATACTCTTCGTCATACAGTAGGCGCCTCATTCGACCAGTGGTCTTTTACCCTCAACATAGGTTTTGACGCACATTCTCCATACACTTTCATCATTAAATAGACAGGCAGTTGTTAAGGAGATTCAGGACATTTTCTCATTGCCGCAGGAATTTAATTGTCAGGAACCTCTATATATATATGCACACAGAATTTAATTCGATCACTACACAGATATCCCTGAAACAATTTCTTTCTTCACACAATGAGTTTACTTACAGGACTTTCTGGTTCTGGCCAAGTTCTCTATGCAGGTCTTTTCGCAGGACTATCCTCGATTAACAGTTTCCAATAATTCTCTTTGAATAGAGCGAAGTTACATCATTGTGCCCACATCCACATACTTCAAAAGGTGAATCACACAAAGACCCTTATTACAGAGTTTAAACATCACTGGTTCTCGTACAAGTTCTTAATGAAATCAAAGCTCTTTCATATAGAATTTGTTTCATCAACTTCCTAGCCTACCTCTTTTCCTTGTCTGCTGCTTTCTCTACTGCCTCTTTGCCAACTCCTTTGCCATCAATGACAACATTTCCAACAGTCTCTCCCTTTGGCATTGATGGCAATACATTTCCTCTGCTTTCCTTTTAGGACCCTTTCTTCTGTTGCTAGCTCTTCCTCCCCCTTTGATATCAATGGCAAGGGGTTGCGCATTTCTTTAATGTAGATTGTATCCTTTGTTTTTATCCTTTTTCAATATTTCTTGCATTTCCTCTCTCTGAGATCTTCTGACTTTGTACCCTACTGCTCCAAACTTTGGATTAAATCTAAAATTCTGACCCTTTAGCCTTTTCATGGACTCTTTTATGCTGAATGTATTCTTTCCATAATCCTTTGACCCTGAGGACCTGTTTCATGCTTTCCTTGTTGGCTGATCTCCCCCTGGAATGATATTTTCGTTTCTGTTCTCCCCCTGAAACTGTGCTTTTTCTTTATATCAGAGAGTAGCATCTACAGATACTACCCCTAGTCTATCTCTCAAATATTCAAATGGTTCTCTAGCAAGAGGTTTGGTACATATATCAGCTGTTTGTTCCTTTGTTGGTACATATTCCAGCTTTACTGCCTTCTGAGCCACTTGTTCTCGGAGAAAATGATACTTGATTGGGATATGTTTAGTTTTTGAGTGAAGCACAAGATTTTTAGATATACTTATAGCACTTGTATTATCACATTTGATTGAGATAGGTTCATCAATGCTTACCTTCATGTCTTGGAGGGTTTGCTTCATCCACATGACTTGTGTACAACATGCTGCTGCTGCTATATATTCTACTTCTGCTGTAGATAGAGAGATAGATGTTTGTTTCTTACTTAACCATGCCACCAGAATTTCGCCTAGATAGAATGCACCTCCACTTGTACTTTTCCTGTCATCCACACAGCTGGCCCAATCTGCATCTATGTATGCTATCAAAGTGAAGTTTTTGCCTTTAGGATACCAAAGGCCATATTGTGCAGTTCCTTGTAGATATCTGAATATTCTTTTGACTGCAAGAAGGTGATTTTGTTTAGGTGTTGCATGATATCTAGCCACTAGTCCTACTGCTAGCATGATGTCTGGTCTTGATGCTGTCAGATACAGCAGACTTCCTATCATGGATCTGTAGAGTTTTTTCTATATCTGCAAATCCATCATCAGCACACAGCTTGCATCCCGTGATCATGGGAGTTGACACAGGTTTGCAGTCCTCCATTTTGAACTTTTTCAACATTTCTTTCAAGTATTTTTCCCGTGAGATGAATGTACCTGTGTTCTTTTGTTGAATTTGAAGTCCTAAGTAGAAACTGAGTTCTCCGATCATGGACATCTCAAACTCTGATTTCATCTCCTCAGCAAACCCTTTTGCTAGTTCATCTCTGTTGCTTCCAAACATAATGTCATCAACATACACTACAACGATCAGGAGTTCATTTTCATGGGCTTTTATGTATAGATTGATGTCTACTCCGCCTCTCTTAAAGCCTTGTTTTTGCAAATACTTATCCAGTCTTGAGTACCAAGCACGAGGAGCCTGTTTCAGTCCATATAGAACCTTCTTCAGTCTGCACACATAGTCTTCTTTGTCTGTTAAAGAGAAACCTTCTAGTTGTTCCATGTAGACTTCTTCTTCTAGATCTCCATTCAGAAATGCAGATTTCACATCCATTTGATATACCTTAAAGTCTTGGTAGCACGCAAAGGCCAGAAATATTTTGATGGCTTCCATTCTGGCTACAGGGGCAAATGTTTCATCATAATCAAGTCCTTCAATTTGTGAATATCCTTTGCAAACTAGTCTGGCTTTATTCCTGATTACCTGTCCTTCCTCGTTCATTTTATTTTTGAATACCCATTTTGAGCCTATGACATTTTTCCCTGTGGATCTAGGAACTAGTTCCCAGGTATTGTTTTTCTCAATTTGATCCAATTCTTCATTCATAGCATTCACCCAAGACTTGTCCTTGCTGGCTTCTTCAAATTTCTTTGGCTCTATTTGTGATAGCATGGCTATGTATACCTCTTCTGTCTGTTCAATTAGCTACCTTCTTGTCTGGACCCCTTTTCTCTTGTCTCCTATGATCTGATCTTCAGGATGGTTCTTCTGAGTGTATCTAGAAGGGGCTTTAGAGCTCAGTTCTGCATCTTCTGTTGTCTTTCTTGTTTCATCATCATCTTGGTCTTCTTCTTCATGGTTGTCTGATGGACTGTTGCATTCTGTATCTTTTGTGTTGTTTGGAAGTTCTTCATCAAATCTCACATCAATGCTTTCTACTATTTTTCGAAGAGTCTTGTTGTAACACCTGTACCCTTTACTTTTGGAAGCATATCCTAGAAATATCCCTTCATCTGCTCTTGCATCAAATTTCCCAAGATTTTCATCATTATTCTTTATGTAACATTTGCTTCCAAAGATTCTAAAATGTTTGATTGAAGCTGGTTTCCCATGCCATAGTTCATAGGGAGTCTTGTCACTGCTTGGCCTTAAGTGAGCTTTGTTAAGGATATGCACGGTTGTGTGTACTGCTTCTACCCAGAAGGTTTGAGGAATATTACTCTCTTGCATCATGGCTCTGGCCATTTGCTGTACAGATCTGTTTTGTCTCTCTGCTACTCCATTTTTTTGAGGTGTCCCTGCAATAGTAAATTGTTGCTTTATCCCATGTTCATTGCATAGGTCAGCAAAGTCATAATTTGTGAATTCACCTCCTCTGTCTGATCTGATGCATTTTAGTTTGCATCCTATTTGATTTTCTACTAATTCTTTGAATATCTTAAATTTTTCCAGAGCTTCCGATTTATTCTTGAGGAATGCCACCCATGTCATTCTGGAGAAGTCATCAATTATTAGCATGAAGTAGGATTCTCCACTTGGAGTTTTAGTTCTTGCAGGTCCACACAGGTCCATGTGCACAAGCTGGAGTGGTCTTCTTGTTGATAACTCATCTTTGGCCTTAAATGATGTGCGGGTTTGTTTTCCCAATTGACAAGATTTTCATATGGTATTAGAAGGTCTTTTTATTTCTGGCATGTCTCTGACAGCTTTCTTCCTGTTTAGTCTGATGATGTGATCGAAGCTGAGATGTCCCAACCTTTTATGCCATAACCATGACTCCTCAAGTTTGCTAAGATGACATGCTTCATCTTCCTCTTTCACAATGTAAACATTACTCTCTGTTCGAACTCCTTTGAGCAGAGTCTTACCTGTGGTGCTTGATTTGACTTCACAATCTTGTGCTCTAAAAAGAACTTCACAGCCTTTATCACACATTTGACTGACACTCAGCAAATTAGCTTTCAGCCCATCTACAAATAGTACATCTTGGGCCTTTCCTCTGCCGTTATCTAGACTGACTAAGCGTTTTCCTTTTATTTTACCTGATTTATCATTGCCAAAAGTAACATTGCCAGATTTCTTGTCATCAAGAGTAATAAACTTACTTTTGAATCCAGTCATGTGTTTTGAGCAGCCATTGTCCAAATACCACTGGATTTTAAGGTCTTGAGCAGTTAGAGCCAAGTCACATTTATTCACCTTCTTTACCCACTGGAAGCATCCTTTTGTTTGGTATCTTTTGTGAGATGATGAACTGCTTCTTCTGAGAGGACATTTGGAAGGCATGTGTCCAACTTGATTGCATACACAACATTTGATTATATTTTTTGCAGAATTGTGAGTATGAGAAAAATTCCGTTGATTCATAAACCCCCTTGGGGTGTTGAACATCACTCTTTATCCATACTTTATACACTCAATGATCTTATGGCCAAATTCCTTACAATAAAACCAATAACCATAGAAATTATTTGCATACCTGATGTAAGGTTGTCTTCTCCATTTGTTTGTTTGAGATAGTCTCTTCACTGTTTGCATCTTTTGTTGGTTTGAATTACTCCTCCTTGCATGACAATATGCAGCAATGTGTCCCTACTTGTGGCAGACATAACAAGTGTCATTCTTCATAGGAGGGAAGAACTCCTTTGATGGCTTTCAAATTTGACACACTCAGAGGCATATAATCCTTTTTCTGTTGTCTTAGAATTTATTGCCTTCTTTGTTACTAGAGGTTTCTACTGATCTTTGTCTTCCTTATTACATGTTTTTTCTTTTGTAGGAATTGTCTGAGCTGCTTCATCATTCTTCTTTGCTTTTACAAAAATAATCTCTCTGTTTTCCTTTTCTTTGCTTTTACTTGATTCTCCTTCATAGCCTATTCTTGTTTTTATCATAGGAGATCTTTGAGCATCCAGAATTTCGTTCAACTTACTAGAGCTTGTTGTTTGAGAGGGATTTGTAGACACTTTCCTCTGAGCATTTTCTAATTTCTTCCTCAGACATACAACTTCTTCTTCCAGCCTCTCTTGTTCTCAATTTTTATCCTTGATTTGCTGAAGTAACATGTCTTCTATCTTCTTGGTTTCTTCAAGCTCTACCTTCAGCTGCATGAGGGCTTCTGAATTCTTCTCTTCTCTCACATACTTGAGGAGAATGTCCTTTTGTTTTCTGCACTTTAGTTTGACTCTGTCAATCTCCTCCAGAGCACTTCTTAGCTCCCCCTCAAGGTCGACTTCACCTTCTTCTTCTACATCTTCTAGCAAGAGTCCTTCAAGTTCTTCTATGGCCATCAATAAAAATTCTGAGGTTCCTTCTTCACTTGAGAGTTCATCTGAGTCTTCAGATATACTATTGTCTTGTTGAGCATAGAAGGATTTTCTACTGAACTTTTTTCCTTTCTGCCAGTTCTTTGATGTGTTTTTCTCTGATTCTTGGGCCTGATTCCTTACTTTCTTGAGAGGACATTTAGCTGCATAGTGTCCAACTCTTCCACAGTTAAAGCATTTGAAAGGAAGTTTACCTTTGTATTTACCTGAGCCTCTATCCAGTTTCTTGACGAATTTTGCTTCTTCTTCATCTGAGCAAGAGCATATGTCTTCCTCTTCTTCTTTCTTCTTTTCTGTTTTAAAGGTTGCCTCCCTCGTACTTGGCTTCTTTTGTGGGAGCCTCATTTCATATGCTGTTAGATTTCCAAGTAGCTGGTTCATGGTCAAGGTCTCCCAATCAGTTGTTTCTTCTATTGCAGACACCTTGGGATTAAATCTGGGTGGAAGAGCTCTTAGAATCTTTTGTACAATTACAACTTCTTTTATGGTTTCACCTAGAGCCTTCATGTTATTTACTATTTCTGCAACCCTTAGAAAGAAGCTAGCAATGTCTTCATCATCATTCATTTTTAAGTTCTCAAACTGGTCTCTATAGACTTTAAGTTTGGCAGTCTTAACCTTCTTGTCTCCTTCATGGATGTTCTCCAGAGTATCCCACATTTCTTTGGCAGTGTCTTTGTGCATTACTTTGATAAACTCCTCTTCACACAATCCATTTAAGATGGCATTCATGGCTTTTGCGTTAGCTACAAAATCTTGTTTGGTTTCTTTCTCTGTGTCAGTTGCCTTTGGGGCATATCCTAATTCCACAGCAGCCCAAACTTCTATTCCTAGAGATATTATGTATGTCCTCATTCTGATTTTCCAGAAAGCATAATTTGCACCCGTAAAGAAAGGAGCTTTATTGGTTGAGCATCATTCTTTACTAGCCATCCTGAGAACCTAGGATCTCCTTTCAGTTGTTAAACTGGTACAAAGGAACCGGCTCCGATACCAATTGTTGAATTCTTAGTTAAATTGAGAGGGGGGGGGGGTGAATTAGTTTAACACATACATGAGCTTTTTAAATTTTTCATTAGCTTATTTACAGCTTATTTTTATAATCAACCTTAGTACATGAACAGTCTTAATATGTTGCAGCAAGTATTAAATTAATGTGTCATCAAACTTATTATGAGAGTAGCAAACATTATGCAGATTTGGTAAATCATCTCAGTACACAGGCAACACAGATAGAGACAGCAGATATAAGGAAGAAAACCACATTTTATTATTGTTGTGATGCAAAGGCAAGCTCCAACTCCCTCTCACCACTGTTTTCCTACAGGCACCAACCCACAGGAGGCTCCAACCTCAATTCTACACGCTACAACTTGCAAGGAAGCTCCAACTCCCTTCAATTTTCTGCAGGCACCAACCTACAAGAGGCTCCAACCTCAGTCAACTACAACTGATAGTTATCAAGCTTCAACTTGATAGGGAAGCTCCAACTTCCTCAATTTATCACAAGAAATGTTTGCTGATTTACCTCAGATATCAACTCTGTTCTGTAACACCTCTTTCTGCTCCTCTCTTCCTAATCTTCTCTGCCTCAATCTTCTATACTTTTCATTCTCTATCCTTACTCTCTCTTACTACTTATGCATATCAAGTTGATATTATATAGAGAGTTCATTACATGACTATTTGTATTCCACAAGGAATTTGGAGTGAACAACCATGACTCTTTGACTTTTGTCTTCTCATTCCTTTGTCCAACTCATTTAAAATTATAACAATATGTACAAATTTCCATGTTACAGTGGGATTTTTCTTTTCCTTAGGATACTTGCCTTTGCATCACAAACAATATCAAACAAATAAAACATTTACATTTTCAGTTACAATATATAAACTTCACTCAGCCCTTGGCTTGCTGGTTTTGTCCTTTCTGTAGCAGTCATGCAGCTGTCCTACATACTTTGTTCACTGTCTTTTGCATATTTTCCCGTTTTCTGTGCTTATTCACCTGTCCAATTCATTCCTGTACATATTCCTGTTCACCGAACTTTCATCTCTGCACGCTCTCCTCTTCTTTTTCCTTTTCCATACACATTCATCCCACTCCACTCTTTTTTTATTTTCTCTTTTATTCAGTTCCCTGTTCATTGCAGTTATATAACTGCTGTATGTACAACTTCCTTTTAATCAAACATAAAATAACTCTCGGCATTTTTATAAAACCTTTTTAACAACACGGATATATCAGTACTCACAATATTTATCCTAAACCATCAACAATTTAACCTTTGGTTTCGTGTTTACAAGAAACGCTCATATAATATCTTCGGGCCCCATAGCATTTCGCACTGTATAATTGAACCCTCTATTCAATTTTAACTGAATACATTCGAAAGTCGAAAGATTGTAATGTTAACTCCCGTTCTCCTTTCGGCATAACCACTTAACCCACACTGGTCCACACATTTATATTTTGATTATTTCATAAACAACAAATAAACGCTGGCCCATACCTTGGAATATAAACTTCGACTTTGATTAAACCCGACTTCCGGCGATAATACCCTCGGCCTTTTCATTAGGCGTAATGTATCCACATATATTATACATCCTTCCTAACTCAAATGTTAAAACCCGTAAATAAACCTTGGCGTAGATTAAGTCCCAGCACTAATCTTTATAATGTTCGGGCCCCAGCATTTAACATACCTTTGTGTAACTTCGATCACGATCCAACGGTTATAAGCCCGCCGCGCTGCTTCAGCTGATCCGACGGATATCGCTTGGTTAACTTGCACGCGAGTTAACATTCAATAGTTGCGTATTGGACTGGACCCCAGCTCTTAAACGGCCCTTCATATCCGACGGCAGAGAACACGTCGCCTTGCTCCACACGATCCGACAGATATCGCTTGGCATAGATGCACGAACGATAATGTGCGATATGAGTGGTTTTTGGGACCCCGCCGTATGCCACGTGTCAGCCGCTCTATGGAATCGCTCCGATTTCTTGAATACCGCTTGCCCGTTGAAAGCGGTGCGATGAAAACCGGAATCCTGCCTTTACTGTTCACTCCGCTCGTGGTTTCTCTCCTTCGCTCAAGGTTCCATCCGCCTTTATTATTTATGAGTTCCGCTCTTCTTTCTCAAGGCCATTCCTTTGTTCCGTCATCGCTACATTTCTCTTAGAGTAATTGTCAAATTCCAGTTTGTAGCTATTCGAAAACATTGATACAAGCCATGTCAAATGTCCAATTAAAACGACCCCCATAGGTTTGGGTTCACGGCAACCAACCTCGGCATTTCATAGTTTCAACAATGCGTGCAGGGCCATCATTTACAACGTATTCTATATACAGGCATTCAACAGAAATACTCTTCGTCATACAGTAGGCGCCTCATTCAACCAATGGTCTTTTACCCTCAACACAGGTTTTGACGCACATTCTCCATACACTTTCATCATTAAATAGACAGGCAGCTGTTAAGGAGATTCAAGACATTTTCTCATTGCCGCAGGAATTTAATTGTCAGGAACCTCTATATATATATGCACACAGAATTTAATTCGATCACTGCACAGATATCCCTGAAACAATTTCTTTCTTCACACAATGAGTTTACTTACAGGACTTTCTGGTTCTGGCCAAGTTCTCTATGCAGGTCTTTTCGCAGGACTGTCCTCGATTAACAGTTTCCAATCTTTCTCTTTGAATAGAGCGAAGTTACATCATTGTGCCCACATCCACATAGTTCAAAAGGTGAATCACACGGAGACCCTTATTACAAAGTTTAAACATCACTAGTTCTCGTACAAGTTCTTATTGAAATCAAAGCTCTTTCATATAGAATTTGTTTCATCAACTTCCTAGCCTGCCTCTTTTCCTTGTCTGCTGCTTTCTCTGCTGCCTCTTTGCCAACTCCTTTGCCATCAATGACAACATTTCCAACATACCAGATAAAACGTATCCCAGATCTAAATCTTAAAGAAAGAAAGAACATATAGTAAAAGGTAACAGAACTGCAAAACATTTAAGTAGCGCAGGAAAACAAAAAGAACTAAAAGCTGAAAAGGTCCAATACATCCTTCACTAAGGGAAGGGACAGTGAGCCACATGTATTTTGGATGAATTCAGGTCAAAAACACGTAGGATCCACAAATTTAATAGAAATACCTATGTAAAGACCCAAACTTGTCACAAAACTACTATCCTATGGCACGACTGTCTGACAATTGTTTCCTTTGGAAACAAAGGTCCAAGGCAAATTTTTAAGGAGAAAATTCCCGCCTACAGCTCAGAAAATTGAGAAAGTTTAAGAATGATCTGGAAATTCATGTCAAAGCTAGAATTGATATGTTTTGAAAGGATGTAGAACCCTTGTCCCTTAGGACACAGGCCCACATGTTAACAATCTTCGCTTTCATGGGAAAAGGATCTTCATTTAACACGTAAGTCTATCTGTTAAGTTTCATTTTCTGAAGAAAAGAAATACTTGTGAATAAACATCTGCACCTAATGCCACACGCCTGATTCAATTGCAAAAAACCTTTTTTCTGAGGCCAAGAGGTCACTGATCAACAACTGAAAGACCAGCTTGCAAAAATGGGATGAGGCCTCTTGCTGTTCTTTTAGTCACCTTCTATACTTATTAGTTAATAATCAAGTAAGATAGCTAACCAGTTGAGCCAATACTCATTATTGTTGTGGCTTTCCAAGGGAACAACCTAACCCACAAGATGGTTAGATATATCAAAAAGATACTATACCAATGCCCTATGCTTAATTTATGTGAATGGCCAACAAGAACTGACTGCCTACTTTAACTGCGTTGTCAGGTACTTTTATGATGATTGTAGAAAAGCAACAATACTTGTTATCAAAAAGGAGGGAAAAAACTAATTGGATACTGTAATCATAAAATAGCCTATAGGTGAATCAATAATATCACCTGTTGAGCTTCTTGAATGGCCTCAGTAAGAGCCTGCAAAATGAGGAATTATATTAGCTATAAAGATGCATTTTTTACCAACAGATATGAGACAAAAAAACTAAAGTTTGAAAATAGAAATCATCAAAGAACTACGGAGACAAATGATAATGGATGCTGAGAACTATAAGACTTGGCACAGAACAAGAATTGTGAGACATGTTCTTTACTCATTTGCAAATATATAGTCATAAAATGACTGCCTTAAAAGATAATTTTGGACTTTAACAACGAAACGTGTTTTTTAAATTGTTTAGCAATAATCATCACTAGAATATCAATTTAGTTGCATACCACTAATGCATGTCCAGGATGGCCAAACCGAGAATGCATAGTTCCCATGCTAAGAAGTACAGCCTGGAATCTTCCAGCTGAAAAAGGTCCACTGCTATCGAGTCCTTCTTTCCCTGCACTGAAATCAAAAGCAACAATATTGCTTAGAATGTGCATGTGACAAAAGTTTTGTTAGTCAAATTACCTCAGACAGACTTCTAAAGAAGCAGATCTGGGCACCCCTTCAGCAGCAATGTATTTTGTTCTATAGAAACTCAGTGAGGATGCATCATAGTTCTCAAGGAAGAGGTTCATCACTCGACTTATAGAGAGAGTGTGTGCATGCATGCATGCACCTGCCAGCTAGCCTTAGATAAGATGTGCAACCAGCAACTAATCTTAGAGGCATGCACTACCAGTTAAGGATAGGCTAGGAGTCAAAATAAAAATAAAATTGAGTTTTGCTTTCCAATTAGTAAATTATATTTGTGAATTTGACTTAGAATGAAGCAAATTATATTTCAAAGTTTGACTCACATGCAAACCTTATTTTGTAAACCCTAATATGCCCTTCTGAGATCTATAAGAGAGAGTGCAGAGGTGCAGATTCATGACTGAGCCTTAAGTCTAGCAGCTAGCAATTTACAGGTATTTTCCTGTGGTATAATCTTTCATATTCAGAGTTGGGCATAATCTTTCATATTCAGAGTTAATAGAAGCAGTGACAGGTTTTAAAAGTGGTCTATTGAATTATGTTCACTGTTTTCTACAGTGTGTTGTTATAAATTCTGTCATTTATTAAAGAGCTGTTTTAATATGTTCTTTAATCTGGAAACTGTCATCAATATTCCACTAGAACAGTTCATCACAACAGATCTTATAATATTCTGAAATCTTGAATTATGCGGATTTATTTCCTTAGATCCCAGATTAATTATTTACTAGTGTTGCTTGAATTTTATGCAATAACTTAAATAAGGAATGGAAAGAACAGGCACATAAACACAACATCCACACAAATAAGCACAAGGTTTATCCTAGGAAACCTAATACTGGGGAAAACTCAGGTAGAAGGCAAGGCCTATCCTCTTCTCTCTTTGTTTCAGTCATAAAATGCACAGACAAAGGAATGGGAACTCCTATGGAGTCACTGTCTGACATTGTGCCCTGAACAGCTGCTATAAAATCTTCCTTCTCCTCTTTTATGCTCTAGAAAAACTACTGTCAGACATTTTGCTTAACTATGGAACAAGTACAATGCAAGAGAATAGAACCATTTTTCCTCCTAGCAGCCCAGTATTTAACATAGCTCGATAGCAATCTAGAATTAGGGTTTTGACTTCCTCAACCTTAAATGTGAAAAGGTTTTGAACCTTCTAGAATCTCCTCGAAAGTCCTCACATGGCTAACCGCATATGTGTGAGTGACAAGGGCTGATGTGGCATCCACTCGTACCATGGTGGTCAACTAGCAAGAGCCATAACTTCCACATAAAAGCTTCGATTGAGGTGATTTTTGCATCATTAGAATGGTTTGGGAGTGTAAAATAGTGCCATTGGGGAGGGAGCTATGGTCATAAAATTTTGATGTAATATTGCCAATTAGCAATGGCTAATTGGAATATTCGATTTTGGTCAATTTTGCCTTATGTAGTTAGATTATAAATAAAAGTGAGTAGAGAGGGACATAACTCACTCAAAAAATAAAGTGCACTCCCTAGTAGACACAACGTTGTAACTTAAGTGAGCCAAGGGGGCCAAGAGACCACGTAGAGAGATGGCCCACGTAGACCACATGGAGGCACTGCGCAGGCCAAGTTGAGCACGTGGCAAAGGGAGGCTATGTTGGAGGAGGTGGGCCTTAGGTTTTGAGAGAGGCCAACGCTATATAGAGAGGAGAGCCTCCTCATTTTGGCCATTCAATGTTTATGATATTGAGCTAGTCATTTCGACTTCTTGAGCACGCTGGTTGTTTAGCTAGTTTGCAGCACTGTTTAGTGCACCGAGTGTCTCCGTTCGGAGATCTCACCCTCAGCCCCAGGGGACTTCGAGTGCCTGCTCGGGTGAGGTTGTCCCATCAGTATTTTGCAGGAGGATTGGTGTTTGGGCTTTTGCGGAGGAGCAGTGCATTCATAGACTGCGCAGTCTTGGGAGGGAGGACGCAGTCCATTCTTGGGGAGCTCCGGATTGGGTTTCTTTTGGAGGTTTCGAGCTTGGAGATTGAGCAAGGGGCCAGCCCTTGCCTATTGGAGGATTTTGGCAGAGTTTGGGGCAATATTTTGGTGGATTCCCTTCAGTGTCAGCGCAAAGCCTTGGAGGATAGCGTAGATCCTCAAGGGGGTGATTTTCGGGGGTCGGCCATTCCAGAAATGCTCTCTAGGCTTTTCTGGGTTTGGTGAGGAGAGGCCGATTCCAGAGTTTCAGCTTATTACGAGTAGGGGAGCAGCCCCAAATACTCATCTTGTTCTAGCAGTAGAATCTACACGGCAGTTTTCCAGCAGCTAGGGCGCTCCATCAGCATTCTAAGAGTATTTCTTCACTTGCCTTGTGCAAGTCTAGGTGCCATCACTCTGATCACCTATTGTACTCACTTATATTTCTCAGCATAATAAAATGCCTCAGCTATCTCTTTGCATTTCCTGAGTATCTGTTACATGTTCTATATATATGCTACTGTATGCTTGCACTATTGTTATTTTTCTCCTCGAGCATCCCAGTTACTATACCACTTGGTGTGTTTTTCCCCATACTCTTAGACAAAGTCTGGAAAGGGCCAGATAGCCTCCAGATCTCACCCTCCTTTCAGAGGTGAAATATTTGGTAAATGCCCTCTCAGTCCATCTTTGGTTGGAGTTTGCTTGTGTTTTAGAGATATCCCTGAAAGGGGATATTACAGTGGTATCAGATCATAGATCTGGCTCAGCCTGTGGAGCTAGTTGTCTATGACACCGGGAGAGAAACCCTATATCTGCTACAGAGGTAGGAAGTACAGAGATATTGAGCGTAGGTTGGAGAACACCTACGGAGAGGGGGACTGCGTTCGGGTGGTGGACGCAGAACAGGAGGAGCCTGTGATAGACGCAGAACAGGAGGGGCATGTGGTAGACGCAGAGCAGGGAGAGCCAATGGCAGATGATAGCGATGCAAAACAGTTTGGGGAAGCACTCCTCGGGTCAGTGCAGGATCTGGCAAGGAAGATCGAGGTGATGGGTCAAATATTCACTGTTGTGGAGGCTAGACAGCGTGAAACCCCAAGGGGTTTCCAGATTGGTGAGGGGTCGGGCACATCCCACCATTTGCAGGAGCGGGTTGCCACGCCGCACCAGGGATCACATGCCCCCACTCGTTCCACTATGCCCACTTTTCTGGGTGCAGACACTGGGGCAAGAGCATAGCAGGTGCTGAAGCCTGGCCACATGGGTGATTATTTTGCTGAGTACCAGGCATATGTGCAAGAGTTCAGGGATGCCCTTTCATTCAGAGACTTTGTTCAGCTCCCGCGAGACAGCAGACCCCGCGACCATCATAGAGGGCACCGGCATTATCATGATGGAGACACCCAGCGTACAGCGAGCCGATTCCATTTGCCTACGTTTGATGGTTCATCAAACAGTTCGGCAAAGTCTTGGGTGGAGAGACTGGACATATATTTCCAGCTTAACCAGATGGCAGAGACGGAGGCCATCAAGGTGGCCACGCTGCATTTGGATGGCGAGGCTCAGGACTGGTGGTTCCATGGGATGGTTACACTCAGGCATTCCACAGTGACTACCTATGTCGAGTTCACTTGGAAGTTGATAGAGAGGTTTGACCGGAGGGATCCAGAGGAGCATTTTGTTGAGCTGACGAGGCTCAAACAAACGGGGAGCCCAAAGACGTATATTGCAGATTTCCTGAGGATTTCAGTGATGGTGCCAGATCTATCCACAGCACGGATGATCTACATGTTTGTTGAGGAGTTAGCAGAGCCGCTTCAGGGTCTAGTCAGATCCACTAGACCAGCCACACTCCAGGATGCCATTGGCAAGACCCGGGATTTGCAGGATGCCTTACCCAGGACCAAGACACCTTACCCCCAGAGACAGGCTTTCCAGCCAAAGGGGAAGGATGTGAGGATTCCGCCTCCAAAGGGGAATCAGAGTAGGATACAGCTAGATGATGATGCCAGGAGGGAGTTGAAGAAGAAGAGGTTGTGCTTTACCTGTCAGGAGTTGTGGGCACCAAGACACAGATGTGCTGCTGGCAAAGCACATTTTATCGAGGTTTTCTCCGAGAGCAGCGGGGAAGAGGATGAGTATGAGGATGGAGAGGCAGGAGACAGTCAGACAGGACAGGACCATTTGCCACCTCCACCTCTAGGAGCAGGAGGTGCAGCTTTTGCACCCATAGGGGGGACCCTTGCAGCATTGCGAAGAGTACCCAAGTATTTGACGCTGCGTGTCCGAGGGACAGTGCGTGGGCAACGAGTTTCAGTTCTGGTAGACAATGGGGCAACCCACAACTTCATCGATGCACAGATGGTTGAGCAGAGAGGCATACCCACAGAGAGCTTTGATGGATTTTCAGTTTTGGTCCCAGGAGATCAGACGATGCAATGTGCCAGGTATGTTCCAGAGCTGGCTGTGACGATGGGTACCTACACAATGACCGACCATTTTTTTGTGGTCAACATACCTGATACCAATGTGTTATTAGGTGTACAGTGGCTGATTACTTTGGGGAAGGTCACCACCGATTGGGAGGCCTTGGAGATGGAGTGGGATGATAAGAAGACCAGGAAGCATGAGAAGATACGTGGGATGCACACTTACCCACCCCAGACTATTTCAGCTCACCGGATGGAGGCAGACCTCTAGAAGGGAGACATAGAGTGGGCAGTTGAGTTGTGGGCATCAGAGGCAGGGACTACTGGGCAGACAGTTCATCCGGATATACAGGCCATCCTTGACAGGTATGATACGGTATTTGGAGAGATATTGCCAAGACAGCCACCAGATCGGGGGTTCGAGCACACTATTGAGCTACAGCAGAGCGTCCAGGCCGTTATTACCACACCCTATAGGCACCCCAAGGCCTATCGGGATGAGATTGAGCGGGCCATCTAGGAGTTGCTGGCTCTTGGACATATTCGGCCTAGCACTAGTCCTTTTGCTTCTTCGGTGGTGTTGGTGAAGAAGAAGGACGGCACATTGAGAATGTGCATTGATTACAGGGCCCTGAATAAGAAGACCATGAAGAACAGGTACCCCATACCACGGATTGATGAGCTTATGGACGAGTTGAGAGGAGCACAGTTCTTCTCAAAGATCGATTTGAGATCCAGGTACCACCAGATTCGTGTGAGCTCTGTTTTAAAAATCGGCCGTTTCGACTCTGACCAGGCCTGGTCGACCGAGCCATTAGGCTGGCCGGTCCGACCAGGTACAAAAACAGCCAGGTTGGCCGGTTTGTTACTGAGCCGGCCGGTTTTTGTACCGGCTCGGCCGGCTCAGTAACAAACCGGCCGACCAGGCCTGGCCCGAGTTAACTCGGCCGAGCCAAATCTGCCGGCCGGTGGGCCCAAAAAATCGGATTTTGTGGACTTGAAACTGGATTTTATTCCGCTGTTAGGTTTGTTTGAGGTTTTCTGAAGAGTTGTGGAGTTGGTTTTTGGAGCAGCTTCATGGTAATGTTAAATTCTTAAAGTAAAAGTGACATTCTCCTCATCCTTTTACTTAAATTTTTAACATTACCATGAAATGACTCAGGATGTTTGAGAGTGGTTCCAACCTCATTGGATTTCATATGGAGAAAGTAGAATTTTATATCTCATTCAAAATCCAGCAGACTTATCAGTTTTTCAGGATTTCAGGATTGGGTTATTGCAATATTTCCATCGAATTTTGTCATGTATTAGGGTATGGAACTCGTATTTAATCAAGAGCACCAATCCCTCTATGTACCTTGATGACATGATGTTAGTGACAATGACCGAGAACAATATGTGATCATAAAAGCATGAGATACAATATAGGGTTTTAATACACTAATGGAGGATGGAATTCAAAACATCATCCTCATCTAAATACCCTAGAATCCACAAACCCTAAAAATTAGGGTTTCATATGTGAGCTAGGGTTTTCCATGAGCCATCTAGGGTTCTTATTCAAATTAAACCCTCCATCAAAAGAGCCTTAAAACAAATAAAAATAAATAAATGCATTACACATACTATGAGAGAGACCATACCTCTGATTTTACGTTCATACAAGTTGCTACAGGGATTTGCTTCAAAGTGCCTTGCACTTCTTCTGTTTGTTAGACTTTCAAGGGCACTATCATCTTTATCCAAAGGTGCTAACAGAGAGGAGCTACATACTTTTCTTAGATGAACTTCCTTTGCTTCAGCTGCTAGACAAAAATAGAATCACATGAAGGGTTGCCACTAAACCTTCTTAAAATCACATCAGTTGCTAGATAATGAGCAGCTTAGTCAACAATATGACATCATGGAGGGCTTTTACTATTCTTCAAAAATCATTTTCAAATTGATGTCTAAAGAGACCATCCCTTCTCATAATTGCATTTTGTATTTTCATTGACTTCAAGGCACCTTTTATGAATGCTTCAAAGACATGAATATATATTAATTATTGATTTACAAGTCGGCTTCGATGGAACTAGCTTATAATACTTGTGTGTGTGTGTGTGAGAGAGATTGTAACAGTGATAAGGACTCGGCCTCTTCTTCTATACACAAAATAGGGTTCCTTGATTTTACTGATATAGATCACAAAGGATGCCCGCTAATTGTCTTTTTAAGGCTACAATTCATACCTTGCAAACGTATGTATACAAGATCTTGGCTTCCTTAAATTATGGAGGGCCTTAGAACTATCCTTTATAATGATGTGCCTCTAATTATAGGACAAGTCCTCCTCGCGATCATTGATAGGATACCACCCTTCTAGTTGTAAATGAAGTCACCTTTTAAGTCCTCATAGTCCAGTGACCACAATGTCAAATGCCGAATTTTTCTTTAGATTAGGGGATTTAACTTTCTTTGGAACAATGAGAATAACAAATTCATAACAAGGATGCACTGTCAAGAGAAACAAAAGAAAAATACCCTTCAATTCTACTTGAGCAAAGAAGTCCTCCATAATTGCTTCAAACGAGGGGCAGAAATACCTTGTTTATACTTAGAATCAAGCCTTCAAAGTAATGTACAAAGATGCCATGAATTGATCCACGTTAAATTCTCAACGTAGATAGGGAACTTAATAACTCGGTTTGAAGGCTATTGTGGCTCAATTGCAAATGCTTTCTTATTTGAAGAAAAACACAATGAAACCCTCTTCAATCAGGTCACAGAACTTAACACTGTAGGTTTAATCCACGGTTCTTTATATGCTTTGAATTACCACAGGCCTTCTAGAGGGTTGATGTCTTGTCGAAAGGAGTCACATGTGACATTGGTTATGTTTTTTGTTTTGATCTCTATATCATCATCCTGTATTGGACAGTGCACTAGGTGCAATTTTGATATAATGGATATATTCATGAGCCTACTTTTATCATATGTTGTCTTTTGTGACTTATCTATATTGTAATGCTTTGTGTTTGGAAACATGAATAAAAATCTTTAAATTTATGTTTTTGTATAAAAAAATTAATATTTAATGTATTTTTTACAAAAACCGAGTCATTGAAACCGAGTCGACCGAGTCATTACCGATTCGGAGTCATTACCGAGTCATTACCTCAGCCTGGTAGCTGACCGATTCCGTTTTTTAAAACATTGCGTGTGAGGGAACAGGACATTCTCAAGACCGCTTTCAGGTGCCATTACGGCCACTTTGAGTTCTTGGTTATGCCTTTTGGGCTAACCAACGCCCCAACTACTTTCCAATCTTGCATGAACCATATCTTCCGCAGTCATCTGAGGAAGTTTGTGTTGGTCTTTTTCGATGATATACTGATATACAGCAGGACTTGGGAGCTCCAGCACATAGAGGCAGTGCTGCATATCTTGGAGGAGCAACAGTTTTATGCTAAGCTCTCCAAGTGTGAGTTTGGGTTGACGGAGATGTTGTATTTGGGACACATCATAGGAGTGGATGGAGTGAGGGTCCACGAGGAGAAGATCAGGGCCATCAGAGATTGGCCGGAGTCGAGAAACGTGACGGAACTTCGAGGATTTGTTGGCATCTGCACATATTACAGGAAGTTCGTCAAGAGTTTCTCTTAGCTTGTTGCACCCCTTACAGATTTGACGAAGAAGGGGGCATTGCGTTGGTCAGATACATCGCAGCAGGCCTTTGACAGGCTCAAGGAGGTTATGAGGAGCTGCCCAGTGCTTGCATTGCCAGATTTTATGCAGCCTTTTGTTTCGGAGTGTGATGCGTCAGGAGAGGGGATCGGCGCAGTTTTGATGCAGGGAAGCCACCTTATAGCCTATGAGAGCCGGAAGCTCCTTCCTCATGAGCGATTGTATCCTATATACGACAAGGAGATGCTGGCCATTATGCACGCATTGGCCAAATTCCGGCAATACTTGGTGGGTAACAGGTTCAGGGTGAGGACTGATCACAACAGCCTCAGGTTATTTTTGGAGCAAAAACAGCTACAGGAGAGGCAGCAGAAGTGGATCTGCCAGATCCAGGCTTATGACTTTGACATTGAGTATGTCAAGGGGAAGAACAACATGGTAGCCGATGCACTTTCACGTAGACCAGCCCCGTTGTCTCTGATGAGTTTGGATACAGATTGGAGGGCTCGACTCTTGGTGGAGTACTCCAAGGACAGATTTCCCTGTGAGGTTCTGGATGGTCAGGTGACAGATGACAGATACAGGGTGATAGATGAGATCATCTACTACAGAGATAGGATCTTCTTAACTGAGGGCTCCCAACTCAAGACGAAGATACTTCAGGTGTGACATGACTCACCATTGTCCGGCCATCAAGGGTTTACCAAAACCTACCAGGCCATCAAAGAGAGGTTCTCATGGAAGGGCCTCAAGGAGGACGTGCTCCAGCATATCAAGGAGTGCGAGGTTTTCCAGAGAAACAAGGGAGAGATGAACCATCCTGCAGGGTTGTTGCAGCCTCTTCCCATTCCAAAGGGGAAATGGGAGAGCATTTCGATGGATTTCATCACAGGTTTGCCCATAGTGCAGGGCAAGGACTGTATATACGTCGTCATTGATCGGCTGACGAAGTACAAACACTTTTTTGCCATATCCGCACACTATTCAGCAGCACAGGTGGCGGAGCTGTTCTTCAGAGAGATCTTCAAATTACATGTTCTTCCCAAGACCATCATCAATGACAGGGACAACCGCTTTATGGGCGAACTCTGGCAGGAGCTTTTCCTGTTGGTAGGGACAGAGTTGACACCGAGCACCAGCTACCACCCACAGACAGAAGGGCAGACAGAGATAGTTAACAAGTGGCTGGAGGGCTACTTGCGTAACTATGTTAGTGGGCAGCAGAGAGCGTGGCTGAAGTGGCTGCATCTAGGGGAGTACTGCTACAACAACACACATCACATGTCCATCGATATGTCTCCGTTCTATGCTTTGTATGGATACCATTCTTTATCTTTTACTGATGTGATATTTGGTGCTAGCAAGGCTCCGAGAGCCAAAGATTGGATCCAAGAGAGTCAGGGCATTCTCCGAGCTCTCAAGGATAACATGGCTACAGCGCAGAACCAGCAGAAGCTGTATGCCAACAAGGATCGAATGGAGAGACAGTTTGAGGTAGGAGACCTCGTCTACCTATGTTTTCAGCCATACCGACAGTCGTCACTAAAGCAGAAGGGAGTTGAGAAGCTCAAGCCTCGTTTTTATGGGCCATACAGGGTGATATGCAGGGTTGGACAGGTTGCTTATGAGTTGGAGCTGCCCAGGCAGCAAGATTCATAACATTTTCCATGTATCATGCCTGAAAAAGGCATTGGGGCAGCAAGTGACAGTGACAGAGGAGCTACCGCCTACAGATGATGAGGGGCATTTGGTGCTACATACCGAAGCCATTATTGATACCAGGGAGAGGCAGCTGCGAAACAGGACAATCCGAGAGTTCTTGGTGAGGTGGGAGAATTTACCAGATGAGGATGTTACTTGGGAGAGTGAGAAGATCTTGCAACATCCATCACTACAGTTGCTTGGGGTCAAGCAACATTTTGCCGGGGGAGACTGTAATATTCCCAATTAGCAATGGCTTATTCGAATATTCGATTTTGGTCAATTTTGCCTTATGTAGTTAGATTATAAATAAAAGTGAGTAGAGAGGGGGCCCACGTAGACCACATGGAGGGACTGCGCAGGCCAAGTTGAGCACGTGGCAAAGGGAGGCTACATTGGAGGAGGTGGGCCTTAGGGTTTGAGAGAGGCCAACGCTATATAGAGAGGAGAGCCTCCTCATTTTGGCCATTCGATGTTTATGATATTGAGCTAGTCATTTCGACTTCTTGACCACGCTGGTTGTTTAGCTAGTCTGCAGCACCGTTTAGTGCACCGAGTGTCTCCGTTCGGAGATCTCACCCTCAACCCCAGGGGACTTCGAGTGCCTGCTCAGGTGAGGTTGTCCCATCAGTATTTTGCAGGAGGATTGGTGTTTGGGCTTTTGCGGAGGAGCAGTGCATTCATACACTGCGCAGTCTTGGGAGGGAGGACGCAGTCCATTCTTGGGGAGCTCCGGATTGGGTTTCTTTTGGAGGTTTCGAGCTTGGAGATTGAACAAGGGGCCAGCCCTTGCCTATTGGAGGATTTTGGCAGGGTTTGGGGCTATTTTGGTGGATTCCCTTCAATGTCAGCGCAGAGCCTTGGAGGATAGCGTAGATCCTCAAGGGGGTGATTTTCGGGGGTCGGCCATTCCAAAAACGCTCTCTAGGCTTTTCTGGGTTTGGTGAGGAGAGGTTGATTCCAGAGTTTCAGCTTATTACGAGTAGGGGAGCAGCTCCAGATACTCATCTTGTTCCAGCAGTAGCATCTACACGGCAGTTTTCCCACAGCTAGGGCGCAGATCAGAGAGCAGCCATTCCATCAGCATTCTAAGAGTATTTCTTCACTTGCCTTGTGCAAGTCTAGGTGCCATCACTCTGATCACCTATTGCACTCACTTATATTTCTCAGCATAATAAAATGGCTCAGCTATCTCTTTGCATTTCTTGAGTATCTGTTACATGTTCTATATATATGCTACTGTATGCTTGCACTACTGTTATTTTTCTCCTCGAGCATCCCAGTTACTATACCACTTGGTGTGTTTTTCCCCATACTCTTAGACAGAGTCTGGAAAGGGCCAGATAGCCTCCAGATCTCACCCTCTTTTCAGAGGTGAAATATCTGGTAAATGCCCTCCCAGTCCATCTCTGGTTGGAGTCTGCTTGTGTTTTAGAGATATCCCTGAAAGGGGATATTACATTTGACCCTAGAATATGTCATTGATACTTCAAAATGGCAATTCTCCACCAAGTTTCCAAGATAGGCGACACGGGAACAGAGAGAAGCAAAAAGGGGACAAGTGGAAGCACCCCCAAATATTAGAGAAATTCAAGGCGGATGGGGGGGCGTCGGGGTGTATGTATATGCATTATAAACATGATTCAAATTCAAATTTTAATAACGAAATACATTGATTCATAAATCATAAATGATTCAATCATAGAAATAGTAAAATATTGTATACATTAATTTAAATTCATCATTCATTATTCTAGAATCTGATTCATACTAAGAAAAATAGTAGATATTAAAGTTTGATGACTACGATAGTAAATTGAAATTCCTCAAACACAAAAATAGTAAAAAGAGACAAGTGAAAGGCTTGGTCTAAGGTCACCATGTAACGAACAAAGTTCATATACGTAGCAGAGAGAATCAGAATATCTGAGACAATATATATATATATATATATATATATATATATATATATATATAGTTCTATGATATATATATATATGTGTGTTTGTGTGTGTGTGTGTGTTTGAATACAGAAGAGATAGGAGACGATGGAATTGTTACAAATGAGGGCTTGCTTATATACCTAGGCAGGTGCCCTTTCACGAATAGTCATGTCCTTAGAGACATGCCTCTTCACTATTTAATTATTATTTAACTAATTATTATTTAGTTATATTATTTTTATATATTTTATTCATAACAGTGCCTTCCCCTTAAGAAAAGCTTTGTCCTCAAAGCTTATTGATGAAAAAGTTTAACATATTTTTCTGTCTCGCAATGTCTCTTCGTCTCCTTAACTTGTGAAACTACCATCTTTGATAATACAAGACGACATGAACTCTTGAGTGTGGTACAAAATTGTTGTACTATAAAACTATCTAACCATCCAAAATGAATCTTTTGTCGAATCTTGCGATTACTTGAAACTTGGGATGAATTGTTATCACAAGACTGGATTATGGTGACACCGACGTTCTCGGGAACATAAGTCACTTGTTTTCGGATTGGGTATACAAACTGGTTGAGATGTTTGTTTTTATAATTTGGATGACAATAAGGAGTTCTTGTGATTTTATTTCCACTTAATTTGTTTGTAGTGATATCTTGTTTTATTAAAAATATTTGATTTCTTTCAGGTACAAAGGTTGCTTGATTAATTGCAAAATCTTCACTTGAATTTTTTGTTGTTTGAACTACAACTTATGAGTACGTCTTCACTTCAACTGGTTTATCCTCTTCTTGAGTTGCGATATTGACTGGATCGGTATTCGTTCCTTTATCTTTAAATTGGATTGTTACGATTGGAGACTTCGATACTTCTTCTTGAGTAAGTTGTTCTAACTTGTCTTTTAGTGACTTCTTGTCACTTTTAAGCTTCTTTATTTGTGTAACAAGATTTTGAATATGATTCCTTAGACGTGAAAGCTTTTCGCTTTCTGGATTGCTAACTTTATTCTTAGTGTCGTCCTCATCTCCTAAACTTTTGATTTGTTCTAAATCCTTTGATTAACGTTCTTTACGCATGCATAAATCTTCCCCTTCTCGTTCTAAAAGGTGCTTTTTGAATTCTTTCTTTGCGGCCTTAGTCTTCTTGTCTTGTGCAAGAAATTTTTCAATGTGGTCTATGAGGTGTGAAATCTCTTCGTCCTTGTCCATTACTTGTAAAGAATATCCTCAAGATTTTTATATTTCTGTTGTGATGCCTCATTTTTTTGTTGAAGTTCTATGAGTTCTTCCTTTAATATTTTAATTTGTATTTGTGCATTAACTTGATATTCTTCCGAAGTAAACAATTTCCGACATGTTGGACAAGACAGTGAAATTTCTCATCAAAATATCTCTTATTTTTTTTGAATTTATGCTATGATTTAATACATTGAAAATATAAAATGTTGACTTTGACTGTAGTTCATATAAGATGGGTCATAACAACAGCTTGTAACCCATTCCTTGAATTAAATGAAGATGTTCTCAACATGTCAAGCCTATCTAATTTTTTTTTCTTTAGCATTAGAATTTTCCAATAATAATAATCTACACCTCCTGAGTCCAACTTAAGTTTTTGGTATGTATATGTATCTTGCTTCTAAGTGTTGAAATGTGTAACTAGGTTTGGTCTTCATAAATGTGAAATGTACTTTTGATTCTTGTATATTGCAAAAAGAAAGAAAAATTAATATTGTTATTTTTGTAGCATGGGTTTCATGCTCAAGGTCTTTTATTTAGAGTTCAAGCACTCATTGAGTACTTCTAGGGTTTGTCCTAGGGTCAAGAAGTCAAAAAAGTAATTGTCATATGAAGAAGACCCCATCGAGCACATTGTAACATGTAAAAAGAATTTTTTTGTATTTAAAAGTGTCAAAATACCCTCCAAGACCACGTCGTCCTGGCAGCTAAGAAGTTGGCCTCATTATCGCATGTCGTCCTCCTTGGACGCCTATATATAAGAGGGAGCTCGACCTCCTATGAACTCTCACTCATCTTCTCATCATCTCAGCGAAGGAGAAGTAAAATAAGGCTAGCAAAGAAGGAAGAAGGACGAAGGACAAAGGTTTGGGTTATGTCTCTCTCTCTCTCTCTCTCTCGTGCAAAGAAGGAAAGTTAGGGTTTTGATGTTGCAAGGTTGAAGTTAAGAAAATTGCAAAAAGAAGGTCGAAGGAAGGTATATTAGGTCACTTACAAGCCCTAGAAGAAGTTGGAACCCAAGCTAAGGTCAAAGGAAGCCTTGGAATCCCTAAAATTGCTCACACGTGTGAAAGCGGTAACTGTTGCAGAGGCCAAAAAATTTCAAACCTGCAGTGGAAGCTGGAATTCTATAGATGGGGGTCGAAGTAGTGCAGCTGGAAGAGATTTGATTAGGTTTTACTTGGATAGTGGAAGCACATCATCTTGGTCTAGAAGTCTTGGAATTCGTCATTTGAAGAATCTATAAGAAGAGAAGGGATTTGTGGGTTTTCCTCTCAAGTGGAGAGGTTTTGGCCGTGACTTGCAGCCTACATCCTATGTTCTTGTGTATTGTCGATCTTCTTGTTTTGGTAGTTGTTTGATGATAAGAACAACATAATAATAAGAGAAGAAGCTAATAATCAAGAAAATTAAAAATACATCACAAGAAGTTATCAAATTGAAGAGAAATCATGTTAGTTGCAGCCCTTTAGATTTCTCAACACTAAGGATATAATGCATCTCCTCGCACCAAAAAATTAGACAAAAATCCAACAAGCAAACTTTGTGAAACGAATGACATTGTATAAAATACTTGAAATTGATGATCGTGCTAATCCTGATTTGATTACAGAGCAACTGTATCAAAATTTAAGCCTAGTCGAGACCGGAATTCTATAGATGGGGGTTGAAGTTGTGCGGCTGGAAGAGATTTGACTAGGTTTGACTTGGACAGAGGAAGCACATCATCTTGGTCTAGAAGTCTTGGAATTCGTCATTTGAAGAATCTATAAGAAGAGAAGATATTTGTGGGTTTTCCTCTCAAGTGGAGAGGTTTTGGCCCTGGCTTGCAGCCTACATCCTATGTTCTTGTGTATTGTCGATCTTCTTGTTTTGGTAGTTGTTTGACAATAAGAACAACATAATAATAAGAGAAGAAGCTAATAATCAAGAAAATTAAAAATACATCACAAGAAGTTATCAAGTTGAAGGGAAATCATCTTAGTTGCAGCCCTTTAGATTTCTCAACACTAAGGATATAATGCATCTCCTCACACCAAAAAATTAGACAAAAATCCAACAAGCAAACTTTGTGAACCGAATGACATTGCATAAAATACTTGAAATTGATGATTGTGCTAATCCTGATTT